>OW964171.2:17649698-18849698 GCA_943136025.2 Agrotis puta
CCGATAAAACCTAAAATGAAATTCAGTCCAGAAACCTTCCTTAATCTTTTTATTGCCCAATCTTATTACACTAACAGTCGTTTATCTTGAGGAGTTAAAAACGTACAATATGCCATAAAGAGTGCTATAAATCAGTCAGCGGCAAGAGGTAGCCCCTCCGTGGCACTCCCTTGCAGTGGAGTGTGACGCCCTTTGAAAGTGATTCAGCGGTGATCGGACCAGCATATTTGGGGACATTATGTACGATTTTTTTATGAATTAAGTAACAACATTAAACTGACCGAAATGATTTAGTGTTCGTTTTATAGAATTAGCCAAAAATATTATCAACTAGCTGTACCCTGCCCCGCTTCGCTGTGGCAAAAAAACTGTTTTTTCAAAAAAAAATAGATAAAAACCATCCTTGATGCGGATTATATATCATGCTAAAATTTCAGCTCAATCGGTGCAGAACTTTTTGAGTTTTTGAAGCATACACAAACCAACATAACATTTTTATATATATAGATAGATTTGGTTTTATTGCCCCCAAAAACAACTTTCTAGCAATAAACACAGGTCTCTTTACTGTCGGAGGAAGATTGCTATATTCAACATGTTAAGCCATCACCAACGGTTAATGTGGTAAAGTTTTGGTCGAAGCTAATTTATTTATAATTTAAGTTATCATCGACACGAAGAAGAAGACTAAGTCAGTCCAGAGCAGATTGGTAGTTGTCAAATAGTCTTCAATTTTTTTAGTATAGAAAGAAAGAAAGAAAATGATGTTTATTTGCATTAAAAGTCTATAAAACTAAACAAAATGAAGTGAAGCAAATAAAATAACAGTTTTCAAAACATATATTTCTAAAAGTACTTTTCTCCCGAAGACTATTACAAGTACTAGAAGCCTTTCAAACTTCATAGAATCAACCTCATCACAAAAGCAATTGAAAGAAACAATACGTTCGAGTCCAAACATAACAGGAGGGTATTCAAACACACTATCTCCATCGGAGACTTGAGCACACGTTAGGTAAAACAGTTTCCATATAAAATTCAATATTTATGGAGAGGCGCGCCTCTCGGTGATATATTTACAAGTGGGTTCAGCAGATAACTGAAGGGTATGGTTTTACCTTGTAAGTACGTGTTTTTACGTTGTTTTGTTGTTTCAAAGTATATTATGTGTTATGGAATTTTGTATGAGTTTATTTAGGTACTGTCTCGTGGGTCTAGTGGTCGCAAGCATGAAGTCCCAGGCTCGATTTCGGGATTCGAGTTTTTTCATTAGGAGTTTCTCAGTAGCACCCACGGATTCGTGCCCAGATGATGACTGTATCAGAGTAGGTATGCTACCTCCTGTGCTGATTTGACCTGTTTTCACCTGGATCAAAATGATTTGTAAATTTTTAAATTTTTCTAATGTAATTCTGTCATTTGTGTCACCTTTTTCATCACCAATTTCATCACGGCAAGCGGCTGTACCTGTTGTGTGAAACCTATTATTTTTAAAAGCTACTTCAGAACTTTCAAACACTAAAAGTTAAAACGTAAAGCACATTATAACTTCCACTCACTGTAAAGTTATAAAATATAGCTGTTAATTTTGCCTAAAATATTATCTGCCCTTTTAAAAGTTTGTTGTCAACTTATTTAGATTATTATAGTTACCTCTTATAGGTCCTCGTAATCTTTACAAAATTTTAAATTGTTCTTTGGAGTTTCCATCTTTGGAGCTGAACTAAAAAATGGAATGAACAATCAGTAGTACTCTTTTATTTTTATTCTTAATCGATTTTGCGTTTAAGAGGGACTAGAATGATTGCCTCATGGCTATACACTCGCCACCTTTTACATGGGATTTAACATAACTGGCGAAATATATGTGTGTTATGTTTATTTAGGTACTTGTATTGCCTGAGTGTTGATCACCGGGAGTCGCTAATTTAATATTTGTGTAAAATCTTGCGGTTGGTAGTCCATAAAAAAGTTTGTAAATCATCTCTTTTGTCATTTCTTTCTTCAGAAAACAGATTTATGAATAATTCACATCAGAACAAAATAAAACTCCTCAAATGTTACGAATTATTTGATTTTAGATAATATCAGCTAAAAAGCGATCCAGCAAACAAAAGATTCGGAAAGGTCGTAGAAAAGACGAAACTTTAAAATAGAACGGCAAAGCATTGAAATAAAAACAAGCAGTTGTATTTGCCAGCTGAGCTATTCTAGCCTGAATTCACTGACACGTATCATTCAATTATAGAAGAATATTGAACGCGTCAGCGTGAAACGAATGCCTTTTAACATGGATGTATTCTTCTAAAGCTGCCATATTTACATAAAAAAAATGTATTTGACGTTTATCTTTAATATCACCCATAAAAATGAGTCACGATCCAAAGAGAGACTTGAAAAGAACTGCGTCATTTTTTTTTATTGTGACCCAAAAATAAATTTTCTTTGTACTTTTCTCAAGAATATTTTATAGTACCAAGTTTTTGTGAAAAGCCTCATTTATTCTCAAAATTAATAAAGTTATCACCCATCATTTTTAATTTGCACAGTTTCTGTAAACTGCGAGTAATAAGGTAAACTATTGACGCTTATGGACACTGTGTCACATAAGTGGACATAAAGGTCACTACAGAAAATATGCGGCAGTCACGCTCATTATTGGTCAGTGTTTGTGATGATTCTAATTCTATTTCTAGGTGATCTTCTGTCATGACTTACGTCTCCGCCAAAGGGCCGATATTTGTGGAGCGAGTGAGACCTATTGTGGATACTGGATACAGCGTAGCTTAGGATGCCAGCCAGGTTGTTTTTTTTAATGTACGGCCTCCAGGCAGGGGCCAGTCAGCTAGCTGGATCAATGACCTTAAATACGTTACTAGCACAGACTGAATGCAAAAGGTGCTGTATAGGGTATAGTGGGTCGTTGGAGTGTACGACTGACCGTGATCCCGGAACGTAAAGGGCTATTGAAGGACATCGTGGATTTTAGTCAGTACGATTCTGACAGTCTCTCCTGCTCTGCCCTGGGTGGGAGGACTCATTTGATGATTTTACCACGAAAAAAAAGTAGGATATAGTGAAATAGTAGGGTATAGTGACACAGCTTGCCAGAGGTATTGTGTTGTATGACAAGCTGGTATCCGCAATTTATTTTGGCAGAGGCCGCGCGTATTTTGAAAGGCACCGTCGTCCTACGGACCACAAAATTCTAAGTTAACTGATTTAGTTTATAAATCCCTAGTGCAAAGTCAAATAACTGAGTACTCCCAAAAGTAGATGCCTACACGCAAAACAGATATATTTTTTTAAATTCGATTACCATACATAAAATCGTACAAATTTGTAGCGAATCGTACGGGCATAACAACGGCGAACAAATCGTTCAAACGGAATAAGTAATGAGCCTCGTCTGGCAATATTTTTATTTTACATCGACAATTTAATAAGCCTCTTTGTGTGGACTCCCCTACAAAGTAGATGGATGGTGAATATTATATCATTGTACCTATTAAAGTATCTATTATGAATTCTTGTTTGAATTTATTTTTTCCTTTTATGTAGAGGCAGAAAATAAGCAAACAAAATATACTGTTTATACAAGAGATTCTTTGAGTTTTGTAGATAATAATATAGACTGTGTCTTTTTTTCTGGCGACTTGTCATATACAGCGGATTAGCCTAGCCTTTCCTCGACTGGGATACGGATACAGGTAATCTTTATGTGTGACGAAGTGGAACATCATCCACCAGGACAAGTTCCAGTGATACCTTTATTTATTTTAACCTATATTATGTCACTACTGAGCTCAGGTCTCCCTCCATAACCATCCTCTATTTCCTCTGTATAGTTTTCGTCGGCCAATCTGTCAGTTTCGCATTCAAAGCCTCCCTCAGCAACGACGCCTGTTTTCTGGCATCCATTACAACATAAACTATGTGAAAACATAAAAAAAAGTAAGTATATGCCTCGAAGGACCAACATTTTCTTCTCTTATAAAAGCCAGTGTCCGAAACACTAACATTCTCTCTCTTACAAAAGTCAGTATCCGACTCAAAGGTCAAAAAATTTCTTACGTTATAACAGCTAGTATACGGCTCGAAGGATCAAAATTTTCTCGCCACAAATCCACGTGACAAAAGGACCTCATAGTACCAAAAATCCAAGTTCAAAGCAACGTAAATTCACTGACGGCCGTCTAATTCCTGGAAGACGAATGACCAAACAGTCCGTACTGAATCCAGCCCACTAATAAGATTAGTGGGACGAAAGTGATCCAGGCCTAAGCGGATTTAACGCGAATAGCTATGGCCTGCAACGATTGGGTGACGTTAATTCGATGGACGACTACGCTGGGTAAACCTTTGCTTGCGTCATAAAGTTGCTTGAGTGATTGAGATGATATTCTTCGGTGGATTAGATTAGGGTTTATTAGCTGTGGTATCGGTTTTTTAGGAAAATGTATATAATAAGTAAAAAAAAATATTCTCGTAATGTTAATCAAGATATAGTTTGAAAGTAATAAAATACTACTAAAGTTAATAATTTTTAGCACATAGACGACACTGCAAAGAGTTGGTTCCATCTAAGTACAGGATACACTCAGGTACAGCAATTAAATAGGACTAGTTGTTTTGCGAAATATCAAGTCAGAGCTTTCTGGAAAATATGTCAAAGAATACTTACGTCTATTTTAGTCACTTTGCAAATCTTGAAAGAAGCAAAGTATTGTATTCCAGGAAAAGGAAACGTTTTTTACCTGCAACAGAAAGAAAATAAATTGAGTTTCTTTAAAGAAAAACAAGATCTTACTGTCTGCAAAATGTGCTAATCAGCTTAATAAAACAAACATGGTTTGCTTCTTAGAAAGAATGATAAAAAATCTAAAAACATTAATCCGTCGTCAGCTACCAGGAGCACATAAAGCATCGCAGTTTAATAATCGCAAATGAAGACAAACGAGCAATAGACTTAACAGGGCTTCAAGTTTATTGCCATTGTTGATGATATTTGTCAAAAATAATTAATCACTGTAAGGGGGGACAAAGGAGGCATTTGACAGATGATTAATTTTGCCAAGTAAAACGGTACAGGTGCGCGAATCCTTTTGGGTACACAAACAGCGGGTAAAATATTTTAGAATTTAGGATTTACAGGTACAAATACTGGCAAATTAGTTGCCCGGAAAATTGGATAGGAGTACAACAACAAAAGCAATAATGTCCAGAACAAATGGTCGCAATTTCAGTCTAAATCATCATCGCTTACCAGGTGAAATAGTGCGCAAGCGTGCGTCTAACAAAAAGATAAATTAAAGAATGGTGACAATTGTTTTTAATACCGTCGTATTTTAAAACTGTAAGCAACAGTCATGTTGAAATGGCGAACAATAATTTTTTTATGCAAAGATTTTTCCGGGTCGGTCCCAAGAAAAGATAATTCATAACATCATTCTGCAGGTCTAAGCAGACACTTAGCAATATAGCAAATGATTCACTTCCTGAATGAGTAGCATAAAACGTTAGAAAACGTGTTTATTTAAAAATATTGCTTTAAATGAGCTCTGCTACCCCTTATAAGAGATAAATAGAAAAGTCTACTAATAAAGTCTCCCCAACAAGCTTGACAATCCCCTCACGAAAGGAAGTGATAAGTCAGAGGCAATGATTGGAAAAGATCTGTAAAATCTCGATTTGTCTCCTGAAGGACTGTTTGTAGAGCAATACCCTGTTGGCGGAAGAGTCCACCATTTTATTGTGTCCACTACAGGATATTACGCGCTGTTTTCCTTTCCTTTAAGACTGTGCTGAGATTGACTTGAAAGTGACAGAGTTTTATTAGCGTCTGTGTGCGAATCTCGGACGAGACGAGTGTGCGAATTAGTGCACGATGACTATAAATGCAATGATAAGTATATAATACTCTAATCAACTTATTTACTACTACTTATATACTTCTGTCGAAACACAGGCCCCTTTTCAATGTTTGATATTTAATAGTTAAAAACCACACAATAGAGAGCTGAACGGGACTCAAACTTTTACACATAGAAAATATTTATTTTACTGACTTAACCATTCTATAGACTCAATAGGATGCATTTTCATGATTAAGCTGTGTACGAGTACACAGCTTAATCAATTTTACTGGTATTAATTTCTGTAAAACTGTTTTAAAATAAATATGTATACAAATTATTAAAACGCAATCAAGAAAGCTTTTAAAATAAATGGAAACACAGACATCAATTAACTAATTGAATGAAGAATCCTGCATCCGACTCTCGTATAACGAGATCGAATATTTTACCTCCGTGGGTAGTTAATTCCACATCTCTCAAAAAAGGCTGTAAGCTCATCCCCAGTTGGCATCACTCAACAAAATTAACAGAATGTATTACAAGTAATAAATACCTATTTAAATGTAGCATAAAGAGTTTGAAGTTACCTACGTTTAGAATGTGCCAAATAAAACTGGCTTAGATTTTCTTCAAGAAAGAAGATAACAAATGCGTATTCCTTCCCATTTCCCATCCTTTCATGTGTTACCTAAAATGAGCAGCAATAAAAATAAAGTAAAAAAACAAAATGGGAAATTTTCATCCAAAAATTCGCTCACCAAAAATTCTTATTTGTACATGCATGGAGTCACATTGTCAGCCATTTTGCCCACAATAGCCAAGCGACATTCTAACCTGGCAACCCTATCCAGTATTAACCCCCCATTCGCCTAATAGCAAGGAAGAGTGATAAAACAGCAGTAAAACTGGAGCAATAGGAATTACTCCAATAGATTGTGGGGAGCAAACAGATATTATGGGGGAATCATTCCACTTGGCGATCTTTGTTTTGTAAGCTATGAGTACTTCAACTCGACAGTCAGTGGAAAGCTTTGGTTTGTTATTTTGAGGAAGTGTTCTAGCCAAAAAGATAGTTGCGCAAAACGAGCAACAGAAGATGTCCTGTGCGTTGGTACGTCTCTGTTCGGGAATTCGTAAATCGCTCGAATGAAATTAATAAATTAAAACTTTATTCAGATCAAACGCGTCGCATTAACTGAACGATTGCTTGAAAATGACGTCAGTGACTGAAAAGTTGTGTGGTAATCAGTTGTCATGGTGTTGTCAGATGTGGAAGAAAATGCCTGTACGCACTCAATACTTAAACACACTGAGCCATGTGAAATGTAAAACAGCATTGATGAAGAAAAGTTTCTTTGGTATTGCTCCTCGAGTCTATAACAAAATACCCGACGCAATTAAATGCTTGCCAGTAAAGAAGTTTAAAACTACCCTACACCAGCTGCTACTTCACAAATGCTATTATGCATTGGACGAGTTCTTGAATGACAATTTTTAATTATTCCTAATTGTAAAAAATAATTTTAGAAATTTAATCGGTAACAATTTATTAATATTGTAATTACACTTCTTTTTATTTTTTCTTTCATGTATAATAATTAGTCTTTAACTTACCCTTATAACATAAATATTTGTATGTCATAACTGACAAAACATAGCGCACCTAAACCTATTTACCATAAGATCTTATTATGTAATACCTATGTTTGACAAATAAATGATTCTGATTCTGATTCTGAACAAAAATGTTGTATGACTCACCACATTTTACACAGTTTTGAGCGAGAATAAATAAATAAATAAATAACGTGTTCTTCTTCTGCAGAAGAAGAACACGCGCCGATCACGAATGGTAAGGGCAGAACTGAGGAGAACGATAATGATTAACACGTGTTAGTACGAAAATCGCATTTTCAATTGACCTGAGATGAGTGACCTATCGTTTTGGTAAGGACAAAAGATAGACAAGATTTTCTTTCTTTCATCAAATCATTCTTGCCTTAAACATTACTTCTACATCAGTGAACACTGTTTATTCCATTTTATTATTAAACTATTGTACGGTAAATTGCTTTTTGGGAATAAGCAATAACAAAAATATTAGTTTACGTGTAATTATAATAAACTGAACAATAGAATACATTTCAATGAACAGTTGAATTTTGACCTCAAGTCGAGGTCAAAGCCAAGATTCAAAAGAATTTTAATTGTGATATTTTAATTGGAGATCGAATAGTGTTAACAAAATTATTACACAATTTCAGTCTTAAATCGACACGGAATGGAAAACAGGATAGACAGATCAAAGTCGTTAATAGATTATGGTTATCTATTTTGACATCCACTACTATATCTACTGGTACGGTACATACCTCTTTTTCTTACTGGTTTTCAGAACTTCCAACCTTCTGGCTACTCGTAGTAAGAGTAAATGATCAACAAATGACAGTCGAGATCAATGACTTAACGTGCATTTCATCTTCTTTGGATATTTGTTGTTTTTCCCATCCAAGAAAATCAAGAACCTTGTTTTTGGTTGCATGTGCCACGAAATCCAGGTTTTGATTGGTTGTCAGACTTTACTCGTGCTTATGCTCAAAGATCTGCAATAACTGCCTGAACATTTCTTCTGAATCACCTAAAGTAAATCTACGTATCGTCAGTTATTAAATCTCAAGTCTCGGTCAAAATCAAATCAAAGCATTCATTTCAAGTAGGCCAGTAACAGGCATTTTCGAATTTTCAAAGACAAAAAATATAATTAAACACTAAAAAATTATGGTGCTACAGTCCCAGTCACAAGACATAATAACTGTGAAAGTACCGTAGATGTCCATTCCAATGCGTAGATCTGTATGGAGTAGAACGGGCAAGAAACTCCATTAACACTCTTTTTAGATCGCCAAAATTATTACAGAACCTTTGAAACGCGGTAGGTAGGTGACACTTTGTTTGATCTCGAAATCGACCTCAAATTCACCACTCGCGCATACAACCTTCGTGGATCTACAAGGCAGTGAACCACAGATCTCCAGAAGGTTTTTTTTTCCCAATCATTCTTCAAGGACTCCTCATGTGAATTATTCCCCACGAGTACGTAAATAAAGCTCCCATTCAAATACAGCATTAGGTAAACATAATGTTATTTCAATAGCTTCGTATATTAACGCTACTATTATGCGGGTACTGGCTGAGTCGTCTGAGTGCCGATACGTGACCGCGCATATTTCAAGCGTTCGCTGAAACACGTTTCAATTTTCACGAGATTTTCATGAAAATATACGCGTTTTCTTCATAATCATGGTGATTTGGTAGCGTTTTCATGAGTTGGTTTTACCGGAGCGCTGAGCTTGCTATGTGGATTTTGTTTTATTTTTTCACTTGTTTAAATTTTGTGAGTGAGAGGGTCAAATTGGAAATGTTGAGAGGTTAAATGGCGGTTAGATTAGCGTTCAATACCCGCTAGAACGTTTGGAAATGCGTGTAGGCGCATTATAGTGCGATACCATTGGTGATTACACCGTGCGACACACGGAATAACCGCGTCTGTGCGCGTTCGGTTTTTCAAATCCGTTATACTTTTACGCGTAGAAAATAATCCTGCTTGTTTCGTATTACTCTAAAAACGAACAGTACCAAAACTTTTCTTTACAAATGGTAGACCTTACAAATATTCTCCTAGTCTTAGTTGTAATGCTCATAAGAATATTTTTATGGGTAGTTGGTTACATAATAAATCCAAATGCTCAGCTAAGCTGTATCTTCGCCAATTGGTCCTCAGCAATTTTCATTAGGTGGATGTAGGCACTTACATAATAATATTTTGTAATCATAGAAAACATCCACTCACGTCCCATTCGTCATAACAACGTCCATTTTCTTAAGAGGAAACCCATGTTTTTACCAGAAAGTGTCACATAAAACGATACTAAATTACATTTGCGCAAGGGGCCAGTATTATTTACTGCTGTTATAGTTACACTTACTACGCCTTCCAAAAGTACTGATTTTCGCGAAGAAGTAAGATTGGACTTGAAATACAAGAATCCTGCCACTATATCTTGACGTCCTTTTTTTATCGTAGTAAAATCTTGAAATGAGTCCTCCCACCCAGGGCAGAGCGGGAGGGACTGTCAGACTCGTACTGATTAAAATCCACGATGTCCTTCAATAGCCCTTTACGTTCCGGGGTCACGGTAATCGTACAGTCCCGCGACCCCAATCTTGACGTCCTAAAATAAAATTATGTCCAACAATTTAATTTTAACGTCAGCTATTAGCCGCTTAGAGTCAACAAAAAGTTATTTTTGACTGTACATGTAAAAAAATGTATTGAAATGGATAGATATCGAAACTGGCCTGAATATAAAGATCAAAATTGGTACGGGTTATGCGCATACGTCTGTTGTTTAGTTGTAGAATCGAAAAATTTGTGAAACGAGATGTAGACAACTGATGTACTCAGATATCTAGATCAAGCTTCTGCGGCGTTGCTGGTGATTGCGTTGAAGCAACGCCGTGGTTGCGTTGCGGTTAGTATCAACCACGCGGTCGATAACGACGACAAAATGTGGCCAGTATGAATTTAAGAATTAATTTTCAATGCAAAATATCGCCCGCCCACTGCGGTATATGTGAATTAAGCCTTAATTCCAATTTCACACGATAAAATACAAAATTTTGCATATTTAATACTAATAAGTAGTATAACACAAGCACACAACATTGTTTACAGCGGTTAACCATTGTGTAACCACCGCTCAATCGTCGCTTACGTATGTATTAGCTGGCGGGCGCTAATTTTATCGCGTTGCCCCTAATACTTTGTCCTAATTGGATTGTGTGACAGCCTCGTAATGCGAACTAGAATTTCCCGGGGCACCTTGACAATTGTTTGTGACGTTTAACTTTTGAAAGTCAATAATACAAAGACTAGATACTGAATTTAGGATGGTATATTATGATGGTATATGTTCTGTTTTGTTTAGCAGGCAGATTCGAAGATACGTGATATCTTCACCCGCATTGGGATCGTGTGGTGGTTTATAGACAGGCATCTTCTCGATCCAGGTCCAGCGAGGGCTGCGAGGATCGTCCGGAGGACACGGTGGAGCATACGGTGCGGTACGGAGCACCGCCGTGTCCTCACGACGGCGATAGGCGGAGACCTCTCGCGCCCGGCATTGGTCGAGGCCATGCTGCGGGGCGAGACGGAGTGGGAAGCGGTCGCCTCCTTCTGCGAAGCAGTCATGCTCGTGAAGGAGGAGGCGGGGCGCCTGAGGGAGAGGACAGCGTCCTCCCTCCACCCCAGCCGCAGTGGTAGACGCCCACGGCGTCGGACGTCGCAAGACGATCTCCGGCCATCGTAGGCGCGGGCATGCGGGCAACGAGTAATGGGCGACTCGCTGTCCGACCATGGACCATGCCCGGGTCGACGGCGTGTTGTGTTCCACGCGCGCCTCAAAGAGTGTCAGCATAGTGACGGGGCCTGTAGAGGGCCAAAGCCTGCCGGGATCGCGGGACCAAGGGATTACCGTGACCCCGGTACGTAAAGGGCTATTGAAGGACACCGTGGATTTTAGTCAGTACAAGTCTGACAGTCCCTCCCGATGATGATTTTACCACGATAAAAAAAAGGTCCAGCGGGGGGCTAGCTTGTTTGCAAAATCTACTTATTGTAGCAGTTCTTTTTACTCATTTTTAAAACTACATATTTAAGACTGTCTGTGTGGTTGACATTAGCCGTTCGGTAGCCTGTCAAACTACTATTATACTATATTATATTTGACATTTTCATCATCTAAGCGGTAGCTCAAAGGAAACTTTCTCACCCAGTAAAATGTACTGGCCGCTAGAAACAATTTGTCACTATGATCAGCGCACTCTCATATACAAGTATCTTCATGGCACTCGACGGGGAAACAAAACTTCACCGCGACAAAAAGTTACCAGTAAGATGTTGTCCCTAAACGCTGATAGAACGTCACTTAGTCTGGTCTCCCTCGTTTTCAAATCTGCAGCACATTGCTTTTCATATTCAGATTGCCATTTCGCTTAGCTCGTATCCCGCAAAATCGGCCGAAACACAACAACGCACAGCGAGCACTCCGCATTCAAGCTGTCAACATACATTTCCATCCAAATTTTCTCGGCCTATATTTCGTGCTGCAGTGTACAACGCTCCTCTAAAATGGCTAAAATTTATTAAAGCTGCCACGAAAGCTCATCCTCCACCACTGTTGATGAAAGACTTTTGTACAGCCAAACAAGCTATTTGGTGTACAGGCATAATCTTTCCAACAATATACAAGGTGTAAAGGACATCGACTCGCGACGTGTAAACTGATACCATGAATTCAATACTTAGATAGCTATCAGCATTTTTGTCATTTCTTGTTTTATGAAATCTGCAATTTCATGTATGTACTTAAGAGCTGTTCTTGTTATCCCTTTCAAAGTATGTGAAGAGACAGATTAAACACATAAATTCACGCATTTTTCGGAGTGGGCAGAAACTATAGAAACCCATGCTATGAACCTTAAACATACTCCTTTCGCCTTGTCCACGTTCATACACCTGGCCGCAAAAGCAAGAAAATAGAAATAAAATTACTACGCAGTACACTTTTTTAAAAGTGCCTGTACATCAAATGACTTATCCCAGTGTACATAAAGCCCACTTTCCTACACACGCTTGCGGAACGTCATGCGCGCAAGATTAATGTTATTCCAAACACTAGAACAATCTCATTTGCATTCTGATCGGGAACAGAAACAAAGACTTACACACTCCGTCGGGATAGTAATGAAGGAATGGGGGGCCAACCAACTCTGCCTATAAATACGACTGTATCACTCAATGGGGTTGGCAGAGTTGGGGTATAAAGAAAAAATAGTGTTTAATTAGGTGTCTACGAACTTTTCTGACAAACAGAAAAAAAGCTTTTGCACTGTCCTAGACATGACCCTTGAACTACAGGCTCTTTTACCCGGCTAGTGACCCCGAGACCATTAAGTTGAGGTGCATTCAACTATCTCAACCCAAATTCTTTTTTTTAAATACGTTTGAAGATATTAGGTTTGTATCCTAATATCTTCAAACAGGCTTCTTCTGGGTAAGCTCGCTCTATCGTCGACTTTGTCTGTCATCTCCGACTTGAGTCAAAAGCAAATCCGTCTCAAACAAAAAAATATTACTGCGTGTTTAATGGAAACTATGACTTATTATTGAGTAAATAATGTTTATTATTTCTACTATCGGAACTATCGGAAGAAAACATCAATACTTATCGAAGAGAGAAGATATCAACAGCAATATTGTGTAGAGTACTTGAGCACTATCTAGATTCTAGATACTGTAGTGAAGTGACACTTACTTGTGTCCAATGTCCACTCTAACTTTAAGAGCTATTCATGAACTTTTAGTTGGAAAATTACTTTATATATAAAAAAAAAACTTTACAAAGGCAGTCTGAAAGCCTTGGGGTATTTACTTACATTCAACTAAAATAAAAATTCAAACTACGCCATACACAATTTGAATAAATATCGAAGAAAACATGATTAATAGTATTTAACTACAACTTCTAGAACATAAAATTTTACTCAAGTCAAAATGATTAATTGCTAAACACATAATAAAATGCTAATTAAATGCTGCTTGCCAACAATCGCTTGTGGAAATTAAGAAATAAATATTATATTTTACATTTATTTGAGTTTTCAAATAACAAATTTTTCTGAAATATGATCCTTTGAACATTTATTTATTTGAATATTTCTTTATAATTATACTTTGAATATTTATTTATTGTTTCTTGAAGACCTCACCTCATGGAGCCTCATGGAGTCAAGGACTTTAAACTTTGAACCGCACTACTTACTTACGCTGGAAATTAAAATAATCTATCTTCTAACTAATTAACGACCGATTGATATTCAATCAGAAGCAGTCCGCTTTCTTTGCAGCCGTCAAAGAAAACGGACCGTGATTTGGATTGAGATAGAATATTAATTTTGGGAATTCAGTAACTTTTTTAAAGATCTAAATTCAAAAATCTCGCTTTCCATCAGACGAGATAGTGGTCAAACGCGAACCTATCAGCAAATAAAAAAAAAAAGAATATAGGTTCTGATTTTTACAAAAAAATCAAAAATTACCTTAAATGCGTTATTTACTGTTGAAACCATTTTCTCTATGAAAAAATCATACTTCTTTTGGTGTAATTGTTTACCTTTTTCAGCAAAACGATTTGGCGTGTACACACGAACCCTACAGTATCCACTTCAGAGAGTAGATTTCCATCCACAATAACCCTACCGGGTCCACAACACGTCACGGTAAGATTAATGTTAACCCAAACACTAACAGGATATTAAGTTTCGTCCGTCCGTCCGTCCGCTGAGTTCGCTAGTCCGCCCGGACACCGGGGTTTGAATTCTGATTGTACTTCGTACTTTAATAATGTAAGAGGGACTTTGATGGTGGATTTCTATGTGAAACCGTTTCTGTTTATAGCTGTGCAAAGTCGAGATAATTCCTTTTGGGGTCTGAGTAAGGATTTCATTTTCGGAAGTAAGTTTTTGTAGTCGCTTAGTTGTCAATAGTATGATTTTCAGTTATTTAAATTCGCAGGATTAAACGCAAAGCTTGCCAAAAATGTAAGTGAATTAGAGATAATTCAACAGATAGAGGGCTAACAACTTTAGCTTCAATCTGTTGTGGATGAAAACGTAGCTCAAATATGAGAATTCTTCGTTATTAAATCAGATTCTCATTTTCATATTCGAACATAACAGTAAACAAAACACTCAACATCTTTAAATAGTAATTCTCCGCCGAACTAAAGTCTGTATCAAGTCTGCCATTATTCAGAATCCAAAGTTACTGCGGACAAACTTTCCAGTATCGGAGAGCATAGGTTCAACGCAAAACTGAGAAACTAATGGACACCCTTTATCAACCGTCGCGGAACAAAATCAATAGGGCGCAAGTAGTGGGTGTAGCGTGAAATAACGTTCTAAAATAATTAATGAAGAAGCTTTGTCAAGACAAGCTGATATTATGAGCTGGTGTATTGTGTCACGGTGAAAATTATTATGTAGCCGTATTATGTCGTGAGTGTGAACAGGATTAATATTAATATGTACTTATACATCGAGTAGAATTAATTAGCAGATGAAGCCTACTAGACATGTGAAGTCAGGGAAATTAATTGTTAAACAAAGTGATTATGAACTTCCTCTTCGAGGATCACCGTGTCGACAGCTGGGAGAGTCAGAGTGGAATACTTTACTGAAGCTATACTTTACTGAAGCTATTGTCCCTTTATCCGTCGGTAGAACGCTCCTTCCTTTTGCACGGTTGTGAATGCGTAGGCGATACCTCTATTTGGCAAGCCAGCGTAGGTTACGGTGACCGCTTTCCATCAGGCGGACCATATGATTTTTGCACCTTTGGTATACTGCCGTCATAACTAAGAATGCAGTAATCGCAAAATGGCGGTTACGAGATAAACGCAAAAAACATATTTCATATCATCTGACGGCGAAAATCATTACATAAAAAACATACTTAGAGTGAACTTTTTTATGAAAATATATTTTTTTCATGTACATGAACCTCTTGGGATGCCATTTCTGGAAAAAAATGAAAATCTCAAAAATGTCGATTACTGCATTCTTTGTTATCAGGGCAGTATAGTACTCGTATATGTACGTTAAATTACAACTAAGTTGTCCCTTGACGGGCGTCTCTTACTTCCATCTTAATCGCTCTTTCACTTCTTAGCACTGTATGAGATCTATAGGGCGATCTTATACTTAGCTCAAACTTAGCTCAGTCGAGCTTCACCCGAATATCAAACTTATTTAAATAAATAAATAATTTTAATTCATATCATAGTGTGTGCCCACAGTGGAAGCATAGGCCTGTGGCGGGCGCGATTGGTGTCCACACCGCCGATCAAGCATTTGTTTTTGTTGCGCCTTCAGGTGTTGCAAACCCGTGGTATCCAGTAGTTTCTGTATATCTTGTTTAAAGAAATTTATTTTAAAATGTTTTATAGGTTATTTACGATCGTATTCAACTAAATTATCAACCATTCTACATTATTCTACTCAAGTACAGTAAAAATAAATTAAATATGTACAGACACCTCCTACGATGGTACTTTAGTGTATGTCCTGCTAACTTGATGGCGCTGACTATAAGATCGAAATGGTTTGATACACCTGCCATGCGCCCATTGTATAGAATGTTGCCTAGCAACGCCTAGGCTCGCAAAATTGCTTGTAGACACCGCGCTAGGCTCCCGCCTTAAGGTCATGTCACACTATACCGGCACGGCAATGGCACGGCTCCAATCCAGCACTTAACTTGTGATTCAAATTAGAGCCTTCAATCATGTAACATATATATTTCATAACGTCAATATGAAAAAGCCAACAGCAGGGAGTCCGCGCATACCGCTACCATACAACTCGCCTCGCATCCCGCGCCCTGCAAGCGAGCAGACGGCATGCGTACAGCGCGCCGACCGCATGCTTACGGCGCGCCGACTCGGAGTTGCTAGCGAAACAAATGCCTTATAACAATTATGTTCACATTGACAGCAAGCTTGCACTTTTTTTTTTGTGAATGGCATCTCGCAGGTCAACCTAGAAGAGGTTGTGGGCGGCTTAACCGGACTTTTCTGTGGAAGCAAGCTTGCTCCTCGCTCACCACCTTAATAACGGCTAGCCGTAGCCTAAATTCGAGGTGACGCCGTGCTGCAGCTGTTCAGTTGCGGTGCTGCTATAATGCATGCAATGACGTTTAGTCACTTCAGTGTGGCCACAAGCGCCGATTTCATACGTTTGATATTTCGGCGCCCGTCGCCGCCACCGCGCTAGACTCGCAGTGTGTTTGAGCACATACGCTTGCTCACAGCATATTTTAGGAATACGCACAATTGCACATTATCTGTGTGCAAATATGTTTTACTTTCTAATAACATGCAACTGAGCTAAGCTTGAGCTGAGTTTACTCTTAAGTTCGCTCAATTGATTTCAGCCTAAAATCGTTATATCTGTCAAGACGAACTGATACACGTGCTTAGATTGGCTAATTTTATCCTATTCGTGTCTTACCAAATAAAAGTGTCATTAATATTCTATCTACTTCATGGATACGTCGAATGTTCCTTTTAATCCCTAATGAACTTGACTTATCAAAATTTCCACGTGTAAAATGTACGGTCAACAAAATAGATATGTTGCATACATTTTAAAATATACCACCCACAAGTAGTTTTTCTGGGTCTGGGTGTTTGTGTTTGTGAGTTTCTATGTCTGTAAACGCACCCACAACACTTGAGAAATTCCTAGGTTAAGGAAAAGATTTAATTTTATGCTAAACATTGCTTTTAACTATGCAGTTTTTGACTGTATGTTTCATACAACCAAAGAGGTTGATACGCTAACGCATAGAAACTTGTAAAAAAATCGTTTAATGCTAAGTGCCTGTCTACGTATCTCTTTTGCAGACTGTACCTAAGGTAAATAGGTACTTCATATGCCTGTCGAATAAAGAGCTTTCAATTACGTTCAAAGAGTGCTGCGGGTAATTAAAAGACTACTAAGCGTACATGTGGAGAGTCAGGTCAAAGCATTGAGTTCAATTTCTTAATTAGACGTACTAATAAGAGGTTTTTACTAAAAGCCGTCTCATTTAAAAAGGTTTTTGTGTTCTTTAGGTAATTTTCTGTGACCAGAAATGTAAAAAGTCTACTAAAAGATTAATTAATATTAAGACTTATGAAAAGAGGATTGTGTGAGGAATGATTTCAATGAAAAATAGGTAAATGATAGCTTGACAGTTGCCTGAAGAGAATGACAGAAATATAAATTTGCCGCAAAGTGGAAGTTAAATAGGGCATAGATAAGAAGAGAATTGAATAAATATGCCTTTAAAAACTCAGTCAGCATTTAAAAGAAGTATTGCAAAAACTCGCATCGGTAATATAAAATCGATCAAAATCAAATATTAACACCTCCGACGGCAGACCTTTGACGTCATCTCCGGTCTCCGGTCCAGTGGCGACACCTACGTCTACAATATGGCGGCCGTTCGCACCATTTTTTATTTTTCACACGTCGCATTTGTTATAGTTAAGTTGTGCTAGACCTCATTTGTTAGGGTTCTGTGATAAAAAAAAATATTGATACAGTTTATTTTTTTATGTTTACCAACACTAGGAACATCCCTGTGTTGTGGATGCGTTTAAAAACATCTTAACTCACATACGCAAACAGCCAGACTCGGAACAACAACTTGTAAGTCATATAAATATTTGTACCGTACGAGAATCGAAGCAAGCAATCGCGCGGCCACTGTGATAATCTTATAAGAAGTAAGTAACTTTTATGTTATTCTTAAGTAAATCCGTATGATATTTGCAAAAAGGAAATTGACAGTACAAACAGACAAACAAGTTATTCTATTGCGTAGGTGTTGCGTTTGCAAACTTTATGTTCATTGCTAAAAGCTGCCAATGCACCTTGGTAATAAAGATATCTTAAAATCCTGTCGCTTTGCGTAAGGATCGGTAGTAAACTTGCATGGCAACACGACACACTAAAGTTGGCAGATTAATGGTCTTCAATTTCAGGTTTTTATCGTTATTGGTGCTACTCAAGACCTGAATAAATACCATGGCTAACCTGCTGGAATCTCTAAAGTGATCCTCCTGTATTAGTATTTAATAGGAATTAAATAAAACGCGGTCACCATTAATGTAAACGTAAAGCTGCAACCAAGTCATTTGCCATGAATACCATGAAATGAATTCAAATTATTGATACGAAAGAAGAATAAAAGTTGTAGACCGATGTAATTATGTAAAAACAGCAATAAGAACACTCATTGTCAAAACCTCACTCACATACCTACTTAACACTTTGCTCACAAGACTCAAAAGACCTTTTAATTAAAACTACAGTACGGAACCCACAGTAATGTGAAATGATGCCATCTTGCGGGTAGCAAATAAAACTAGAGGTGGCCGCAAAAGTCCCGGAGCATTGCGATGACACAAATGTACCAAATACTTAGCACTGGCTGAAGTGAAAAATATTTTCAAATTTCATTCCACGCGGACTGGGTTTATTTGATTTTTCTGCGTCTGTGAGGTCATTCGGGTCACAGAATTGAGAGAGAATATAGAACTAATGAAGAGATTCTATTTTAAAAGTACTGAATTTTAGATTCAGTCTTTTTTGAACTTTTAGGATGCTGACAGCGGGAAAACAATTTAAAAAAATCTTCTTTAATAAAATGTTTCTTCAATAGTTTAGTTACAGATGTTTTTGTGCTTAAATATGAGCGAATAGCGTAGACCTCATAACAAGAGGTAACTTTTTAAAAGTATAGTAACACAATACAGAAAATAAAAACAAAATCAAAGTATCTGTGAATTCACAAAGAAGGAAAGAAAGGAAAAACCATCACATTCTGATAAACGTGATGAGTACGTTCATATTACGGGGAGTTTATGATGATTCACAACCTCCTGTGGCTGACGGTACAACACTTTAGTATTTATAAAAAGACTGTGTCAATGTTTCTTAAAAGTCCACTAAAATCCACACATAGAGAGGGTTTAACCCCCCCGTGACACATAACACGAAAATGCCGAAAGAGGGAAGCAAGCTAAAAAAACCAGATGGCGTTCGGTCGTAGAGACCGCACGAGCAACGTAGCGGACACATTAACACGAGTAGGGGGCACATGCGGGCCACACTTAGCTGCGAGTTTTCACGGAAAACACTTGAATTTTCACACGACCCCCGTTACCTCAGTGACGTAATTGAAGCGGAGGTGGAGGCACGAGCGGTGGCGTTTTTGTATGTTTTTTTTTTACAAAAATCATTGTTAATCATTTTGTAATGAGATCAGTTTGTTTATTTTCTTTTCTCTTTTAATATTAGGACTTAGGTGATGTATTTCAGATTTTAATTCAATTCTTTTCATATAAGAGATTCGTTTCTTTACAGCCTGAATTTTAAGAAATCTGTTTTTGTTATTGTTTAGTTACGCTGCCATGCGAGCGACCATCCAATTTTTTTCATAGAAATATCTTTAAAAATAGAATGATCTCATCCAAAATCTATACTGGAAAACTTTAAAGTGTGCGTTATTTAAATCTCTTCAGGTATAGCAGCGTTTAGTGACCTAGCCAATAGTGATAAACAATGTTCGCTATCTCTCGAACAATGAGCCACATGCCAAAGACTTGCATGCCACGAACCGGACCGACGCGTTCCTTACTTTCTAACAGTATTAGAAGAAAGGCTAACTTAATTGAAAAAGGCACAATCGTGTGTGCTTTCCACTTTACTGCTCCTAAGAACATGGCTTCGTGCGGTTGTTTTACTACAGATTGTATAATAGCTTTTATTGACTTGTGTTGTGGTTGCTTTTGCTTTAAATTTTTTCAGCTCTATATGCGAGTTTCAAGGTTTTTTTAATATTATTTATAAGAATGGATTCTGAAAGTTGGCAACGACAGCACAATTGATTGTTTTCGCATTTGTGTTTTTTTTGTGTTTTTCAAAATTTTATTATTCTGTAGCGTAGCGTAGTGCAAGTGTAGTGCACATATCTGTTGTGCAAAAACTAAACAACATGTTATGGTGTCTTATTAATGAATCGAACAATTCGAAGTAAAGAGTCGAAGAAATCTTCAAAAAGGGTGTGAAAAAGTTGCAAGGTTGGCAACGTGTTAGATGTCGACAGGCCACGGTGACCGCTTTTCATCAGGTAGTTCGTATACTTGTTTGTTACCCTTGTAGTACAAAAAAAGAGTTAATCCTCAAGACATTATACAGTAAAACTTTTTTTTAGTGTTGTAAAATCATCAAATGAGTCCTCCCACCCAGGGCAGAGCAGGAGGGACTGTCAGACTCGTACTGACTAAAATCCGTATACGTTCTGGGGTCACGGTAATTCGTAAGACCCGCGACCCCAGCAGGCTTTGGCCCTCCAGAGGGGGGACCCCTTATTTTGCTGACACTCTTTGAGGCACTCAGTAACACTTAGATAAAAAAATCACAAATCAATTTATTTTTAAGTCAGCACCACAAATTAATTATTTCTTGGCTTATTCAATTAGTTTAAGAAAACTAATGAACTAAATTGAAAACATCTACAGTTTCAGGTGAGAATATTCTGTATTTCTCTGATAATAATTTAATTTATAACACTGAACTTAGTGTTTACCTGAAAATAATTAAGGCTTTAGGTAACTAGAAACACAATAAGCTAATTAAGTTTCGCAAATAACAGTAGGTAATCTGATGCTGTTAATAACGAAGCAGAGTGTTGCCAAGTAATTATAAATAGGTTCATTTTGTTATGTGTACTTTTAATAAGAGAAAACCAGTGCGTTGAATATATGATTTTTTTGGAGTGGTAACGCTTCGAATGTCCTCCACCCGGAGAGGAAGAGACAGTCAGTCTTGAGTTCTTGACTGACTAAAAACCACTTAACCACTGCGGTGAATATATGATTTTTTGGAGTGGAAAGGCATCGAATGTCCTCCACCCGGAGAGGAAGAGACAGTCAGTCTTGAGTTCTTGACTGACTAAAAACTACCTTATTTTTTCAGTTATCTTTTGCATTCTGGGGCTGCAGTAACCTCTTAAACCGCAGTAAGACTTTATGGTTAGTGAGGATACCCGCTTTTTCAAATGGTAAGAAACTCGCTGTTTTTAATGGTAAGATTAATTGAGGTACCTACGAGTATCTGTCTGGTTTCAAAGTTATGACCTAACTCGAAAGTTGTCGTCTTTACTCCCCAAAGTTAGGATGGGTATAATTAGGTGCAGTATAATCAGTAAACCTACCTACTCAATAAAAAAGAGTAAATTAAATTAATAACTATCATAATCGTCATCGGCCTATAGCAGTCGACTGCTGGACATAGGCCTCTGCAATCACATCTGACGCGATCACCGGCTACTTCATCAACAACATACTAGTAAAACAAGATCGATGCTGATAAGTTCCTCGGTCCAAATACTTGCAGCCATATTATTCACGAGTAACATTGCGCGCGGATCCGTATTAGTTTATTATAAAAAAAAAACTGTAATATACTAAATTTAAATGTATTTGACTCGAAAAACTTACCTCTCGCGCCCGGCATTGGTCGAGGCCATGCTGCGGGGCTAGACGAAATGGGAAGCGGTCGCCTCCTTCTGCGAAGCAGTCATGCTCGCGAAGAAGGAGGCGGGCCGCGTGAGGGAGAGGAGAGGACAGCGTCCTCCCTCCACCCCAGCCGCAGTGGTAGACCCCCACGGCGACTCGCTGTCCGATCATGGACCAAGCCCGGGGCCACGGCGCGTTGTGTTCCACGCGCGCCTCAAAGAGTCAGCAAAGTCAAAGTCAAAGTCAAAGTCAAAGTCAAATCATTTATTTCAATTAGGCCATCAACGAGGCACTTTCAAACGTCGAATATTAACATTAAGGAAATGGGATGGGATGGGATTGATTCTACACCCAAAATGACGGGGAGCCCTCTAGAGGGCCAAAGCCTGCCGAGGCCACGGAACTTTCGAATTACCGTGACCCCGGAACGTAAAGGGCTATTGAAGGACACCGTAAATTTTAGTCAGTATGAGTCTGATAGTCCCTCTCGCTCTGCCTTGGCTGGGAGGACTCATTTGATGATTTTACCACGATAAAAAAAAGACAAAACACATCAAAATTCGAGGGCTCGTGATGTCAGAAACAAGTAAAAACTGTACTCGTCACAAGCGTTGGCATTTTTTAAATTGTCGTATCTTCGTCAATTTTGGTTACGTAATAAAAGAAAAAGTACGCGTTAAATATTTTTTACAACCTGGACGGAGTTTTTCAGTCAAATACCCCTCAAATATTAGTTGTAATAAATTGCAGCTAAAATACGGAAACATAGTACGTGCCTGAGAAAAGGGACGATGGAACTGAGATATATCAAGAATGTGAAAGTGAAAGGCACTAAGGGCCGCGGAAGATCACTATCGCTATTAAATACAATGTGAACTTTCCGCATTAGTGCACTTACGAAATAACAATGTGTCCGCATTATCAGCTTGTTATAATCCCACAGCTGGGATATAGACCTCGTTAGAGGGTGATGCAGTGGGCCATAATCAGCATCGCGACTTCTTTGAAGGGTGGTATTGATCATAGACATGGAGGATGGACGGAGCACTATCTGCATGAAATAGATCATTCTCTAGAAAGAGTGAAAACGATTAACTGGTTCATCTATCTCTTTCCTGTAAGATTTTTTTTTTATCGTGGTAAAATCATCAAATGAGTCCTCCCACCCAGGGCAGGGCGGGAGGGACTGTCAGACTTGTACTGACTAAAATCCACGGTGTCCTTCAATAGCCCTTTACGTACCGGGGTCACGGTAATGGAAAAGTCCCGCGACCCCGGCAGGCTTTGGCCCTCTACAGGCCCCGTCACTATGCTGACACTCTTTGAGGCGCGCGTGGAACACAACGCGCCGTCGACCCGGGCATGGTCCATGGTCGGACAGCGAGTCGCCCATTACTCGCTGCCCGCATGCCCGCGCCTACGGTGGCCGGAGATCGTCTTGCGACGTCCGACGCCGTGGGCGTCTACCACTGCGGCTGGGGTGGAGGGAGGACGCTGTCCTCTCCCTCAGGCGGCCCGCCTCCTCCTTCACGAGCATGACTGCTTCGCAGAAGGAGGCGACCGCTTCCCACTCCGTCTCGCCCCGCAGCATGGCCTCGACCAATGCCGGGCGCGAGAGGTCTCCGCCTATCGCCGTCGTGAGGACACGGCGGTGCTCTGCCCAAGCGGGGCAGTCCTGCACCGTATGCTCCACCGTGTCCTCCGGACGATCCTCGCAGTGGTGACACCCAGGCGTTTCTTCCCTCCTTATCAGACACAGGAACCTCCCGAAACTTCTGTGTCCGGTGAGGACCTGCGTCATGCGGTAGGTAAGGACGCCGTGACGCCTATCCAGCCACTCCTCAAAGAGGGGTCTTACCGCCGCGATTGCGGCGTGCCCGTTTCCTGTAAGATAGGAAAGATATATGGATATATGGATGAGAAATCGTCAGTGCATTCATGTCTATAATATACAAGTAGTATATCACATATCTCCAAATTGTTGGTTCATATTTTTGTGTTAATTGAGCACATCTTAGAAATGTTAACGATACTCACTTAGCACAAAGAAATTACGAAGCAACAAGCTGGAATCGGTACTCGTTCAAGACAGCATAATCATTTTACAACACCGAAAAAGACCAAACGAAGATTTTAATTAATAATTAAAGTTCTCGAGTATCCAAGCTCGGAGCATCGACTAGAGTAATGCGCCATTTTGCCGAACCCCCAGGCAAATAACATAAAACGATTTAATTAAATAATATAACGCATATTTACTTTAATATCCCTCCTGTACTGTTAAATAAATATTTCTAAGGGCAAATTATTTTCCTTGAAGAAGAAGGGACGAGGTTGCCAAGGTAATTACGTAATTTGCCATTTAAGGCACAAATCGGTGTTGAATGCAGAAGAATGGTGGACTTTTTTTACCTTTAAATTAATTATAAGGAAAATATCGTATTCCCTAATTATTTATCATTACATCTTTTAGTTTTATAAAAACGAAATGTTTATTTAGGCATCATTAAAGACTAAATTGTAAATGTCTTCAGTTTACTAGTACACACGTGTAAACTTCCAATCAAGTACAAAAGTGTAAACTAAAACCTAAGTTATGAACAGACTACAAACAATAAAGAGGACATTTCCATGTGTCAACAACCGAGGTTACAGACGCCAACGTTATATTTGAATGAATAGGCAAAGCTTTGAAAAAACAATCTGTTATTTCCAGCAATATTCATGTTTCTAAAGAGTCCTGATACAAATTGATGGGAAAAATGGAAAATATGGAACACGGTCTTTATTTTCCTATTCCAAAGCATATTGGAGGTAGAGGAAAATGTGTGTGTACTGTGTAAACACATCTTTATGAACGTAAGGTTTCTATTGCTAATTACGAAGAGCAAATAAGTTGCTTTACGATAAAAGATGAAAGTAAACTTTGGAGCTTTCATGAACATTTTTGTAATTAAAAGGTCTTTGAATATCTAAAAATACAAACTTTTTCTTAAAACCAGCATATAACTTAAATAAGGATAACAAAAGCATCCTAATACATATTAAACCACCTACATCACACTAAAAAATCTTCCAAAAATACGTTTGCAAATCTACGTTTGTGCCACAATAGACAGAATCTTACCCGTCTCAACAAATACATTGAAATGGAGCCAAGATGCCGTTGTCACGAACAATGCCGAAAGACCTGCACGGTCGTATTTGAATGTTAGCAGAACATGCCACATACCCTGACAACTCCCAATAGGAACAACTCAAAGGTATTGTGACGACATTACTTTATTGTGCTGGTTTAAAGGTATTTTCTAGAGGCTGTCATGGTGTTGTTATTGTCATTGGAGCTGTGTAAAGGTTCTAAGGGTAAACTACAACAGTACTTAAGATCGTCTGTCAAGACTCAAGTAGCAACATCTTAGCGTGGCTGGCCTTTACTGCGAACTTGGGGCCGCTCGAATAATACATTCTCCCACCCGTACGTAAAATACGCTTGGACATGAATTTTATTTGTAATAAAGTATTATAAAACTGAAGAGTTTGTTTGAATGTTTATTTGTTTGGTTGAATGTGCTAATCTCAGGAACTCATATTTAAGAAGTGAACAATTGTTTCTGTGTTGGATAGTCTATTTATCGAGGAAGGCAGCAGGGAGAATAGGGGGTGAAACCACGAGAAGCTGATAGTATCTAATATTAATACCCAAAAGTGCGAGTCTTGGAATCACCAGTAGTAGTGGCTGAAGAACATATTATGTCAAGCTGCGAGAAAGTGATATTATTAGACTTACACCAATGACAAAAATATGATTGTATTCTTTATAAATAATCATTTAAGTGTCAATGTAAAAATTATTTAAAAACTAGCTGTATCCTGACACGCTTCGCTGTGGCACAAAAAGACTATTTTTTCGCGGTCGCGGATATGTGACTGATGCAAAAAATAGATAAAAACAATCCTTGATGCGGATTATATTTCATTCTAAAATTTCAGCTCAACCGGTGCAGAACTTTTTTAGGTTTTGAAGCGTACACAAACCAACATAACATTTATATATATATAGATAGATAGATATAATTAGTAAGTGAAAGTAATGAATAAAAAAAAAGTAAAGTCCTTCTAATACTTACAAAGCGTTAAAGGTTTATCCGGAAAAGATAAAAACTTTTCTTATAAACGTAGAAAAAATGTTCCTTCCTCGGACTTTCATCGATTGTTTTTATTGTTTTGTTTGTCCTGTTTTGGATTACCGAAGCGTTTGATACTTTAGATGACGACTGATTGACCGATACTTTGTTTTTAGTTTTTTTTTGTCCAATCAGCTTCCACTGTAAACAAAATTATCTAGGGTAATATTCTTAAATTTAGATTCTTTGAACAACGTACGCAGATCGGCCATGCGTTCTTCTTAAATTGCATCTAATAGACATATCTTTTTCATTTCCTTTGCTCAAACGTTTAAGGGGAGCAAACTCATTTGAAACATGTTTAAATAAAGCAGTGCTCTTTTCCTCCTCTCCCTGTGCATGGAGCGTAAAATTTTCAGTGACCTCTTTATCATTGTCCACATAGGAACTATTTCGTGACTACCCTCGTTATTCCCCCGCTAAAGTACTACATTTGTCACTGTGTTGGTCAAACGTTCTAGTTTTCAGCTCGTTTCGGGAGAACGAGGTTTAATGTTCGCACCTTTATTTTATGGGAGAGTAGGTTTCTGAGTTGTAGCTAAAGATTAGAGAGAGAAGAATGGGTAGTTCATCAATAGAGTGAGCGTAAAAAGAATTTAAAAATCTAGCTCTTATACTGAGCACAATGTACATGTAGGCACAAAAATCAATTCCAAAACTCACTAAAAATATATCATCTAACTTTAAAGCGCACAACTTTGGACCAAGTCGTATCAAATTTTGAAGTTTTATACAATTTTCAACACTGTGACGCTATAAATCTGGTTCGAGCATAGTTTGTGAGGCAGAACATGTAGGAGTATGCTCTCGTGTGCTCTTGTATGTCGAGAGTTTGTTCTCCAACAATACACTAAGTTATCCGTAGAATTCGGTGTCAGATTTGTTGAGACATGTTTGTTGGAATAATATAAGTTCTAGCTTATGTTTTGATATGGTCGAAATTCCCTCGTCTGGCTTAGTCATGTAAGTACGTAGTTCTTGGACTACTTAGTAAGTTTGTAGGCACTACTTTACTTAATTTACAGAGATGATTTTATGATTAGTTTGGTGCCCGGTTTCCTTGAAGTTATAATCTACAAAATACGTCTGTGGAGTTTCTGCTAAAATCAAAACTCCTTTGTTTTGCAGAAGCTAGATTTAGAACATATTATCATTACGCTTTCAAAGAACGTACAAAGGAAGGAGTTATCCTATTGTAGAAATAACTTCGCTTATTTTATTCAAAGCACTATCGTCTGCTTATTTTGCCACATTCCAGACTGCAAACTGCATCATCTCGAGTTCATTGAGTATAATAAGCAAATAACCTCCATTCAAATGATCATCTACATACAGATAGTATTTGGACTATTTTGAATCCATTTTCATTCATGGCTACACTGGTATTAAAATGGAGTGGCAATACCGGCGATCCGCATAGGAGCATGCAGATTGCCTCGTAGACGATTACATTTTTCAATTTGTTCTTCAGCATATGGTATTGTGAAGTCGGGCTTGAATTGCTGGCTGGGGTTTATAAATACGTTAGTGGGAATTGTTGCTTTGATTTTTTTATGATTGGTGTTTAATAAAGTTCTTTATTCATCTGGTTTTATGGAACTGTAATTCTACTACTCTAATATTTTTAACGCAGAAGAAAACTAATAGTTACGATTGTAGAAAGTGAAATGTGTATGTAATGATTTTAAATATATATAAAACGGCATATAAACTGCACGAGTTCACGCACCTGTGTTGGTCGTACCGCTTAAACTAAGTGCTTGGGTCCAGTGACTAACGCGTTGCATGTGTAGCCGTAATTTTGCATTTACTCAAATTATTTTCACTGAGTAAAAGTAACTTCAAACATTCTTTAGGAATTATCTTTCAAAATAATATCTCATTTTGTTACAGTATCTGGCTTGACGTTCAGGCGGGAATGCAGAGCTTTACGTACTAGGTTTGATTTAAACTGTTTTATTAGTGTTCTTCTATACGTATGGTATTTCTCGATAGCAGCCGCAGAGTCTACGTTCTTAAAATGTGCAGCAGTAGACGAATATAGGCTTATGATTATAATAATGATAGCAATACTGTGTACTAGGGTATGCTTCAGTATTATTCTCAAAATATCGATAACCATTTGTCTTTATAGTGACATCCCTATCATAGTGAGGTTTTCATCTCCGAGTAACTACGGTTTCCAATTTCAGTATGTAACCTAGTATTTTTCCCATCCAGCTTCCACTTTAGGTCGACCTAGATAGTCTTTAGGTCTAGTTAACGATTCAAAGCCGGGCTTGTTACCGCTAGATCAATTTTGTATGAAGGTTGGAATATCTTCGTAGTCTCGATATTATGCAGAGATTTCTAAGACGAATATTCAGAGAGATTTCAGGTTATATTTGTGAAAAGATGTCAAAAGCATGTTAAATTATGCAGGACAGTGATCAACAATAGTGTTAGAGACTACATTTTAGACTGTTGCTTCTTTTATTAATTTTCTGGTTGGCCAACACTCTGTCTAGTTTGAATTGTCAACTGCTGTAACCGTTGGTTACCAGGGTGGAAGTATATGGGCTACGACTGTTCAATGAAAGTATTTAGTTTGATGCTTGTATGTTTCATAATATCAGCCGTAGGTTGAACACTGCTAAACAAGCGCCTCCGCTGTAGAGGACCGGTTAGAAACGGCTTGCATCCACCGTAATACTGTGGTTTTCATCAGATTGTCTGTAAACTTCATATATCAGTTCGTGGTCTCCTTATAAAAACACACACAAAATGTACACATTTATGCACGGGAACGAGAACTGATGTCAAATAAAACTATAATGACGAAAAGGGCTTCTACCAAAACAATGTTTTTAAGCCGCATCAATAAACTGGATGGAAGTCGAACAAAATTACTAGTTAACCTACAAACTGCATTAAATTAATGAAGCAGTGGATAGACGAAGTCGATTAGAGACCACCAGCGTATCAATCAAGCGACGCAGTGCATGATTGATTGATATTAATTAAATCTGTGACGTCACTCCAATCAGATATCGGTTAATTGATGCGAAATGTGCATCCAATACAGACCAAAGTACTGATGAACATAAACCTAGATACTAAAATTAGGTCATTAGAAGGAATCAAGCTCACTGAGTTTTATTGTATAGGTCAATGTACTGAATAAAGCAAAGACTGAAATTTCTGATGGTCTATTAAAACAGGACATTAAGAACAAAAACAGGTCTGACCTCTGGGCCAAACCGATAGTATTTAAAAAAGTAAATACTACAGGAGAAACGACACTTGGAACCCCCAAAGAAAGAGAAAAGACAAATAAAAAGGCTTTCAAACTGACTTTAAACGACCAAGGAGTCCTTTAAACGACTGGAAGGACCTTCGAACTCCCACCCTTGCCCATTAACCTAATAAACCATGAAAGTCACACAGACACAAAACACTTATCAAACACAGCCATTAAAGACTCAAACAGCGATATTTAAAAAAAGAACATCGCAGATGACGTCATAATATTACACGGTACAGTTGGTTCACGGTTGGTCCCCTTTTATGGTACGACGGACGTCATGAATGTCGAAAAGGCGGGACATTTGACGGTGTACGAGGAAAGGGTTACTGCAGTTCGGTATGGTTGAATAAAGGTGGAGTTTCGAGGTGAAACAGGATTTCGTGATTTTGCTAATTTGATCTTGGATGTTCGTATGTTTCGAATATAGCTTTGAGGTGTAACGCTTACAGACTTGCTGCTATCTATCATAGAGAGCGACTACTACGTAAAATAATTTATTAATTGGTTTTTTATATTTGAATCACGAGTTTAACCGCGTAAAAACACATTGATACAGGGTAATAGTGTAGTTAAATAATTTTTTAAATAGTGTCGCTTAACTGTACATTTTGCGTCAAACTCCTATCAGATATACCTTCTACATCCGAACTTACAAACTTTGCTTTATAATTAATAGATTGTTTTATGTCGTCATGACCGACTTTCAGAACTGCAATACATATAGCTGTCTGTCACAATGAATAGAGTTCTGTGCTAATTCTGTCGACACTTTTATCACAATTAGTCATTTTATAGTACCATCAGTCTTCTCATCATTAACAGCACTTTAGTCTATCATGAAGATTTTCATCAGCAGACGTTTTTGGCAGAAGACATTATTCATAGAAGAGAAAAATGAATGTTTGAAAACAGCGATAATATCGCAACGCTGTCGTGTTGGGTAAGAAGGAAGCATTAATTAATGTCAGTTCGAGTCAAACTCTTACTTTTATTGGCCTATTAACACCGCCTATTAATCAACGATGAAGTATTACTGGCGTAATGATAAGTTGGCTTCTATTATTTCAGTTTTTATTTAATAATTTGCTTTTCAACGTTATTCTATTACCTTACAGAACATTGAAGTAAGTTATGACTGAGCCACTTCTGCCGGCGAGAAGAGCAGATGACATCGTTGCTATCGGGGAAAATTCTGGCTGAGTATGTGGAGATTGGCAAGTGAAAAGGAAGGCCTGGTGGCCGACCACGACGTCTTAAAGCGTTAGTCGTTCCGCTCAGGGAACGAGATGGCGCTAGACGACTTGTATAGCACTCTCTCTTTCCCACAGCCACCTGTACCCTGTAGTGAGTGAATTCGCCGCGTCAGCCATTTGTACGTGCAGGTGAGACCAAACTTTCAGGGACACAAAAACAACACAATATCAAGTATTATGTCAATACTATCTAGAAACTATTGCTTGACTAATGTATATTCCATTTTACCAATTTTATCGCAATTCATATTACAATTCTGATAAAGTGGCTTTTTAATACCCCCTCCACCTTATTTTACCCGATACGTCATCGTAAGTCCTTGGACAAATTATAGCAGCATTGCCCCACTAGAGACCAGTACGTCGCATCGTCCTGGGACGCAGTGGCAGCATCCTTCGCCCGGTGATTCCATATTCATCGTACGCGTCCAGTATTTGGGTCATATTTGAAATAGTCGCGACTTGAATGGACTTTGATAGCAGAATAGCAGCTGAAAGGCCGATCTCACATTGCATACGCGAATTCGCAGGTGAACGCGTTCTGAATGGAGATTTATGAAGCGGATTTGTTTTGAATATTCCTGTGAAAGGAATTAGAGAGAAAAATATACTCTGCTGTTTGTATTGAATGTGTGAATTTTTACGAAAACAAAATATCGGAATATACTCTCAAAGGTATCAAGTCACCAGTGCAGAAAAAGAAATCAACCACAACTCTGTAATTAAGATTGTTAAATAGTGGTTAATTTTGAAACAATTTCATTAAAACATATTTGATTCAGAACACACTCAGCACGTTTCTCTCGAATTAGGCGTGTTGCGATCATCTTCACGTATTCACTGTCAAAAGTTTATGTGATGTTATGTTCTTTCAAAACATGATAAAGAATAAACGAAAATGAAGAACACTCTTGTTAAAACTCCATTTGATTTTCTTGGACGACAAGTTCATAGAAATTATGTTAATTGCATGAGCTTTAAACAAATTGTTCAAAACTTTTCGGAGAAGTGATGTCAAAGTTGTGAAAAAGTAAATCATCCAAATAAAATGGCAAAGCATTTCAATGGCATTTTAAAACCAGATAAAATAGTAAACAAATTGTCGCGATTCACACAAAAAAAAAAAAAAACCCAAACGGTAACTAAGTGGACAAAAAAACGCTGAATCAGACGAATTTACTACAGTGAGTGAATTATTGCTACATGTAGTAACGTTTGTGCAAGTTCCAACAAAAAACGGTACAATTAATCGACAGGAAAGTCATCTATTTTGAACTTTATTCCTTTGGTATAAGGCTCTGTAATCATGATAATGACATGATGTCAGCTTCACGGGTGCCACCGCCATTGTTATGCATATTACATGTCTATAGCATTCACTGGTGGACTAAACGTGGAGAGAGAAAGAATGGTCGTGTCTGGATGAGCTTAGACTTTTCTATTTTTATTTTACTGTAACTTTTCTCTTATCGAATGCTTCGTTAATTAGTTGTCACCAGCGGCACTTAAGAGTATGAGGTCTTGGGTTTGATTCACAAGTCGAGCAAGCAGTATTGGGTTATGTCATTTCTGGTTGATGACAATTAGTTTTGCCCTATATTACATACGATTTAAACATCACTGACGCTATATGAGCTTCTGAATACCGCCAGTTATGTTAAAACCCTGTATAAATCTTTTGAGATTAAAGGAATGACGTTGTTTTCTCATATTTGGCAATAAAAAGAAAATAGAACAGACCAAAGATGCTTCAAAGATTTAAGAATCAATTTGTTGGAAACGAGTTTCTATTGTGTTCGTAGTCGATTCTGTAGCAATCTAAAACTACTTACCCACATTCTACATCAATTCTTCAAACCGGCATGTAACTTGTGTTTGCGAGTTCAATTTACGAGAACTTTGTGTCGGAGCTTGAGCAAAAGAATATTGCTTACTTTGTATAATTTACTTCAAAAGTATTAATTGGATATCCGTAAATGTTATATTATACCTATCTAAACTGGCTTATAGACGATTTACCTAATTAAATCTTTAAACATGTGTCACAAACGCGATGAAGTTTCCAAAAAAGTAAATATATTTCTTAATTGGTACGGAAAAACTTTTAAAATGATCCCCCTCAATATATTTTTCACAGTAGCAGTAACAGTTCTTTCCAATAAAAGCAGGTGTCGAAATCATATTTGTAACAAACGCGGATATTAAAAAAAAAGGAACGACGTGAAGGAGAAAATCCCGGGATTAAGTTTCACGAGTTCTCTTAAGAACTGATTAATTGAAAGATTGGAAACCAGCGGGGCCATAAAGAATTCAAGATTTATTGGGAAAGTAGTTATCAAAACGGTGCTCAAATTGAAAATGCGGATTTGCCGTTAACCGTGCAAGAAATTGATCGAGACATTTTTACATTGTGTTTAATTTTCTGGTTTGCAGTGTTCGAATGTTGTTGATGATGATAAAACAATTTCCATTGAGCCGTTATTATCAAACATAACAAGGGCTCAAAAGAAATTGTACAACAACACATAAATCCAAACATCTTATATTTATTGGGATTTGCTTTTCTAATTTATTTTTCTACCAAACACCACGGCACTAAAACCAATTCACAACTTCCATTGGCGAAGTTCTTTCTATTTTTCTTGTTTCGAGTTTTTGTTTTTCCATGCATACGTGTACTCATTCCATTTGCCGGCTCCATTCGTGTACGTTGGTGTCCACACAGTTTAAAAGGCACCGGTGCACGTTGAGTTTTAATGACGCGGGCGTGCGCTGTCATTTTACAACATTTAATGGATGCGATCGATACACACACCGCTAAAAAAGGCAGAAAAACTGTACTTGTTACAAAAAGCGTTGCAAACTTTCGTGTGCTCTTTTTCGATGGGAGTTTATTGAAATTCTGTTGAACGATGCTGCCGAGAATTTGTGAAGTTATGCGGCTAATCGTCTATCGGTCTATGAGAAGGCCAGGCATGGTACTACGTTATGGCAAAGGATTTACCTTTGAAGTATATTTTTCAATGCTTTTTTCTCATCGTGTTACGTGCAGCGCATTTACAGGATATTGTAAAAGTTGGCGATCTAATCGCTAAGTGTCCGTCTCAGACTGAAAGAGATTTTCCATTATCGCCAGGAAGAAGTGCCTAGATTAATTTAGATCACAGATTTTAAAAGCAATCCGTAACAAAGATTACTTAAGTAATAGTAGAAAAAAAGTAAAGTAGGCAAAAAAACCAACCTAAACCGAGAAGCCAATAAATAGTTAAAAGAAAATAAAAAGGAAATAAACGTTAACATGTAAGGAGAAAAAGAAAGTGCGATATAAACTGATGGGATCGTTTTGTATGCGACGCGTTGTGAATTTTTAAACAGGAAACCGCGTAGTTTTGATCTATTTCGTGGAAGCACGGAGCTTTTTGTACGAATGTTGTTTGCGTTGAACTTGTGGTGAACTAAGTGATTGCTTCGCTATATGTTTCGAATTTCGGCCTGTATTCCAGGTAACGTTCCAGGCAGAAATTCGTAACCGACATCTAACATCTGTGGTATATTTTCACAGACTACATTTAAAATCAGATTGGCGAAATACGTAAATATGATTCTGAAATCATGCTCTGTTAACTTTTCAAATAACATTTGGTTAATGGATGATATTATGGAAACGGCCGTTCCTGTTATCTCGACTTTTCATGCTATCTGTCTGTTTTTATAGCTGATATTATTCTGATCCTTTATAACATTTTGATGCCTAACTGAATTCCGTTAATTTATTTCCCTTTCAACAGTCGTTTTTATTTCATTTTTCATGTCTGTAACCACAATGTTATTTCAAATAATTTTGGGGCTTAAATCCCTGGTCACCCGTTTCATCAGCAATGCGAAAGTTTCAGGCATTTCACCAAAAACCGCAAGAACTCTACTGGACATTTTATAAATTGACTGTCAAAGTAAAGAACAGTTTATTTATAGCGCTATGGCATTTTATATTGGAGCGCCGAAACTAATGGGTTCCGGACTATCGGAATTCCTTTGATACAATTCGGAACCCTTCGGTCTGAGACTTGAGAAATGTAAGCAGGAACATGCTAACCATTGTTTGATAGTTGCAATTATGTCAGTGAAATTAGTCAACTGAATACTAAAACTTGTAATCTTAATAATGATTATCTCAAAGACAAATTTTCTGTTGATGTTGAGGTTAATTTAAAAAACCTCATCATCATTTATATATACAATAACAAATGATTCAAAGAATATTACTTGAAATTAGAGGACATTTTTGGTGAATTTAAGAATTTAACCCGAACAGCGAGTACACCTTTGGATCATCCCTTTCAGACTATTTACACATTCCTGTGAACAGAAACACAGTGGTTTGACAAACTATGTAAACCCAGAAGTAAGTTGAGATATTAATTGCCACATCTACCAACATTTTGATTACCTCGCCGGTGAATTTAAGCGTAAATACTGGGTTTATTTCGAGACAGTAACAAACATGCAGACTGCGGTTACACTAACTGAAGGTGCTGCAAGGATTCACTTGAAAATTTGATGTTGGTTTATTTATGAATTTGGAATGGAAGTTGTTTATGGTAATTATTGTAAGATGTTGTGCCTGTGCTTGTTAGTTTATAAAATATGGCGGTAATGTCCGTGTGAATCTTTTAGAGGAATGTTTTTTATTCAATTTACAATAATAATAGAGACTTCTTCTTATTAATAGAAGTTTAGAGGGAATAATTAAAATGAAGATTCTTATTGCTAAGGTTTATTATCGATTAAATGATTTTTTGTTGCATTTATGATGTACAAGATTAATAAATATGTCACATTTTTTTTGAATAAGACGATAATTAAACCAAATTCAAAATGAACGTATAATAAACAACGCGCAAGTGCGAGAGAATATATGTCGCTTATTACTTTGTCCCACGTTGGGCGCCATAAAACCTCTTATAATATTGATGGAGTTTTTGATCAGCTTCGAGAAATATTTTTGCACTAAAAGAAAACAACCGCAACATTGAAAATAATCTGTAACGTACTTAGTCTTTCGAGCTATGAAGCAAGGGAAAGAAAAATAAGTCTTAGGACTAAAATTAATATGATACTAAAATACAATTATAATTCATAAAAGCACATCCAAAATAAACATACCAGCAACTTTTAATAAACGAAGTGCAAGTATAAGAGAATAAATGTCGCTCGTTACGTTGCCCCACGTTGGGCGCCATAAAACCTCTCATCATATTGATGGAGTTTTTGATGACGTCACATAAACGTAACAGCCTAACTTTGTTTATTCCTACTTTCCTACCATGGTACACCGTAAAGCGTAATGAATCGCGAGAGGGATCCTCTATCAATACATATTAAGCCTTAAGCTTAATTACATCTTGTTTTATGTTTATTGTAAATAGGAGCTTATGTAAAGTTTATTGATGGTGTTTTTATGGTTATGGTTGTAGCTTAAAATAGCCACTTTATTATTAAAAAAGGTATTTTACTTTGAAACACACATTTTCTTGTTTTAACATAAAATAATGACCATGAATGCTACCACGAACTTCGCCACGTACCAGGTACCAAGTTCCCTTTCTGTCACACATTGAAAATCAATTCATTACTTACTGCATATCAAATTACCGTGCAGACAAACCTTCTGTTGCTAATATTAAATAAAAAATAAATACAGAGCTAGCCCATAAGCACAAGAATACTAAAATCCTTAAAACGAGAAAATATAACCTTAGAAACTAGATAAAACAGTTTAATCTTAAGTCCATAAATATGAGAGAAAGCTTACTAAGACCTTAATATAATGGATAAATACAATAAAGCTGAAAATGTGTGGGTGTTTATAACCTCGTCTGAAAACGAAGAATATTACAAAATGATACCCCAGCGCTGGGTTTAGATTGAAAATTAAACAATCATTTAAAATTATTTCAAATAAAATAAGCGGCGGGAGTTAGTCTGAGTCTAGACGAATAAATAAGAGAAAATGGTATGTCTGTGTTAAAATAAATTTAAATAGCACTTGAGAATACCTTCTAATTATACTCATAACTATAAAGGCTCATACTCAAGAGGTTATTCAAAGTTATTTCAAAGATTCTCCTAGAGTGTTATTGACACAATAAGTTTTCAGTTGTGGACGTTAACAGTCAAAACGGTTTAGAGGCAGAAAATGAACTTGTTTTCTACGGAAATTAACAGAATGCTTTAAAGTAAATTATAGTATAAAGGCCTAGTGGTCAATGCTGTTTGGTATTATTATAATAACTATCACCAAGATTGACATTTACGATCTTCAAACATTTTTCAAAATACTGCCATAGAAGCTCTAGCAGAGATATCACAAATAAAAAAAAAATGTTCAACTGGATATTTACGGTTTATCTTAGTACAAAATAGCCATCAACGTGGAATATTATATTGTATACCTGTAAAGCTCTCTCTTTTCTCTTTCTAGTCGGATGGAAGAAAATATATAGAAAAATGAGGTTGCTTTACACCAAAACATTGTCCCTACTCAGTCCCTCATGAGAAATGTAACAAGACCTACAATAAAGTATTGTATAGAAATTGTGTGTAGCTGTGCAAACCCAGACGTGGTTGCTCGCAGTCACCAGTATTTCATAAATCTAGTATTAGCACAGAGTAAATAATGGCCGGAGACAAAGTCAATTACGCTGCAGTTATTCTAATTTCCCACGGGGACAACGAGTTTACTTGAAATATTACCAACCACTCTACATTTTTATTCAGGTTTATTTTTCTTTTGATTATTTCTCTGAGTGATTTCTTTGTGAATGGTGGAGCAGTTTGGTATAGTTGCTATTATTGGAAAAGTAAAGGCAGGTAGTGTTAGTGTCATTATAGAGCATGCTTTAAGCCCTGAAGTAAATGTTCCAAGATCAACAAAAATAAAAGTTTATATTAAAAACTTGGCAACATTTAAAGTAATGTTTATATTCTATTTTTGCATGTTGACTTTCAACTCACTACCGCGAGAAAAAAGTTGTTTGAAATTTTGGCTTTAAGAAGCCATCACTAAATGTTTTCAATCATTGGTGAAAAAATAAATTATGCAATGTAATATCCCTGGGTTTTCAAATCCAAAATCTACAACTCGGAAGTCGGAGCTGTTACCACTGGGCCACCAGCACCACTGCATAGTGTCGTTTAGTGTTATTGAAAACAGAGTATCGGTGTAGTAATGAAACCTTTTAGAAAACTACTAAATATGGGCACTCCTACTTAATTTATACCTCATTTCGACCAGAGTGCTGGCTCCACCAATATTTTATCCTTGTATTCAGTGCCAGGAATAACAACAGTATTTCATTTTCATTTGCTTGTTTGTCTCAATAATTTTCTCTTTGCGCCGAAAGCTACGATATATGTGCCAATACTTTTATGAAATGAAATGGTTGCGAATTTGGGCTTGACCTACATTTATGGTAAAGTTATAATTGACCATTATATGTAGAATAACAGGCGTACAATCAGCTTAAAACTGGAAATAAATAAGCCATCTCGGTTACTATGTTGATCCCAATCTTCGTCTGTAACCAATCAACTATCTAACTAAGGAGATCATACAGCCTCCATAAATTTAAGGGCCTTCTTAGAAAGTGCCGACCAAATAAAAATGGTACCTATGGGTAGTATTAGTCATTTAGAGCAATAGTTACTATGGCACAAAAGTTGTAGAATTGCTCTCGGCCAAGTTATACAAGTTCGAAGATACGTAATTTTCATACATTTGTTGATTTTTCAGAGTAGCGAGAAACACAAAATAATGGTAAGTATTGCTAGAACTAGCGACTTCAAGCAAGTAAACATAACGTAAAATCACGTCTGTAATCCCAAAAGGTTTAGGCAGAGGTGTGCCTAATTAAAATGAACAAATATCGCCTAATTTTTTATTAATTTCTGGCCACTTCCAGAAAAGGCCCAAAAACTGATTTCCTTTGATGTCAACTTAGAAGCAGCCGTCAAAAACAAAGGAGCGATATTTGGATAGAGATTGAATATTAATTTCGGGCATTAAACAATCAGAAAAATGAATAAAAATAAAAGACGCTGTTAACAACCGTTATTATTTCCAACGTTCCAACAAAAAACCCCCGATCTGTTGACATAATAATTATAATCGCATAAATCCCGAACATACTGCCTTTAAACCCCGTGTCACAACAAAAGCACGGGTGTTTTCCTAATCATAATATATTTTCTTACCCAAAGTCAGCGAAATGATAATATGGGGACAACTTAAGCGTTTTCCTCTTTACCTGGAACAAAGGGAACAATTTTGATATTATTAGTCTGTATAGGTAGAAAATGTAATAAAGATATTGTCTTACGCTTTTACTTCTAAACATTTTCCTGTAATGCTCTATATTAAAGCGCTTAAGATCTCCTTTTCTATGGAAAGGCAAGAAATAATGTAATTCATAATGTCAATAAGATAAGCATAGATTATTATTTTATCTAGTAAGTAATAGATAAATGTTTTGAATACATACAAGCACGTGTAGATAAGTATCATGACGGTATCTTGTCAATAGTGTTGTTTATCGCAAAACTATTACCTTATTGATGATTGAATTGTACCTTTTTTTTTATCGTGGTAAAATCATCAAATGACCCGCGACCGATTGAATTGTACCTATATGAACGAAGGATTATCGGCTGCCTAGCCTTTCTCAATGCGTAGTCGTCGGCGTAGTCTAACAGAAACAACCAGATATAAGTATTTTACATGGAGCAACCCCGAGCATCGAAATCGAACTCGTAGAGCCCAGTTCCCCCCAAAAAAATGAAGGAAAGATGCAAAAAGAGAAATTAGTCCTAACGCTGATGCTACAGAGCAAAATGGTGAACGTGATGTAATCATAGATATTACAGTTGTTTTCCAAAGAGCAAGCAATAAATCAGAACCAACATCAAACCGGGTACCGAACAAAGTTTATCCAATTTTTATACAAAGAAACTTAAATCAATCTTGCAGCGAGCGTGGACCGTGAGATTCAATGACTGCACCAATAAAAGCGAAATGAAATCCGGTTCAATGGGATTTTATAGAATTTCAAGACTGTAACTCTTGATAGAATTCTTCTTTATGTTCTGTATTTCATTGTTTGTGAGAAATTTTGGATTTACACGGGGATCTGGGCATTATTTTTTCATTATTTCTGTAAACCAATTTGAATAATATTTTTAAGAATTGTATCATATTTCTAGTACACGAAACACTAGAAATAAAAACGGTAAGTAATTTAGTTCAGCGGTTGTCGCCAGCCGTTAAAGGAATTCATTCAAAAAATAACTTCACTGTATGTACAGTCAAGTTATATCTTGAACCTGAGAGTTGGACCGTAGCTTCATCTTAAGCACTTTTGTGAAGAAAAATGTATGATCTAATTAGAACAAAATAAAAACTTGGAGTTCGAATTTGAAGTAGTTACGTCTAGATATTTGTGACTGGTGGGTCAAGTACTGATTTTCTTTTCGATTGTCATCCTACGTTTTTCAGTTCTGTGCTAATAGAATCTTCGCGATCCATCATATTTGCAATATTAGTCCATTACTAAAACTTGAAACAGGATATTTACCATGAACGTCCGCTTTGTCGACTTTACATGTCATGCCACAATATATCGGACTGCACATAATTTTCAACTAACACCCTAAGGGCCCGTCCACATCTCTACGTCACAACGTCGTCAACGTGGAACGGTACGTTAACGTGACGTGCAAATTCACGTTGCAGCAACGTTGCACGTCGCTGTGCCTTGTAATATTTTGGTACATTCTTCACTAACGTATGCCAGTCTCGTTCTAGACATGGACCGCCTAAGACGTATTCTGCTTCTGCTATTCTTTGACAGACGGAGAGAGAGAGTGTTGAAGAAAAATAGAGACAATACTGAACTGTTCCTAGTGTGGTTCCACGTTACCGCACCGTTCCACGTTGACGACGTCGTGACGTGCACATGTGGACTGTCTCTTACAACCACGACCCTTACAAATCTGATAAACGGTTGTAACAATCGTAAACAACACATAAGTGTGTAATGTAAACAGTGTTTCAAAACGAAATGGACTGTAGTTAGTGTCTCCCCGGAGACAGATCTATTACCGTTTGGCACAAGTTAGGAGCGATTGTTTCCTGTTCACTAACTTCATAGTTTGGGTCCAAATGGGGGTTTCGTCTGTATTAACGAGAAGTGATTTATTTTATTAGAGTATTTGATGTCATTGTTGTTTTAGAAAGGATGAGTAGACATGATTGTAGTATAAGCATGACGTGGGAAGGAAAAGGTCTTGAATGGTGAGTAAAGTTATGAGTTGGGCATTCATAGAATAGAAGAAGATAAAAGAAATATGGATGGGTAAAGAGGTTATTGGAAAGCGAGCGAGCCTTACAGTGATCGCATTGATGCGGAACATCTGAAGTCTGTCAGTCGTGTTGCTTATAGATGCTAAGCAACACAACTTTGACTTTGAGACTATTTATCCACAGACCTCGTAAAGCGTTGCTATCACTGGATTCTGGTCGCGGGACTGTACGAATTACCGTGACCCCGGAACGTAAAGGGCTCTTGAAGGGCACCGTGGATTTTAGTCAGTACGAGTCTGACAGTCCCTCATGCTCTGCCCTGGGTGGGAGGACTCATTTGATGATTTAACCACGATAAAAAAAAAGCACTGGATTCTATTTGATTTGACCAATCCTGTATCACTTCCGTTACAATTCACGAAATCACTCCCACCGAAGCGATAGGCAAGAATTTACACATGAATAAAGAGTAATAGAGGAGATAAAAAGAAAAGCATCGAGCACTAATCCAAAGTGAATTCGGCTAAAGGCAGGAAAACTTCTTGTCAGTATGTTTACTAAACATCGAGTGTCATTTTCGTTGTAAATATTAACAATTATGCCTCATCTGCTGTTGATGGTACTGTCATTGTTTCCATTGTCGTTTAGTTTATCTGCCATGTTCTACCCAGCAACCTCCGTTACATCTCAAATTGCTGTTTAATTACTACTAACATTAACATAGAATACCCAGTAAATTTAACCAGGCCACATTTCTTTTCCTTTGCATAAGCATCAACAATGCATAACTACAATTAAGTTATTATTACCTCTTATCAAGTTTGCATAAAATCTACATCTTTATACACAACTGTCGTAGTTTTTGTACTAGTCTTGTTTGTACGTCAGTTCTTATTTACTTTACACACGGATAAACTTTAATACGATGCAGTCCCGCTACAATTTCTGTTTTAAATACAGATTTGCATTTTGATGTTGACATAAAATATCAAACAGAGAAACTTTTTCAAACATAGAGAAAAATATGAAAGCAATGCAAGAATAAAAAATAAATGAATGCTTCTTATTTTAAAATTCCCGCCAATAAAGACCAAAGATTTGACCAAAATGGCCGCAGAAACGAGGTTGCAAGTGACCGCAAGCTAAATTAAACGTTAGCATTCTGTGGCCGACGTTCGTCGCGGACAGACGCGGGGACCGTTGACTTTTTAATTACATTTATAATTAAAATGCACGTCACGCCGTGTGAGCTCCGTTGTGCACCGGAAAATTGAATGTACAAATTAGAAAAGAAAAAAATTAAAAAGTCCACCCTTTGCTCTTTCATGTTATTTTCTACGTGAATTGCGATTTCGGTTTCATTTTCTCGCGTAGCGGTTTGTCTGAGATTCGAGTTTTTGTCTGCGAAGCAAAATAGTACATTAAAATGGGAGCTGAAAGAGAATTCATTTACGAGGATTATGCTGAATGAAACGTAATAATGAAGAACGAGAATTGCTTGTAATAGTAGAAAAGGTAAACGTACATTGTAAATACAGGGTAAAATACTAAATATTATGAAAGTCTTCAGTAATTACGTTACAATAAGTTATGTTTTTAAACACACCTATTCTGGATACCGCGAAACACTAAAAATTCTGTAAAATTCCCGCGCAGTATCATATTACATTGAGGCTGCGAATACGCATTACTTTGCTAATGAGAAGCTAAAGCCAATTTACGACCACACCTAAAAACGAAATCTGTTAAAAATGAAGCAACATATAAGCTCCATCATAATCCCAAACACATTAAGTGCCTGATCACAAAATTCAATTTCAGTAAAGACACCTCTATACCCTTTTCTTTCCCAAAGAATGCCGAACAAAATAAAAGTAACAAAGGACACGATGATATTACTTAAGTAAAGGAAAGTTTCACCTCGAATTGAATTTCAGAGTATACAGGCTAGACTAATAATGGGAGGGAGGTGGGTAAACCGAATCCGTGGGACCCCTCATGCTCGCATGTGGGATCAAAAGAACGGTCGTATTATATTGAAAATCTTCAGAAAGCCGAGATTGGGTTTTAAAATTTTCATTAAGTTCCCCAGACTGTTTTCTTCGTCAAATACAAAGCAGCTGGGTGTTTTAAATTTTGAATACTTCAGTGAGGTAACTTTATTGTATGCAGTGCATCGTTAGCTTTAAGAGTACCTATAATTTAGAAGAATGGTTCTACTGGCTGCTCTGGTCGCATTTGGTGTAGAAATAAAGTTTCAGAAGATGTACGTACCATTACGAAATATTATTACTAAAACTTTCTATTATATATTATTTAGCTTAAGGTTTCTGCGGTCTTTGACATGGACTATTCTGAGTATTCTGTTGGGAAACGGTTATCACGTGAGAACCCGTTATCCTGCCGAATCTTTTTCTATTTTCTCGGTTTTTTCGGATCCAATTATTGACAAAGCTTGCCAAGATTACAAGATGATTTTGTCCTTCGTCTCAAAATAGAGTAGACTCGAACCTCACGAATATAATCACCGCTAAGGGTTGTACGAAGCCTAATATAAATCATATAGTTGCTACAATGTGTGGAAACTTTACCTCATAAATAATGGTTTGCTGTGGCCAGTAGCCGCTTTTAGATAAATTTCAGTAAGTAGCAACATATTTTAGCCGGCACATATATCATGGTCGAGATGTTTTTAGTTTGTATGGAGTAGGATTAAACTGGAGTTATATGTGTTAAGAGTTATTTTGTAGTTTTTGTTAGAGTAATTAAAATGGGTGTTTATTTGTTCGGAGGGCTCGAAAAAGATGCAGTTTATTTTCGTTGCAAGAAAAGGAAGCAATACATATCCATGCGTAAATGAATATTAATCTTCTTTATTCTCGTGTTAATAACTGCCACTCTAGCGAAGAGGTATTCTCAGCGTCGTCGTCGCGTCTCAGCAATGTTTGACGTGGCGGCTGCTATCTCACCACAGATCATCATCAACGCTGTTCTCAATCTCTACTATCCGCGACCTATCCTGGTGAAGTCTGAATCTGCAAACTTATATAATATGACCACATGATGACCAGAGATTTTTTTTCTATATAGTATAGGTTGAATACGAGGTTGAATACTATAAAGAGGGCGCCACAGTACCAACACATACATATCGTCTCCGTATAAAAAGCTCGATTAAAAATATAATAGTTATTAAAAGTGAAAGAAAAGTGATAAGTCACACAAAGTAATCAAGAATGAATGCAGCCAATAATGTACAACGCCGCCAGGAATCAACAAAATAAGTGATTACTCGAAAAACAAAAACGAACTGTCAGAATTCAAATCAAATCAAGATTCCAAAAGTGATACAAGTGACTAATGAAACTGTTTAATCAATAAGAATCAATCTTATGTGTGTGTAACGACATTGAAACAAAAGAAACTGTGCAGTGAAAGTGTAAAAAAACATTGAATAATAACTGTCTAACCTCAAAAATAATTTCAAAGAATCACAACAAAATTGCAATTCATTGATAACAACAGCGCCATCTAGCTAATTTTGGCGAAACGCTGACAACATTGATTCGTCTTCCGCCATCTAACTTCGTTTGAGTGAACTTCTAAATAAATATTGATTGACACTGACAATCCTTCGAAGTTGAAATCTGAGGCAGGACCTGATACCCGCCAATACCAAAAGAGGGCGCTTTCTCAACTTATACTTATCATGGAAGAAATAAAAGAGTTGTTATTAAACATGCAACAGGAAATACGACAGCAAAAAATCGAAATGTTAGAGATTAAAGAAGATATAAAAGAAACAATTAACAACAACATAAATGAGAAATTTAAAAATTTGGAATTAAAGAATGAAGCTCTTGAGAAAAGAATCCAAGAACATAGCACCACAATACATAATTTGGAAAGACATATAAGACGTAAGAATTTGATCATGTTTGGAGTGGAGGAAGGTGAAAAATCCTATCACGAATTAGAAGAAAAAATAGTTACTATAATAAATACATATTTCAACGTTCAATACGACAGCAATAATATAGAAGGAGTTAGAAGACTGGGAAAGAAAGGCGAGAAGGCCCGACCTGTCATAATATCATTCAGTACAATGGGTTTGAAACTGAAAATCTTGAAAAATGGCAAGCTTTTGAGCAACACCCAATATTACATAAATGAGGATTACCCATTAGAAGTTTTAAACAAGCGTAAAGAGCTGCAGGCCGCACTTAAAAAAGAAAAAGACCTTGGTAGAACAGCTTTCATTAAATATGACAAACTTATTGTACTAGACAGCAACAAGAATTCTCCTCGCAACTACTCAAACAAAAGAAATCTATCAGAGTCTCCAGAAATAAATAATAGCAACCACCAACAAGACAATCAAAAAATAAAACAAGTACCAAAGAAAAACAAACCTACCAATATGAAAGACTTTATCTTACAAAAACCAAAACTAGCATTCAGATCCACAAGCAACAGCCACGAACAACAAAAATCTACACAGGACGATACAGCATAGCAATCAACAACGGCCCCTCCTCATCTTTATCTCCCAGTACGGCTGGTCACCGCGGGAGAGATTGACCAAAACCCTCCAAAGAAAAATAAAGAAAAGAAAAACATTTTTCACATTTGCACTTTCAATGTAAGATCACTATCTTCAGAACCCAAACTTATTGAGCTAAAATCAGCGCTACAAGGTATTGGCCACGATTTAGTAGGATTGAGCGAAGTGCGACGGCTTGGAGAAATTATCATTGAAGATAGCGATTACATCATATACTACTTAGGCCAATCCAAAGGTTTATATGGTGTGGGTTTCTTAGTTAAGAAAAAATATAAAGAAAATATCAGAAGATTTACCGGAATATCGGAGAGAGTTTGCGTACTAGAAATTGAATTGGAAAATACACTCTTTGCAATAATTCAAGCGTATGCGCCCACTGAAAGATCATCTCAAGAAGAAATTGACAGGTTTTATGAAGACTTAGTGAAAGCTCACGACACTACCTCCACGAAATATATCGTCTCCATGGGAGATTTTAATGCACAAATCGGTAAACCCAAGGAGCACGAACATTCAGTTACCGGTAAATATGGCTATGGAAATAGGAGCATTCGCGGCGACAGACTAATTCAGTATGCACAAGAGTATAACCTAAAAATTGTAAATACAATGTTTAAGTTAAAACCAAAGAACAGATGGACATGGATCTCTCCAGATAAAAATACAAGGAATGAAATTGATTATATCATGACAACAAAACCCCACCTATTTACAAACTACAAAGTTTTAACTTCATTCACTTTCGGATCGGACCACAGGCCACTAAGAGCTACAATCCACTTGAAACCCGCAAGGAAAAGCAGACGCAGTTATTCAAACATATCAATTAAACTGAAAAATACGAAAGAGCAAAAGATTTACCTCGATAATCTAACTGGCTATATCCCTGAACTCATAACGACACATCAAAATTATAATGCAGAAGAATATTGCCAAAAAATTTTAGACTCTATATTAAAAAGTTCAAAATCCACTGTAAGAACACAAAAGTCTACCATATTATCCAAAGAAGCGCTTAAGCTCATGAAAGAAAGAAGTGTACTACAAAGCCAACCCAAATTAAATAAAGCAGATAAAGAAAAGCTAAAAGAACTCTATAAAACTACTAACAAAGAAATAAGAAGATGCTACGCTACCTATAGAACAAACACTATAAAAAGACACCTTGAGAAATCTAGATCCACGAAAAAAGCCTACAAAGAATTAAATAGAGAAAAGGTATGGATTCCTTCATTACAGCCCGGCTCTATTAAGAGCATGAAACGAGCGGAGATCATAAATGTAGCCACGGAGTTTTATGCAAAGCTTTACAGCCAACCAGAGTCACTTCAACAAATAAGTACTGGTAACCATAGCAAAGAAACTTCTCCAACACCAGACTTTACAGCGCCTGAAATCCTGATACAAATAAAAAAGCTTAAATCAGAGAAAAGCCCAGGACCAGACGGGATCACAAACGAATGCATCAAGCTGGCTAAGACTTTACTACTGACTCCAATCACTCTACTTTGGAATAAAATACTACATGAAGAATCTGTGCCACGCACATGGACCGAATCTGAAATTATCTTGCTGTATAAAAAAGGAGACCCGGCGGACATAGGGAATTACCGCCCAATAAGCCTGATGCCCTGTCTATACAAGTTATTCGCCTCCTGCTTGCTAGATAGAATTACCGCAGATATCGATGAACACCAGCCTATAGAACAAGCGGGATTTAGAAGAGGTTTTAGTACAGCTGATCATATTCAAGTAGTGGACCAGGTGATAGAGAAGTATCAGGAATTTCGCAGGCCTTTGTATATAGCCTTCGTAGACTATAAAAAGGCATTTGACTCTATATCCCATGACAGCATCTGGGAAGCATTGAGATCTCAGAATATTATGGAAAAATACATAATTATTCTAAAAAACATTTATGCCAACAGCACAAGTAGAGTCAAACTAGATAGAGTAGGAGAAAAAATTAAGATAAATAGAGGCGTGAGGCAAGGAGACCCGATTTCCCCAAAACTCTTTATAGCCGTTCTGCAGTACATAATGAAAGACTTACCGTGGTCCACGCAAGGCATAAATGTCAACGGACATTTTCTAAGTCATCTCAGATTTGCCGACGATATTATTCTATTTTCAGAATCTTCATATCAACTAAACAGCATGTTAAACGACCTCCAACAGGCTAGCAGTGCAATCGGACTAGATATGAACCTAGACAAAACGAAAGTCATGACTAACCACCACACGACGCTTATCTTGGTAAATAACATCCCTTTAGAGTTCGTTGAAAAATATATATATCTAGGCAAACAGATTTCCTTTAGCAAAGAAAGGAATATGGAAGAAGTAGACCGTAGAGTTGCAATCACATGGAAGAAATACTGGGCTCATAAGGAAATATTCAAATCACAACTCTCCTTACCTCTCAAAAAGATAGTTATGGACTCAGAAGTTTTACCATGCCTCACCTATGGCTGCCAAACATGGACGTTCGACCTCAAAACCCGGAATAAAATTCAAACCACCCAAAGAAGAATGCAGAGAAGCTACCTGGGTTTAAAATTAAAAGACAGGGTGAGAAATACAGTCATCCGCAAGAAAACCAGCATAGCAGACGCCCTAAGTTTTTCTCTACAACGAAAGTGGAATTGGGCAGGTCACGTGGCCAGGTACACTGACGACAGGTGGACCCGAAAAACTATTGAATGGACCGGACCTCGAGGTACCAGGGCGAGAGGTAGACCGAGTGCTAGATGGGCAGACGAGATTGTAGCAGCAGCAGGAAAAGAGTGGTTAGACATTGCTAAAGACAGAAAGAAGTGGAAATCTTTGGAGGAGGCTTTTACCCGAAGGGGGTCCATACAATAGTGACATCGTTGATACAATTGCGATTAATATTATTTCATTACTTAGTAATTGTTAGTGACTGTCGTATTATTATTAATGTTCGATTTTTTATTAATTTCAATGTTTACTGATTTTTAATGAAAGTTATAGTAGTTATTTATTGAACTTATGTATTTCTGATTAACAATTTAGGGATTAATGTTATTATTGTTGTTAATGGTAATTGGTAAATATTTCTTAGTGCTAACGATTATTGTTATTATTGTTATTTATGTTTAAATGATTAATATTGAATGTTACCTTATTTGTATGGAATTAATTAATAAAGCTTATTCATTCATTCATTCATAGGTTGAATTTATAAAATAAGGTCAAGTTTGTGATACGATTAACAGACTTTATGTTCAAAATTGGCAGTTGGTTCACGCAGGAACGTGCCAAGCACAGTAGCAATAAAAATAAAGTACAAGGTCGGTGTCTCTCAAAGAACTTAAGAGAAGGATTTCTACATCGTTTAGCTTTTGTTTAAGCATCTTAGCAACTTAAGGCCTTTGTGAGACTAATGATAACACAAACAAATTAGAGACATAAAACTTTACTTACAACGTCTTCTTCTAGGAAATAAAAAGGAAATGTAATCAGGCTAATGAAACGACGGTTTCCTTGGAAATGTTAATGACGAAAGGATTTGGACAGGACTGAAACTGAGGAAAAAAAAAGCTGCTTAACATCATCTCACTGTATACCAGTGGAGGCTAGCGGAAATATTTAATAGAATTCGTATCACTCCACCAATGCTCAAGGGGAAATACTTTGTAAATTTTCAAATTATGAATTATTTTCAATAGTTGTTCGCTGTCCATCATTGCTTGACAAACTTTGATGGATTAAGTCACTGAAATACGCAGATGACCTTGAGCAGCATACTGACACGATATTGACGTTTTCTCGTCACGGGTGAGAACTTGCGTATGTAATTAAAAACACACCTACATCGAATAAACGGCAAAGCTACATAAATAAAAAACATGTAATTTCAGGGGGTACCTATGGGGCCATTACGATACGGTCTCATCAGGTTACCATGAAGGGCGTGGAACGTAAAGGGTTATTGAAAGAAACCGTGGATGTTAGTCAGTACGAGTCTGACAGTATTGATGATTTTATAACGATAAAAAAAAGCTATAGGGCCAAACACCTGCAAGGGTCGCGGGAATTCCTTAAAAAGGCTCCCCGGCTAAAAAAACTAAAACGCAAAGAGCAACTGAAGAAACAGAGTAGGTAGTTTCAAGTCAGTCAAATCTGATCATCCCTTCCACTCCATCGAGACCGGGAGAACTCATTTGATTTAATTCGAACCTAAAGAAATTAAAAGACCCAATCCAGAAATCTTCTTTTTCTTCTTTGCATGTCGATGGACTCAAAGTATATCCAACAAGTATGTACCAGTATAGCACTATCATTGGCTTCGTTAAGATGACTCAAATTCACAAAATATCATTATTATAACTTACACCTTCACAAGGTTGCCTTACGTCTTGATGGGCGATGATAGACGCCTACAAGTTTAAAAGGAATGAATTACCAAGGCAAACACTTCATTTTACTAAGTACCATGCGATAACTCTGCTAAGAATGTCCACTATTACATTGGTATGTAGAGATGCGTTAAGAATGCTTAATTTGATATTGATATATATGCAAAACTGCAGAAGAACTCCTTCACTCGTGCGACTAATAAATCTTTAACTGAATCCTGCATTCGATGCTTCTTTTGCACTTCGTATCTTTTATCTTGTCCTTGTGGTCGTAAGCGAGAACACAGGGCAAAAGGTTCGATTTCCAGGTCGACTAATACGACTAAACTTATTCAACCCTTAGGGGATTATAGGCATTATTTTATGTTAACATCTATTTCTCTGAGTCAAAGAAGAATTACTACAAAAGAAATCTCTTCATTAACACTCTACTCCAAGTCATTCTTTGCATTTTCTTCTACCTACAGCTATTCAATCATTACTTTAGTCGTCGCGATAGGTATAAAACATATAAAACCCTATACGGTTGCTTGTTGAAGTCCCGTTTGAACACGAAGTGAGCTAGTCCGATAGTACTCAAACAAGCGACGATCGCTTATTATGCCCACCACGTGGTGTTTGTTGGACACTGGACCCCTCAAGTCGTGGCCCATTTCACGCCACGACGGGAAACAGGAAACTACGTAATAAAAGCGTTTGTGGAACGTTTTTTGCGGAAGTGACGCTTTGTATGTGTGTCTTGTTAATTGAGTTGGATGTTTTCTTTGTTAATTAACTGCTGTTTTAGAGTCCGCCCATACGAGATTAATGTTAGAATTTTAGGAAGAATTGTCCTCAATTGTCGAGTCGTACGACTTACCACTTTCATAAGATAAGCACTTAATAGGTATAATTTTAATATAACTGACAAAATGGGTAGGTGCTCCTCTGTTATTATTTTCTAAATAATTTCGTTGCGGGATTCAAGACAGATAAATTAATTGGTGCTTTTCATGTTGTCGCCAATATTGATTCTGATTTTCGGTAGTTGCAGTGATTCTTTTTCTTTTCTTTTCTTTTTAACCGTTGTCCCACACTAGAAATTATTCCTGTATCGTGGGTGCGTTTACAACAACCAGACCCGGAACAACTACTTGCAGATCATACATCATCAGTAGATTTGGGCATAGTGCAGTTGTTACAAAAATAATTTGGGTTCATCTCTGCCTTCCCACGCGTGATGCAAAAGTGTTTTACTGGTATGGACCGTATAACCGGTATTGTTTTTGAGACCGTTTCGGTTGCTTTAAAACTTTTCGGATCAAATTCCTTCAATCCTTAACAAGTTCTACCAACGCAATTGATATATGGGACAACCGACATCACAAAGCTAAACCGTTTATTACACTTTTGTTTTACCCACCCTTCGTGGTCTTGCGATATTATTTTTCTCTCTATTACTTACTTGACTCGTAAATGGCACTCATCGCCATTGTCTTTGTTGTGTTTTCCCTGGCTGCTTTTGACTAAATAATTAAATGTGTTCGAGAAAAGTAAAAGAGTAAACTAAACCTATACTAAATCTTAATTTACCAAGTAGCTAATCATATACGTAAGTGCATTTATTTGTAAACCAATCTTTGTTAATTACTGTTAGCTTAAAAAAATAAATAAATAGTTAAGATAGGTATTATCTCTAGCTACTCTTTCAAATCTTGGTGCCTTTTCAATCTGCATTGTACTTCGAAGAATTTCTTTGAAGGTTTCAAAGCAAGGTTCTTATTTCACAAAGAAAGTATGGCTTAGTGATATCGTTACTCTGGATGGAGTCTGGGATGTTTCTGCGATGCAATTTGCATAACTCCTGATACATGAGATACTTACTAAGGATCCTGTTAGGGTAACTGGCAGTACACTGGAGACTTTTCTAGACTCGAACGGAAAAGGGTTTGCTTTGAAATATGTAGAGTAATCCAAGAATTTTGTTGTCTTCTTGGTGTGACAATTTTAGTAAGTTTTCATCGGCCAATATAGCTGTGTTATGTGGCTACCTACTTCGGCGGGCTACCATCTTCATAACATAAATTAGCTGGAAATTGCAGGTGGCTGTGCAGGATGGTTCAGAACGGTGGAACATATTCAGCAAAAGAGGTCCACATTGGCTTTGCATTTGGTATGAGTTGAACTTACCTCATTTGAGCAGCTTATTTCTTTAGCGCTGGGCTATATTTTCGTAAATATAGGTACAACTGAGAACCAATTTTCGAAATCCTCTTTATTGACTCATAATTTATTTCTAACTTGGCTCATATTAGTACTTAAAGGTTTCCGAAGGTCTCCCACGTGATCATAAATGCTGGGGTCATCGATCCCTGTGATGTGGGTTCAAGAATGGCAATCACCTATAAGGCTAGCTTCCTGCGCACAATGGCATGATTCGCGATGGTATGACCGTAATAGGCCGCGTACATTTTTATGTAAAAATGGCGTTTGGTGATTAATATCTTTGTCATGCGGAGCCTTGGATGTTCATGTTCAGGTGTGATAATTATTTGTTTGTACCTATTTAGTTGAGCTCATTAATATGATTGTTCACCAAATTTTCTTTGGCTTGTCACAATTTTTCTTGTTCATCCTTAAACAGTTACAATAAGTAATACATTTTCACATATCTGAACGCAGTTCCATTTTTTGCGGTTCAAATTCGTATTTTCTCTTTGTTTTTTACTCGATGGATTTTTCATTCGGCGAGAGCAAAAGGTTCCCAGTCAATTTGAAAGAGGAAAATAAAATACTGTTTATAATTGCGCAGAAGGGAACTGGAATCTGAGGTTTCCAAGATCCTTTTATGCTAAGCTTTTACAGTCTTCAATTAATTTCATCAAATCGATTCATTGATATATCGTTAAGATTGGAAGCGAAGTTTTACCTTTTGGGTGGTCGATTTCCATGTTTGGATGTCGAACCTTTACTTATAGAGAAGTTTACGGCTTTGTCGGTAATTTGAAACACTAAAAGTGGGTACAATTTAACGTCCAGTACTTAGGACTCTAGTACTTGTGAATTTTATTGCTGTCTGGCTATTATACGACTGTTTTACCACCTTGTTCACCGACTTTTGCATTGTTGTTCGTTTTGGTCTGCAAAGTGGACATTTTAAGCACTTCTTTTTGTGTTTAACAAGAGGTTAATAACTGGGTGGACTGTTACAACTGTATGTGAGATAGGCGATTAACAAACCATTACTACAATCTATCTTTTGATAACTAACTTACACCAGAACAATTGCATTGAATTAAAGACATTTAACATGAAGTTATTCTTATTTCTTGTCGCTGAATGTCACAAGGTTTATTTTAGAACAGCATTGTTTCTCAACTCATTTATTCAGGAATTACGCGACGAACAGAAGCAAGATTAATGACATTTTTTTTTACTGCAAGAATTCTTTTATTCAGCTGCTTATTTTTAGCTATGACTGTAAAAAGTTTCGTATAGCCCGAGCTCTACTGACCCACTAAAACAAAAGCAAGAATCCCTTCTAGTACAAATTTCAAGAGCCCCAGACACCCTATTAAATCTCGAAGAGAGACTCGGTGTAATCCGAAATTAGTTATTCAAAAGTAATTTACATGCAGTGCCCGTTGTCCCGTATTAATAGTAATGTTTGTTGGAGAACTGCTAAATTGTAGGTTGTAGGTCAAATTGTGTTTAGAGGATTTATGCTGTGATATTAATGCTCCTTCAGGTCCATCCTTTGAAGAATGACGTGTAAGGGTTATTGTTTAAAGTGGGTTTATTTTGTTCACTGTTTTACCAGCCTTAACATGTCGACAACTTGTTATGAGGATCTTAAGTGTCACAGTAAGTTTATTGCTTGAAAGATTCATATAATATGGTTGTCTTGCCAAAAGTGATTTTAACTACAATTTATAGTGTCAGCACAATGACGGGGGCCCCTTTAGAGGGCTAAAGCCTGCCGGCGTCGCAGGATTAACGAATTACCGTGACCCCGGAACGTAAAGGGCTATTGAAGGACACCGTGGATTTTAGTCAGTACAAGTCCGACAGTCCCTCCTGCCCTGCCCTGGGTGGGACTAATTTGATGATTTTATCACGCTAAAAAGTATAAGGAAGCAGAACTGTTAAGAAAATCAATCAAATAGTCTACATAAATCTATAGAATAAGAAAGACTGTTCTTATGATCAACAAATCGGCAGCAGATGAAAACACTTTCAATTCGCGTCATTTCAAGAACTATAGTAAAATCGATATCTATAAAATGATGATGATGGTGATGACGAACAAGAAGTGTGAAAAGACAAGCGGAGTCGGGCACTAGTTATCCGGTATTTTGCTGAATTGGGCCTATTTAGCACAGCCGTGACGTGAGTCATTTTGTGCACTTGTGGCGTGTGCCAACAAACTTTTTTCATTCAAGACAAACCACACCATTTTAAAAGTATATTAAATATAAAAATCTAAATCAAATTTACCACCTCTGAACGGAAGCAGTATAACATAAAACAAGTTAGATGGATCCGTTGCAAACGTCTACCAACACGGATGTGCCGGGATTGCTCCGTGCGCTGCATTGTTGACGCACTATGGTAAGTGGAGAGTTTGCCAACTTTGTTCTACAATAAACGGTTCACACTACGTACGGGAAGTGTTGTGTGAACGAGACGCTTCTACATCAAGCTATACAAAACCAGTTTAAGCTGACCGTCCGTTTTGCGAGATCATACAAACGAAGCCAAGATAAACTGGTTATGCATAGCTTGATCTTTAGCCGTGTGTACCTTGGTACTGTGTGTTGATGTTGTTTGATAACATACTTCAACAGCTACGGGTGAATAGTTCCCATGTTTGTGTTTTCCATCTTATATTCACGTACGTATCACAGAAAACATGGATCATGGTGAGTGATAAGACTACTAGTATATAATATATTATCATGTGTTTTATCTACTACTGGTCGCAAGTGCTACTAGTGCTAATAGTCTCACCTCTTCTTACCTAGGACTTAAAAACATAACTGGCGAAAATAGGGTGTACTATTCTTTTACCTAAGCCTTCGAGCATTACAGGCTTGATCTTGTTACATAGTCGATGCCGAAGTGGATCATGACCATTTTCTTTTGTATTATACTTTACTCTTTCTGTTACTTCGTATTGTTAATATGTGTTCATAATGTTTTTGACGATCCAAATTAAATGGCGACAATAGAGACTTTTTTAAAACAAACATCGGCATGTTAATCAACCACAAATGATCATCACCATTCCACCAATGTAGTGACCTACTAAATAACAATAAACAAAACTATCAGTAAATTCAAAATCAGATACCAAATTCATTAAATAATAATAAATAATAAATCGTTTATTTATAAAAAGGGGCACATTTACAATTGAGTATCTTAACAAATAAAATAGAGCACAGTTGCTTATTGCCTGAACTAGGTGGAACCTGTGTTTCAGCACCCACCGGTCCATTGGCTTAATAGCCGTACAATTTGCAGCGCCATCAACAAATCAAACAGATGATAATACGATCGCGGCCATTACTGCCTGATTACTGCGATCACGGTAATTGTGCAGTCGTAACGTCTGAACACGGCTTAATGTACGGACATTTGCAAGGCTATTTGTCATAAGGCTGCGGCTTAAAGTGGATGACTGATTTGGGGATTTTATAACAGCTATTTCTCACAGTTGTTTCATGAAAGAATCACTCCTAGGGCCTAGTCAAGTGTCAGTCGAGACCGTCTTAATAGGACGCCGTAGCCTTGAAAGGCAAAGGGCAATTGAAGGAACAAGGTGGATTATTCCAATAAGAGTCTGACAGTCCCTGTCGTACCATCCAGGGCAGGAGGATTCGTAGGATGATTTAAAAACCCCCCCCTCCAAAAAAAAGCAAATAAGCCAACAGGCATTCAGCCCGCCTGATGATGATGATGGAAAGCGGTCACCTATGGACGCCTGCAATATCGGAGGTATCGTATCCTGTAACTTTTTTAAGCCCTTTTTTAAGGTGGATTGAATGCAGGAAGGAGAGTTGTTTCGACAATTACTCGTAAATGTGTTTTAACATATAGAAATAAGGTGTATTTTCTCTACGGCTACACTTAATTCACGGCAGAACATGGACAAAACTTAATTACCCATCGAAAATTCATGGTGGAACGACACGAGTCATTACCATAATTACCATCACCATAATTACGATCGAGAATCGGTATCGGTATCGATTATCGAATGGGGCGATGACCGTAACCCTATCAGGGTCATTCGACCTTATCATTGTATCTCATGGTGAATGATCGTAATGGGGTGTAAGTACAATTTATGGGCTCGAGATGGGTTTGGCTTCAATGACATTGAGGGTCGTTATGTTCATTGATGAAAAGTGAACTATTGATTAATATTACGCAGCGGGCGAATATTTCATCTTCTAAATTGTGTATTCATTTTTGTTTGACAAAATATAAACACGTATCTATTCTTTTTTACTTAATGAATATTTTTAGTCTAGCATCAATATAATTGCTATATTAAATACAGGAAATAAAATTGTTTAACATAAAAAAAGAATCTCGAATATTGTCTTTTATATTTTGCCGTTTTTTTCGTTTTTTTGTCGTTTTTTTTTTTTAATAAGAGCAAAAAGTGTTTTTTAAATTTAGCGATGGACTCGCGTTTGGCCACTATCTCCTCTGATGGTAATTTAAGGTATACCTACCTATAAGGTATAGGTACCCTATGGTAGTCTTACTTAACTGTTCCAATGCACCATCAATATTCGATTTATTTACCATCACAAAGGGATATCCTCACCCCTCATCCTAATTGGACCCCTATCAAGAAGAATCCCCTGATTAATGATAAGAATAGGAGCTTTGTTGGTTTTCCTTAGTTGTGAATGATTTAACATCTTCTCATCACGGTTGTAAATCCACGAAGGGTTGACCAGAGGTGCATTAATAGTCCACTTGCTGCTGCCAGTGCGTATAACTCGAAAGTTATCCCACGGACGTTCCCGTTACCGGGATAAAATATATCATTTGTGTTAATCCAGGTTATAAACTTCCTGTGTATCAAATACCAACGAGGCATTATCTCCTAGACACATTAATATTTCACGCCTGATGATGAGAGAAGATGTGGTCGACGGTGAAACACGTTTGCCTAGAAGTACTTAGACTTGAACACCCCAATGAAATTCATTATTTTAAGCTCCTATTAAATTGTTGTCTCCTGGTACAGAATGTTTGGCTATCTTATTGCGATTACAACAAGCACATCTGATATGAATAGGTAATTTATCACACTTGTTGCGTCAGGTTACTCCGGACGCAGAATATGCAAGAGAAGTTGGTGTAAAAACGAATAGATAAACCTAATGATCAGTGACAACGGCCCTAACTTGCAGGTCGTCAGTTCGAACTTAGCCCGGCGCATTAATTTGTGTAATTTCGTAAGGGCATGACCTAGCACCAAAAATTAGAAGACATGTGACATCTAGCAACACGCACAGGGGGTCGGCGTGGTGGATTACATCCAACTTTTTCTTATGGAGAGAAGACTTGTATCTCTGCAGTGGAAACATTATAGACTGATTATGATTATGTTATATACTTATCAGTGGCGGCTTTGCCCTAAGGCCCAGTAGGCCCCAGCCTAGGGCGGCCAGATATTAGGGGCGGCAAATCGGCACTATTGCGTATTAAAGTATAAATAATTTCGTATAATAAAATAGCTCGTACGTTTTTTTAGTTTAACTTAAGAAAACAAAACCGTTCTCTTTAAATGAAGCGTGACGTTTTTATTTGTTATGTATGGAATTGTTTGAATCCAGTGACATAGAACAGCGAAAGTGATCCGATAGCGTGACAGAACTATCGGACTGACGTCTCGCTGACGTCTCGCTTCGGTTCGTATCGCTTCGGAAACGCTTCGCTTTCGCCAGTCTGTTTAACAAAGCCATAAAGGTAGACTTTACTTAAGACAATGTTAGGAATGACTTAGGTTTAATAATAGTAAAATAAAAAGGTCCTAGTTACACCTCAATATTGAGGGCGGGAAAAACAGCTGTCTATACAGGCGTTAGGTGATAAAGGTTTTCAGGACACGCGTAGGCCTTATAAAAGGCTTTTTAGAACGTCGTTATGTTTTTATTTCTATATTAAAATACAAATATTCAGTAATGAACAATATAATTATGAATGACTAAAATCTATACTAATATTACAAAGAGGAAAAACTTGATTATTTGTTTGTATTGATTATTTTGACAGATTTCAAAAATTCTTTACCAATTAAAAGCTGCTTTGGTCCTGAGTTATATACAGGGTGTCCCAAAACTCAACGTCAAGCCGAAACGGGGTGACAGGATTGATCATAACCATCACGAGAAAAATCTGAAAAAAAATCTATCCCGTGCAGTTTGAAAATTATGGGCATTTTAAGAAAAACCTAGAAATGTGATCAAACTGTACCATTTTTCGGTTATTGTGGTTATTCTTTTTCATTTTTGTTCATTTGAACTTTGGAAACGTAATCCTAAATAACATTTCTAGAATCCCAATAAAAAATAATGACACAATTGCCTCAAGTTTCCGAGAATTGAGACTATTTGTTAAACTACGAATTTAAAATTTTCTAGATTCGTCGACTTTGACAGGCCCTCCTATAAAAAAAATGTACTAGAGTGCCTTGGCAAGTGGCATTAAAAGTTGGCGCATTTAATCAGAATTCTAAAATGGTACAATACTTGTTAGTTCCATACAATAGAAAAGAGTAAAAAAATTAAAACCTCAAGTAACCCGATTTTTGCTATCACATTTTACTCAGTTAAAATGTTTTTAATTCGCACAAGCTGTAGGTAGGTTCTTAATTTTAAGACAGAATGATGAGAGAGATGGATAATGGGTATGTTTGTCATGAGTGAGCGAGACAGATAGTGACGCCACTTTTACCAAAGTGAAAAAAAGTTAGTAAAATAATTAGGTTTGTTGGACTAAAAGTCAGATAGAGAAAAAACATTTTTATTACAATAAATGTTCAAATTGTTTACCATCAGCCTCAATACAAGCCCTACATCTTCTTAAAAAAGATCTACTTATAAGTCGGGCATATCTTCGAGAGTTGATCGCCTCAGCTGCTTGAGAAATGCGTTCACGTAGGTCGGCTACGTGATCAATGGGCTTTGAGTAAACTTTTTCTTTGAGAACTCCCCAATAGAAAAAATCCAGGGGGTTCTATCTGACTTTTAGTCCAACAAACCTAATTATTTTACTAACTTTTTTTCACTTTGGTAAAAGTGGCGTCACTATCTGTCTCGCTCACTCATGACAAACATACCCATTATCCATCTCTCTCATCATTTTGTCTTAAAATTAAGAACCTACCTAGAGCTTGTGCGAATTAAAAACATTTTAACTGAGTAAAATGTGATAGCAAAAATCGGGTTACTTGAGGTTTTAATTTTTTTACTCTTTTCTATTGTATGGAACTAACAAGTATTGTACCATTTTAGAATTCTGATTAAATGCGCCAACTTTTAATGCCACTTGCCAAGGCACTCTAGTACATTTTTTTTATAGGAGGGCCTGTCAAAGTCGACGAATCTTGAAAATTTTAAATTCGTAGTTTAACAAATAGTCTCAATTCTCGGAAACTTGAGGCAATTGTGTCATTATTTTTTATTGGGATTCTAGAAATGTTATTTAGGATTACGTTTCCAAAGTTCAAATGAACAAAAATAAAAAAGAATAACCACAATAACCGAAAAATGGTACAGTTTGATCAAATTTCTAGGTTTTTCTTAAAATGCCCATAATTTACAAACTGCATGGGATAGATTTTTTTTCAGATTTTTCTCGTGATGGTTATGATCAATCCTGTCACCCCGTTTCGGCTTGACGTTGAGTTTTGGGACACCCTGTATATAGGCAATGGGTGAAGATTCCTCCTCAACGCTGTCAACTGGTAATGTGCCCAAGAACATGGCTGCGTTGCCTGTTTGTATGGCAATTCTTAGCCAATGGCCAAGACAAAAGTCAGCCCTTGGTTCAGGGGAAGCCTCACCAAGTCGCCAAGACTTACTTTAAGATAAGAGAGACGTTTCAGTTGTCAAAACCGGCAAATTAATTTGAAAAGGGACTTACTGTCTTGGGATTTCGAATCGCTCATTTCCCGAGAAATATGTCATATTCATAATTTAAGTCAAGTCAAAACATTTCATTTTCTTTTCTCTGGAGGGCATCCAATAGAGTATTGTTATTTTATTTTTATTAACTGGAGCTAGGAATAAAAGGAAAGATTTGCGGGCGATATTGAATGTGCGTCTATAAGAGTACAGGAAGGCCAGAGAAACGATGGCTATAGAAGGATAATGGCTATGAGATGAGATGGCTGCTGAGACTGTTATAACGAGTAATCCATTATCTGGTTATTTAATATTATGAAAGCGAAAGTTTGGATGTTTGGATGAATGTTTGTTATACAATTACGTAAAAACAGCCGATCAGATCTTCATGAAAGGCTTGACGCTCTAGCACAACGCATAGGACCCCTGTTCACCCCAGTTGCGTACCTTTATTATCATTTTCGAGTAACCCGTGGGTGAAGTCTATGGCAACAGCTAGTAGAGAAGTAAAGAAGATAAAGACACACGGAAGTATCCCCTAAGTAAATTAGGATAACGGCAAGATGATGAGAACAAATACTGCTGGTTTCCAACTCCCTATCATCATCAAGGACCTCCTGCACTTTTATCAGTTCACCAAAGATGCAAACCGTCAGACTGACAATATTTTCACGTAAAGTATCGATATTGTTCCGAGCATTGACCGCGTAACACGATCGTCTCGATCAGTGGACCTTATCATCGATTCTCACGCCCTTTGCCTCTGGACTGACGTGTGTTGTGCTATTTATAAAGAGCTGCTTGTTTTTTAAGCGGGATGAAAAGGGGTGTTGTGTAACATCATTTATAGAACCTGAAAATTATCATGATCGAAATGAGCCTGTAAATTCTGATGCTGCGGCACAGATTTCCTCTCCTCTGTGAGAGGGTCAAACGGCGTACGACGCGTTATGGTTGCGCACCGCAAAGAATTCCCCACACAAATGTGTGTCATGTTTGCTCGCTAGTACGCGTCGCAACGCGCCGTGCGCTCGAGCCGAAATCAACCATTCTGGTCTAACGAACACGATGGATATCACATGTCATCGATTATAGAACGTTCAGTCCATTAAAATAAACGCTAAAAGATGCCTTTTTAAATTTTGGTCTAGAAATCGTCTTATGTTAAATCAAATTGAAAAAGTTAAGGGGTGAAATGTATTGAGTTCCAATATGAAATTACGGTATTTATTTTTCATTTAACTTCGTAATCTTTGAGTTTGCATTTACCTAAACAGTCGCTAACTCAAACAAGGGTGCAGCCCTAATGTTATGCCTAAAGCGAAACACAGTAAAGAATGTTACAAAAATATTAAAAGAAAACTTTTTCTCGATTCGGAGCGCGGATCCAATTAAAGTCGCAAAAATGTTCAAAAGGAAGTAAATAAAAACCGGCCAAGAGCGTGTCAGGCCACGCTCAGTGTAGGGTTCCGTAGTTTCCCGTCCGTTACAATAAGTGTTAACAAATAGCCTTTTTTTAAACTTGTGTGTTAAAAAAAGGTTATTTGTTACGTTGACATTTTGAACTTTGACGCAACGCCATCTATCGAACCATTTATGAACTGGTTTTTACCTTAACATTTTATGCGTTTGATAACTTTGGAATGCGCGAACCGATTTCAATAATTCTTTTTTTGTTTGAAAGAAGATACGTTCAGAATAATGAAATACGTAAACGAAGTTAAAAAAAATGCTTGTATATATGATTAAATAATTGATTATACTACAAACTTAGTCCAGGAATTTTGTACCACCTTCTTGTTTTTTTTGCACAAAAACTGTTCTTTCCATCAAGTTCAAAATAATTTTCCTAGAAAGTCCTTATAAAGTTCTACTTTCCAGATTTTTTTCATATTTTCTAAACTTATGGTTCAAAAGTTAGAGGGGGGGGGACACATTGTTTTTGACTTTAGGAGCGATTATTTCCGAAACTATTGACATCATCAAAAAATGATCTTAGTAAACCCCTATTCATTTTTAAATACCTATCCAACGATATATCACACGTTAGGGTTGAAATTTTAAAAAAAATCACTTTCTATTTTACATATAGGGGGGCTACCCTAAAAAAACATTTTTTTCCAATTTTTATTTTTGCACTTTGTCGGCGTGATTGATATACATATTGGTACCAAATTTCAGCTTTCTAGTGCTAACGGTCACAGAGATTAAGCGAGGACGGACAGACAGACAGACAGACAGACAGACATGGCGAAACTATAAGGGTTCCTAGTTAACTACGGAACCCTAAAAATCGTTTAAGGCACGCACGAATCCCTTTTCTGACAAATCCTACTAAATCCCTACTAACGTAGAGGCGTCGCCTTAATATTTCATGAGTGTTTTTAATGTTGAAATCCTTTGGGGATTAAATGAGAATAAAAAGCATCCCCTTTGAAGCTTAAGATCTTAAATTTGTTAAGGCGATACTTCATAAATAAATATGGCTCCGGTGCACGGCTAGGGCATCATGAAAGGTAACAACACACTTGCAACACGAAGCATCGCAACTTTTCAGCCGCGAGTCAGAGTCACCAGTGCAAGCTTACACCTAGTGTGTAAGCTTGCACTAGGGCACTAAGCTTATATTGGCATAGTATTTTTAACCGTTTTCCAAAAAAGGAGATACATCAAACGAACAAAAGTCATCGACTTCCGAAATTCAGGTTCTTTTACGGTTTTTAGTATTTAAAAAAAATTATCATTATTGGAATTACACAAGCAGTGCTTGCGTTATTCCAATAATTGCAAGACAACACTCAGGCTATAAGCAACAGGATAACCAGAATCAGTTCAAAATATTGTCAATACTGGAACACAGATCTCCTCTCTGAAAGGCAATTGGTCCAGATGTAGTACATACCTTCGATTTTTGCCCAAGAAATGGCAGCCACCTCACGAATTTGAGATCAGTAGTGATTAAATGTAGGTATGCACGAAGTATTGCATACCTGTGTTAAAACTCATGAACTCTATTAAGTCGGGGCTGTGACTGGCCCACCACTGCTTTGCATTTCCATTAACTTACCTTATAATACACGGAAAACAGCGAGTAGTGTTCCTTGTCAACCACACGAATGATGCGCAAAGTTTCTACTGTCATACAACAAACATATTAAAGTTAAAAGGAAGTATGGCGGCTTATTATGAAGCTTATTACCCAAGTTGACGTTACCTTGCAACTAATATGACGTCACATCAACTTCTGTCTTTGTAAAGTTGTATAATATGAAGGAGGTGAAGTTGTAAAATAGAGAAGTGTCTTGTGGGAAGACGGTGTACCTACTTTAGTGTCTGAAGTCATCATAAAACCTTATGGGCACTCAGCATTAAGAAGGCAAGTAAGAAGTTTTTGATGAGGTGTCCTTGAAAATATAACAACCACGTTACGTTTTCACTTTTTTTTTTCTAATTTTGCCGACGTCAGCCTGCCTGTATGTGCTAGTTGTTTGACAAGACCAAACTTAAAGGCCTTAAGTGCTGTAATCTCATTTTATTAGTCGTTTTAGAATGTTTTGTCGACACTTACTAACCACAACAAGTGTACACAGAAAGGGTATTTAAGAAAAAAATACTCCAAACAAATGAATGGCTAATCTTGTGTGTGGTTAGAAAAAAGTACACTAGAACGCCCCCCTGCACTTCACGTAATCCTTTAATCCCCTTACACCTTAGGGAGAGTTGGACCGATATTCTCAGCAAAAACAAACAACCCATTTGCACACTTGCATAATTAAAGGGCTTCTGCCAAAAACGTAATACCGTGATCGCTACCAATGACAACACAAACATAGCCAAACTTGTACATTATTAATCACGTTAGTAGCCTAACTAACAGTTTCGTTGCGCAAGCAATTAGGGACAAAAGGTTCACTGGGAATAAAGCGAAGTCTGAGAAAAGAGAGAAAAATGATGGTAATGGTACATTTAAAATTGAACAAATTTAATTTGGGGTACAGATAACCAAAATTAACAAAAAAGTTTTCTAATAAGAAATTATCATTAGAAAAAAGGACAGGATGGTTTAAGATCTATAAATCGACAAAATATTAAACTCGAAAGCACAATTTTATTGGTAGATGGCACGTGGATGCCAAAATCTTGTTCTTGGTCAAAACGTTTTCCACGCTTGTTTCCTCCACAATTTTGAGTGCAATGCCGAAATCATTTTACTCAATGTTGGAAAATTACCGGGGTTTGATCCCACGGTCTACAAAATGTATGTCTGTCCGTTACTATTGTTATTGGGCCAACACAACCGGGCATAGTGCTTTTAAATGCATTAAAGTTGCATCGCCCAGACGTCTACTAATGCAATAGAGATTTTGACATCACCAACATTTTTATAGCATTTTCAACCTTTTTACATAGGCTTAAGACTTCTGCACCTTTCCGTCTATTGCTTGTACCGTCTTACATCTACCGGTCCAAACTTCGCTCCGAGCAATGTGTCTAACGTTAACAAAAGCTTAGCTTCACAGTTTGATGCTGTGTTCTTGAGTAAAGTTATAATGACTTGGGTATTACTACATACTTAATAGTCCGGTAATCCTTGAGACGGAGGAGTACCAGATGTTTTGTTTAGTCACTCTTTACCAGAATGAGAAAGTTTAGATGGATTGCTTGTTTTGGCAACCACATAGAACTGTGTGGAGGTGGGATAAAGCTAGAATTCGTATACAGTTGAATGATGTAACTGTTTTTTTTTTAATAACATTACTCGAGTGTGGGATACTAATAATATAATGTACTAGCACTTTGCCCGCGACTTCGTCCGCGTGGGTTACGTACTTTCTTAATTCCCCCTTTTCACCCCCTTAAAGGTTAAATTTTCAAAAACCCCTTCTTAGTGCTCCCCTACATTATAATAGGAAGCGGTGTGCAAAATTTCACATTCCTAGCCCCAGTAGTTTCGGCTGTACGTTGATATGTCAGTCAGTCAGTTCTCGTTTTATATACTTATATAGATTGGAAATATTTGAATGTGTGTATAATTCACATTCATGTGTAGGCAGAAATCAACAATGTAAGTGCTGTTGACGTCTTTTTAATCGATTGAAAGTTCTAAAGAGCCGAAAATGCATTGAATCAACATTCCCTGCCGTTGCCTTTCAATCAGAAGTACACCCATAAAAACCAAGCAAGATCACTTCAACTAATTACCAGTACAAAAATCTATAAGATAACACATTTTCTCTAACAATAAATCTATTCCTACAAAAGCCATCGACCGCATACAACTCTCATTAGCCAGGTAATAGAAATAACATTAACTATACACAATACAGCACAACAGACGGTCCACAGAGTAACTAATTTCCCAAGTTGGACATTATTGCACTGGTCGATACGGAAACTAAACGCGTTAATTAATATCATAGATGGGTTATGTCCTAGACGGCAAACTTGTTCCACTGTATTACGGAGCTGGTGATATGTTTAGAAGTTGAAAGGTAAGTTATACGGGTTGAATTTGCTATGTGGGTGGTTAGTTTGTACTTTACATAATCAGCATAAAGTGCATTATGCTTTATCAGCTTTCGATACAAAAATTCGACTCAATTACATTCTGTGACAATGTAAATGGTACCAATTTTTTTTTTTTTAACGTTGCCCTAAACTAGGAATTTTTCCTGTGTCGTGGGTGCGTTTACAAACAAAGAAACTTACATACACAAACACCCAGACCTAGAACAACTACTTGTAGGTCATACAAATATTTGTTTCGGGCGGGAATCGAACCCGCACAGCGCAACGCTGCAATCCAATCGCTTAGCCACTGCGCTAACCATGCCGTCAATGTAAGTAGACAGTATTTTTTTTTTTATTTCATTCGGCGATTGGCTCGCCTTTGACAACTATACCCCGCCTGGTGGTAAGAGATTATGTAGTCGTGATCAAATCTTAATTAATACTATACATGTGAAAGTTTGCATGGATATTTGCTACTCAATCGCTAAGATACTATAGTATTTTATCTTAAGATACCATATCGCTCGCCATACAATTCAATGGACCACCACACACGACGAAGATAATATATTTTTCATATTTTGGTATCTTAAGATAGAATTGTATGGCGAGCAACATGGTATCTGAAGATAAAATATTATACAATCATAGCCGTGTGTGACGCGCTTTAAAGCGTGGGTAGTTCCGCTGTGGGAAAGCGACAGAGCTATACAAGTCGTCTAGCGCCATCTCGTTCAGACAACTGAACTACGCACACTTTAAGACGTCATGATAAGATGCCAGATTAATTAGTTTATAACCTGGACCAACACAAAGGCTCTGGTGGGTCAATTAACAAACTCCACTGCGGTAAAAGCAAACTCTTTTTGCTTTTTCAGCAACAATTACTGACAAAGGCTCTGCATATAAGTCTGCACATAGATACAATAGTAAAGCATTTTATAGTACCTTTTCACCATTTAACTCTTATTTCAGGACAATTTTATCACTCAAAGATATCAATGGTAAGATTGCCTCATAAACTTCAGATTTGTGGTGTCTGTCTACTGAAATGTTAAAGGCGGGTTGCAATTCACCCCTACCCTTGGATTCCTTTATAGCTTGCACTATAAGATATTACTGGCGATCCCGACCTGTCTTGAGTTATGAATTTTTCATCCTTTAATCGCCAGTCCTATACTGCTGTCTAGCCAGTCCTTCTTGTTTTAAATCACTGGTAACGTCTTTTTAGATAGGATTAGCATCATGTCAATGCATAAAGACAATTGAAAAGTGTGTTTAATTTTTTCCTTTTTTTGTTGGAAATATTATGTTAGTATTTATTTATTTAAATAAGAAAACTGTTTTAAATCTTAATAAAGAAGCTTTCATTGTATCTGCTATCATTATACATTATACATGCTTGAATAGTAAAGAAAAGCTAAATAATTAGGACAATATAGGATTATAAGTAAGATTGAATAAGGTAAAATACAGCGGATAACATACCCAAATATAATTACACATCCCCAAAACATAAAGTACAACACAATCCCCACAATCCGCCAAAAATTATTAAAGAAAAACAAAACAAAAATATTCCCTTCATTTTTGTCGTCCTATAACCTGTAACTGACAACAGAAGGGGAGAGGTCATCAAAGAAACAATAATAGACTTACCGATAAAGAACAGTCAAAACATACCCTTATTACCTTTCACGGGAAACGAAATCGTCCAACGAATAAAGGATAGGGATGCCGAATGTTTCTATTCGTGACATCCTGGCGTTTGAACCCCGGGAAATATGCGGGGAAATTATCCCGACATTTGATACGTTGATACGGATAATAGAGAGCAGGGCAACCAGTTTACTGTGTTACAATAATATGTCCGTTTATACAAATGCTGATGTTGATTTTCAATCGGCTGTGTGATGAAATGCAATATTATTGTTGTGAAATAAACGACTGGTATTTACTTTGGGCGGTTATTTCGTAATTGAGTGTAGAGCTTTTCATTTGCTTTGCTTTGCGGTTTAATGCCGGGCATAAATGGATGTGTTTAAATCTATCAATGTCATGTAAGGGTACTTTTAAATTACCTTGCAGTTAAGGAAAATGTCGTGAGGAAACCTTGGTTGGAAATGTGTTTAATCATGTTTTTTTTTTAATTAAAAATCAGGAAAAATATTTTTTTTTCCTGATGCGGAACTGTCTCAAAAGATTACGCACCCCTTTTTTACCCTAGCCCTGGAATGCAAGAGTAATTGAAGGAAATGTTTGGTTTTTAGCCACTCAAGTCTAAAAGTCACTTTCGTTTCACCTAGGGCGGGACGACTCATGTGATAAATTTACCGACTATAAATCGCTTAAATATTTTCGAAGCCCAATCCCACTGCCTCGTAACATCACTACAGCCTACGACCTAGTAATGATTATAATCCTTAGTTATTTCCCAAAACGACGCGGCTTATCCAAGGCGGGATTGCTAAGCTATGGCGTCACACCCCACGAAATGTTTTGATGAATATTTGATCCGGGACCGAACATGTTAATTATTTACTATATAGTATTAGTACGTAATTATAATTATTAGCAGTGGTACAAAGATGGCCGCCGTTACTAGGGAGGAAAAGTCGTACCTTTGTATGAGCCAATTTCCTGGAAGATTTTAATTAGGTAGCGTGGCTTTTGCCTTGTATAGAATTTAATAAAATATTTCTCTTTTCAGGAAAAAAAAAAATACTTACTCGCTTATGTATCAAAGTGATAAGGTTTTCATGGAAACCTTCAAAAAGCTTTAACAGTTTCGTTTGTATTGCCGGCTTCTTTTTATCCTATATGATACCTATATATTTTTCTATGTAAGAAGAGTATTGCGACATTTTCTTCTAATTTTTAAGCCCTGATCTTAAGCGCCTACTAAGTCTTAGCTCAAGCTTAGCCGAGTTACGCTTCTTCGAAAATAAAACCTTATGAGTATAAAGTAGAGTTGCTTATTTCTAATCAGATGATTGTGACTAAGCTATTATCATTTTTTTTTCTTGGGAAAATTGGTAAGCTCCTGGCTCTAACCCAGGTCAAAGGTGACTGAGATAAAGCCTGTGATGGAGACGAGTTTACTCAGAAGAAGCCTGTTAACTCTAACTCCGAAGAGATTCATATATTCACAGGCAAGTAAAGAAAAATAATAATAATCTCTCTAAAATAATAATGTTTCTATCGCTCTAAGGTTTGCTGTAAGAAAACCCAATTCGGGTTAAGCTCGCCTTTATACATACATTACCCTTTTGTAAAATTGTATTTTAATTATATGTGTGTACAATAAAGAATAAGAATAATGACAATATGAAGTGTGACTGATCTTAGGCTAATAAGTCTCAGTTGACTCTTTAGATTTATTCCTATCTGACGTTCCCAGATTTGTTGTTATATATAGACTTCTGAAACTATACAATTAACAACTAACATGCTCACTGCCAAACTCTATGAAAGTAAAGTAGAACAAACCCCTAGTTACCAGGTTTCCTGGCCCATACGTTTTATATAGAACTAATTGAATATTACTAAAGTTAATTTAAGTTAACGTCGAGAGCATATTGCCAACATAATAACACTATAAGTTTATTTATTAAACTATGTAGTTTGATACTATAATGTTGGTGTTTTACGCGTGCACCTTGCTGGGCCAAAATAGTGACGGCAACAGGAAATTGCATACTAGACTCAATTTTGTGGGGGAATATCAACTAGTTAGTTTAGAGAGTAATAGAGAAATAGTTAATTGAGAGGCTGATTTTGTATTTAGTATGGTTTAATTTGACATAACATGGTCATTTAGGTGAACTATGTCAATTAAGAATCTACATAGTTGAATGCCATGCCACGTCTAGATACGTTGTACAACCTAGGTGAAGTTTCTTGTTTTTTGGTGGCTCTTTGGTATGATATGAGGAATTCATTTTAGGTTCCTTCTGCAGTTCACGGTCATTTCATAATTTTGCGTATTTTTCCGTGGCGCAGAGAAACAGGGTACATCGCATTCCAGATCTAGCCCATTAACTACTGAACTCAAATTCACCAAATTGCCATTACTATCTTACTTTAATTTTTTGTAGCCCATGCTGGGCAAAAATCATTACCCAAGAGCCCTTGTTCTGGGCCACTTCGAACCAGTCCTCACGGCACGGCATGAGTCCAGGTCAAATCACCACATTTATTATTATTTTATTTAAAATTACAACTTATTAATAAACAATATATCTACACAAATTAAACAGCATGATGTCCAGGTACAATGTACTAAAATTACGTTCAGCTATAAACGGGAAATTCAGTAAAACAGGATATTTCACGAACGCCCAATATTCGGCGGGATACTAAACTTATATTAAAGCTCTGTTTGCACGGGGACAGTCGTTAACCAAGTTATTAATGTGGGCTTTGCTGTGGTCGAGTACGCTCGATTTAAATTGTTTAGGTGTTAAAATATAATAGTGCAGTTTGAACTAGGAAAAGATAAGACCGTATCGACTTTATTAGGATGGTGTTTGATAGCTATTGAGTATTCAATCTTTATACCGTGAGTACTAGAACAGTGTGGTCATATTAAGAATTATAATACAAACTAAGTACTAAATTGAACAACTTTCTTTCTCCGTGGAAACATCATCGTATTTTATTTTTTTTTTTTGCGTGGTAAAATCATCAAATGAGTCCTCCCACCCAGGGCAGGGCGGGAGGGACTGTCAGACTTGTACTGACTAAAATCCACGGTGTCCTTCACGAGCCCTTTACGTACCGGGGTTACGGTGATGGGTAAGTCCCGCGACCCCGGCAGGCTCTGGCCCTCTACAGGCCCCGTCAATTTGCTGACACTCCTTGAGGCGCGCGTGGAACACAACGCGCCGTCGACCCGGGCATGGTCCATGGTCGGGCAGCGAGTCGCCCATTACTCGCTGCCCGCATGCCCGCGCCTACGGTGCCCGGAGATCGTCTGGCGACGTCCGTCGCCGTGGGCGTCTACCACTGCGGGTGGGTCGGAGGGAGGACACTGTTCTCTCCCTCACGCGGCACGCCTCCTCCTTCGCGAGCATGACTGCTTCGCAGAAGGAGGCGACCGCTTCCCACTCCGTCTCGCCCCGCAGCATGGCCTCGACCAATGCCGGGCGCGAGAGGTCTCCGCTTATCGCCGTCGTGAGGACACGGCGGTGCTCTGCCCAAGCGGGGCAGTCCTACACCGTATGCTCCACCGTGTCCTCAGAACAGTCCTCGCAGTGGTGACACCCAGGCGTTTCCTCCTTCCTTATCAGACACAGGAACCTCCCGAAACTTCCGTGTCCGGTGAGGACCTGCGTCAAACATCATCGTATTTGTGAAAAAATTACCAACTTCCATACAACATTCCAACGCCTAATCAATCCAAGTCTGTACCAAACTCTTTTTTTAATATGACTACCTATTTTTTTCTGGTATACGCTATAGACGTAGGTGCTAAGGTTTTGGTGCAAAACCTTTTTGTAGGTATAACTAGCAGAGCCAGCAATTTCACCTTATATATAATAATAGAAATAATTTTAACACTAAAATAGTCCTGTCGCCCAACTCTAAATATTCAAACTCATTCAATATTTATTCAAACTAAACAACGAAATATGAAGTCGCCGGAAGGCGAGAAACTTTGTCACCTCGCTAACACTAGGCTCTCAACGCCAGTGAAACAAAGCGGGACAAAACAACAACTTTGCTAAACATTTGCCAAACAAAAACACCTGTAATTGTAAACTGGCAGAGTTTGTTTAGAATGACTTGCTAACGTCGCTGTTAGGAGAGTTGCTCGACCCGTCTGAACGAGGATTTTGAAGCGAAAAACTAAAAATGTTAATGCTAAAATCAAGCCTTGTTTTTTCTTCCGTCATCATACTTCATCAGGCAGAATTGGTGTACCAAAGTTCACCCATATTAGGCCAGTTATTCTAAATTAAGCAGACCTTTTGCCATTAACCCCCCACAAATTGAACCTCCGTGCTGTCACTGAGAATTTCCTAACAACACTTTTCTCGAATCGAACCCAGGACATACATATTCAGCAATAGCGCTTGCAACCACAAGATCTAGGCAGTTACATTGCTGGAACTAGAATTCAAAAATCAAATTCGTATTTTTTTGTGTAGTTTTTTGAACACAAATCACTGCTATCATTCGTTTTGGATTCGCTAGCGTTGATTTATCTGTACCTGGCGGAAGTTTCCACGTGGCCATTCTCGTTCGTTCAGGAACTGGGCACGATAAACTTGCTCTGTATAATATTTTCGTGTTTTTTTAAGCTTGCTTAGTACTAATCTATTTGGTCTATTTTTATTTTATCCCGTTGTTGAGCATATTATTGGTAACATTTCAAATAATTTTCGATATCTAATCCAACTTGATGAATACAAAATGAAGTTTATATTTTATAGACAACAAAAACAGTATTCCAAATGTCGAACCGAGACAGCATTATACAACACTTGAGTGTCAAAAAGAGAGCAAGCATCATACCCTGTTATAAGTGTCACCTTTAAATAATCTACTCAGGACCACCTTTAAAGGGTAAGACAATAAAATCACCCCGTTTTATAAACCCGTCTGTTCACCCGAAACACGGGGTTTCTAATGGTTGTTCGCTGTTTACCTCAGTACAAAAGCCGGGAGCCACGCTAAATATTTTATAATATTTGCTTAATGTGCCTAGCAGCTATTTAAGGGAATCCCAGCTTTATGTACCTCATTATAATATTAACTTTTGCTACAACGAAATTGTGGGCTCATACAAAATTCTTGAATATAAAAAAATGGAGAAACGATTTTGGGCACGAGTATTTGAATTAAAATATCGACTTTAAGAAAACTTATTTTACATGGTTTGGGCCAAAACTACGTAAAATATCAGAAAACACTGTAAGTTTCATTACAAATGTAAATAAATAAATAAATATTCCACAACTATCACACGCCATCTAGTCCCAAGCTAAGCAGAGCTTGTGTTATGGGTACTAGACAACTGATAAACATACTTATATAATTCTAAATACATACATATTATAGATAAATTACACCCAGACACAGAACAAATGATCGTGCTCATCACACAAACATTTGTCCTGGGTGGGAATCGAACCCACGACCTCCGGCATAGCAGTTAGGGAAAAACAGAAATTATACCGGCTAATGTTTACCTGCCTAGAGGCTCTAAGAAAATAAGGGGTTCTTAACAGGGTTGTTAAGGAAGGTGCTCTCGTTGACGATATGGGGGTTAAGGTAAGATATTCCAGTAATTATGGCTTGTGTATTAATTAATTTTCATGACGATCCAAAATGGCGGTCTAAGACCGTGCAGAAAATGGCTGTTGTACTTGGGTCAAATTATTTGATCTCACGTGTTAGGTTATAATTTTCATGTTTGCAGGTGAATCATATCAACTCAGAAGTAGTTTTCACCCAATAGTCCATCATAAACTGCTATAATAAAATAATGAGAATGGTGGACTAAAATGTTCCTTGAGTTTCCAATTTTTGGACTTATCTTTTATTTATTCAAAATCCTATATTTCTTTATCGGTAACTGTGCGATAAACTATTCCATTATTAATTTTGACCACGATATTGTTAATGTAACATGGAGACTTTCTTCCATCACCCCTCTCGAAGGGGTGTAAAAATGTCCTTAATATTTTTGTATGAAAACTGCTCCCTTTAATTATGTCCCCCGACTCTGAAGTTACCATTTTACGTGAACTAATTAAAGGCAAAGTTTGTTTGTTTTATTAACAATAATTTTAGTAATTACGGTAATTTGTAGGTACCTAAGTCATGTCCTGTTATTTTATTTGAAAATTCTGTCCATCTTATAATTTGTTTGTGAAATGGTATCGCTTATTTTCTCATAGAACTCTTTTTGTCCTACGGTATTTAATTGTGACAAAGGCATCATTTCCAAGATAAAGTGAAATATTGTTGTTGTTTTTTATCTAGCTTCTCAGAAGCATGTGCGGCAATCCGAAGTACAAATGAACGAAAAAAACCTATCATGATGTATATCTTGAGCTCGTGGCTAAATAAATACAGCCGCACAGGCCGATCTTCCGGGTTAAGCCGCGCTTGCCGAGGTTGGTCTGTGGATGGGTGACCATCTGTCATAGCGAGTTTCCTCCGTGGCTCGGAAAGCACGTAAAGCCGTTGGTCCCGGCTGTCATTTGTAGATATTTGACAGTTGTTACTATTAGTCAGAAGCTCTAAAGTCTGACAACCAGTCTTACCGTGGGGTATCGTATTACCCAGTTACTGGGTTGTGGAGGTCCGACAGGCAGTCGCTCCATGTAAAATACTGATATCCAGCTGCATCTGGTTTGACTGGAAGCCGACCCCAATACAGTTGGGAAAAGGCTAGGAAGGCAGGCAAGATGTATATCTCGGAGAGGCAACAAAAATCCTTTGTAAAGAACAAACTAAACCAAATAAAAGAACAAACCAAACCAAATAATGCAAATTTTCATACCAAAAGTTTACTACAACAAATATTTTTGCAGCTCTTAAACTGAAATTACAAGTACTACAACCCCTATAATTTATACCACAAACTCATTAGCCTCCCTCGGGTTTTATTAAGAATCCGAAATCGCTCGTAAAATTAGTTTTAATGTTCGTATCCCGTAAAATGGCCATAAACTAATTTATGGTGGATGACGTAGCTAGGTGGGTTTACTCAATCATAACACGGAGGGGTGCTATGATTCATCGATGATTTTCTACAAAACTGCTGTATCAGTTTTCGTGCAATTAGTGGCGAACTATTTTTCATGTATCATACGCACTCGGCAAAAGCAAAATACGCAAGCTAAGGGGCTTATCGTAGAGAGGATAAACGGAGATGAAAACATTTACACATTTAGTGCTTTTTTTCGCTCAAATTCTAAAATTACCCAGTTTTTTTTTGTGCCTGGATTCGTTCTGGTATTATATCTACAATATCTAGTATCTTATTACATTGTACTCAAACATAACTGGAATTTGAGTGCACTAAGCATGACACCCCTTGAGGGATTGCTGGTATAAAGACATACCCTTTTAATAACATGTTCTTAAGAGTAACAAACAAGAAATGGAAATAACTGGGAACGTTAACAGTCACAGTACGATTGAACACGAAAGGACATGTTTATTATCGGAACGCATCGAATCAATTGCCGTTCAGCGTCGCGGGAAAGATAATGTTGGGGCTACGAAATAAGCAATGATTTCAAAGAAGGAACGATATCGGAGTAGTCGATAAACAGGTTGGTAGAATAGTAGCGATTATATGAAAAAATTGTACCTTTAAACGTGGAGGCTTACTAAACGCGGAAGCCCTCGCTATTAGTATAGCGTAGTGGCCATTTGCGTTAAGTGACGATAAAGTTTAAGATAAAGAATAATAACAGTCGTTAATTTAATAGTTTTAATGAGCAAATAGATAAAAGGTATTGGTCTGGAAATCTCTTTAAAGATCGCCTTCTATTTTAAGACCTAAATAGGCTAATAAAAATACGTTGAGAATGATGAAACTTCTCAGAAAGATTCAAATAAAAACTCAAAACTTTCGAGATTCTATTAAAACAAGTGACGTGACCAGATTAAACAATCAAGGTATTAAAACTGACATGACATTTCTCTTGCTTTACGCTCAAGCGTCTGTCGTGTATATGAGAAACACAATCTATTTCGCAGGTCTATAACATGATGGTAGCGCACGCCGATCTCGTGGCCCCATCTCGTCGTCAACACCACACCCTTCTGTCATCTTTCAATCGTCTCTATTCACGTTTGAACATTAAATAGATGTTCCAATAAGATTATACTATTTACTGAAGTAAATAGTCTGTTTGTAGGGTTGTCCGATAGCTGATTTGCCTAGAAGATATGAAATCCTCAACATTCTACAAGCGTGTAAAGCGATCTGTTTGTCTAACTAGCTGAGAAATGCGAAAGTATGGATAAATTGATGGATGTTTCTTACGTCAGATCGAATCTGGATGTAATTTGGGTCAGAGATTGGTTATAAATAGTCTGGAATAACACATAAAATACCGTTTATTCCAGTATTAAGTTCCTGTCGGGTCATTTGCGGATTACACGTAGGCGAAGCTGCTGGCAACAGCTATTAATTTTGATATTCAATTCTAAGTTTAAAAACATATATTTGGACGCTGACCAGGCGCCATTTTATTACGCTTCTCACTTGAATTTAGGATGACGTGCAAATTCTTTTGATCCTATTTTAACGTCACTAATAAAAGGATCTAAAAATACACAGAAAATTATAAAGTTCATTATATAATGAAATAGGTTTTTGGGAGGCGAAGTTCATTGCCCTACCAAAACTCAACTTCCCAAAACAACTCTTTGATTGTTCGCAGGATTGTCTGAAATAGCTACCGTAACCCTGGGACTTAAAGGGCTGTTGAAGGAACACCGTGGAATTTAGTCAGTACGAGTCTGACAGTCCCTTCCACTTCACCCTGGGCAGGAGGACTCATTTGCTGATTTTACCACAAAAAAGAAAGGTTTCTTTTTGAAGTGAAAACTTCTTTAGCGGCGTTGAGCACTTTTCTGTAATGGGTATAAAATCTTAAACTCGCGTCAGGACACGTGACCCTGACCGAAAAAGCGTAGGACGGCGCAGGGCGCTTGCGTGAATGTTCGTGTGACTATATTACTTTTAAAGAAGTTTGTATGCTGGATACATTCGTTGCTAGGTAACATTGTTTATAAAAGATGTACGTCACATTGGAAAATTATTGAAATAAAAAGTCAACCATTTTTGCGAGTTTTACTAAAATCTTTTCACAAGATATTTCCAACAATTACTATTCAAGTTTTCACTTCTGCCGGCACTCCCAGAGTGCAACCCGTCGTTTTTTTTGTGCCTGTCTGTGCAATAGGTATGACGGTTGACTGGTAGATAATGCCTTGCGGCATTAAGTCCACCTTATGTACCACATTTGTACGTAAAAGTGTAAATAAATAAATAAATAGGACTCGAACCTGAGTACTAGATAAATCCTCCAGAAGACGTAAGAATAAGGTTATCGGAGTTCTGCTACAAAGCTCCTTCCCGTAACCAAAAGCCTCAAATAAATCGTGTGGGAGCGACCAGCTGATTCAACAGTGTTTTCCTCCCTATATGAAAAAGAAAACATGATGACTGAATCACGGCCCTTTACCATTAAAAATAGCAATGCGAAACACCGTGCGTTTCCACTAGAGCGGGCACAAGGGTAGGTAGACATTGGCTTTGTTAGGTAAACGCACATATTGTGAGGAAAATCACGTTCCCCCATACTGAATATCTGATTTGGGTTCCCTCAACGTTTTTTTTTGCGTTTTTGATACCAGTTGCTAGCGTAAAAATTTTTGAAGAACAGTATTTGTATTTTTTCTTTTTTTGGGTTCCGTTAGAATAACATAGTCAAACGTGTATTTTATGAACGTTAAAAAACCAGTAAGTAGTAAGTTAGTAATGCGTTGTAGGTAGTGGGTTCGAATCTAGACGAGAGCATTATTTTGTTTAATTAATCATCACCAGTGCTTTTAAAACAATAAAGCCAAAACATCCTGAAGAAATTTGGAGAACTAAATTAATATAGTTGGCCAATACAATACATCAGGAATCTTCCAAAGATTACATAAACCTACCTTGTTATCCCTCCCTAATTAACCCCCAAAACGAGCAAAAATAATAACCTCAAAAATTAATCATAAAGTTCATAAACCCGAAGCAGACCTTAAAACTTCCAGGGCGATAGAGGTTCCAAAAAAACCTCTAAAGCTTAAAAAACTTAAATCATTAGCGTGGCTACAACGCGGACGGCCAGACAGCCGCCTCTGTTAGCTTTCAAAACAATTTACATTGAGTTTCAGTTTCAAGTGGCCGGTGGAATATTTCGATGGGAAAAATGAACTGTTGCATAGTTCATGGGAAATATTTACTGGTCGTTCGTCGGTTTGTTGAGGAAATGCGAATGCTGGCGATGGAATTTAAAACGGGAAATTTTCAATGGTTCATTGTTATGCTCTCCGTGATAATAAAAAACATGATAATCAAAACAATAAATAAACATACCTTTAACGGTACCTATCCTGTTTTAAGTTACTATGTGGTAGAATAAAATTATTTTCAAAATGAAGGGCGCATTGGCGCCCAACGTGGTATTTTAACAGGTTTTTTAACTAATATGACCACTGACATTCAGTCATATCGATACTGTGACAATAGTGACTAAGCATACAGTTACACGGGTAATCTTGCGTATGTTTAAATGTGCCAATAATAATAAGAGCTAGAGAGAGACCGATGCAAAAGGTCTCTTTCACACTTCAACCCTTTCAGATCACAGAAACACCCTCACTTCTAAATCCGGAAATACCGTAATTCTATAACGGAATATTAAAAAAGGGACTTATATCCTGCGATACGAGGCGCACAGGATACAGCCAGTTTTCAGCTACAAAACATTTTTCATAATCTGAAAACGGTGGTAAGTACGAGCATTTCAGCACCGCATTACGAGAAGATATGAAAGGCGTATTATTTTTAATCCCGCCATTCAGTGGCCCGATTCAGCTCGAAATATTTTTTAATGAAAGTTATTCCTGCAGTCTGTTTGTTTTAGAAAAGGATTTTTCGCTTTGTATGTCTAATGGACCTTATGATCCATTCGTTACTTGTCTTAGAGTATCTACTGGAAATCGTGTCGTGAGTTTGTGCGAGGTGATATCCAATTCTGTTGCAGTCAGTAAATAAGCACTACTGTCTTTTTATCTTTGGTACAGTCTGTATTTTTTAAGTACGGTGTTTTAATATTCATTCATTTTGGACACGGACTGAGATCTATTTTTTCCATTATTGAGTTCCAGCAATACAATACAACACAATAAATTAGTAGCACAATTAACAGGGGAGGTAACAAGAGCAGTAATCAACCGGCCGAAGGGACCCGCTATGAATGTTAAAACGCCTCGCTCGCTACAATCCCATCATCACTCTTTTATTTTCTTCGTAGTTTTTAAATTGGTGCTATTTGTGGCTGTGTTTAACGGCCATTTTTATTCGTATTGTCATTAGTGCGCCATTTTGTTACGTTACTTGGAAAAGGCGTTACAACTTCATTGTGGAACCCATTATTCAATGATAGTCTGAGATAAGATTGGAGGAAGAGTTCTGGGATTGGGTAATGCTTATAGAATTCATTCATTTCATAATTCTGATCTGTCAAATTGCTATTTTGTTCAGACACACCACAAAGCTCAGTAGCTCATATAGTTTTCTTATGTCCAATATTCTCCATTTTAATATGAAACCTTTTTTCGTTAAATATATAATAATCGTTTTATTCCACGAAGCTTAAAAAACATTCCTTTCAAAATATTATTACCAGTTTATCACCATAGCACAAGAAGAGTAAACATCTGAATATTGAATAACGAAGCTATTCCGACCAAACATCCTGACGATGCAGCCGGGATAGACCTCAAAAGAGTATGAAAGGAAAAATTCAGATTTCCCGGAACATATATTGACATTAAAAGGCTTTGTACATAAGAATAATGCAAAACACGCCGGCTTCCAAGAACGTGGTAAAAGAGGTATAAATATTAGATGCTAAGAATATCTGTACAGAATTTTTGTTAAGATTGTAATGTTAAAAAAATTTCAGATAATTTCATGGAACATTTTCTGTTGAGAGGCTTTGTAAATGAAAACGTGGAGAATGTTAAAATAGAAATAGCTAGCGAAGTAGAGACCTATTTAGGAGAATGTTTTAATATGTTGCTCCATATTTCCTGGGATATTAATGTAAGGTGCTTATGTAACATAGCGTTTTATTATGACATCTCAACATGCTTAAAATACTGCTCTAAAGTGAAGGTAGTCGTATTTGACATTAAGTTACAGGATACATAGTATAACATAGAAGCATGGTATATAATCAAATACTGGTTCTTGCTACCTGCAAAACCATATATAGTTTTCTTTTGTTGTGGAGTTAAATAAGTAAGAGCTCTGAAAGGTCAACGGACATTTTGCGGAGGTTGTAAACAAAGATTTATTATCCTAACATCTTTCTTTCCTAATAAAGACAAGTGATAGCGGTCTTTGCATATAAATAAGTTCTAACACACATTCTCATGAAAAATCAATAGTGAGTTTAGCCAGGGGCTAATAAAACCTCGAATTCAAGATAGCAACAGTTTGGCAACACACCATACATAAGTAAGCAAGTTTTTGCCGTGTTTCTAGAAGGTAACATCTCAAGGACTGAGAGAGGCCATATCTCCAACAAAATGACCTGCCTCTATAAAATATTCAAAGGCCAGAAGGACGGAATTCTCAGATATTATAATTATTACACAGTAAAGGCAACATTGTAGGGAAACAGTAGCGGGCATATAGCCTAAAAATTTTTTTATCAATAAATTATGTCATTGCCCGAGATCAAACAAAAAGGAGAAAAGCGTTGCTCCTTAAATTTGATAAGGAAAACCGTTTCAAAGGACTTTGGTTATTCATGAACCTTGCGAGGTTAACATAAATAATAACTTTTTGCACTAATGTAGGCGTATGAACATAATCATTTCCCTTGAGACTGTCGCTTTAGAATTTGTAGCAAATAAAATCCTTATTAATTGGACAACATAATATTTTATACCGAATACAAACCAAACCAGCTTTTGTGAAACTTTCCTCACACAGATTTCTGTTTAAAAAGTTTTCAAAAACCATGAAATTAAAACCAACAAACAAGGCTTCGAGCACATCATTGAATTCAACCATGCAAATAACGTAACCGTTTTAACCCTTTACAAAATATTGATATTGAGGGACTTTGTTAAACGTAAAGCGGGGATGTTGCTCTGCAATTTTCAATTTTAATCTCTGAACTGTAATGTTTACTTTCAACTGTCAACAGGCCCGTCGATCGCGCAACTTGTTTAATTTAGGCTCGACGCACCTTTGTGTGATAATAAAATAAAAAGTTTTTCCCTACATTTGCCCAATACCCGGCGATAGCGCGTCAAAGAGAATTTTTGATGGTGAATTTGATTAAAATGTTTACGACAGGAAAATAAAGAGTTTTAGCAGGAAAAGGGCAGAATTGAGTTCTTCGTTATTGATGCTTTTGATACCCGTTTTTGTGGGAAATAAATAATAATTATGTAACTACAGAATGTTTAACCTATAAGGTAGGCGATCACAAACATTATTGTACAACTTCGCAACCACAAACACAGGCCTCAGTCAGAACTGATGTTTGGAAATCGAAATTCAAACCTATAACGTAATTAATCCTGAATATCGAATCAAATGGCATTGAAAATGGCTTTCGAAAGCCCGTCTCTACTTGAGCCACTTACCAGTGCTAATGCTGGCTTTTAGTTCCATTTGCAAATGTAAATTAGTTGACAGGGGCTCAATCTATGATAGTTTCATTGACTGTCCCGACCGCATCAGTCCACCTTCACGCGATAATGTTAGGAGTACCTCAAGGGTCTATAATTGGACCAGATTTCTTTGTAATGCATATTCATTTAGTTTGATGTTTATGTATGGGGTGTAAATGTGATCGTGAGATTTGTAACTGTTCGTGTTACGTGTTTGTTTTGGTAATGTAACTCAAATGATTCAATAAACCAACCTAATGATGATCTGAGAAGCAGTCAAGCTCAGTGTTGCAATAAGCCATTTAGGTATCCGTCGACCGGTTACCTTTTTTTTTTAAAACGTTGCCCGCACTAGGAATAACTCATGTGTCGTGTGTGCCTTTAAAAACATATAAACTCACATACACAAACGCCCAGACCCGAAGCAACTACTGGAAGATCATACAAATATTTGCTCCGTGCGGGAATCGAACCCGCAACACGCAGCACAGTAGTCCAATCGCTCAGCCACTGCGCTAACCGTGCCGACAAAACTTGAAAGCACATTATCGTTTTCAAGCCCTCCGCATCGATCCTGTAATAAAATCCTATTTCCAGTACCAACCTAGCCACTAAGCTTTTAAACACTAGTGCAGTATGCAGCATCATTTATAAAACACAGGAACTAACTAAGAACAAAACTAAACAGTGATAAATCTTCGTTTTGCACACAATTATTCTCGTCTGGTACACGACTTATGTTTCAATGTCTGCCTTCAGCTGGAGCTCGCACTTCATTTGTTCCTGTCGAAAACTCCTAGCTAGCTAAAGTGTTTGTTTTTAAAACGCTCTGCAAGAGGGCTATTATTGTTCCTATACTTCCTATTTTATCTGTGGAAGATGGGGCTTCGTTCTGTGTAGAGCTGTCTGAGAGTAAGAGCTTTATTAATTGAACGCAAGACTTTCAATGTATTGGTTGTGGTCCTTGACAGTTAAATAGTTTCGAAATTTGTAAAGAACATTACGAATTTCTGGTCAGTCAAGAATACGATCTTGGTTTCTTAGAAAAATAACGTATCTTTGAATATTTGTGATTTATTAACGCCAACTGTGCTCAAAATGTTAATTTCGAGAAAGTTAGTAACCCAAACGCTGTCACAATTCAACTACACTCAACCAGGTTAATACAATACATGTTGTTTTGGTATCCAGCGAAATTCAAATTACCAAAATTGTTTGCTCGCAAAACAGAAATGCGATACAACAGCCGAATCCCAATCATTAGCTCCTAAATCGAGTAACTACGTTCACAGACAAAGCGTTACCCGTTTGATGGTAGACCACAATTTCACTCACGGACATATTGTACGTAAGGCTGAAGGCACATTGTGGGATAGTCGCATTACGACGGACCTCTTACTACCCCTCTTAACTGTAATTAGTTGGTGACCTTCCGGATTCAAAGGGATGAATTTAATGTTTTACATCAATAGTTCAAATTGTGAGTAACTACCAGCTGTAATTGAGAAAGCGTAATGAATCAAGTAGCGTTCATGTAGTATTCGGCTGGAAAGGAAACTTTTCGTAAAAGTTTTAAGTAGGGCGAAGAGTTTCTTTCGTAAATGGTTTTGTCATCAGATTTATTCAGTTGTTTGTTTGTTCGTAAACTTCGCATTATTTACCGTTATGTTGATTTCATTCTTCATTATTTAGTGATTACTCCAATGTTACCTGCAAAAAAAGGAAGTGATTTAATAAATTATGTATGTAAGTTAGGTAGGTAATGCAAAATATTGTCAAAGCTTTCAAGTGCAAAATCTTTACAAAAAACAAACTTGTTATGAACTTGGTTTTTCAATAAAAGGACTTTTCAAGACACAATATTATGATATTAATTAGAAAATAAGGAATCTATCCAGTCCGAGAACCACACCACCTTTATAAAAATATACTGATGCGTTATACCACAGTATCTATTACAGTAATGGAAACCCATATTGCTTCAGCACGCCAATAAACCGTCCCGTGACACTAAACCTTATGAGCCGGGTCCCTGAATTATCTACGACAGCCGTAAACTTTGTTTCGTCATGCGCTGGGTATTGTCCTTTATTTTCTACTTTTCGTGGCCAAAGATAGTTTTATTGAATTTAGTACAAACACGCTAGAATAAAGGCTCTTTTTCAAGATTGGAGGATTCAGGATAGAGCTCCAAAAGTACGTTGTGGCAGAATTTTATTGGATTTTGGAGTTTAAGTTATTCTTAGTCCATCTTATTCTTTTTTTAAAAGATTTTTTTTAAAACTTTACCAACTTAAAAATATACGACGGTACTCACTTATCACTACTTATTCTCTGTTTCAGACAAATGAAAGAGTTTTACTTAGGTTTGTTACTTCAATCTGTGGAAGGCTTGACAGTTTTCCAGAAAAAAAATTGGATGTATAGTATGAGCCATTTCTACTTCAATACATTCCGGCGCAAACCGGTAATATCTGGTCGAATCCGCCGCAAATTGAATTGGACCGCACTGGCGTACCGCGACTTTTGCTTCGTAACGTCTATTTTATTTATTTTCTACTGTTCAGAGAAGCACTATGATTTTTACATGACGTCTGACTGTTGCAGAAAAATCTATGTCCCCGAATTTGTTTAGTTCAAAATAAAATCTTGTGTCTTCAGATTTCTTGCATTCTTCAGAGGCTTGCATTCAGTGTCGCATGCCTGCAAAATACCATGCATTTTGCGAACATCTTTTAAACTTTCAACAAAATCTGTTTCTCAAAGAAGCATGAAACTGTCGTGGATTCTACTGCTCATAAAACCGTGATGGACGTTGCACATAAAACAAAGTGAAGCCATAGATCCCTTCAGCCGACACTGGCAGTTAGAGATACATACATAAATCCCTGAGACGGTTACTGATGCATCGCAGAGTACATTTAAATTACCTTACCTACACTAATCTATCGTGTCCTGTAGTACGATTGAGAAATGGCACATGGGTTTAAATATTGTATAGAGTATAGATTCACGTTTATGAATCATGCAGTAATAATAGCCATACAGTAGAAGATTTTATTTTACTAGATTGTCTAAATCACCGCTTCTCAAACAGTATACTTTTAAAATTTGCACATGCTGACAAGCAGTTCCGAAATAAAAATCTTCAAAATTTCTTTCTCATACAAAACCTCATTTTTTTTACAAAAAGAATAAGCACTAAAAACTAATAGCTGGCTCACACAAAACTCGTGGTCGAGTGAAACTGTAGTCACGGTTTCCTCTTTGGCATCGCATCGTTTCCATTTTGTATCATTTTAAGATATTTTATTACCTTCCCCGTCAGCGTCAGTTCCACGACACGTTTCCTCGTAAAATTTAATTTGTCACAAATATGCGGTAACTGTATACGCTGACAAAGAGGTATGAAAAGTTCCCGGTTAAAATTCAGGACCCCTTTTTTGCTGTCGTCGGGGCAAAGTGATCGGTCGCTTATATTTTTGTTTTTAAGAATGTTAATACGTTTCCAGCCGTTATCAAATACTCGTATACAACGAAACGGTTTTAAAATTAATTTGAAATGCGTCGTTTCATGAAAAGTTTTGGGTTTATTTTGGGTTTGGAGTGCAGGTTTTTTGGCATGTTTTAACTGTGTTGTTTATGGAGCTAAATATAGAAAAGTAATTTACCTAAAGTAGTTATTTTTTAATCTAAGTCACAAATGAATATTATGTTTTGCCTAAAAGGAAAACCACCAGTATTTCTAAGTAAATGCAAAGTTCTACTAACTTCAGTGCTTTATGTACCACTAACAAAAACAATAAGTTATTTCAAATAATTTGCTCACAAAAACAGGACAATAGCATCAGATGAACTGCTGAGACTGTCCAGAATAGGTCAGCGTATTGTTCCCTTGCCCTTTGATAGGATTATTGTCAAACGCCTTTGTCTACCGTACCTTTGTGAAGTTTACTCTGTGAATGCCCCGCCATTGTTAATTAAAGTACGAAAGGTACGAACTCGGCCAGTTTTGATGGCAAGAGAGCCGAAACTGATGTTGGAGACCTTTTTAAACGTATTTCAAACAAGGTGCTCAACTCGATACGGACGAATCGAAAGCGGTTGGTTTTCGAAAGGTAGTCCTTTGATGTTGTTAATTTGTTAGAGAATTTTCCAAGGATTTAGAAAATGAATTAAACAATGCAAGTCCTGAAATTGCTTTTTGACACCCCTGACGTTCGTCATTCAACTTTCGCTGAAAATGTTTTCTGAACGTTAAATAAAATTCATGAAGTAAAATAATAAAATTACACGTGCTGTTTTCAAATGTCAGGATATTTTAACATAATCTGGTAAAGCTCATTTTCGAAATGAAAGGTTGGAGTGATACGATTTACAGAAGAGCAGTTCGGAAAGAGAATAGAAGAGAGAAACCTAGTTTATCTAGACAAAGCACCGAAAGAAATATTAAGTTAATAGTGTTTTTGCTTTGTTTCGTATTTTACCCTTATCATCATTCTTTTATTCAGGCAATACTGGAGAATAATGACCTTGATTGCTAAAAATAAATTTCACAGAGGCTTTTTGGTGGTTATGTCACTATGTCTAGGCAAGGGCATCCAAAACCGGGTCCGTTTTTAGATTTTGCATATACTCGGTTCTAAGGGTTGTCAGAACCGTGTCACCCGGTTCTAACCTGTTTCAAGAGACCAAATCGTTTTTATAACTACTATTGCACCATAATGATAGGGTATGGTACCTACCTAAACTAATTACGAATAAACATAATTAACGTTTGTAATCAGAACCGGGTCAACCCTTTCCATCACTCACAACTTGGTATATTACCCGGGTGCACGCCCTAGTCTAAGCTTTTGAACTGTCTTAAACAAAGTGCAAAAAAAACTGGCTTTCATACAATCACAAACCCTTTCTGCACAGCAAAAGGTGAGGTCAGACAATTCAATGATGCATTTCGGACTATCGGGAATTGTATCAGAAATTCCGATGTTGATTACATTTCATATGTATGCGGCCAGCGTACATTGATCCGTGTTGGTAGCAGCGATCAAAGCCAACAATATTAACATGTCGTGGAATGTGCTATTGTAATCATTTAGACTCTAATTAGCTTTGTTGTGGCTCGCGAATATGTTTAGCGAGAATAGCCAGAAATGTTGAGGTCTATTTTTGAATAATTTGTTACCAGCATGACCGATTGCGGTCCATGGCCCTCTACGGGGCCCCCGTGTGGGCCCTAAGAATCCGGACGCGACCACCCAAGCTGGTCGCATGCCAGAGGGTCATGGCTATCCGGATGATCCGGGGATACCGCACGATCGCCGGCGAATCGGCCAACCTCCTAGCCGGATTGCTGCCCTGGGATCTGGAGGCGACTGCCCTCCAGCGCGTCTATGAATGGCGCGTGGAGGCGCAGCGTCGGGGCGAATCCCCGCTGCCTTGACAAGTCGAGGCGCGGCGGGAAGAGCTCCGGCGCGGTCTCAGGGCAGTATGGAGGGAGCGACTGTCGCAACCGAGGTCCGGGCACGCCGCAATCGCGGCGGTAAGACCCCTCTTTGAGGAGTGGCTGGATAGGCGTCACGGCGTCCTGACCTACCGCATGACGCAGGTCCTTACCGGACACGGAAGTTTCGGAAGGTTCCTGTGTCTGATAGGGAGGGAAGAAACGCCTGGGTGTCACCACTGCGAGGATCGTCCGGAGGACACGGTGGAGCATACGGTGCAGGACTGCCCCGCTTGGGCAGAGCACCGCCGTGTCCTCACGACGGCGATAGGCGGAGACCTCTCGCGCCCGGCATTGGTCGAGGCCATGCTGCGGGGCGAGACGGAGTGGGAAGCGGTCGCCTCCTTCTGCGAAGCAGTCATGCTCGTGAAGGAGGAGGCGGGCCGCCTGAGGGAGAGGACAGCGTCCTCCCTCCACCCCAGCCGCAGTGGTAGACGCCCACGGCGTCGGACGTCGCAGGAATCGTCCTGCGACGTCCGACGCCGTGGGCCGTGGGCGTCCATGCCCGCGCCTACGGTGGCCGGAGATCGCTCCGGCCACCGTAGGCGCGGGCATGCGGGCAGCGAGTAATGGGCGACTTGCTGTCCGACCATGGACCATGCCCGGGTCGACGGCGCGTTGTGTTCCACGCGCGCCTCAAAGAGTTTCAGCATATTGACGGGGCCTGTAGAGGGCCAAAGCCTGCCGGGGTCGCGGGACTTACCCATTACCGTGACCCCGGTACGTAAAGGGCTCGTGAAGGACACCGTGGATTTTAGTCAGTACAAGTCTGACAGTCCCTCCCGCCCTGCCCTGGGTGGGAAGACTCATTTGATGATTTTAACACGATAAAAAAAAAGCATGACCGATTGTTTTTCTATTCTGCATATAGGACACATTATTTCTATAAAAACATTGAGTGCGTAGTACTCGCAATCGGCTTGCTTGTAGGAGCAGCAGGTCTAAAACGTCCACTTTAAGCAGTTCTCCTATAAGTGATCATCGCGAATTTCCAGCGACGTCATTAAAACTCTTCTAGTATTCGTAAAATGTATAAATGTGGATGAGGCAAATTGAGTATTGTAAGTAATCTTAGCAGGGGGCGCTTCCTGTGCGGGCATTTCAGCCTACCACCACAGTAGCAGGACAAACAAAAGAAAAGGTACCTATGTCTGTATGTATTCTAACGATAAGAAGATTATAGTTAATACAATCAGTGAAAAGGGACGTCACTAAGACAAATTCGTTTATTTATCGATACGACCGGCACTTTCGGATCAGTCAAGCCTCCGAGCCGATATCTACCGACCCTCTTAATTAACACGTAACCACCTAACAGAGGTCTCTCAGACCACAGCCTGTATTTATTCACTCACCTGAGGCAAACGCGCGTCTGTCCAACGCTTGTTCTCGCGCAAGAATATTCACGATTTTAAACTTAACAGGGTCTGTGAGACGTATGTTAGGTGGTTAAGGGTTAATCCATTCAATAGTACACAAGCTATTCTGAGAAAGCTGAAATCCAAGATTGAAAAGGAATCTGTTATGATGAAAAGATCGTACCTGATGTATTATTAGCATTGAATCATTGATATCCCAATATTACAATCTTTAATTATTGATGATACGTAAGGAAAATTAATGTGGCTGGCAGGCAGCAGATGGATGCGGACCGTCCAGGACCGAGAGGGTTGGAGCTATCAGTTGCCGGCTGATGTTTCACCAAAATGAAGAAGCTTATGAGCGTCTCAATCTCCAGGGTCCCATCTGTCCAAATTCCATTTAATCAATTCCAAATGCCTACCGGGATCGCGGGAAAGTCTTAGTGTTACCATCCTGGAACGCAAAGGGTAACTCTGAAGGAACAGGATGATTGGTTGTGAGACTTACGAATTACCGTGAGCCACGAACGCAAAGGGCTATTGAAGGACAACGTGGATTTTAGTCAGTACGAGTCTGACAGTCCCTCCCGTTATGCCCTGGGTGGGAGGACTCAATGAATGGACTTAAATAGCTTACAGAACAAACTCCAAACTAAATCAATTTCGCGTTAAAACTAATTACATTACTAAGCTGCACAGGCACACAATTAACAATAGCCGCGATTACATCAGAGATAAGTTAAACACACAGATACGACACGCAACACTAAATAGTTAATTTAACGGAACAATATTTAACCTATCCCTATAATTAAGGTTTACTGGATTACGTGTTTCATTATGGTAATTATCAACTAACCGCAGGACAGGTTTCATGTAAAACGTTATTTATTAGCTTAAACCTCAAGCTGTTATAAAATTATTTAAACGTTAGCTGTTGAAATTATATGAGGTTGCTACTTTCAGTCTGTAATTATTATGGGTGATTAAATAATTTTTATGTGAACTTATAATTAGCTGAAAATTTTGTATGAATTATAAGAACGTGCCAGAATAAGTGTAACTGAAAAAAAAAGTAGGTACATTGAGAAGAAAAAAATGTTCATGCCACTTATTATCAAGTACATTTAACGCTTTGTCTTTCACTTAATAAAACATAACAGACAAAAAACAACTTCCAAAGAGAACCACCATCTTTTAAGTCAACAACACGAATGGATTTCTAGGAAAAATCGGCAAAAACAAATGACAGCTTCCACACTTTTTAAAGGCGTCCAAAATAATCTCCAATACGCCTGCCATTCACTTTATCGTTTGAACAGTAACCATTTGCAACAAGTCTGCAGAACTTTTGCTCTGGCATAAAAAAAAATCACATCAAAAGTGTCTAGGGATCAACATATATTTTTGCAATAACTTTTCTCCTGATTGATATTAATTAAAATTTTTTTTAAGGATTCATCAAATAAAGTGTTTTCGTTTGTCACAGTAACGATAAACCAAGTCACCTTTGCATTAATAAAGAAATTTGCCATTTTCCTAATAAAGGGATTTTTGACATTTGAACCACTAACACAAAAGTTCGAAAAAAAGACTGAAATAACAGTTTTCTTTAAAATTTTATTGGGTAACTTAAACAATTAATAATCCGTGTTTCTACCGCGAACACTAACAACACAAGAACATCGGTTTGGCATACTCAAAATGAGTTCATCCAAATCACGCTGTGGAATGGCCGCCCATGTTCGTTGCAACAACAAAAAAAGGTCTTCTTGCGACTGGATACCCTCCATATTCGGCAGAGCTCTTCTCTGTAGCATATCCCATGCATGCTCAATCGGATTCAAGTCTGGCGACTGAGCAGGCCAGGGCAGGACATTGATGTTAGCTGCGGCGAGAGTCTGTCTTACAACTCTTGCGTTGTGCGGTCGTGCATTATCATGCATTAACTGAAATAAGGGACCGATTTGCACTTGTAGAGGAACGATGACGTCTGATACAATCGTCTCAGCATAAATTTGAGCGTTGAGGTTGCCTCTGATCCAAATCAACTCAGTTCTTCCGCCGATCCAAATACCCGCCCATACCATGATGGTTCCACCACTATAAGGATGGACTTCCTGGCAGGATTTTCTCCAGTGTCGTATACGTCTTGTATCCGGTCTCATACCAAAACGAGACTCATCAGAAAAGCACACGAAACGCCATTGTTCTTCTGCCCAATTTCTGTGTTCAAGAGCCCATTGATATCGAATCTTACGATTGTGCATTGCTATAGGTGGTACCCGTAGCGGTCTTCGGGAATGAAGGTTCACTTCATGCAAGCGGTTTCTGACTGTTTGGTCGCTAATTAAGTTCCCTGAAGAGTGATGAAGCCTCACGGCTAACATCATGGCGGTTATTGTTGGAGCTCTTCGAGTTAAGATTTGAATGTATCGGTCTTGTCTCCGTGTGGTGCAGCGATACCGTCCTCCATGGCGCTCAGCCACGGTACCAGTGCTTCGGTAACGTGTCCAAAGTCGACTGATAATACTCTGACTTGTATTCAGAGCTAAAGCCACAGTACGTTGCCGGGAACCAGCTTCTATCATTCCCACGGCTCTGAGCATTTCTTCCCTGCTTAAATGACGTTGCCGCTCCATAATAACGTTGGTTTTAATCAGTAGTAGGGAAACAGTAGCACTAATAATGTCTTCAATGCGTTGTATGTTTTTATAGGGAAAATATTGACAGCTGATTTTCATCTTTTACTCGAATTTGATTCACAGTTCCTGATTCAAATTATGAAATGCACCAAAAAGGATCCATATAAATTAATAAAATCATAAATTTATTACAAAGCCACATCTCAATCTCAAGAAATCCGCATAAAAATGCTTGATCCCTAGACACTTTTGATGTGTGTAGTTATTCTTGGGTGGTGTTTTTTTTTAAATTAATAAACCGTGAATTTCTATGTTGCAAACATGGATTCTTGTTTCGTTGCTGGCTATAAGTTGGCCCCATTAGACGGGGATTAAAACATTATTGGTGAAAAATGTGGCTGTACGACTTTGATGACAGTAAAGGTACACTATTGCCTTCGGGGATAGCATAGCGTTATGTTATTGTGCTCCTTAAAATAACATGAACATAGGGATATTTCTGATGTTGACGAAACAAACGAATTTTATTGTGAAAAAACAAAAACTTGTGGAATTATTTTCATTTATGAATTTATCAATTGAATCTTGTTGGCATTTGGACAGAAAGACGAAGGAACAGAATAAGAACAGAACCAAGAAGTATAGCAGAAAAGAAGGTCAGCCACTGGTGGGTCTGTCTTTTCTCCGTGATCCCATATGTGATCTCGGTCTGGAATTATAATGAATGTGTGCCTATCTGGAACATTTGACTATTGCGTGTCAAATAAATGTATTACTAGACTTTTGAAACTATGCTGCTGTAGCCAATTAATTTGTAACTCTGATAGTGATTTCAATAGCAGAAAAGTAAAACATTAATATTTGAACTGATTGAATAGCTCTACGTATTTATTTAGAACCTTTTTAATAACAACCATTCAATAGTTATCCAGTTTTCATTTCACAAATAAACTCACAGTTAACAAATTACTAGCAGTGTTTATTTTACATGTGCAAAACATACAGGGAACTGAAGTAATTAATAAATATTTTGGTTAAACGATCATTTGCTAAATTATTCGCTCAAAATAGTTGTGATTTATTATTGCTGACATTTAGCGATCAAAAATAATAATGTGGTTTATTTTGTGCCTAGAAATATCAATCATTTTCAAATGATTGAAATATGTATCTGGTTCATAAGAGCTGGTGCACATGACTTACACACCCATATTTTTAATTGATTCTGGATTTTACTTCAATGAGAACAATGTCGATAATAATTTGAAAGTGAAAAATGCTCTGCGCTGCGGTCCACCACAATCATTTGAACGTGTCCTAACTGAATTGGATTCTGCCTGCAATCAAACCGAAAGATGCTGAGTACAAGTAGGTTAGGTAAGTAAACCCAGTAACTGGGTTACACACGGTACCACCAACTGCTGAGTTGAGGCCTCGCTGAGTTTCGGCCGTGCACAAAAGTATAGTGCACACGAAAACAAAACCATACCATAATCGTAAACCCACATCATAATAATCCCTCTCCCTTTATAAAACTTAAGTCCACTACCATTTCATCAAGAGCGCACTCAATAAAACGCTCTCTTAGCTCTCAAAAGCACTTGCAACATAAACAAAACATTCGTACCACGCACCAGTCCATAAATTAAAAGCTCTTTATTCGCTTCCAATCGCATCTGATCCGACGTTCATATATTTTATCCGGACGCCGAGTGAATGCTAAGTAAGTTCGGAAGTATTCGGGCTTCATCCGAAAGCGCGAAAAGTGTTAAAGTTTGGGAATGATGAAGTTGTATTTACTTAGGTTTTGGTAACAAAAAGTGAGATTGATGAAATCGCAATAATAGAAATTCTACAGTAATTAAAAGTAAAATCCAACACCAATGAGTTTTTTTTTTGTGTAGTACAATCATCAAATGCTCCTACCTAACCCCACTTTGTGGAACGAAAGGGACTATCCTACTCTTATACTGACTCAAAATCTACTGTTCATTCGGTTTCCCTTTGCGATCCTATTCTGCCTAGACAGTCCCGCGAAGCAAGAAAGCCTTGGCACAAGCGTTTCAAAGTAAGCGGACTAGTGTACGGACCACGTACACTAGTCGACTTACAAATACGTTAGTAATATAAGAGCCAAACAATCTACTCAGATAATGTGGTTTCAGCGGTTAAGTTAGAACAAAATAACTTGTTCTTAAAAGGTTGCTCGAGATTTTGTATCACAATAAGAGTGAAACTCTGATGAGTTTCACTCTTATTGTGATACAAAATCTATATCTCTGATGTAATTAATAAACCGGAAAGAAACGTTAAAAAACCACGAAGTGAGCAATAACTTTTTTACTCCATTCTACGGAAAAAGTTATGACATATTCTTACATTTCATGTTTATAGTTCATCATAAAAATAAGCTTGTTTACCTGCACGTTGCCAAAACACTCCTACATTATGTCGGCCGAATTAGATAATGTGGCCAAGTTTTTCTGAAAAGATTACATTATAGCAATTTTTGGCTCTGCGAATATGCCAAAATATTTAGCAGACACTTATGTGTCTGTTAAATATGTTAAGGTTAAAAACAAAGATAACAATTCTCTGATAATACTCAGGATTATTAAGGTATCTGATGATTCTTCTTCTATAAAACGTAGCTCACAAGACGATAAAATCACGCGCGACTTTTCTATTGCCTACACTGTACATAAATCTAAAGGAAAATGACCTTTATTGTCTAACAGGTGCAAAAATCTGGCCATAATTTAAATGCTAATGTGTGACATTGAGGCAGGTCGGGAAGGTTTTTCGCACCTCAATTTATATACCTGATATTATAGAGCCGTCAATATATACATAATATCTTAACACCAGAACGCTTTTAGAACCAAAATGAAAATTGGCAGGTACGATCTCTCTGCTCTCACATTTAACATGTCAATTTTCTCCAATTTGCAGTTCGACTTTTTTTCATATCAGATATTTTTAGAATGCAAAAAATAATTTGGGATGAGTTGCTTGAAAATAGTTAATTTATATCAATACATAGTTTAACACAAAGTCTATTCCCGCTGTCTGTCTGTCCCTATGTATGCTTAGATCTTTAAAACTACACAACCGATTTTGATGCGTTTTTTTTTTACTAGATAGCTTGATTCATGAGGGAGGTTTTATATGTATAAAACACGGATATTATAGTAGAGATTGGACCCGTGCGGAGCCGGGGCGGATCGATAGTTAATAAATAAATAGTTGAGAAGATCTTTCCCTTTAAAGAGAGTGTAATCTAATTATTAGTTTTAGTACATTGCCAGGCCATTTTCTTTACGCTGTTTTCTTCTCAACTTTTTATAACAATAGGGAGTTCATTTATAAAAATGAATCCCATGTCAATGATCATTCTTAAAATGGAAGCTCCTAGTAACTTTACCAACACAATGGTTAATTATACATATTTTATCACAACAACAATAACTAAAGTCTTTCATAGATTTTCTAAAGCAAACTGATATTATCTGCGGCACCTCACGCACTCATTGTGTGATGACGTCATCGGCGCACGCGCGGCTTTCCCGGATGCAATTTGCGTGTGAAGCGCCCCCTATCTCACGCTCGAGCGAGTACCACGTGCCGGTTGCACAATATCCAGCGCTGCGGTGTTTGTTTTGTAGCGATGTAGCGGCTTAATTGTATGTGTCATATAGTAATAGCAAGGTTTAAGCATAGCATGTGGTGGATATATGATATATGATATCCAACTAAATTCATACAATGTACCGTAACAGGTTTTAAAGAGTGACCGTTATTTAAAAAAGTAAGCATTTTATTGTTTTCAAATATTTTTAAAAACTACATTTGCGGGGATAACTACAAAAACATTTGGTAAAAGAAAAGAAAATTTTGTTGTGTCAGTTGCTTCCGTGATTGTTCGTGATGAATGAGTCAAGTAACAGTTACTAAACACAATGGATGATGATATCAATACATTTAAGCACCCGTGCTGTTCTCCCTTTTTTAGCTTACATTTCTGATTTTAATCATAAATTGAACTGAGAGAAAGCAACACATAAAAGAAAATCCACGGACCTTTTATTGCTCCAATTCAAGCAAGACGCTAGCTGACATTAAAGTATAATTGCAATAGGTAAGCTCACTCATAAAATACAGAAGATATTACAAACAGCTGCGGTCGCACATGCCGCGAACGATACAGCTGATTTAGGTAACGATATTCGAAACCAATAACTGTACAACTTATTTATTAATTTAGATATTGAAATTCTGACATTTTAATAACCTATCTCCATTATATCAAGCACTCTTATCTATCAGCTCTACAACTTAAATACTTATCCCATAAATCAACCAACTCATGTACAACAATTAAGAATTTCTTGAACGCCTATAAAAAAAAGTGATTTATGAACAAAATACATTTTTATGTACATCCATCTAAGCTACTCACGTACAAAATCCTTGTATTAAGAACTGAACAAAACATCCATATTTCATTATTTAACGGATCTTTCTGGAACTCCGTTAAAGACTTGCTAAAAGTTTCTAAAGTCATCGATCAATTTTGGCCATTTTCCCCCCTTAAAACAAACATTTTAGACGATCGATGTAGTAAACATAGAAAAGGGAACTTTGTTGGTGCTCTTGTCAATCGTGATTGATGTCAATATTTAGTGTGATTAGATTTTACGCCGTGTTGGAAGTTACTTATAAAATTAATTACAGTTCAAGCTGTTGTATAAATTGGAACAGTTCATGCGAATCCGCTTCGTACAATTTGGTAACTTCCTACTTGCAAATACGTGCAACCTTTAAAATGCACGACATTCTCATGACTTGTATTTGAAACACGATATCGCTGGTAAGGCCAACCATTACAAACTTCTTTGAAATAAAAATATGTTCTGAAAACTTGCCAACTAATGATCAAAAACGCACATCGCCCTAAACTGGATATTCAAATGAATAAAATTCAATGTTTTTATTGTAACCGTCCCAAAATTCCAATCAAAATAAAACGGGCCGTTAAACTTGCTATGAATAATACTAATTCCTTAACCCTTATAGGACAAACGTTTTACGATGGTCGAAATGTTCCTATCGGATTTATACAGTTTTACCCCTTCCAGAACGTTCCTTTAACGTTTCACAGCATTTTCAATCGTCAGTATTAGTCGTTTATGGGACATTTACTCGTAAAACTCATTTAGTGTTTATTACTGTCCCATAACATCAAAGCTGATGGGTTCTTATAGGGAATTGTCAGCTGGTTTAGTTAAAGGATAGTTATAGGGTGAAATTATGGGGTGGGACATTGATAGGGTCGGTTCTGATCGATCACATAATGTCTCTTGCTTCCATTTCTCCGTGGCATTTCAAAGAACAAAAAAGGCCAAGAACGAACAGCTTTATTTTCGTAATTGCGTTTATTACTTACACTTTTCTCAATTAAAAGTAAGAAGAACTACTCCAATATATTACTACGTGACGTCACTACAAACACGTATCTATGACTAAACGAAAACAAACGGTTGGCGGCACAGTGTGTTTTAATCCGAGTAAACTTGAACAAGATGATGATACGGGATTTTGGCCCTAAACTAACATTGCAAAAGGGCCTCCTTGACGCCGTAAGCGGGATCTATTGGATTATGTTAGTGTTAGCATATTTGACTGAGCAATTTGTGAATTGAATTTGGCTAGACAAGAGAATGATGAGACATTTACTTGAATCAACGAAATTTCTGAAAATATAACATTATTTGCTTAGGGAGAATATATAGCGTTAGGCTGGGCATTTACTTCATTTGAAAAAGTAGATCTTCAACAGATGTATGTACTGTGGTGTCGGGAGCAGTTAACAAGACACAACATACTCGACCCACAAGTATATTTGCAATAACTGCTTCTGCGACGCAGGATTTTGCGTGACGTCAGGTAATATACTGTATAGTTTATGGAATTATAGTTGCAGCCACAACACCCAAACTTGCTAATCCTCAAGAAACTTAGGAGCAGTTTCATTTATTGCCCAACCTTCCAGTCCTCCTTTCCACATTAATTTAAAGGTGAACAGAACTAAACTCCCAAACAATTAAATGCGATGTGAACTAGCCAGAATCGGGTTAATAGACATGAAAGGTGAGCGGCTGACATTTTGTTCCAACGTTTGTTCGTGAAGGTCTTAAGGAATATCTCTACCATTTCAACGGTACGGAGAATCGATGTTTATGTCAAAAACCTTCAGACTTAAGTTTCACAATATTGCCATTTGGTAGTAGGCGATGATGATGGCAGGTTTTATGATAAAGTTACAAGTTTTCGACGTGTTGGATTTAGTTTTGATAAAGACGTGGTCAAAGATGTTTGTTCACTGACAGGCTGCAGTTAGAAATTAAGTATTCTTGAAAAAAAAAAACGACTGTCTCAAAAAAGAATCCTCCTGGATTCATTTTATGATTTTACCATGAAACACCGTTGTTTATACCATGAAATGTCGTTTAAATGCATCAAATTCTTCCATTTCTACGTTTAAAATCTCCATAGGAGACACACATGATAGTATAAATCCAATAGACTCTTATCCGCACAACAGTAATTTTCTCCACATGCCTTGACCTACATGAGGTGAATGAAGTCCCGTGGGAGGCCACTACTATAGAGGATGCCGTGAAGACGAGGGAGCCATCTATCTTACTATCGGGTCGAAGGAATCCTTATATATTCTTGAAGACTGTTTTTAAAGTAACCGCTATTTTCTTTATCAAGCGTATTATTTATTGGCAATGGTCACGTGTGTTTTGTCTGGTGGGAACTACTACACTTGGCCAATAGTACTTATCTTCATTTATAGTTTAAAACCTTGAAGCTATTTATTATACCACGTTTAAAATCTCTATGTCTTCATGTTTTAATAATTTTTAATAGTTTCGTATATCTTTTTTTTTATCGTGGTAAAATCATCAAATGAATCCTCCCACCCAGGGCAGGGCGGGAGGGACTGTCAGACTTGTACTGACCAAAATCCACGGTGTCCTTCACTAGCCCTTTACGTACCGGGGTTACGGTAATCGGAAAGTCCCGCGACCCCGGCAGGCTATGGCCCTCTACAAGTTTCGTATATCTACGAACTGTGTAAAACAGGATTGGCATTAAATTGTTCGGTAGCATTCAATTCAATTTTTACTACTCCTGATTTGGTTACCATATTTATTATTTTTTTACCTTTCCAATATTTCGGTAGGTACTGGTGCTTTGTTATTGATTTTCTATCATTGTTGTAATTGATAGAATATCACTTTGTTTAGACATAATGCTATTGTTTGCACAAATCACGTACACAAACATCAGTACTGTGAATACCAAAGCAAATAGTATAATCTTTGATCAAAGCAAATACTCACAAGGTTTATTCCACTTTGTTCATCCAGGTGAATAAAGTGGACAACTTTGGTGTCTTTTGATCACCTCGGAAAAATCTCACCTGGGTGAAATCACCCAGGTAAATTGAGGACACCAAAGTTGTCCACTTTGTTTACCTCGGAAATATCACCTGGGTCAACAAAGGCGACTTTTCTTCTACGATCTTGTGGTCTTCTATCACCTATGTAAAAAGCAACAGACTACAGTACTTAATATATATACCATGCCTGGAGGGGGGGCCGGTTCCCGTATCGTTGGAAGACTGGACCTCATCCAGAAGGCCGAACGCCCAGCGGACTATCCGTCCGCATTGCGGCCCATCGTTCTACTCGACGAGGTGGGCAAGCTCTTTGAAAGAGTAATTGCAAACCGCCTTGTCGGCCACCTGAATCGGGTGGGCCCGGACCTTGTGGAGAGCCAGTTTGGCTTTCACGACGGGGAATGCGGTATCCCGGGCAGGGTCGTCTTGGCGGTGTCTTTGGACATCACCAATGCCTTCAACACCCTGCCCTGGAGTTGCATCAGGGAGGCACTCCGTTATCACCGGGTGCCGACCTACCTCCGTCGCATAGTCGAGGACTACCCCGGTCACCGGGGAGAATTGAACCAGCGAGAGATGTCGTGCGGTGTTTCGCAGGGATCGGCCCTGGGGCCGCTCCTGTGGCACATCGGTTACGACTGGGTGCTGCGTGGCGATCCCTAACAGCGACAGCGTAATATGTTGCGCTGACGACACGCTCGTCCTGGCGGAGGAATAGAGTCGCACCAGGCGGCGGCCGACCTAGCGAGGCAGGCGGTCGCGACAGTCGCTGATAGGATCAGGCATTTGAGACTCAAAGAGGCGCTGCACAAAACAGAGGCCATGTGTTTTCATGGCCGTCTAACGCGCCACGGTCAGAGTCCCACATAACAGTGTGAGGGTTCTGCGTCCTGACCTACCGCCTGACGCAGATCTTTACCGGACATGGAGGTCGGGAGGTACCCGCTATAAATCGGTCGGATAAAGAGTGAAGGAAAAAAAAAAGGTGAACAAAGGACACCAAAGTTGTGCACTTGGTTCATCTGGGTGAACAAAGTGGAATAAACCACTGACACGACGGGGGAATTGCACCCGGACGCTCGCCGGACATTCCGATATTATGGTGTCACACTTAATGCAGTGTGCAGTACTTAAATGTCATCATTAGGGCCAGTATGTTACTGTGGGTACTCGGCTTTAATCGACGTCCATACACCGTTCCTCGTACTAATATCACTTGGGGATCCGTTTACAGTTATGTATGCCAGGAAACACAACGCTTTTGAAAATGATAGCTTTAACGAACTGAGGAATCATTTTTATAAAGTTAAATGATGATATGGACTCGGCAGAAAAATAAACGACGAAAAATTGTTTTTCTGAACAAAATAGTAGAAACTGCTTTGCTTAATAATATTTTAGTTTTTATTATCCTATTTGTTGGGTAGCATTTTGTAAATATTTTCAAAACGATATATTTCACACTCGTTTCATAACTCCTAATGACTGTTGTGTAAAACATCTTAACGATTGATAGAATGGCTGGAGCCAAAAACTACATGGACGATGTATTTTCAGTAGCAAAACAACGTTAAAAATTATTTATAAAATTTCGGATCATACAACTTAAGGACTCTGCAGCTCCATGGTGACACTGTCTTCCCAAATAATAAGTTCCTCTATCAATCAAGACAATTAAAGCTATCACTTAATACGGATGTACGTCATTCCGGTCCTCACCACCCAGGAGGATCCAAACAAGCATTAACAAATTAACGCGATGTTATTGAACTTCGCACTAAAAATAATAACTCCACTCGTCAGAATTGGCGCTAAGAGTCCATTGGAACCATGCCAATGCCACCTTCAAGCATTACAGCGCTTCGCACATTTCACGCGACAAATCGAGTGTGAAACGATAGGAAGCTTGAAGCGGCTGGATGGTGTGTTTTTGTTTGCAAACTTCTGTCATACGTTCAAGTGTTGCCCGTGACTTGGTTTTTGGTGTTTGGTAAGATGTTGTTTGTAAAGAGTATTTAGTAGTTAGTTCTCGAAACCATTTTCGGACAAACGGTGAACAAGGAAGGTTATGCAGGGAAAACCTGTAAACATTTTAAGATCAGTTGAATAGTGGTTAAGGCAGAGGTTATTATTAGCAGAGTAAGTAATAATATTATTGACAGCGTTCACGACATCAAAGCAAACGATACAAGTCAGTTGGTTCATGTTAAGTATTGGGATAAGGAAGCATTTCTTTTACTTCCACAAAGCCATATAAAACTCTATGCAGTAGTAACACATCGAATCAAATTTTATGACAGTAATAAGATCCACGAATAGTCATACTTTCATCACAGTAGTAAGTTTGGACGTCTTATTGAAGCCGTACTACAGTGAGTTTATGTTACTGGGAACATCGCAAGTTATTTTTGATCGCAAACGGAAAGATGAACTGTCTGTTTATATCCTTGGGATATGCCATGAATTATTACTTCCTTGGATAAAATCCCTGAGGAAGATAGAATTATAAAGAATGTACCATTCAAAGAAATGACAATTCTGTTATTGATGTCTTCCCTCAATTTTATTTGTTGCAAAAAACAACTTGTCTTACCTTCTCTACAGCTTTGGCAGAAACTTTGGTATTATAATATATGGATTGTAAAATCTAGGAGTCATTAGCAAAATTGTTCCCAAGATCCGGTTAAACTCGAAACTCAAAAAACATTAATCGTACAAAACAGCGTAAAGACTTTGCAAACCATAATTACCATGCAAAGTGCTTTATCCGTTTCGGAGAAAAGATCTAAAAAAGGCGTGATCGCGCTTTGTAGTTAATGATACGATCGTAGATCTTGATGAGATGGTACTGCTTAGAATTCTACTCATACAAAGCATTTGCACGTTGTACGAAGTGCTTGTATATTTTTTCTGCGTCTTCGAACCATTGCTTTGGAGCTGGTCGTGCGAATTTAATGTACAAATGAACAGTACAGATTTCTAACAGAAGATAGTAGTAGTGTTCAGATTTGTGCCCACTTGACAGCATTAGGTTCACCCTTATGATTATAAATATAAATATCCGTCTTAGTAAAAATCTTTCTAATAACGGGAACCAAAATTTTATTATAAGGTAACTCCGAAAGGATTGTTAATGCAAACATTTATTGGAGTGCAAGTGCACCTTTCTCTGCTCATTCTCGAGGTGTTATGTCGAGGTTATTATTATGACACCTGTAAATAGAATTCATAAAAGACTCTGGTCGCGGGACTCGCGAATTATCGTGACCCCGGTACGTAAAGGGCTAATGAAGGACACCGTGGATTTTAGTCAGTCAAGTCTGACAGTCCGTCCCGCCCTGCACTGGGTGGGAGGACTCATTTTATGATTTTACCACGATAAAAAAAAAGAGAAAAGGCTAAAAAAACCTTCCGCCATGATATCAGATTCAACTGACAACAGTGAGTGCTGTCTTCCCAACCCTCACTAATCTGACTTTAGCTTTTAATTAGCAGCTTCTTGCAACATCCTCTAAAGAGATTAAGCGGCTTATTACTTATTATTAGGCTAACAAAACATGGCACAAAGCCACAATATATTAACTAGACTTGCACTAATTAGATTCTTACCACGGTCCTACCCTTTATCCTCTACGTTGGGGTCACTGTTAGTCCAGAAAGAGGTGGAATATTTTCCAGCAAGCAGAGAGTTAATAAGATTAAAACTACCTACTTAACTTAGCACTAAAAAAAAAAGAATAAAATCTAGTAGTTGTTTATCAGTTGTTTAAAACTAGAGTAAACATTCACAGTTAGTCAAGATAATATTTTTAAGCTCGTAAAGCTGAGTGCTCAAGGCGTGAATTAATTAACTGGAAGTCGTAACTATTTTAAAACTTGAAATCTTTTAATTAGTTGAACGGAGCCCTCTTAGTGCAAGAAAGTTGTTAAACCGATACGTTTCCGTATTGCAGCGGGTTATTTTAGATCTGTAAGTGGAAAAGGAAACTTGTATTATTGGCTATGATAGTTCTACCTTGAATGTTTCAACTCTTTTTTCGCTTTTAGCGTTCAGGCTTGTGTGGCAATTAAAAACCAAAAGAGATTAGGTACTACTATTTAAATGCGAAAGTTGTTAGATTTTGATTTGGATGATTGTTACTCATTCTCGCAAAAATGGCTGAACGTGTAAACATAATGAATAATATAACAAACTCTAACCTAGAATCCCATGGGAATTTACCGAACTACACTTGGGGCATGCCGCAGGTTTGACCAAGTCTTACAATAAATCCACCACATTAATTGCTCTAGAAATTTATAGGGAAGGCCTATGGTCAGCAGTAGACATCTTACGGCTGAATGATGATATTATTTTTTGATTGCTCGTTTGGATCACGTTCGATTACCATTCTACCAAAAACTTGTCATTGCCACTCGAACGAGTATTATTTAATTTAATATTATTTCCTTGACACTTTACTCAAAGTTGGCAAATATTTGGGACCCAGCTTATCCCTCAATGAAAAACCGTGAACTTACGAGCCAACTTAGGCTATAAACACAGTCTCAATTGCAACAGTTCGGCAGCACTTGATAAAATCGAGTGTTCTTTCGCCAAGTTTCCGTGTTAGTTTCTAAGACAAATATTAGTTTAGTGATTTCTGAAAGTAGTGTGAAGTGGTGAAGTTACTTGTGTCTGGGTCTAACTGGTAGAGCTGACTGACTTGAAAGTAACACTTATTTTGTTTAAATCTGCCAAGTTGTTGACGTCGCCAGCGATAATACTAAGATCTTTGGCATCCGAAATCGCGGAGCGGGGAAGGGCAGTAGCTTTTTACCACTAAATTTGGGTTCTTGCCCGGTCCCGATCGGTGGTAATTGACTAGCTAGCTAGCTGTTATCTATAAAAAACTTTATAACTACACAGCTAACCTCTGAAATGTCGGTTATTACAGACAGAATATTTATTGTGTTCTTTTGAATACAAATATGTTTAGAATACAAACTCTAATAATGAAAACGAGGTGGTAATTCACCTGTAAAAGCTTTGTTCGACAAGCGACCCGAAAATAAACGTAGCTTCAAAACTATTTGAACAAAACATCAACTTCAATTTCAGTAATTAACAAAGTCGCCCAGAACTCCACACGACCAACTCATATATGATTTATGAAAGTTACCACCCAGCAACAGCAACAACTATTGTAAAATTCCAGAACTTGATAGATAGTTGGACGGCCGAAGGTAGTTGTGGTACAGAATATTAATAAATATCAGCCAACATGTCTGGCGGCATTCGTTACGTATGACAACTTCGGGACACAACCGTATTTTAGTTTTGACGAAGGTTTAATTTCAGCCATGTTTCATTTTCTAGCAGTTTCTAGTTTTGGACCACCATCATTGTTGTTTCGGTAAAAGTTTGCGTGCATAAGCTTGGACACGGTTCTACTTTCCAACCAATATTATTTGTGAGTTATGTTTTAAATCAACCGACATTTTTCTACGTTTATGTCCACTTTATATTACGCTGTAGCTCCCCTCTTACGACACCCAGGGGAAGAACGAAGATGACCTACTTTGAGCTTAGTGCTACACAACGTTTGAAACTTATGCATCTAGAAAATTCTGTACTCCCATCATGAAAATACTTTACATGGTTTTATTAGCATCATCATCATCTGTCATAGTCTCGTACAGTTCATTTTAAAGCGAGATGATATACACTTTGAAACCGACTCAACTTGCACAGAGGTATTTAATTAAGCTTCCTCTAAATTTGAGCCAGCATTAACATGGCGCTCCCGGGCATGGGATCTATCTTTTGTAGTCTTGTTAGCTTAGGTGAAGCAAATGTGTATTTTGGCCGAACAACGGTGAAAATTGTGCAGGTAGCAGGTACAGCAGTTTGATGTGATAACTCTTTTCAAAGGGAATTAAGGATGTTGAATTTAGCGAATATTTATCATAGCCATGTTGTTAAAAGGCGGAACATTTTGATGAAAGCTCTCACATAGGAATGCTTTGCGGAAATTACAAAAATTTCGTCTGTATTATATCAACAAAACAGTTTTCAAATTCGAGTTTTAATCAGGAATTTATTTCGTGGAAAATGTAAAACAAAATGTGGCAGTTTTGATTGGAGCAATAAAAATCACTGGAACAATTTATTTTGCATGTCATCAATATGTTATAGAAAATCCTGAAACCAACTTGTCTAATAACTATTTCTTTTCAGAATTCCAACTCGAAAAATATGATCAAGTGAACAGGGCTCTTGACAGCAAAATTTTCATATATTTAAGCCAAGAAAGCTCTTCGTATTATATTCCTGAATTCAGTGAATCCTCGTCAATCTTATTCGTCGGTTTTTTTTCTGTATTCACCTAGGAATGGAATGAATAGAAATTATAAGAGCTTTTTCAGGGAATCGGGGAATAGGTTTGAGTTCCAGCAGGTAAAAAATGGAAAGCCATCAAATGTTTCTTCTTCATTGTTGAATTTAAGAAGAATTCCTCAGAATAATGTTCAAAGAAAATGTTCCTATTTTAGAAAATAAATATATTCTTACGTTTAAGCTTTTAGAAGAAAACTCAACGGCCTTTGTCAGTATCTAAATACGAGTATAACATACTAGCTTCTGCCCGCGACTTCGTTCGCGTGGAATAGTGACTACCGGCAGTTTTTTTTTTTTTGTAATAAAATTATCCTATGTCCTTTCTCAAGTTTCAAACTATGTCTGTACCAAATTTCAAACAAATCGTTCAGTAGTTTAGGCGTGAAGAAAAGACAGACAGACAGACAGAGTTACTTTCGCATTTATAATATTAAATTATTGCGGAATTTTAACAGCCCATACTTTGTTCATTAATTTATTTTGTTCTTGACATTATTAGGTCAATGTTTTTCGGATTAAAAGAAACCAGTTCAATGGTGTCTGAGGTACTTCTTCAAGGACAAATCATGAGACGTGTGTGTAAATCTGAAGACTTTGGTACGCGACCTATTTTTCTGAAACTGAGTCAACGTCTAAGAATTCCGCATCTTGTTCATATGGGACTGTTTATCCTCTAATTGAAGTCCCGCCAATTTAGGGTTAAACGGCCCAATAGTGATGTCACCAGTAAAGTTACATGTGTTGCGTCTATTTTTAGGGACTATTAAGGAAGTATTTAGCCACTGGTCCTATTCTTGATGCGAATGAATGTGGAACATTCATAGTCGTTAGAATGAGTCGGTTAAAATTCCTCTAGTTATTTAGACTTATTGCTCTGACGAAAGTTGAGTAGTTGCTAGGGAATTTGCTCTATCACTTCTTGGCTTACTGTAAGCATAATTTGATAAAATGTCTCTGATTTTGATTGTAACATAAAACGGAGTTCAGAATTAAAGTCATTCAACTAAATCTTGCTACAATTCCAAGAATAAAACTGTTTTTCCGACAAACTTCTCCGAATTTTAGTCTAACAGCTAGTTAAACAGTCTAGTAGATATAAATTGCAGGAAATGCCTTATCTGTGACAGTTTTTGTTTCATAATAATTTTAATTCTTATTCCTCCAGGGGTATCAAATGGGTGAGTCAAAAAGATAAGCCTTTTTTGAAATATGCAGGCAGAGATAAAGAGTTGAGTATTTTTCGCAATTTGTTAAACGTTTTTATCTTTTTCGCTATCAATCTTTTGTGCTAAGCTTTTGAATGCTAATTTTAGCTTTTTGTTCTTCTTTAACATCGTATTACGAGGAAGATGTGCCAGTTTGCAGCTCATTGCATGAATTATGAGAACAACTGCGAGTTTTGGAATAATCCATCTCTTGCAGGCTTTTACAAGTTCTCGAGCTTCTCGGAAGACTTGGAAGTAGTTAGTTCATTATTAACAGAACGAAGAATAGGTTTATTTATGACCAGTTTGTTTACTGGCTTCTCGGAAGACCCTATTTTAATGGTTTTTCACACCTATACTTACTCGTTATAATTATCTTTATGATTGTTTCCATCAATTACTTTAAATAATTATATTATCATTCTCCAGAGTATATTGAACAGTCTTTCTTAATAAAATAAAGTCATCTTTATTAATCGACATGTTTTAATTCAATAGCAACTATTTCAATTTTTTGTGCTGTTGTTCCCACTTTCCTTATTTTCAGTCAGGTTAATTAACCTTTGAACATTATGTTTTATGTTTAAAAAATCCTTAACTCGAAATACCAGTAAGCAACATTATCAACACATTAACATTCTATTGTATTTTATCGATCTACCCACATGAGGTCAATGGCCGCAGATAAGTTAGAACGAGTTAATCTGAGCTCGTAAATCACCGCTATTAGGTAAACATGAGATAAGTAAAGCTGAACAAACATATAAGCTTATGAAATGGATATTATCTTACAAATATTATGTGGAGTAAAGGGTATCTGGACATAACAGGACCAATCAAGGAGTGCAACACTTCTTATAGGTCCTGTTTTTACCCGCGACGGTGTAGACACGGTATAATGCGTTTGGGGTTGTCTCCCGATTCCATTCGTCTAGGGTGACTGCAGAGACGCGTCCTATGGAGGTAAGTTATAATCGCCTTAATCAATGCGTTTGTTGGTTCAAAAAGGATTGGTGATAGCATGAAGCTTTCGGCAACTAATGTCAACAATGCTGATATAATGTCACTTTGTCCAGGGCTAAGCTTCTAAGTGTTATCTTGAGCTGAATTATACATTGTTTTTAGTTGGTATACCCGGTTTTGTTTATTTGAGTGTAAAGTCTCCTCCCACCCTGGTTTAAATGTAAGGGATGTCAGATCTTCGGGCACGCCGCAATCGCGGCGGTAAGACCCCTCTTAGAAGAGTGGCTGGATAGGCGTCACGGCGTCCTTACCTACCGCATGACGCAGGTCCTCACCGGACACGGAAGTTTCGGGAGGTACCTGTGCCTAAGGGCCAAAGGGCTATTGAAGGACACCGTGGATTTTAGTCAGTCAAGTCTGACAGTCCTTCCCGCCCTGCCATGGGTGGGAGGACTCATTTGATGATTTTACCACGAAAAAAAAGGGATGTCAGATTTTACGACTTAAACCACCCTGTTCCTTCGGTCACCCTTTTGAGTCTAGGGCCGTAGTACCCAGTATAGATAGCCTCACGAGTCACCGCGGAGCGGATTCTTTATTGCCACCTCCAGAACCTGAACTTGTGGAGTCGAGTTGTGGCACAAGTCCAGCCCTTGATATCTTTGAATATTGCAACTTGCGATTAGGCCACTGAGCCAGCATTACTTGACCCGCTTTAACATTGTTCTGCCTTATAAGATGGGCCATAATTATAATGATGAGCACCGACTGTGCCAGTTCCATACACTTCTTACTCTTTGGTGAAGAGGAACAGGATTAATGTTACGATGTTGTGTACTGTGGGTTAGTTTGTAAGCTCACTTTAGTCTATGTAATTACTAGACCACACAGAAGCCTAGCCTAAAGGTTCAGTTAGTAGCTAGTGAGAAATTTTGCTTAACAGTGTGTGGTGTTAATTAATATCTTAAGTAGGTCATATTCCTTTATCGTTATGTTAAGAAACTGGTATGTCCTAGATTACCCAGTTTTGAAATTAATTGACTTTTTTTTTAACAATTGGTCTTTTTTTTTATTTTGTGAATGGCATCTCGCAGGTCAACCTAGAAGAGGTTGTGAGCTGCTTAACCGGACTTTTCTGTAGAGATGCCTTAAATTACTTTAAGGCCTCCAGCCAGAGCTTACAAACTTAACAATTGGTCTGCCCTTTGCTTCAATCTAATCCAGAAGCAACGATGGGACCTAGTAGCTTGGTATCCTGTGGTGTGTGTGTGGCCCTCTTACAGAGAGGAAGCCTGTCTGCCATCAATGGAAAAGTAAATAAACTGGTTAGGGGAACAGTGTATAAGACGGGGTCGCGAGGTATGATGGGAAATCACACACTCAGTCACACTCAAATTACACACATTTGTTAATGGCCGCTTGCAAATGACGTCCTGATGGCGCTTGCGCTACGTTAGTGTTCTGTTAAGTATGCCTTAAGGGTGTATTATGTCTCGCGTCCCCGTCTTATACACTGTTCCCCTATAGAACTTCAAAAGAGAACTTTTTTTAGACAAGCACATCAAAAGTTCGAGGCCCAGTAGCCAACACTATAAAACACAAAATTGAACAAATAATTAAATCAAATTATTGTCTTTAGATATTTTGGATTGCGAACTATTATGTTTGAGGACACCATTAATTTTCTCATCTTCCCATTTTTAATGACTTCTGAATAGCTGCTATTTTCAGTGTCGACCCAAATACTTGGTCTACGCTATAAATAGTGAACGCCGTTTAAAACATACGATGTCCGTTATAAAATATATTAACAAAATTTTGCTATCAAACTGTCACTTAACCAACTAGGTATTTTTTTCATTACTATTTAATGGAATGGCGTGTCTTTTATGTCTTGCCGACCTTTTGCTTGTGGGTATAATTTATTATAGTTTTGCAGCCTTTTCCAAGTGGGGTCAGCGTCCAGTGGAACTAGATATCCAAACTATTCCAAACTAATATTATAAATGCGAAAGTAACTCTGTCTGTCTGTCTTTTCTTCACGCCTAAACTACTGAACCGATTTGTGTGAAATTTGATACAGACATAGTTTAGAACTTGAGAAAGGACATAGGATAGTTTTGATTACAAAAAATTAAATAAAAAACAAAAAATCTGCCGGAAGTCACTATTCCACGCGAACGAAGTCGCGGGCAAAAGCTAGTGGCTAAATAACAGAGCTCTAATAACCAATGACTAAGTAACCACATTCCAAGATAAGATCAGACACATAACAGTAAAAAGCTTCTTCTGGCTTCTGGCGTAAGCTTAGTCTATCGTAGACTTTATCTCTGTCACCTCTGACCTACACTGGATTCAAGCGCAAGAGAAGAGAGAGGGAAAGCCAATTTAACTTCCTCTTCGAATGCTGAAGGTGGACAGACGATCTGATGAAAGTCACAGGATCGAGCTGGATGCATGTCGCTTCCAACCGGATTGGTCCTATTGCAAATCTATGGGGGCACCTATAGCCTATGTTCAGCAGTGGACGTTCTACGACTGAAATGATGATACAAGAATGGCAAAGGAAAGAAATCATTAAAGACTGTGAGCGCAGCTTTACCCTAGAAATAAATCAATATCCGAGGATGATAAAAATAGTAGTGGTATTTTAATGACAGTGGACCAAAAACTCTTTCCATAAATTGATAAGAATTCATATAATAACTTACTAGTAACTCAGTGATAGCGAATGATACTGCCCTGCTCCCATTAAACTAAGATAATATTTTATCAAAATGAAATTAAATTGCAACAATAATATTATTTACTTCGCAATGGACACAGCATTCAAACTAGATGTAGAACAATCTCAGCAAACGCAGGTACCTAAGTGCAAAGACGACTGCTCCAATTTACACTGTAAAGGTAGCTGGGGGTAGTTTAGCACTTAGCGCTTGGAATTTACTTACTGAGCTAAATACGTTGATTTAACTGTTGCGCTATTTATATTGAATTAAACGAGTGCTAGGAGATAGATAATGTCCTTGCCTTAATCTGCCTTATGTAGGTATCACCAATCGTACTAGTAAATCCAATAAATCCATCAGTTAGTTAACATTAAAAAAAATATTTAACCTGTATTTTTCTTAGTTACGTATGTAGGTAATCCAAAATTGACAAAGATACGATCTTTTGAAAATTGGCAATATGTCTAAGCCACCCAGGACTGCTCCTTCGGAAGATTTCTGGATAGTAATCTCAGGCACCAATCTTTTTTCTCGTTTAATTTATTTTTACCAAGATATGAACCCGTTAATTTCGCGACTTTGAAAAGGTTGGCATATAAATGTAAAATATACCTGGTCTATTATGAAACTTTTGGGTTTCTTTTGTATTACGGGGCTATGTAGCACAGATGTGCAGTCAGCTCAACAAGGCAACTCCCATCAAAGCTGGGCAATCTCGGAACATTAGGAAGCGGAAATACAGTAAATTAGAAAAAATAAAAAGCTGCTTTTGCATCTGTATCCGATGGAGTTTTCACTTTAGCACAAAATGTTCTTTTTACAGATACAATTTCAAAACTCTTTAATGTATGTGACAGTGAAACATAAAAGAGAAATGATAAAACAATTAAATAATTGAAATAAAATGTTTTAATAAACGATGAACATAAACATGCAGATAGAATTTCTATGACTATATTCAGACAGTCGAAATCATTAAAAAACAATACGCGGCAAAAAACGAGAACAAAAGTAACACAAAATATGATTTGTCCACATTCAAATGGAGTCACGGACAGAAATTACTTATAAAAAAAAAAACCAACAACAAACACGAGTTCAGTATTCTACATTTTATTGTTCCAAAGAGAAATATTCAAGCGTAGAACAATGACATCCGTGGAGAAGTTTCACACAATAACAAAAACATTTTAATTGTTCGTGATATTGCTCTTAACATTGAGGTATTCTAAACAATAGGAAATGCGGTCAGTATTGAAAGCGACAGTTCAACAAGACATGAAAATGAGAGTCCTGTGAAAAAACATACAATATGCACTTATTTAGTGAAAGTGGTTAATTAGCGGGTAGGTGAAGATTTTGCGGTCAAACATTGTTCACACCGAGTCTTATCTCGACGATCGGGAAACGGCAAATGAAAATGCACCAGAGCTGTTGCGTTAGAAGACTTCTAACACGCAGGTATAGTGCTTTTTAGTGTGCAATGTACTGCATTAAACCATGATTGTAGATAATACTGTGTGACAGTTTCAGTAGTGCCACTATTTACTATAGTGCGTTTATGGAAAGTTGCATGCAAATGCGGTTTATGCGGGTACACTATAAATACGCTGCGCTTGCGTCGCTGTATTGTTCATTTTGTCAATGAAATACCGTTACGTTACGGTTTATGGATGGGGGAAGGATATAGCGTAGTTTATCAATGAATCTACTCATTCACCGTTGAGCCTGTCCTGCTCTAGATATTCTCTAGTTTCATTTGTGAGATTTTCTGAGAATATACAGAAAACATAAGCGGTGAAGCTCTTGTTAAAACTTTTAAACTGATTAAAACATGAAGCCGTAGTAGCAATCTGTGTTCCTAAAACAATTAAGTTGCCTAAACTGATTACTTCAGCGAAATTGAAGTTTAACCAACGCATAGCAATTAGCAACAGATTATTATACAACAGTATAGTCCCAGCTAATCCATCTAATCCAATTGTATATCAAACGAAAAATGTATACAGAATAAAACTTAATAGATATGTTCTCTTTTCTTAAACGTAAATAAAGGTATTTTAGGAGATTCAGATCCACATTTAAAAGATTTGGTCATACAAAGGGATTTACTTGATAATTCAAAGGGCCATTTTCTCTTTGTTGTCAAAGAATAGGAATTCAGAATCAGTAAAGCCAGAATATACTATGCTTACACGTTAAATTTCACGGCTGTCTTAGCCCAGATTGTTTTTGGGAGTCCAAATTTAGTCTTTCTACTTAAATGTGAATTTTTACATAAGCCCAGAACAAACTATTATTAGACGACTGCAAATAAGATTTACAGGGATCTTCGTTTTCTATTAAATAGTTTGTTTATTAAGCGATAGATATGATTCTTTGTGATATGGAGCTTGGTAAAACCGAATTAGGAATTTAAATTGAACAAAATCTGTAACCAAACATCATTGTCCAAAAAGCCAACACAATTTTCCAATTTATCACCATCAAATATTCGAACACAACCGTTTTCCAGCAGCTGGCACCGTGTCATAAATCCCAAAACAAGATTCTTCAAATGTAACACACACATAACACTGTGCCTTACCTCCTCTGTTATGATCTTACCTCAGTGGTCTGCCAAGTGTGAAATGGCGGTGTACCGTTGCGGCAGCAGATGTAACGGTGATAAACGATTAAATAAAAGAAGTCTAAATAACACTATCGCACATCGGTATTACGGTACAGCGAATTTATAACACTATTGGCGTTTAGACTGAGGGGACACAGCTGAGGGCAGGAGATTTTGGTAATACCAATAATTTAGACTACAGATTACAGAGTTATAATACAAGGTTTGAAGAGGTTGACGATACGCTAACTCGAGGTATATGAATCATATTAACTGGATGCGACATAGTAGTCCAATCTTGAATGTTTAAATTAATAACATGCATTTCATTTCAAGAACATAGATGACAATAGTACAATGAGAGTTTAAAAACAACAAAATCCTCCGTAGTAGTCTTTACAAAGTTCACAAAAGACCATTGTTTAATATCATCGTAAAATTCTACGATATTTTGGTAGCATTTTCTGTAGCGCTGGTAATACTAACATAAAATAAAATACGTGGATATAGTTTAAAACTGCATGCAACATATTGGGTGTTGCAAAGGTAATGGTGCATAAGTAAAGCGTACCGCTTGGAAACCAGCTCGTTGCGTTACTGCAGAGACTTTTAACTAAGTTTTCTGTACTCTCGCGAAGGATTTTTGTTGACTAGCAGAATCATATTTTGCAAGAGATATTTTTATCTGCGCTAATAATTTTGAGGTGTGGTCAAATCGAGCGGACCGGAATGGACAGCAGAATTTGATATTATCGCTTAAAAAATAAGTTGCCGACTGTAGAATGTCTTTCTGGGTCGTAGGACAAATATTTGAACTGTCATTAACAAATAAATAAATAAATATTCCACAAATATCACACAACGCCATCTAGTACCAAGCTAAGCAGAGCTTGTGTTATGGGTACTAGACAACTGATAAACATACTTATATATTTCTAAATACATACATATTATAGATAAATTACACTCAGACACAGAACAAATGATCGTGCTCATCACACAAACATTTGTCCTGGGTGGGAATCGAACCCACGACCTCCGGCTTAGCAGTCAGAGTCACTAACCACTAGACCAACCTGGACCAAACTGGCCTGTGGCCAGACCTAGATCAACTATTTGTAGTTCAGTGATCGAATCCGCGACACGCATCACACCAGCCGATCACTCAGCTACTACGCCAACGATGCTGTCAAACATACTGGAATATCTGACACAAATCCAATGTTCACCGTCAGATCATTCTACACACGCTGTCGGACCTTACCTTGAGGAATATTTCTAACATTCGGCGGTTAAATACAATAAACTTTTTTCTGAATTGTACTTTTATGTTAAAGGGTAGGTACCGAGTAAGTAGGCTATTGAAATTAGAAAATATTTTGACACTGTAACAAAAGCAGTAATGACGTCTTTGTAAAGTGATTATGACGTGAAGTGGAATAACGGGCAGCTATAATTTCCAAACCATATAATTTGAGCCTTGCTGTTATTGCTGAACAATATTTTCTTGTTGAGTAAATAAGTGTTATGGAGATTTAAAGTTAGCGGCTATATTATAATAAGCATCAGCTAGGTTTTTATAAGGATTTATTATTTTTATTGACATTTTGTTTGACTTTCTTTTAAAACTAAGATTCTGTTTAAATTCAGTATTTTTTGTTTTAATATCTAATTTTAATCTATGTCCGGGGTTTACGAAAAGACTTGCATAAGTATGCATAAGTACGTAAAGATATATAAATTTTCAAATTGATCAGTCAGTCGTAATAATGACACGGCCGTCAGTTCCTGATTCACCCACACTAGTTTCAAAAGTCAACTGAGATGGGTCAATGAGGTTATCGTAGGTGGTAAGCAAATTATCACCGCGTGCGCAATATGGAGGATTTAAGATTCACTCATTAATGTTAATACTACTCAAGGTCATGGACACCAACTGCTTGGTATGGGCGTATTCCATAAACAGTTTGTGTTACCGCTAGTCTAGATACTGCCTTTTATTGAATATGGAAACGTTAATTTAAATGATGAGGTCAAAACTTTACATTTGTTTATAAAAACCAAATAATAGTGAAGGCAGTAAATTATAATGAGAACCAGGACCCATTCACAATCAGAATCAGTCAATTATTTTTAAGTACAATGAACAGGATAAGGATCTGTCAAAATATTTGCACGAATTCGCTATATCTGATGATTGTTATTAGCAGAATTCAACTTATTGCCAATAAAGATGTTTTGGATGTTTTTTTTATTATTGTTTATAAACCAAAACACAGTTTGACAACTAGTCTCAGTCATCGACAATGTCGGCAAAAGAACAAAGTACCTATAGTTGAAGTTGAACAAACTATACTTGTGTGGTTGACCGTATCACAAAATGCGAAAACACGTGGGCAGGACCGGAATCATGTCCTTTAGTTCCAGCGTAATACAGTATAGATTCGCCTCTGGGATTTTGCCAAGTACCAATGAACCTTGGTCCTCACATAAATAAGGTTTAAGGTGTCTTGCACCATAGTAGTGTTTATTACCATTAAGGTATATGTTTTCTGGAATTATGGATGAGTACAAAAGCACGTCTACGAGGTAGTCTTGTGAGATGCAAACAATAAAATATTTGTTTACATCGACGAGGTTCTTAGTCTGCCGGTAAACTTATTGCAAACAGTCCTGTTATGTAACGTGGTTTAAGCACGCGTATACTGTATGTACATGGTTTTATAAGGAAAATATGATTCAGAAATTGAGATTTTTATTTAAGAATAGTATGGAAGTGTTCATATGAATAAGTTCATAGTTCTTTAAATAGCCCTTTAGTAATGCACTGACAGGTAAATTTCTAAATAACCAGATACAATACGTTTCTAGAATTCTATGCAATTGTAACTGGGAGTTACATTTCCATTATTAAACAGTGCTTTTAATTCTAAACAAACAAACACTTTCCTTGGTTCTAAACTTACGGTTACACAAACCAGTTGTTTACCGGTAAACATATTCGAACTGAGAAACTGAGTTTACATTCATAAAACAACTTGTTAATAAATAAAAATAATATAATAATTAGTAAGCATTTGGCTTACACGTCCAAACGTCGAGTTATCATTGTTAAACACGATAAAACACGTGTTTCTATTGTAGATGGTCAACAAAAACGTAACATCTGTCTGAAGATATATTCATAATAATTGGCGTCGCCAACATGTTTGGAAAACTGGTGTGAAGAACAAACATGTGCAAGAAATTGCGATTTTTATGGGAGGAACAAAATTGTTAGTTGGAACTGGTTTGGGTAATAGTTTTAATATAAATGGAGATGCAACTATTGACTTGGTGTGTTGACGTTCTGCTATGTTAATGAAAGACCGTTGTCTATTGCATTATTTACAGAAACACATTTAGTTAATTTTAAATAACATTAAAACTTATTTCAAGTATTCTGCTTTTAGCAATTGGAGACAAAATAATTATTAACTTGCTCCGCAATTAGGTACGGTTTATCTAAGGAAACTTTTTCTATCTCGTTCAATACATTTCCGATTTTAATTGCCTTTCCGATACGAAGTCCGAGTCCTCTTAACATCCAGTAGCAAGTGCCCGTAATAGCCGTCTCTTTTTAAATTCTCATAGTCTCTTGAAAACGTTCTCGGATCCGAACTAATCAGCTTTCAATAAATACTTCACAATTTTCTGTAAAGACTTGAGTACAGCTAGAATCTAAAAGAGAGTTTTATAGAGTTGAATTATACTCATGTCTATCCGTGCCTTTTTTCACTGTTCATTTAATATGTTTTGTTAGACTTCTAATACAAAATGCAAACATTGAATTGAAAAACCACACGAGTGAACAATCCTCTTATTCAGTGGTAATACCTACGCTTAATCGTCGCTTAGCTATCAAAAAGCTCTGAGAACCGACAATTAAGCATAAAAACATAGAATGTTTTACAAGTGCTACAATATACTACAGTATTGAGGGCCTCCCGTAATACGTTATCTATGAAGTAAAACCACAAGAAAATGACAGTAAATTCTTTGGACAGCGAATCTTAATCCAGCTCAGTCATACAATCGATGAAAAAACTCAAGTTTTCTAAACATCTCATCATAATTAACACTTCACATGATGCGTGAACGTGTAAACTGTAATTTAGTTCATCTCGTTTCAGTAAAAAACTCTACGTGTGTACTGTGTATATAACAGTCAATCAGTGGAAGCAAAAAGTACAAATTGGTTAATAATTCATCACGGAGAGTTCGTTACACCGAATGGTGGAGGTCCCAGTTTCAGTGGTAACGTAATGGTGCGAGGCTTGAAGGATTCCGCAGTATATTGGATTTTTTTACACAGAGCAGGTTGTAATGAAACACTTTTAGAACTTTTAAAATATTTATTAATGATTTACTGTTGACTACTAAACGCATCACTTATGCTATGCGATGAACGAGCTTGAAATTGGAACTTTAAGGTAGAATTTAATAGTTACAACAATGGCTTATGACTCACAGCAGAAGAGAAGCCATCATAAAACCAGTGCAGAAATGAAAATAACGATTGTTAATATTGAAAAAACAATTTCTATAACTTTAAATACGGATAGGAAAGAATAGCATTATATTTAAATTACAATGCAAAATGGTAAACAATACTGCAGCGATTGCTAATACGTTTATGTAAATAAGGTTTAAAATAAAAACACCAAAAGTGCATGTTAGGTCGAAGATTACGATAGAAGATAGCATAGATACCAGTTAGTTTGACCTACATACTAGTGTTACAGTAGCCTATATATTCGAATTAGCAGCTATAAAGTAACTAGTTAGTCGTTTACTACTAAATGATAACAATGCTACATTCATTAAACATTGCAGTACGATTGCAGTGCTAACAGTTCTCATTGCTTTTATTGAAAAGAAAAGGCTGATTGGATCGAGTTATTTCTAGATTAATACTTCAAACTATCAATATTGACAGAATTTTATGACACGAATCGTGTATTAAGTTGCGTTATTAATAATTTAAGAACTGTTTACTGAGCCTTGTGAGAAACGACTATGAAAACCTTAATCACTTTATTTGGTGAATATTATTAACGACACAATATACCAATATATTGACATGACTTTCAAATAACACAAATAGCCCAAATAACACAAATAACACAAATAGCACAAATAGCACAAATAACAAAAAGCCCTGAAGGGCAAGCCAAACATGCAGTGTCTATTTGTATACGTAACTCAGTTCGATGTTTGTATTACAGTATGCCATTATTCTAGCAAGTCCCATGTGATAGGGGGAGAACGTATCGACATTTATCGGACACGGTTCCAATCACGGACATACAGGTATCTTTATTTTGTATCGATTTATTACATTTGGAATGTAATTTGTTCTAGCAGAGGATGTATTGTTTCTACTTGTGTCTACTGTTACTGATAATTATAAAATTAATGAGAGGAGGCTTAAAAGGCTCTCATTGTGCGGCTGGCTTAAGGGCTTGATGCAGAAAGCAGTTCTCTTGGACACGACGCGCATTGTGAGGAGGTTGCTCTCTCTGGAACCCTAACCATCGGCAGCTTGGAACCTGTTCTCGATGCTGGAAGGAACCTTTTTTTATATTTTTAAATGTTTTTATTTATTGATTTTATTTAATAATATTTAAAAAATGTAAAGTAACATTTAAAAAAATAAGTATTTTAGCAATCACTTTATTAAAAAAAAACGTTATAGAAAGAGAGAGGACGATGCTGTTTCATAAATAAATGATACGTCCAATGTTAAATGAATCAAAGCTAAAATAGCAATACTCAATTTCACGGAACCCTTCACCTACCAAAAAGCGTTACTATTTTTATAATTATTCACATCGACACTCGTATCGAACACGACAGTGCAAATATATTGTGCATTATTGATTCGTCGATATCACCCGTTGAAACGGGGATTTTTTAATCAGTCACAGAATCTAAAAAATCCCTCTGCGATACAATTCCATACTTTGATGTATATCTACATTGGATGTCCACTCTCGGTTTTTATTATTTGGTTCATGTTTGTCCAATAGAGGTAAAAAAAAAATGTTAGCATTGCTTTGTGAGCGTTATTAACTTGCCTTTATTGTTGTTTTGAACAAAAGCAAAACAAACTCACTCGTGGGTAGAAAGATTTTTGCTGTAGACTTGTATGCAAATTTATTATGATTATGTAAATATATTTTCAATGAAAATGTTAGTAAACCTCTTGTTTGAACGAGGCGGTCGGCGTTGGCGCCTCTTCAATAACCATTGTTCAGGCTATAAGCTTTTATTAAAATACCTAGTTAGGCTGTAGTTAGGTGTTTGAAAATGTACGGACGTGCTCCTTTGTTGTTCAGTGTGGTTAGATTTGACTTCAGATTACCATTCTTCGATCGATCACCATTATGCAAATTTTTTTGTTCCCTATCTTACAAAAGTTTAAGACTCCTTTGACTTGACTCCACGTATCCACATTTAGGTAAAAAATTTCAATACATTTCATTTCAGATCTGATTGTAACTTTTCTATACAAGTCAAAGTCCAATATTAAAGCTATACATAGGTATACTTCGAGTACAATGACAGCAAAATTGAGTTACATTGACCTTGATGCGACCTTGGAATTGGTCTGTACATGTACATAACATTGTTAGAAACCGGTTTGCATCGCCGGTGTTATAGTAACCAGCGTGTTTTAATTAACATGTAATTGAATTTGGTCTGATCTAATTAATGTATGACAGGTTGATTACAATATTGACGAGCAAGAGCATAAGCATAATCGGTCTACAACATTCCATATTGGGATATAGGCCTTATTATTGTGAGGAGTAGGCCGGTATCCACCACGCGGTTGAAGCAAACATAGTTGATGATGTTCTTCTTTCTATTGTCTTTCTGCCAAAGTAAATAGCGTGGTAGTTACGAGCAAAATAACTGTCTTTGGGATTTACTCGACAGCATGTTTTACAATTTGAATTCATTACCTTGCCAAGATTCTTTTTAGCCAAGGCATAACAGGGGTTAGACCTAACGATGATGGAGTACCCAAAAAAGCTAAAGAACTGAGTGGTGTGCATAACGACTTATTAATATGAATACGAGTAATATAATAATTTCAAAACGATAAAATAGCAACTCACTAGCATATTCCCAGCTTTTGCTATTTCATTAAAATGGTGTTGCTAGTCGAAACAGAGAGACTGCTATTCCCAGTCGACACTCAATATAAACTTTACAGTTCCGCGATGCATAATTAGTTCCCGGATTTATGCATTTGTGGGAAATATTACACATAACAGTCACATTGAAATGTCTTTGAATGTTTTAGCTTTCTGAGCTCAAAAGCTTGAATTATGAGAATTTGCGCAAAGCCACCAATATTCACGTAACTACACCGATACATTCAATTCAACATTCATAAATTGATAGTTGGTGCAATATGGAACTTGCTAGACGACTGACATATAACGTACTAGTAGGAGATTTTAGACCGGGACTTGTAGCTTTCAAAGAACATGCTTGTTTCTAATTTGATACCTTTATGTTTTCAAGCAACGCACTTGTAGTTTCATAGACGTACAATATATTACTCACGTTTTTCCATCCTTACATACATCTGTAAGGATCGAAACAGGGAATAACTTAAACTTAATAGACCCAAACGAAGACATACCGATAAAACCTATCGTTGTTTCTAGATTTTCTTTCATTTGTAGAGAACGAAGCTAAGAAAGTATAGATTACTTCTACCTATTTACCTAGTAATCTTTTCCTTTAATCAAGTATTTGACTGAACTAATTAGCGCCTTTCAAGATACACTAGAACAACTGTTCCTTAGAGTTTAATATTAAATCCCAGATAATCATTAGATTTCTCAGAAAATTTTCTTGTATTAAAAGTTAAATTAGGCAAGCAAGCAAAGCATTTACAACTTGAATGAAAGAACTTTAACTGACGTGCAAACGTCAAACAAGAATCTAAATAACTTCAAAGGTACCTTGAAGGAACACTCAAAAAACGTAAGGGTTAAAAATAAATAAAATACTGTTAAAAATAACCCAGCATGTTTGTCAACATAGCACCTGCAAAGTTTGTTGCTAAAAACAAATACGTCAACTTTGCTGACATTACTTGTTAAATATTAACCGTTAAAATTGGTTAAAAATACTTGGTAAGAAATAACACAGTATCTTAAGTTAGTAACGACCGAGTCAAGTTGGCTGAATTTAGCCAATTTTACTTGGTTAGAAATAACACAGTATCTTACGTTAGTAACGACCGAGTTAAGTTGGCTGCATTTAGCCAGTTTTACTAACTTAACTACAGCCGGCTCACTCGGTACATAACATCAGTGTTACTCGGTATTCTTAACCAATTTATCCAGTATCTACAGCCAGCCTACTCGGTAGTTAGAGCAGTGTTACTCAGTATACTTAACCAATTTATCTAGTAACAGCAGCCAGCCTACTCGGTAGTTAGAGCAGTGTTACTCGGTATTCTTAACCAATTTATCCAGTATCTACAGCCAGCCTACTCGGTAGTTAGAGCAGTGTTACTCAGTATACTTAACCACTATATCCAGTATCTACAGCCAGCCTACTCGGTAGTTAGAGCAGTGTTACTCGGTATTCTTAACCAATTTATCCAGTATCTACAGCCAGCCTACTCGGTAGTTAGAGCAGTGTTACTCAGTATACTTAACCAATTTATCTAGTAACAGCAGCCAGCCTACTAGGTAGTTAGAGCAGTGTTACTCAGTATACTTAACCACTATATCCAGTATCTGCAGCCAGCCTACTAGGTAGTTAGAGCAGTGTTACTCGGTTTTCTTAACCAATTTAAGCTGTAGCCACAGCCAGCCTACTCGGTAGTTAGAGCAGTGTTACTCGGTTTTCTTAACCAATTTAAGCTGTAGCCACAGCCAGCCTACTCGGTAGTTAGAGCAGTGTTACTCTGTATTCGTAATCAATTTAATTCGGTGCATAAAGACAGTTAAATTTGTATTATCAATAAAAATACTTAGGTCAATACTTCCAAAGTTTTTATATTCGAAAGTAGATACACTTTAAAATATAAAAACTTTGGAAGTACTGACCTAAGTATTTTTATTGATAATACAAATTTAATTGTCTTTATGCACCGAATTAAATTGATTTCGAATACAGAGTAACACTGCAAAAAAACAATTCTTATTAATAATAAATATTAATTAACCGTAACCACACCTTGAACAATTTTATTAGTTGCCCAGAAAATTGTTGTAAACCGGCAGTAGTTACCAAGTAACATTACTGTAAAAGAAAAAGGGGTTTTAGGGGTTCTTAGGAAATTAAAGTACAAACGTATGTGTAATGAAATGTGTTTATTTTTTTTCCATTAAACTAAAAATACTTACAACAAAAAATTCAATTTTCATGAATCTGAATGCACGCATGGTTTCTATGGCGGATAGCTACGGCAGACCGACGTCAGTCCTGACCGTCAGGAGAGCACTTAAGACGCCTGCGGAGCATGCGTATTTCATACAAACGTAATACCAAAATAATTTGTAAATTAAACATATTCCTAAGGTAGTGTGTGTTTATTTCGATTGAATTACAGAACATCTAGGTTCCCAAATATATATTTTGATTGGATACTGATTTTAACAAGAGTTATAAGAAAAATAAGTTTTCTATGGAAATTTTAAATTCCTCATATCTCGTCTTTGTATCATTGTCCTCTCAAAAAATATATTTGGGAACATAGATATTCTGTAATCCAATCGAAATAAATACACACTACCTTAAGAATATGTTTGATTTACAAATCATTTTGGTATTACGTTTGTATGAAATACGCATGCTCCGCCGGCCCCTTAATACGGCCTTGCTCTGCGCTCCTCGTGCGTGGCTCCGCTAGTGAATACTGGGTGTGACACGTTGTTTGTGGATGACAATGGATGAAGAAAAATATTATAAAGAACTTCTTAAAACTATGTACTGTTTACCATTTTGTAAAACACTCTTAGCATTTGGCCAATTTTACTTAATTAGGTACAACAAAAAATTGAGCGTGTGGACTGAGGTATCCTTTTTTAAAAATTGATTGATTCTAACGAAAGTTACATATATTTTAGTAAAAAAAATGTAAGAATATGATGGACTCGTTGAAAGAAATGTAAACAGTAAGATAAAAGAGGTAGGACCTAGAATTTGGATCACTCCATTCACACGCCTGCAACAATTGTCATGGCAAAAATCTCAGAATGTACGGCCTTGGAGGTTTAAGTTTGCGTTTCAAAAAATTGAAAAGAATTTATTAAGAATACTACATTTGATGGCCATAAAATGAATTGAGAATTATGTAGTATTTCTTAATATTTTTTTTAAATTCCTCATATCTCGTCTTTGTATCATTGTCCTCTCAAAAAATATATTTGGGAACATAGATATTCTGTAATCCAATCGAAATAAATACACACTACCTTAAGAATATGTTTGATTTACAAATCATTTTGGTATTACGTTTGTATGAAATACGCATGCTCCGCCGGCCCCTTAATACGGCCTTGCTCTGCGCTCCTCGTGCGTGGCTCCGCTAGTGAATACTGGGTGTGACACGTTGTTTGTGGATGACAATGGATGAAGAAAAATATTATAAAGAACTTCTTAAAACTATGTACTGTTTACCATTTTGTAAAACACTCTTAGCATTTGGCCAATTTTACTTAATTAGGTACAACAAAAAATTGAGCGTGTGGACTGAGGTATCCTTTTTTAAAAATTGATTGATTCTAACGAAAGTTACATATATTTTAGTAAAAAAAATGTAAGAATATGATGGACTCGTTGAAAGAAATGTAAACAGTAAGATAAAAGAGGTAGGACCTAGAATTTGGATCACTCCATTCACACGCCTGCAACAATTGTCATGGCAAAAATCTCAGAATGTACGGCCTTGGAGGTTTAAGTTTGCGTTTCAAAAAATTGAAAAGAATTTATTAAGAATACTACATTTGATGGCCATAAAATGAATTGAGAATTATGTAGTATTTCTTAATATTTTTTTTCAATATTTTGAAATGCAAACATAAACCTCCAAGGCCGTACATTCTGAGATTTTTGCCATGACAATTTTTGCAGGCGTGTGAATGGAGTGATCCAAATTCTAGGTCCTACCTCTTTTATCTTACTGTTTACATTTCTTTCAACGAGTCCATCATATTCTTACATTTTTTTTACTAAAATATATGTAACTTTCGTTAGAATCAATCAATTTTTAAAAAAGAATACCTCAGTCCACACGCACAAAATAAAAAATATTATAAGGGACTTCTTAAAACTATGTACTGTTTACCATTTTGTAAAATACTAATACTAATAGTACAACAAATCTTGAATTAACCGTTGAAGTGAAGTATATCAGCCTGTCAAAAAGTTTTGTTTTCTCGTGGAATAATTGAATATTGAAATCCTACATGTAGGAACAACATATCATACATCAATGCCCAGCTCTCCCAATAAGGTAACAGCTGAAGTTGATTCACTATCAAACTTAGTTTTAAGTTTAAAATACGCGTGCTGAATAAACATCCACGTACTGTGACACTCTACTGAATATTGGGCATTGACTACCCAGATTAATTTAAAACACGAACTGACAACTGACAAAATATTAGGAAGATCGTACCACACTTCATCGATTACTACAAAATAAGATTTAATTGTGTCAAGTGATGGACCCACAATTACCATGAATGGTTGTACTGTAAGACCAAATTGCCTAAACTTTTCTCTTCTTGTATCTACAACTGACCTTACATCAGAATCGTTTTTGACATGAGTGATGAATCCTTCTCTGACTTCGGATTTCGATGGCCGCCAAACTTTTTTTTTACTATTTTTTAAATGCACACTTGTTACAGCCAAAAGTGTAGGGATCAATAGCATGCAGGCAATGTTGGAGCTCTCTTCCGATGCTGGAAAAAGAAAAAGCTTTTGTAGTGTATGAATAGTAAAACATATTAAATATAGATTGGAGCGATTGGATAGAGAAGGTCATGGGCTATAAAATTGTCACGGGAATAACTATGTTGAAATTTGGTAGTACCTACTTATTAGTGTTGTGTGTATTACTAACATCATATGGATCAAGGTCTGAAATATTTTTTTTATAAATGTAAATATACCGAAATTGTTTTTTATTCCCACCCTTACATGAGTTACCCAGAGACATAATAAAAATGTAGATATAGGTATTTACTTTACTTAGCAGTATCACTTACATTGTATTAGCAAATAGAATTAGAGTAGAATAGAATTAAAATTGTAATTATATATATTTAAAGTGTAGGTACTTACAATCTTGGAAACTAAGAAGTTCATTTAGAGCTGTGTCCTTGTTGTGAGTAGTTTTTCGCTTAATGGCCAGTTTAAAAATACTTTCTTTTAAAGTAGGAAAACTTTCAAAAATTTCTGTATATTGGCCAGCATACAGCTTTTCAAAATCGTTTTCCAACTGTAAACAAAATCATAATTTTAGTCTCTAAAAATAATTTCAATTTAACCAATGGGTTCTTTTTTTGAAGTACTTACCAATATGTATCCAGTTGATTTCCTCAAAGCTGGGTACTCCTTGAAATATTGAGATATAAGTAATTCTTTTGAAAGGTTTAAGCGTGTCCGTGTTGTCTCTGTCCACTTTTGTAAAACTGTTGACCAAGGCTCGCTGGAATTTTTAAGCCATTGCATAGCATCAGGGATCTCTTCCTCTTGTTCCGTCAAGAATTCATCTGGTAAGCGTAGTGATGGTGAAGGTGGTAGTGATCCATCAGATGAAGTTCTAGAAATTCGTCTACGTTTTTCTAGTACACCAGAATCCCGGTATTTTCTTTTTAAATTATGGATTTGATCCGGTAACTTCCCAGCCAACCTGGTGATAAGGCCACGTGTAGACTCAACAATTTTACTGTGAAAGTACACGGATGGTTTTTCACATGGAAATATTGTTACTATCTGCCTGGCCCAATTGGCATATTCGGCGGTTCGAATACATCTGTCTGGAGTATCTCGTAAGATTGCTGTTCCTATTATCCGGACCAATCGTTGGCGTGCAGCGTTCTCTAATGGGCTGTTTTTGTTTAAATTTAAAAGGCCTTTTCCTTCTAGACTATTATTTAATAGCAGTTTTAGATCCTGAAAATAAAAAAAAAAAACATTGGAAGCACTGTACACTAAGGCCCAGTGATTTTTATAGTAGGTACCTATTTTGTATAGTATGTATTTTGTATACTAAGAAGAGTTGTATTCTACACGAAAATAAATATCTGAAGATCTGTGGATCATAATGTACAGTGGAACCAAAACATTTTAACTCATAATAACCACCACCAAGCATTAAGCAACAGCATAATTATAAGCAACCATATTACAGGGATTTTCACATCACACGAGTCGCAACTCACACTCTTTGTCAACCAACATTTTAAAAAGCTAAGTAATCATCATCATCTTAGCCACAAGATTTGTTGTTAATGTGTTAACAAAGTTTAATGCAAATAAAAAATAATTTAAAAGTACTTAATCGAATTAAAACTTATTTCAATTTTACAGATGTGGTACGTCCCTGTAAAATAGTCACCCGAGTGTTAATATGTAAACCAAAATATGCAAAAGAAAAATACATACATAAACTTCAACTTGGCTTGCAGCAGGAATTGTGATTGTTAAAGCTGTGTTAGATAATTTTGAACGAGAACCAGTACTAATTGCATTATCTATTGTAACGGGAGATTTTGGTTTAGGTGTGCTCGTTTCAGCTTTATTACCAAGTGGATATTCCAGCAGATCTGTTAATGAGATATCTAAATCGTCACAAGCCTGAAAATTATAGCATTCAAAGGTCAGTGGGTCGTCTTAGGGGCGGATTTAAACTTGAAAATAAAACAATATAAAGCTTGAATGCAAAATATTATATGCGAAATATTATATGCGATTCAACTAAGAATAGGATGAGAGCTGTGCTACTATGTGACTTTACAGTAAATAAAGTCGGCAAATATTATTTTGACAAAAAATAAGCATTGTTTTTGTTTAAATATTAAGTAAATTAAAGCAATTTATACAATAGTATTCTTATTATTAACGAGACAATCGTAATCTAGGTACATCAAAAAATGGCGCGGCTCTCATCCTATTCTTAGTCGAAAAGTAGGTATGTACTAACTGTTCACAGTTATTTTTACCTCGTACCTAATGAATCTGAAATCATCAATCGTGATTTTGAATTTTATTTCTAAGGAAAATTGCCATTTATCAGGTTAACAACAAATCTACCAATCCGCACTGGGCCAGCGTGGTAGATTATAGCCCATTCCCTCTCATTGAGAGGAGGCCGTGTCCCAGCAGTGGGAACATTATACGCTGATGATGATGATGAGGTTAACAACATTAGCACTAAAGGTAAAATAAATATGAACGAATAGTACCTACTTAGAGAAAGATTTAATACTTTCTAATTTTTTTTTTGTAAGTTAATACCAACTTACATTTAAATTAACGCAATCAGGGTGCATTGTTTTTTTATAAATTTCCAAATTTCTTAAAAAAATTGATCTTGGCCCTAGTTTGGGAATCAAATCTTTTATTTCTGCCTCCCCTAATAGGGGCAGAGATAAACCTGTTATCTCATTTTCTGTAATGAAAAAAGTAAAGTTACAAAGATACCTACTCTTCTAAATAAATTAAAATTTAACCAGGAGACTGAATATTTATTGCAAAACATGTAATAAGGCGGCCATTTTAGACGCAACCACATTATGGTAGGTACTCTGTGCAACCACACCACCTGAGACCACCTGTTTGTTACCAAGTGGTTACCTTGCCTTGTACATAGGCCTCCCCCAAGGATCTTCAACCTGACTAATCCTGTGCAGCCCGCATCCAGCGGCTTCCCGCGTGCCTCACCACATTGCACGACATGCAAGCCCTACTATTCACCTAACTATCACAAGAAAAAAAACAATAAAATGAAACTAACCTTTAAACACTTCAATGTAGGATTCGAGCTTCCAAGCAGTTAATAAACTTTGCACTTCTTCGTCCATAATATTGTCCAAATAACGTGTCACTTGTCCAAACTTGTCACACACCCAATATTCACAATGGAGCCACGAACGAGTAGCGCATGCACACGTGCTTACTTTAAGAGAATCGACGGGAAAATGAACGAGCGAACTAGCGACCGAGACTAAACGAATGATGGGATTGATTGATGCTAGCCAAACGATTCGATTATTTTTACCAGAGCTACTCGGTTAAAATTAAACGAACCGATTGCCGTTAACAGAGGTAGTTTGCAAGAAGCAACCGAGTAAAGAAAAATGGCAGCCGCCCATACCTACATTTGATTTAGCTGAGATTAATTTCCTACGTCTTTAAATGAAAAATATTTTATTTAACTCAACGTTATGTTCTGAATTAGTTTTTAGTGAATAATATAGAATTCAGTCATGAACTTTTTAATGGGCTTAACTAAAGGGTCCCCTAGACGATCAATTGCACTTGATAAGTCTAGGTACGTGATTGAAGCGCATTCATTTCGTGTGCAGTAGGTAGTTTTTAAGTGTATTGTTAAAAATACGTATTAATTTTTTTTTTTTTTTTTTTTTTTATTTGGCAAGTCGCTATTTGCGCAATGCCAACAACAAAAAACGAGGAAACTTGGTAGAAAATGAAATGTTTAATTTAGGACACGGAATTTGGATGGATATTGGATAGGATTATTAGGAAAGGCATAAACATAAATAAATATTATATGCGTATATTATTTTGAGTGATAAATGATGATAGATACATATATATTTTTGAATCATTAGAAGCCAGAAGGACAGAGATGGAGGTAGGAAAAGAACGTATTAATTTCGAGTTATTATTTTTAACCGACTTCGAAAAAAGGAAGAGGTTCTCAATTCGTCGTAATCTTTTTGAAGTGAAAACTTCTTTAGCGGCGTTGAGCACTTTTTCTGTAATGGGTATAAATCTTAAACTCGCGTCAGGACACGTGACCTGATCGAAATTATTAACTATAGATGTTTGTAAAAAACAACCGAATAATTACTCGATTACAATCAGAAGAGTTCTACTTATCTATTATTACCTATAGATGTTTGTAAAAAACAACCGAATAATTACTCGATTACAATCAACAGAGTTGTACTTATCTATTATTAACTATAGATGTTTGGAAAAAACAACCGAGTGAAATACTCGTTTAGTAACAACAACATGCTTATTGGTTATTAGCCAAGAATATTTAACAATATTCACAAGTCTACTCTTTGTCAAGTTTACTTGTAGATTTTTAGGCAAGTCTTAGTTAAAATTTACCAATATGATTGTAACCGAGCCAAAAAGGTACTTTGCTAAAGTAAAATTTTTTCAGTGAAGTTTACTGAAATTTTGGAGAATTAATTTCCTTTCAAATTCATTCTTGTCTAATTTGGCAGAATTTCACTATTGAATCTGTTGAAAACTTAGACGAATAAGATATTAGGTACTGTCAAGGCTTCAACACATGCCAGCAGCATTGCCTTCACTGCCGCAGAGGATGATGGCCGCTTCTGAACTCTTATACTCGCAACACTTCGCACGACGAAAAATGAAGTTTTGACAATGTAATGTAGACAATGTGTGTAGAATACCTGTGCAGCAAAAATCGCTGACATTGTGTGCAGGACATTGTCTCAACGCTTAACTCGCCTTAAGTCTATTGCTAGACTCGCCTCTCATTACCTGAGATTTAGGAATAACCATCCAATCACACTTCTACAGTAACATTTTTATCTTAGCCTGTTATGTGCAGCCTGTTTTTCACACACTAAAGACATGAAACAAGAAACGAAACATCTAAAAACTTTTGATTTTGATTGATCCCTTCATAGACAAAGTGCTAAAACGCAAGTTGAGAAACGCTTTCAAACATTTGAAGGAAAAGGCTGTATCTTCACAGCAGTACAAATAACCATTCCGTGGTTTCACAATTTCTCACTCAGCTTTTCAACCTTCAAAGCACACAGCTTTTTCTTATTCGTCGACATACGTCAATCAAAAACAAAGCATTGTATTTAATTAAAATAAATTGCTACAGCCAAAACATAATTAGATTCCAACTTTATTGTTAGCTGTGACATTTGACATTAATTAGTTATTTGCACGTCAGCCACTGGGGAGGGAATCGTATTCACCTCTGTTCAGGAGATTAATGATGCAGAGGAATGTTCAATATTAAATCAAAATTTAATGGGGAGAATTCAGCTTATTCTGGCTCTTATGATAACTGCGAGAAATTGGGAGGCAATTGAAATACTGCTGTTTTATTTGGCTGAAAGATATTATGTGCATGAAAGCAAAATCATTCTGGGAAGGTGGGAAGTATGGACTTCTTCCGGGAATCTACAGAAAAAACAATCCAAAGTACTCGTAACGCTGTTTTATTGAATCAAAACCTTAGGTTTCAGCCTTTGGTTTTGTTATATTGAATGTCATTGTAATAATTTGAATAGATATTCTTTCTTGATTGCCTCATTGATGTTTTGGTGATGATCTCCATTTTATGTTGCCAGCGAAAATAAGATCGAAAATAATATATTCCAACAAAAGGTTTTCCTCTTGGTATCTAGTTGCAATTTTAAAACGGCCCTCGTGCAAAAATTACCTTACACACTTGCATGACCTATTTTTGTATCCAAGTTTTCGAAGTGAATTCCCCTGCTGGCTCTCAGCCAAGCGTTTATTTAATTAAAAAATCTGTTTCATATGGAAGTGTTGGTGTAAAGTAGCCTTCTAATGGCAAACGTTGAAGAGTACTTTCGACATGTTTTGCAATTTTAAAGCGAAATTAATCGAAAAACTGGTTGAATCCCGATTTCTATGTCTACGTTCATCTCTAGAAATATTTGAGTCTGCAGCTTTCAAATCCAGTGCGGGTATGTCCGGATTCAACGAATTGAGTAGTGTGGAAGTGTTCGACGAAAAATGTGAGGCATTTACTGGCTGTCGCATATCTTCAGGTTTGTGTGAAGAGAAAATATTTTCCGGATTTGAATGTTTGAGTGAATGTGATTTAACTTTATTCTCGGACTTTTATATTGGTGGTATAAAAACACTCCAAATCTGAGTAATTGCATCGAATGAAATAGAATTTAATGTGCAGATTTTCCTGTCTATCGTCAAAAAGAGTCGTATAAGGTGATAGATGCAATGTGTAGGTTCCATCTAACTGGCTTTTGATCTCCTCTCACTCGATTGCCTCGCAACATCAATGCACTCAGATACTCTTAGAGATCAACTCAACGTCAGCTTGTTGACTCTAAAGGGCACTTGATGAAAACTTTTCGATTAAACCGAACAATCGAGATATTTTCGAGCTGGAGTAGTCGATAAATTGTTATAAAGGTTTGATTTTAAGAGGATTAAGGAGTAACTAATAGGTACTTGATGGTAAACCAAAATTACTATACAACTTTAACTATTTAATGTTCTGTTATTAAAAATCTTGTTATTTTCTATTTGTAACATTATATACAATTACGTTGATAAAGCCTGTAATTAATTATAATTACAAGGCAAAATTGTTATAATTACGCAAACCTTTGTCATGTAAAAGTAATGACTAAATTATTGATAGAAAATAATAAGCAAAGTCTGCAAATGACAATAAATACCTCTATCTTTTGAGTGCTAAAATCACCAAATGAGTCTCTAGCACTGGGTGGAGCAGAAGGGACTGTCAGTCTCTTACTCCCTTAAAATCCGTCCTGTTCCTTCTGTTGTCTTTTGCGTTCCAGACAGTTCCGCATTCCCGGCAGGCGTTTAGCCCTCCGGCCTCATCAGTTTGCTGACAGCTCAATGAGGCGCGCGTAGAACACTACGCGCCGTAAAATATAATACCTTAAAAAATCCAGGACTGCTGTCTAGAATTCTAAAACAACATTTCATACGCTACTCGTATTTCTCCTCGAAATCTACCTTGTGACAGTGTTTTTTTTTATCATGGTATAATCATCAAATGAGTCCTCCCACCCAGGGCAGGGCGGGAGGGATTGTCAGACTTGACTGACTAAAATCCACAGTGTCCTTCAATAGCCCTTCACGTACCGGGGTTTCGGTAATTTGTGAGGCCCGCGATCCCGGACAGTGACAGCTATACATTTTAATCAAACGAAAAGCAAAATAAATAAAACAATTCCACCTTGTTATGACATTATAACAGTACTTGTTCCAGGCCAGTCTATTTGTGAGTGCTCTCCCCCGCGGCCATGATGCACTCTAGCGCTAAATGTCAAGATCGTGGTCAGAAAATAATTGTAGACAGTACCGTAGTTTCGTTTTTAAAAGGTGAAGTTACTGTACAGTATTTGATAATATTAATAGATACGAAATAATAACAACACTTGACGAGATTGGCCTCATTTCATTTTAATATAATTCATTATTCTCACCTCTTTAGCCTTTTTATTTAACCATGTTTGGGTCGGCTTCCAGTCTTATCGGAGGCAACTGAAACTGGCATTTAGCTATCTCCGGTACACCATTTTACATGAACACCACTATTTACCAAAATCAATATTCCCTGACTTTTCCCGGTTTTCCAGGCGCTTTTTCAAGTTTTTCCCTGACCATAATCTTAAATTTTTTACCATAATTTTACTTCAAACCAGGAAATTGAAAATAATCTGCAACGCATGCAACAAAATACACGATAAAAAAAAAATAGAGTTAAGTCTCGAACCCTAACCAAAAAATTTGTAGTCTTCGATCGTATTCAGTTAGCTACGTAACGTATTGATAATTAGTTAAGTATTTATAATTCTTAAGGTGCGCTGGAGTAAGCCCGCTTGAGCTTCCCTGAACTCCTTTAAATTTCCCTAACAATTCCCTGACTTTTCCATGGCTAGCAAAATTCCCTGACTTTTCCCGGTTTTCCAGAAAGTGGCCACCCTGATGAAGTGAAGGTCTTCCTGACCCCACAACCTAGACAGTAATTTTAAAGAAATTCAACTCCTTAATTTTTGGGTTCCTCATGGCGCAACTAACTCGTATTTTTATCACTGCATACAAATAATCATGGCAACCATTGATAACTAAAAAAAAAGATGACACATGGATGCAGAGTTAATTTTATTTAAGTAGCCATATTGATAGATAACGTACTCATAGTATGCTAAACAATGAAAAGAACAGACTATCGCAACGACTGGCTCGTTACTCTCTGAATCATAATATGTAAAGGAAATAGCTGTATAAGCGTGCCAATGATAACGAATTGTATATTTGTTATTTATTCAATAATATTATCAATATTTTTTTTTGCATTGTTGGTATGAACGAGAATCATCCTATTCTATGAGATTATTCTACTAAATAATTACTTCTGAAATGAAAATAACATTAATTCCAGCCAATCAAAGGGTATCAAAGAATTCACTTCTCTCGTAATTGTCTGCTCGAGAAAATAGGTCACTAAGTTCTAATTAGTTAATTACTATCACGATACGATAGACCTAATTGAAGTTACTTCTTAAGATCAATCAATATGTCGACAACATTATGTCCTAGAAAGTAACTTAGTCTCATTGTTAAACAGAAGCTTATGTCACGAGGCGGGATAAACTAACTAATAAAGGGAAAAATAAAGTAAAAACTACTCGTTCCGCAAGCAAAAAACCAGGGTAGCATAAGCCACTAAGCATAATTGGCCCATCGTCAACGTGGAGTGCATTATTCAAATTTTTCAAGGGTGCGCTGGCACGCTGCCGACACTTATCGGACGATGCCTACTTACTACCGCCTCCCGACATAACACCACCGCAACGAAACGCACTTGTCAAGCCAAATGTCAAGATCGTGATAGCCAAGGATTTTTCGAGGCCAAGCTGTCTGGAACTAAACTTGTAAATTTTACGCTTATTGTTTCATGGATTTGTTTTTGCACATTTTACTAATTGTTGAAGACAATTATTAAGATAGTTCTGATTGTCTATTGGAACAAATACTCAGTATTTTATGTGTGCCTATAGAAATCCCGATTTTCCAACCAATAAACGGGGGATTTAGTCTGTGAACTTGGAAACGAGGGCTTAAAGTTTAAACGTATACGTTGGGTTTTAACTCCACATATTGGAATAATCTCTGAAGATTATCTCTGTAATTGAAAATGTTCCAGCGTTTTTTCACCTGAAAGAAACTTACATGTAGATTCTACTGCAGTAGCTGTAAATTTCCAATTTCAACGTTAGTTCAGGCACTCCGTAATATACAAAATAATAAGACTTCGTATCTAAGAGTGCTGCAGTGACCTATTTCGCGAGTTGCCCCTTAGTTATAACAGTGCAGAAATAAGCAACTGATTCATTTCAGATTTCTCCCAGTCCCAGGTGAGCAAATAGCTTCATCTATTTTATATTGTTGAGCACTGATTGCATTTTCTGACCTATATTGCGCTGCTGGTTGAAATGCTTGAGGCGTTCAATTGTAGCACTTGATGAAGGAAATGGCTAAGGACCGAATATACCCACCCAGTTGTAGAAAATTTTCAAAGAAATCTCTTTGTGCAGTCTCAGCTGAGAAATTGCAGAACTGATATTAAGGTGGAAATTGCAGGAGTGCATTGATGTGGTGACAATGACACGATGAAATTCACTTTTGACAAAATTAAAGCATTGAATTAAACATAGAATATAGTTAGATTAAGGAATCTTGTCCCCAACGTAACATCTGCTAGAACAAAAGTCTTGAAGTTGTTCAATAACCGGACGAGTTGATTCCAGAAATAGTCGTTAGAATTATTCTAATGACTTCTGAAGTTTGTACAATGTACAATAATACTTTAATATCAACTGGGGCAACTTGACAAGTTGATAGTTGTTTTACTTCCATTTCAGAATTAACATAGAATATTCTAATTCTAAAGGGTTTTAATTAACATAAATATACTTTAATTACTTTCTTGTTTGAAGTAACCCCGGACAAACGCCCGACGTATTTCAAGACCGTTATTTAGATCATATTTGTAATACTTGGCATAACTCCACGTTATGCGAGATAATAAACTATGCTGTATAATAACAGAATTCCTTTGATTACCAGTGCGCAGTTTTGACCTTAATTTGCTTTAGAATATCTTGTAAATGCTATGCATTTTGTGAATGTAGGACAGCAAACTTGATGTTCGGATGCGCAAGTTAGCATAAAGTGGGAAGACTTAGGAGGAAAACGGACCCTGGCAGAGGGCCAGGATAGCATTAGGAAGATGAGTGGTTCAAGTAGAGCAAAAGTGATGGACAACGTCTGACGATGATAAATACTTTAACGGAATCGGAGGTCGTTGGAAAATGCTATAGAGTTCGGTGTTTATGTGATAGAATTCATACTCAGTTTAAGGATCGATTATTAGATAGAGGTTCCTTCATAATCCGCTGCGCTGCGAGAATCTGGAAAACATAGGATTAGATTTTCTCTGATTGGGGAATGCTGTCAAAGTGAAGACTACCGGATAAGTGAATAATAATACCCAATTCCAAAAGAAAGAATCAGTGTGCGAAAATACTCACATAAAATCTGTTCTGTCATTCAGTTAAAACTGTTGCTTCATGATTGTAAAACACTCAGTCAGTATTTGCTCGCCATATCTCACATTACCACATAAAACTTAACACAAATAAGGGAATAAATCACGTAAACATCTCTCTAATTGCCACTTTATTGATTTCAAATCAGCGTTTCTAAAAATAAACGGTCATTACTGACAGGTCGGGTTGCTCGTACTCGTAAATCGTTAACCTAGAAATAAACAGTCTAACTGAGATAGCTAGGTCTTTCGGTCACCTATACGGTTAACTGTTTGTTTCTAATGATATTTAATGGCATCCATCACTCTTCGCATTTGTAATAAACATTCTCGATTAGAAACATTTCTCATGTTGTTTGATTAAATTTCTTGTTCTTAAGCGATTAGTGGGCTGTTCGTACGCATCAGGTTGCTCTGAGCACCTGTTTTTTGGTGAAGGTACTATTTTCTTTTGAATATTGACAACATTGGTGTCGTAAATCTGATCAGAATGGGCTTATGCTTCATTAATATCTCTCCGAATTCTATTCATCATGGCGCACGGTGGGCTGAAATCAAGCTCTAATGGACTTAGGGATTCATGAAAATTGATAAGCAATTAAAAAAAAAATAAAGACGGCTTGGCGATCTACCACTAAATACAAGAAATTTTTCTTCTGCGATTTTTGTATATACTTAATATTTTAAAAGTTATAACGATTTGAATTTATTTTTGTATGGAGAAATTTGATTTTATATGAATAACTTTTAATTCTCAAGAGTTCTCAAATAACCGCTTTCGGTATTCGATTGCGCTATTTTTTAGGCAAATTATCCGATACAGCACTTGCTTCGATTTTCTTCGATTTTGGAGAAAATTGTTTTTCATTCCCTTTTCCACACCACCTTTGAGGTAGAGAACTAAGCGCGTTTTTTTTTATCAGTGGTGTCTCCAGGAGGCCTAATCCACTCATACGCACACTCACAAACTCACTCACAAACACACGCACTCACAAAATTATCACTTAGACAATTTCATCAGATTCAGATTCGTTCTCTAAATGTTCCACATTAACAAATTCTATATTTTCCCGCTCATCATCTTCAAATGTTGTAGATAAAAGAAGCATGGCTTTCGCTTCTTCTGAAAATGGTTTGTGTTTCCGTATCATTTTATGACGTTTTGATGATATATACTAACTGGGTCTGAACTAATTATTAAATTATTTAAAATATCCTCATTATTAGCTCTTCTGCAGACTTTCCTTGAATGGTGTTGGCGATATCGCCTAAAGTCTTTATTTCTAGATTCAGCCGCTTCTTCATTAATCGCAAATTTCTGTTTCATTCAATTCATTTATCTCCGTTTCAATTTCGGTTTTCTCTCTTAAAATCGTTGATTTATTCTCTTTTTCAAACTTGAAAAATATTGGACGACACCAATATGCAGAATTTGGTGAGTCGTTTTCCCAGATAATTTGTTCCTCAGAAATATTTTTTATTGGTACTAAACTACCCATAAAAATACCTGAATCATATGTCGAAGCACTGTCCACTTTGTCCTCCGTTGTCATTTTTTGCTTATAGTTTGCTTGATTCGAGGCACCATCCATTCCCCATTTGCTTATCATTGTCAACTCCTTAAAGTCTGCGCTATCAATATTGATTGCTTTGAATAATATCCTTTTGGTGGTTATATCTAATAGACGCTGCAATTTTATTCCAGCAGTTGTATCTGTTAAGGTGATATCATCTTTTGGCGGGAAGCATTCTTGTTTTGCATTTTGCACCTTGTAGTAGGAAGGGAACATGTCGACATTTTTCTCTTTGATACTTTTTCTTAAAGTATTATATTGTCACTTTGTTAACTTAAGGGACAAAACAAGTCCCAAAGCTTCATCTGGAGTAAATTTAGGTTTATCATTTTTACCTAAAAGACTATCTTTCGCTTTTTGCACATCCTGTGGATTTTTAAGTAGGTGTTCGAGGATTTTAGATATTCCTTGATTACCATCCTCTCGTAATTTCATAATGTATGCATGAGATATTTCCTCTGTAGTCATATTTGTATGAATATGTTCTGTACGTCTCTTTTTTTGCTTAGGTCCTAATTCACAAAATGGTTTTCTTGGACTTACATTCGTTGACGTGGCAGTAGACACTTTTGCTGGAGATTCATGTTCACTTGATGTACTAGGAACAGAGTCTTGGTTTCTTTCAAATGCACTTACAATGAAATCAGGCCACTTTATTTCCGATGATAACCATTCACTATTATTGTTGCTGAACAATTCCTCTTTGCTATGAGCATTTTGCCGTCTCCTTTGCAGATTATAGCAATATTTTGCACAAAACGCTTTTACCGCTTTATCGTTTTCAGCACTTAACACAATGGGGACTAATCTAGATTTAATAGCACTATATAAAACACTATTATTTTTAAAACTTCCACTTTCCTTTAATAGCACAACAATATCAATATTTGACAACAAATCGAACATTTTTACGTAATAAATAGTATTAGTATTCCGAAAATGTGAGATAGGATAGTGCGTTTATTACGATGTGTAACAACGTACTGAGGATGGTTGTTTTTCAAATGTAACCGTATCATTTTTTACCTGCTATTCATCATCCAATCACATAATGACACGTCATCATTTTGCTGCGCTCAATGGACGATGCGCTAATGAGGGTCACGGCACTATTGAGTATTGTTAAAAACAAATGACGTAATAAGGGTGATGTAGAATGTTTACCAATAATTTGTTTTTTGCTATATTTCTGTGATACAATATTAAAACATGTCAGATTAAACCAAAAACCGATTAATATTTCATACAAAGTTTAGGGGTCTATAACTCGAAAAATACTAAGTATAAAAAAATTACATATAACAAAAAATATTTGTATTAGTACATAAAATTCAAAAATACTCATTTTAATCCTTAAGTCCCCACTTGACGATTCCAGCCCACCGTGTGGCGGTTATAATCGATGTAAACTTATAAGGGCGGGTTTTGCTCGTATCTTCTTCTGCAGCTTTCTTACCAGATTTTCTTTATGAATATAAGGTGAACAATGAAAGGTTTTCGCCTTGTGCAATCATTATGTATAAATTAGTATGGTAAGTGACATAATCTTAAGTTGAACTTGAATACTAATATCAGATGTTTTTTTACTAAGAAATGTTACTGGTAGACATAAGGACGCCATCGGCTTATAAATTAATTAGACACCTTGTACGCTTTTTGCACCTACAAGCGTATGAAAGGAGCGTCAGTTTCTTTGGGAAACTCCAATAGTCAAACTGCAATAATAAACTACTTTTTTTTTTTTTTTTTTAAACTATCACACAACGCCATCTAGTCCCAAGCTAAGCAGAGCTTGTGTTATGGGTACTAGACAACTGATAAACATACTTATATATTTCTAAATACATACATACTATAGATAAATAACACCCAGACACAGAACAAATGATCGTGCTCATCACACAAACATTTCTCCTGGGTGGGAATCGAACCCACGACCTCCGGCATAGCAGTCAGGATCACTAACCACTAGACCAACAGGCCTACTACTTTGCTACTACTTTGTTACTACTTTGCTTGAATTACATAACTAATGCTTCAAACAATTTCTCTAGACGTAACAATAAATTTATAATAACTCACACATACATTCTTCTTGCTCAAAAAATATAATTCTAACTAATATGAACTACAATACAATAGGTACCGGTTTACAATACAATAACTAGTAAAGAACTTTACCTTGACAATGACACGTTGACACTGAAGTTACCATGTTTCTCAGAGAATTAACACGAGGAAATCCGCTTTAAAAAACTGGATGCCATCTACTAAGGACCGGGTTCGCGGCGATGTCGTAAAAACCGGAGAAAGTATAGCATTCTTTTAGTAACATATACACACTTACCTCCATGCTTGTATGGTATCTTTGAATGCTTATTGGTGGTATCGGATTTTTATCAAATTGTGTTCCTTTCGCAGTTTCAATTTGTGAATTGTTATTCATAACAGCGTGCAATGTTGCCGGTTAGCTACAAGATTAACGGGATTCCCAGTCTTCAAGGTCTACCAAGTAATACAGGTAGGATATTAGGCAGGTAAACGGGTATTGACGACAACGTGATTTTTTATTATTATTCTTTTAGTCTGTCATTTGTTTTGGCGTCACGTAAATAACAGCTGTCTGTGGTACTTAGACGTATTCCAAATTAAAATTGATCACATAGTGATTCACGTTATGGAATAAATTCTGGATAACAACTAATACTTAGGTACCTCTCTCGCCACTCGTTCTAATCGTAAATACAAGCAGCGCATTATTAGGTTATCCAATACAATTTATCTAAGTATAAACAAGTCACTCGCCCGTAGAAACCGCACGTTAACAGGTAAAGATTCAACCAGTACTAACCTTCTATGGCCACGACGTGGTCCCTTATCTGCTGGGCCAGCAATGGATCAGGTACCAACTCCACAAGGTCATAAAGAGCGTATATAGAAGGATGCACGCTTTCAAATCTCTGTATCTCCTGTCGTATGGACAGGGACGTGTTAAGACACGCCTGGGTATGCTGCCGGCTACACATAGCGCCTCTGTAACCCAGCATTGGGCCGGTAAACATCGACTATCACAACACTACACTGGACGATGCATTCTACCAACGCTTGCAGAGCGATCCGTTGCTCATCGCGTTCAAAACTTTATCAAAAATCACTTTTTCGCATACAAACGTGCATTCAACAAGCGTAGTACACAATAAACACTTTACACTGTGATTGTATTGGTTATGATTGTGATGTAAATAAAGTAAACAACCAATCAACGCGTGTCGCTATGACAGCGGCGCGAGTCAACCACCCCGGTGGCGGCCATTACCGAACTGTAGCGTTCCGCGTGTGGCCAAGGGGAGTTGTCAAAATAAAGGCAAACTTTGCCTAGCGCCATCTGTTGATGACTAGCTATAACTATTAAGCAAGAGTGAGCGGTATGTAGTATTCAATCCATAAGATAGATGGCACTTTCCTGTGTAAACTGAAATAAATTTGTTAACGAGATAGCAGTTTCCTCTATTTTTTTATAATAAAAACTCCTCAAGAATTTCGTAATTCTCATATCTATCTATAATTTATAATAATTTGTTAATCCATATTAATGGTATTAAACTGCAGTGCGATACCACTGAGGCGAAGCAGATCGGTGCGGAGCGAGCTGTAGCTGTGCAGCGATTCACCAATCAAATCACATGGCCATGACCATCAGCTCTGCTCCGCTAGGCCTCAGTGGAACCGCAGCCTTATTGTTTGACATGGGAGGCAGAGATGCATGCAGCATCATGCATCTCTACGTTTACGTATTTTAAACTAAACTAGTAAATGCATAAGAAACGTGGTAGATTCCGATTCCGAGAGAATAATTTAAATTTTCTAATTTCCACGCCCTCCTAACCGCGGAGAAAAAGCTGGTTATTTGATTAAATACAATTTCCTTTGTCTTATTAACAATTGAATTAAGTACTTATTTACTCAGGAGATAACTTAAAAGAAATAAGATTATTAAATAGGAGAAAACCATTAATTTGTACACTACAGACGCCATTGTTTGTTTCGCAGCTCATTATAGTTAGGTACCTATCACAATGGAATTGAACTACAAGTTATTTCTGTGAATAGGATATTAAATTAAACACGAACACCGAAAAAAATGCAAAAATAAGGGAACAGTAAATTCGGTTACAATAGGTACGTGTCTACTTGGCATTCCAGCTAGATTACAGTAATACATACAGGGTTATTTGTAAAACAGACAGGCCTGTTGGTCTAGTGGTTAGTGACCCTGACTGCTATGCCGGAGGTCGTGGGTTCCCACCCAGGACAAATATTTGTGTGATGAGCACGATCATTTGTTCTGTGTCTGGGTGTAATTTATCTATAATATGTATGTATTTAGAAATATATAAGTATGTTTATCAGTTGTCTAGTACCCATAACACAAGCTCTGCTTAGCTTGGGACTAGATGGCGTTGTGTGATAGTTAAAAAAAAACCCTTCATGGGCTGTAAGGACTTACTTATGGTTATAAACAACTTTTACTTTGAAACCAAGTCTGAAATATAAAAAAAACTTCAGGGGATTTATAACAAAACGGATTATTTTTTGTGAACAATGTACGGAACGCGAGTTTTTTTTTAATTGCCTTATAAATTGGGATTAATGTATTATATAAATAAATAAATACATAAGAAATAAATCAATTTAAATACATTTAATTTAAATTGATTTACATCTATCAACTATCTACCTACTACGGATCACGAGATAGCTCCCTGACAGACAGACGGACAGGACAGGCAGAGTCCGGTTGATTACCCTTCGAATATGGAACCCTAGAAAGAACAGAGTTAATAAATCTGAGCTGTGCAGCTTTGTCTTTGCTTCGGTCAACCTGGGTACATACTACTGGTTGACGGGGGACGTGTCACTTCGAAACATCAACTGAAAGTAATTCAATACTTGCAACTTTACACACAAATTAGCCAGGTATGCTGGAATGTGCTCTAAAAACATTCATTTGTTCCATTTATCAACAATGTCGCTGCATCCTCATTTGTAGAATGTTTTGTTCAAATTACAACACCTACACAAACTGTGATTGTGAAGAGTCAATCCGATTAACGAATGAGTTCAGTTAATATACTCGACAACTTCATAGAAAATGGAGACTGTTCATCTCCCTTTAGGTTTTTGATGCATCACATCATTCAACATTTACCATCGCATCTGTGGGAGTGAAAAGGCTGGTGTAATCAAATAGGGCGAAGAAGCGCATAGGTAATTTGACTAGACTTAAGAGCAAGCGCCTTTTAAGAGTTTTTGCCGTCAGATGATAGCAACTCTTGCCGAGGTCAGACTGTTAATTAACACTACAGCCAGTTTCTCAGCCACTGCGCAACCAATAGAACTAAAATAATGATAAATTCATCAACATCATCATCAGCTGCAGTAAGACATCCATACTGAACAAACGCCATCCCTTTAGATCTCCACGCCAAACGACAATCTTCCGCCACTTGCATCACACGGTTGCCCTCGACTCTCACGATGTCGTCGGTCCACCTAGTGGGAGGCTTGCCTACGCTACGTCTTCCAGTTAGTCGTCGCCATTCGAAAACTTTTCTTCCCTATCGAATATTATCAGTTCTACGAGCGATGACAATTCAAGATATTTAATTTCACATTGGCCTCAATGCCGAAAAATAGGTACACGGTATAAGCACTACTTAATTTCTTGCAGTGCACTTACCTAATTTCTTGAACATTTATTTCCGGAATATTCTCTGAATTATTATATTAGAAGCACTTAATCGATTGTAACCCAAGGCGGACATGGGCACTGCAAACACAAGAATGTTATAGGGGATTGCCACTAATCGATCATCCCCACACCCACTTTGAGGGCGCTCCTGGTCATACCATGACCCACTTGGCTATACATATTGTTTACATTGGATGAGCTGTGGATCACCACAATTATATTTATAACATTATAGGATCAACAATTTACTTATGGTCGATAGGTATAGGTAAAGAAAACGCCTACCAAGTCAAAATTAAATTATTAAATAACAAATTGAAAACATGAAGTGAAAAGTAACATTTTTATTGCAGTCCCGCGACTGCCTACGACCTATTATGAAGTGTCCCAAAAGACGGACCCCTGACTATATAATTAAATAACTGTCTAGTAATCATAAGTGATATCACTGAACTCGATGATCAAATCGTTTAAAGTATTTTAAGGATTGTCCATCAAGATCTGGATTCTTGTACAGAGTTGATCCTGCGTTAACACTTAAACTTACACAAATTCGATGTTGTGGCGACACACTTCTGAATTTTCCCGAATCGTGTTCTTTTTCTGCAAAAAGAAAAATTCTACTGCTAGCACTAGGACTCGAACTTGCGTCCTTCTGGATTAGTACTCCAGCTTTAACTTTACCCGCTTGTCGCTCATCGAAGTCGAATCTTTCATTCCCTTGTCTGAACTTCTTGAGGCTTGGCTGGCAGTCCAATTTTTCTTTCCGCTTGGCACCACAGTTACAAGTGATTCCTCCAACAATTTACTATGTCCACATAAATACAAATAAATACACATAACACATCTGTTTAAGTAGCGCCTTCCTCTTGTTTGTAAACTGATTGTGGTCTCAGTTCTCAAGGTTTAACTGCATTCAGTTACCGCACAGTTATCTCAGCTAATTGACTCAAATAATATAAATACTGGTACAATCTTTATGCTCTGTTTCCGGTCCTTAGGATGACATTTGAGATTTACTTTTAGTTTACCTAATATTCTAGTATTTGAACAGACAATTCTTGGTGCTAAAATAGTCATGAGTCCATCAACCCAGTTCATCTTAGTTTACTGCTGGACTTCGACCCTTTCAAGAAACGTCAACAATACTAAGTTCTTTGCTTTCCATATTCAGTCTTCGTTTCTACGTTTTGAGTTCTTTAGTATCGTCAAATGTAGTCTGAAACGACTCCAAGCTAGATGAGTCCGTGACCGAAAGAAGGTGGCTGAGTCAGCACAACCTATACGGTAATGGGCTTTTTTGGGTGGAAAAATCATCAAACACCCTGTGTGGAGAGAAAGGAACAGTCAGACTCTAACTGGCTGAAATTCACCCTGTTCTCTCCTTATTGCATTTGGTGTTCCAAGGTGTACTTTACAGACAGTCCCGGGACCCTAGATGGTAATGGACTGAGTTGACACTATAGTCGTACAACACCTTTCTCTCTGCATTCACCATCCAGTCCGCCGCTCTTTTCTATCGTCGATGCATCTAGACTATTCTTCCAGAAGAAATCATCGCAGTGTCTATAAATAAAACACTTCACTTTTGTAAGGACTGCTTCAATCAATCATCATCACTCTGAACCCCTAAACTTTATTGGTGGTTACGAGTTACAACCGCTCACTGGAGACCACTTAGATCCATGTCACTTATATCACGGCTTAAGCATAACAATTCTATCTATATTCTATCAAGAATAGACAAAGTTATTTATATATACGTATGGAATTGAATATAGACGTGTAGCTCATTTACCTATTATGATGAATCAAAGTGAGGAGATGAGATGTAAAATGTATTAGAACCAATAATTTTTGGATGCGTGAAATATAAAATCTTAATCTGTACGTATTAGAAAATTTCTGACTGTGTCATATAGCTGATTCTTAACCCAAGTAAAAGAGTGATTATGTCCATAAGTGTTAAGTATGTAGTGTTGCCAAGTCTCCCGATTTACACGAAACGTCCCGGCTTTTCAAGACCTAGTGACACGTCTTGATTGGGACGTCGAATGTCCCGATTTGCCACTGTTGTTTGCAAAAATATGTACCTGTAATTACTACCTTTTCTTTTTTTTTCTTGGTAAAATTATCAAATGATTCCTCCCGCCCAGGGCAGAGCGGGAGGGACTGTCAGACACGTACTGACTAAAATCCACGGTGTCCTTCAATAGCCCTTTACGTTCCGGGGTCACGGTAATTCGTACAGTCCCGCGACCCTGGCAGGGTCTGGCCCGTCACTCTGCTTACACTCTTTGAGGCGCGCGTGGAACACAACGCGCCGACGACCCAGGGCATGGTCCATGGTCGGACAGCCAGTTGCCCATTACTCGCTGCCCGCATAAGACATTTTTAACATGACCAACAGAAAAATAAGTGTTTTGGTAGCCATTGTACTAAAATAATTGGAATTTGAGTTTCCAAACAAAAAATCCAATTATTTTAAATCTTACGTTCCGTTTGAAAGGGCCGTGCTGAAACAATTATACTAATTTAGATACCTATATAATCGTTATCATCATCAACAGCGTATAATGTTCCCAGTGCTGGGACACAGGCCTCCTCTCTGTGAGAGGAAGTGGGCCATAATCCACTACGCGTACCTACCTAGTGCGGGTACATGTCACATGTCTTCGATTTTTTTTGACCATTTTTTCTTTCACCTTTGTAATATTATCGGAAAATACATGAACTGAAAAGCATACTTACAGCACCTTGACAAAAATTAGACGAAAAAAAAATTCACCTTTTCCTGGAAAGTATTTTTTCAATTTGATTTGTTTATTCATATTCAAAGTATGGGGCCCTGTAACCTAACCTAAACACACTAGTCATGTCTCGATTATGAAAACAGCTCGTGCTTGGAAGGAATAAAAACATAAACATTGTAAGTCCTAGCCCTGACCGACTTTCTGTATGTAAGGGGTGCTATTTCCTAGATCGGGTCGGTAAGTTTCCGATCGGTGACATTTGTTGAAAAAAGAAAGCCGACCCGAAGCCCTTGATTCTTAGATACATATGTTTGAATGTAATTTGGACTCATGCCGTTCGGCTACCATGGTCGCTCAGTCATCAAGGCTCTTTTTATTTTATTTTACATAATCAAATGAGTCCTCCCACCCAGGGCAGAGTGGGAGGGACTGTCAGACTCGTACTGACTAAAAGCCACGGTGTCCTTCAATAGCCCTTTACGTATATATTTGAAGTATATATTTGATGTTGCTGTATCGAATTATAGCCACACACATAATGTAAGTAGCACCCCTATTATGTACTAGTCTATGTTCTTTTATTTATCTCAGGGTTTAGTAGTATATCTGTAAAGCCTTGGAAAGTAACCCACTTTTACCGATATAAGAGTATTTTTTGGTACCTTCATGTTTATAAAGTATTTCTTCAAGACCGTTTCGTTTTCCTTTTGATATAAAGGGATGTTTAAAACTATTCGTTTATTAAATAGATAAGTTTGGTGACTAATTACTCTTGGTGTAAATAAATAAGTTTATACAGGTTGTCTCCGGAATCCGTGGATCAAATTGAACAAGGGCATGGGAGAGTTCATTACCATTTTTTTTAGAGAATTTAATTGAATTGCAACCTCTAAGCATTTGTTGCCTAACTGAACACAAAAAGCGGTCATAACTTTTGAATCGTAAAAATAGCACTGCATGTCTCAGAGGTTAAAAGATTAGAAATGATCTTTCCCATGCCTCTGTACAATTTGATCCACACTTCCCGGGACACCCTGTATAAGAGTTTCTAAAATCATAACTTAAATTCCGTAGGTACTTAAGATAATTTGTATGATGGTCAACCATTCAACTCCTAAAGTGAACAGGTTTATACATAAAACATAATTCCAGAGGTATGCCAGCAACAAAAGTATCGTCATCATCTCGTTATCATCCCGCGCATATAAAATTCAATGGAGGGAAATAGGTTGTAATATAATGCCCGTGGGCGATGAACTACTACACTGACATTATGTAATATGGCAATCTAGAAACACGTTTCTTCTTTGTATGTCTTAGAAATGGAAATGAGCGAAGAAAACTTGATAAGGCAAGTTGGAAAGTGCATTTTAACGGCCTAATTAAAATAAAACCTGATTTCGACGTAACTTGGTCAAAGCATACTGATGTCAATGGCCGAAAACGTAGAAAAACCTACAGTTCTTATTTTAAAATTCGGCCAGTATCAATTTAAATCTATCAACACCGGCCAGCGTCAATTCGACTGTCTCTCTACTCCCGAATTCGTTCCATAATCAAATACCTATTACAGTTCCTATTAAACGTAATGTCGACATGTTTATTTTCTAAATAGCAAAACTTCATGTCTATTTCCCAACGTTACACTAGCATTGTATATTTTTTTAATCGCATGTCACTTATTGGAACTTTCGTTCTCGATCAGACAACAGTGACAATCGGACTGTCGCGTCGAGCGGTCGCTCCGCGCGCGAATCAAGTGCTGTGATACACATGTAATTGGTTACAACTAACAAGTCGTCATGTCAAAACTCAAGGTAATATTGATAGTAAGCGTGCGAAACTGGCAAAAAAACTTGATGATAACAACCTTGGAATATTATCTCGTGTACATGCATTTTTAATCGTAGTTTTAAAGTTAATCCCACCAAAAACATTAAAATAATGTAAAAAAATGCCAAGTCTCTCGATGCAGTCTTTCCATCGTAAAAAGTTTTGAGATCTCATAGAAGCCAAGTCCTATTCAAATTATTTTGTAGTTATAAATCAACATTTAGTAATTGTATCAATAGTTTTCTTTATATTATAATTATAGTGACTTGGCAATGAGCACCAATTAAAAGCTGCTTGCTGCCTGGAATTATGTGCAAATGTTACTGACGAGACCTGTAATCAGATCACTACCGACTACATGCTCCAATGCAATAATAAAAAATAAGTACCTTACGGGCCATCGCTTTATGAAAGTAAATGAACCGAGAGTACACTAACACTAGTGTTTGCGTACACACTTGTGCAATTGTGCATTATAATTTATGTCCTGCGCAGTTTACTAGTCTTGGATGAGACTGACTGCCGTTGCCGAAATTCGGTTGGGACGACACGGATAAACCAAAAGAAAATTAATTTTGTGATATTAATGTTTACGCATGCGGTGTGTGACTTTCAACTCCAAATATGCCGTTTTGTTTCTTCTTGTGCTCATTGCCAAGTCACTATAATTATAATATAAAGAAAACTATTGATACAATTACTAAATGTTGATTTATAACTACAAAATAATTTGAATAGGACTTGGCTTCTATGAGATCTCAAAACTTTTTACGATGGAAAGACTGCATCGAGAGACTTGGCATTTTTTTACATTATTTTAATGTTTTTGGTGGGATCTCATTTATTTTTTGTAAGTGTATTTCTTTCTTTTTTTTTAGGTGACCTCATAATTTCTTGGACTTCAGCTACTGCTTTGCTTAGAACCCATTCTCTATCTCTTTTGTTTCTTTTCAACGAGCTAAATAAACATAAATCTACTAACTTACAAAATAAATATAACTAAACTAAATAACACGTAAACAACTAGATATTGTAACTACCTATGTCTATGTTATATTAATAAACTATTCGCCTAATTAACTGTTTCAGTAACAATAATAAATCTACTATCTAATCCGGCTAACTTAAGTTCTCCGAATATAGCTACAATATTTTTTTAGTTTCGAAATGGTTTTTCATAGGTAGGTGGCGCTATCAAATGAAAATTATCGAATTATTTTAAAGTACTACTTATACTGCGCTCGGTAACGAAACCATAGCGCGATTCAGACAGGTACAACGCCATCTATCGAGCGCGCATACAATCGAAATTTATCGCAATACAATGGAGTTTTAGCTTTATTAATATAATGAATTATGAACTTTATGTATCAATTAATTATAGTCTATGTATTACATTTTTATTATTCTTTTCTATTCCATGTATTTTTTCATCCAATTGAATACTTAAACAACGAACAAAGTTAACAATGCAGTCAAAATCCATACATAATGTTCTTGCCAAACCGCAAATATAAAATTGTTTTCTATGGTATATTATTTTTTAATGTTTTTATAATTTTTCCTTTATATGTGGCTAATGACCTATCTTGGTGCAAAATTTGAAGTTTCTAAGTCTGCTAGAAGTACCTTAGATTTTTGATGATCGGTCAGTGAGTCAGTGAGTCAGTGAGTCAGTGAGTGAGTGACAAAATGGTGTAACTTTGATCGACCGTAACTCCTAAACTATTAATTCAATTGGCATGTAATTTCGAACTTAAGCTTGTTCTAATGCCTACTATTATTCACCGAAAACCTAAACTCCTAGCTTTGTCCACGTCGAAGATATAGGGGGGGCGAAACAGCCGCGAATCGCATCGAGAAAAGATGGTACGGCCGTGCCCGTTTTGCTCGAGACTTGGCTGGGGCACTGCCGTGCCCCCAGATCAAATTGTTAGAGCTGCTTTGATTAAGTATGTGTGAATGAGGTTTTTATTTCACGGTCAGGATCGGTTTCTTTTGTTATCGTCTGTTTACGGCGTGTTTACACATCTATGTCGCTCGCTACTGAAACATTTGACAGATCATTTCAGTGTTTCTCGTCACTGTTTTCATTGCGGTGTGAATGATTAAAATTGTTTGGTGCTGGCAGGTAAAGTGGTCGAGTTTTTATTTAGTTTACATAATAATATGGTAGTAAAATATGTAATAAGGAAAGGTTTAATGCTCTGGTTGTAATCCGATTTTAATTTGCTTATTATTATTATGTATAACAATAGATGATAACTTCTTATCAGATGCAAATCAGGTTTCTTTTAACAATGAAAATACCAAATTAATTTCAGGCTTATCAATTCACTTAAGCTTTCTAAAGATGCTTTGCTGCAGTTGCTGTAAAAAAAAAAACAATAGTAAAGTTTACAAAATAACCTGGACAGGCCTGTTGGTCTAGTGGTTGGTGACCCTGACTGCTATGCCGGAGGTCGTGGGTTCGATTCCCACCCAGGACAAATGTTTGTGTGATGAGCACGATCATTTGTTCTGTGTCTTGGTGTAATTTATCTATAATATGTATGTATTTAGAAATATATATAAGTATGTTTATCAGTTGTCTATTACCCATAACACAAGCTCTGCTTAGCTTGGGACTAGATGGCGTTGTGTGATAGTTGTGGAATATTTATTTATTTATAACCAAAATCATTTTTGATGCAACAAAAACTAAACCTCTGCTCCATAACATAAACACACGATAAAAAACAAAACAAGTTAATATATGACAAAAACAACAAGCTATAAAACATACGACACATATTTTTAATGCACCGTTTAGACGGATGACGTACAGTGTAGCAATCCAGTGGGAGAGTGGACGTTTACGTTCCTGATGGACAGCGTTTAGGGACAGTAGACGTCCACAGAAGAGACTGTCACTTATAGAACTCGTCAGTCACTGCTGTCAATCTCAGTCACTGCTGAGGAACGATTACGATCCGTTGACGTCTAGAATAAGGACGAGATTATAAAATAGAAGGTCCTAACCACGAATGTTAGATGACACGGTAAGGATTTTACCATCGTATCTGAATTTATGGTTCAAATAATATACTTACAAGGTTATTTTGTAAAACCTTTCATGGGCTGAAAGTACTTATGGTTATAAACCTTATGGTTATAACCCTGGAAGATCAAAAACAGTTTGAAACACCAGAGTTTTTTTTTATTTCTCTCATTATTATTAGCTGTGCCTTACAGGGTCCATATTGATATTTAACTTAACCTAACACATACTATTTATGGAATGGAATGGAAAATTGTCTACAGTTTTTAAAAGAAAGTACTTTTTTTATTTTTATCGTGCTAGGAGGGACTGTCAGACTTGACTGGCTAAAAGAAAGTACTTGGATAATTATTATGATTTTGTAATCTAAAATTTCTTTACTTTTTTCTCCGATAACTCCCTCCGTTCGTGTAAGGCCCAAGGGACTCTTGAAATACACCGAAGTGACTTGATAAGTGACTTAGAGCACACGAAAGGCTTTTTCATTGGACGTGACGGTTACAATATATAAGGGAACAGTGTATAAGTCGGGGACGCGAGGTATAATGGGAACATAAACTCTTTAGGCTGTGTTAAGTATACACAACATTAACGTAGCGCAAGCACCATCGGGACGTCATTTGCAAGCGGCCATTAACAAATGGCGTCCTGTTGGCGCTTGCGCTACGTTAGTATTGTGTTAAGGATTACCCATCATACCTCGCGTCCCCATCTTTTACACTGTTTCTCTACTTAGTAAAACAGCGGCAAATACATTTATTATTTTTCCTTATTATGAATGCAAGTCTATTTTTGGATTCGATTTCATAATCAAATTTGTTACCTATAATACTTAGCTTCTGCAATGAACACATTTATATCCTCAGATTTATACATATACTATATTTATACCAAATCGCACTGAGCCCGCATGGTGGACTGTGGTACACTCCCTCTAACAGGGAGGTGGCCTGTGTCCCAGTAGTTGGAACATTAGCTTAAGTGTTATATTTGTTCCGGAGTCGCGGGACTCCGGAGTCGCGGGACTAACGAATTACCGTGACCCCGGTACGTAAAGGGCTATTGAAGGACACCGTGGATTTTAGTTAGTACAAGTCTGACAGTCCCTCCCGCCCTGCCCTGGGTGGGAGGACTCATTTGATGATTTTACCACGATAAAAAAAAGTGTTATGTCTGTTATTTGAGTTACAAGCGTTCATTTTAGAAGCCAACAACATTTTATCGAATTGTTGACAGTGATGACAATTATCATATTAATCACTTGTGTTATTGTCATCACTTTACCATCATCAATTCATCATTTTTCAAAGATTTGGTCATTCAAATACGTAATGATGACGAGTTTACCCTAAGCAGCACACTGCTCCAATGGAGGTCCAATGCGGGTTGCAAAGATGTCACATGTCTATGTGAGTTACTTCACGATGTTTTCCTTCACAGATTTGAGAGCAGTGATAATGGAATGTACGTAAATTACATAAAACAATGCGCCTGACTGAGTTTAAACCCAGAAAGGCGCATTGATTTCACCACCTCCAGCCTGGTTTCCACTGCACGCGGAGCGGATCCATAAATGACTCAGCCTCAGCGGGAAAAAGAGTAAAAATGAGCTCGTTCTGGGAATCAGATAACTGATCTCTTTCTTGCTAGAAAATGCAAACCTATTTCATGAGAACTAAGTCCGCTCCGCTTCGCCATTTCCGGCTCATTACTCTTAGTTTAGAACTCATATAAGTCGCCACAGTTGCCTATGAACTATCGATTATTTATTTTTAAAGAATCTGAAATTACAACGCTTTATAGAAAATGTCTGCTAATATAATTTAGACTTTACACAGTGATATTACCGCGATGTGTCAGACTACAGCAATTTTGCGTCGTTTTGTATGCTAACAACCGGTTTAAATAATATGGCACATTTATTATGGTAGATTAAGTCATTCATTACAATTACATAATATATTATAAGTATAATAGCGACGAAGATATTCTTGTTTGTTTTGTTTCGATTTATCTTTCGTGACATTCTACTGTGGTTTAAGGAAGAAAAAAAAGTCAGTATAATTCTCTTTTTTTTTACATTTGCCCCACATTATGAGTTTCTTCTGTGTCGTGGGTGCGTTTACAAATATTTAAACTCACATACACAAACACCGAGACCCGGAACAACTCCTTGTAGGTCATAGAAATACTTGTTCTTTGTGGAAATCGAACCCGCGACACAAGGCGTTAGCAGTCAATCGCTTCAGTCGCTGCTGCGCCAACCGTGGCGTCATGGTCCGTGTATGTCATTTTGGGAAATAGGTACGGTTAGATGTAAACCTGTTGGGGGCATTATAAGTCGTCGAATGTTGTTCAAAAGTATAGAGAAATGGAAAGGATATTTCTCAGATTCCGCAGCTCAGTAGTGCTTTTTTTATCGTGGTAAAATCATCAAATGAGTCCTCAAACCCAGGGCAGGGCGGAAGGGACTGTCAGACTCATACTGACTGAAATCTACGGTGTCCTTCACTAGCCCTTTACGTACCGGGGTCACGGTAATTCGTAAGTCCCGCGACCCCGGAGTCCCGCGACCCCGGTACTGGAGAACCTTAGCTGAAAAAACCTATATTTTCTTATCTTAAGTAAGTTAACTATTTATGTGGTCAATAAAAATCTATCGGAGTACATATTAGCGAAAATCGCATCAAAATCTGTTGCGGAGTTTAGAAGGACTATGCGATCAAAGAGACAGACAGGAAAAGCGACTTTAATTTCAAAATATCTATAAATTCTAATTATACCACCGTTGATTTCACTTTACACAACTTTGAAATCAATATCAAGACCACACGAACCACAATATACTTTCAATCATTATAATTAGAACAGATACGTGCCCAAAGAGAGCAGTTGTGGCTCAGTGTGAACGACCCTGACTTACGAGTTGGAGTTCGAGCCCAGGCAGGTGCATTACTGAAATTTATTTCTTCACTACTGCTCTTGACACGTCGTGAAGACACCGGCATGTCGACATGTTCTAGAAACAAAAATCGAAGACAAGCGACATCTACTAAGCCGCACTGGGCCCACACGGTGGGTTAAAGTCCACTTCCTATGGAAGAGAGGAGACCTTTTTTCATCGTGGTAAAATCATCAAACGAGTCCTCCTAACCAGGGCGAGGCGAGAGGGACAGTTTGACTTGTACTAACTAAAATCCTCGATTATCCTTCAACAGCCCTTTACGTTCCAGGGTCAAGGTTACCTGATGAGACAGAAATGGGACCATTATATAATGATAATGTCACGTGCCTAAAAAGAATTAAAAGACTGGGAACTCTAAATACTACTAAGAATTATATACTTTATATGTATGTTTCTGTTGTAAAATATGTCGATTTCACGAATAACCTACTTAAATTTTAATCTTAATTGGCAAAAAGACCGCTCACTCAACAAAGGACAAAGGGTACTTTAAATCCCGGAAAATTGACCAACTTTAAGCACATGCGGACAAACCTGGCTGCAAAGCTTGTCAACTAATAGTTACTCCGTAATTGACTCTATTCAGTATGCAGAGGTTCGTGAAATCTCTCTTGTTCCCTCCAAAGTTAAACTGAAAGTTTGTATTGAAAACGGCGAACTTTCATGGAACCAGCATCGGCTTTCAGGCTGTTATAACTTTAACTTTTGTGAGTATTAAATTCAAGGTTGGATGCACAGATATAATGTTATGACCCTGGTTTTTTTTGGGAATCTTCTTTATTAAATTGTTGAACAGGGTCTGTGTATTGCAGCGCAATAATAATGCGCGTAAAGGCAGATATTTACTTAGGGTCAACTTTCAATTACTAGTTATATTTGAGTCCAAAATCTAGCCTACTTACTGTAAAGAAAAACAAAGATTTACCTATGCTTTTGTTTGCATTTTAAGAGCATTTTGTTAATTCTGTAAGGAAAGAAAAATTTTAACCGCGAGCAGGGTTTGATCCTGCTTCTTCCGGATTCAGTACATCCTATCCAAAGCGTCAAATCCAGCTCACGGTTCGAATTTTTCTTTCCATAAAATTTTTTTTAAGTCGCGTCATATGCGCTAATGCATTTAACATTAATAAAAATATTTTTTTCTATATATAATATAAATACAAACAGGGGCCACACGGGTAAACGACCAAGAGTATGAACACTATGGTTCCTTCTGATCCAATCGCGGCGGGATGATGCATAAGACGCATTTTTGATGATTTTTACTCTACAAAAATCCAAGAGCTGAGAAAATCATTTTACTCCTAATACATATCGAAAAAAAATGCTAAGCCAAGGAGCTTATATTTATTAATACCCGGAAAATTAGATTTACTTTTGCGCAAAAAAAAAACATTTTTTTTTAATATTCGTCTTTTGTTCGCTGAACTTCAGTGACCAGAAACTATATGATTTGTAAAAATCAAATCCTTTACTGGTAAATACTTTATTCATTTTCCGAAAGATAGTTCTCTAGTACTTACCGTCTAAGCCATCGCTTGAATCTCCTTGAAAAACACTTAGGGAATATACTGAATCTTGGAGAAGTGATTCCACAGGGACTTGAAGCTCACTTCATTTTCTATAAAACCTTTTAAAAAGAAAAACTTTGAAAATTGATAATATAATTTATACTTAATATTACAAAGCGGTAGAGATTGTTTGGTTGAACGCGCTAATCTCAGGAAATGGTTCGATATTAAATATTCTTTTTGTGTTGGATAGTACATTTATAGAGGAAGGCTTCATTTTTAATTCTAAATGAACGTGAGCGAAGTCGCGAGCAAAACCTAGTTACAAATACACGCAAATACTGGATTTGACGTGGAGCGGTAAGAGTAGAACTCTAGTGACTTGAAACACAGACGCAGGTAGTCCTGCGTCTGTGTTTCCGAACGCTTACAGCCCGAATTTCTCCAAAGAAAGAGTGAACCCCCGGGTCGACGGCGCGTTGTGTTCCACACGCGCCTCAAGGAGTGTCAGCATAGTGACGGGGCCTGTAGAGGGCCAAAACCTGCCGGGGTCGCGGGACTCACAAATAACCGTAACCCCGGTACGTAAAGGGCTACTGAAGGACACCGTGGATTTTAGTCAGTACAAGTCTGACAGTCCCTCCCGCCCTGCCCTGGGTGGACTCATTTGATTATTTTAACACGAAAAAAAAAAGAAAGAGTTAACAGGCCTCTTCTGGACACGTTTACTCCATCGTAGGCTTTGTCGTGTCCGTTTCGACCGCGCGGCCATGGCGTTTTTTTTAAATAAAAACCATCCCAAGTTTTTGTAAAAAAATGTAAAAGTCGATTGCCGAAAACCATAAATTTGTCAAAGCTATGGTTAAAAAGTTATAAGGGTTTGAACGTGGCCGCGCCATCGAAACGCGGCGAACCGCGCGGCCATGGAGATCTTTAAAACTAAGCGTCGCAGAGACCTGAATTTTGGGAAATAGTATATTGAATTTGTAAAAAATTTGTAAAAATATAGAAAAAAATCCTGTGTGTATATTTTAGAAGCTATAAGGCTAAAACCTCATGGCCGCGCCATTGAAACGGTGACAAACATGTTATCGGCGATATCTCGCTGAAAAAACATCGCAGACGTCTGAAGTTTTTTGTAAAACACAGATTTGATTTTGTCAAAACTAGTAAAAATACAACAAAAAATCCTAGGTTTATATTTCAGGAGCTATAAGACTAAAACCCCATGGCCGCGCCATCGAAACGTTGATAATTTCGTTTTTCGTCAATATCTCGCTGGAAAAGCATCGCAGAGGTCTGAAGTTTTTTGTAAAACCTAGATTTGAATTTGTCAAAACTAGCAAAAATACAACAAAAAATCCTAGGTTTATATTTCAGGAGCTGCTGAACAAAATCTTCAATGCCTCTTGAATGTGTCGATTAGGGTGACCACAGATTATTATTTACAGAGAATTTTGCATCTATTTTTATTAGAAATTATCTCTCAAGGATTCGAATTAAATTAAAATGAAACAATAAGAACTAATAGGTGCCGTGGAATATGTTCCCGCGGTTGTAGGTGACATTGGTCATTACAAATGTCATTGCCTGTTAAATAATTCTATGATTTGTTACGACGACAATAAAACTGGAACACACACAAGTTCTGAACAACTTATGACTATACATAATTTAGCATATGGTTTTATAGATGATTATTAAGATATTAGGTAAACAACAGGGAAATTTTAAAAACTATATAATGTAATGGTAACATTTTAAAGTTTTAGTTTAAGTAATGTTAATTTTTTTGTTAGGTTTAGAGAATGTCTTTGGTCACAAACACACTTATTTGCTAAAGTCAGAGAGAATTGCAGGTATAAATCAAGAGATCCTATCAAGCTGAATATCATATCATGTAAAAGCATTTTTCATAAAAAGAACAGCCAAATGATGTGCATAAAAGTGTACAATCACATCCCACGTGTTTACAGAGAACTTCATATGAATAAATTCAAAAACAAACTAAAGCAATGGTTGATTGAGAATTGCTTTTACACACTAAATGAATTTTTCAATTACAAGCAAAATTAATCTATGTTAAGAATTGATCGTTGATTATAAATTTAATGTAATGTCTATCTTTTTTATTATTTCCACAATAATTTATTTTGACATTTCTTATTTTGACATTTCAGAATAACATCATATAATTTATTTTTGACATTTCCTTGACAAACTTAATTTTCTTAACAATTCCATTTTTTAATTATGTGACATTCGTATAATTTGTAATTGGCTTCAATTTATTTCAATTTTTTTAAATAATTATATTGTGATGTAATGCATGCATACGTATAAACATGTAATTTTCGCATGCCTACTGCAGGTGAGATGTCTTTGTACCACCCATAAATTATAACAGCCTTGTAAAACCATCTCTAGCGAATAAATGATTCTATTCTCACAAGGCGTATTTACAAGAAATAGATATACTTACTGTTACGAAATAATTTGTTATTTTTATAGAAATGCATATCTTAGTGTATCCGTGTAAGCCAACAATCTGTGATTTAAGTGATTTTTAAAGAAATGTATGTCTTAATGTTACTGAACAATCTGTGATTTTTAAAGAAATAACAATATTTTTGTACGTACCTTATTGTTTCATTTTAATTTAATTCGAATCCTTGAGAGATAATTTCTAATAAAAATAGATGCAAAATTCTCTGTAAATGACAATGTCTGTGGTCACCCTAATCGACACATTCAAGAGGCATTGAAGATTTTGTTCAGCAGCTCCTGAAATATAAACCTAGGATTTTTTGTTGTATTTTTGCTAGTTTTGACAAATTCAAATCTAGGTTTTACAAAAAACTTCAGACCTCTGCGATGCTTTTCCAGCGAGATATTGACGAAAAACGAAATTATCAACGTTTCGATGGCGCGGCCATGGGGTTTTAGTCTTATAGCTCCTGAAATATAAACCTAGGATTTTTTGTTGTATTTTTACTAGTTTTGACAAAATCAAATCTGTGTTTTACAAAAAACTTCAGACGTCTGCGATGTTTTTTCAGCGAGATATCGCTGATAACATGTTTGTCACCGTTTCAATGGCGCGGCCATGAGGTTTTAGCCTTATAGCTTCTAAAATATACACACAGGATTTTTTTCTATACTTTTACAATTTTTTTACAAATTCAATATACTATTTCCCAAAATTTCAGGTCTCTGCGACGCTTAGTTTTAAAGATCTCCATGGTCGCGCGGTTCGCCGCGTTTCGATGGCGCGGCCACGTTCAAACCCTTATAACTTTTTAACCATAGCTTTGACAAATTTATGGTTTTCGGCAATCGACTTTTACATTTTTTACAAAAACTTGGGATGGTTTTTATTTAAAAAAAACGCCATGGCCGCGCGGTCGAAACGGACACGGCTTTGTCTCTGTCACCTTTGACCTAGAATAGAGTCAAGGACAAGCAATCTCAATAGAAAAAAAAAATAGTTGCGGATACCAGCACGTTAAATACAATAAAAACTCGACAATTCGTCTTTTGACTCATTACTCTATCACAATCGCGACTGATGAAAATGAAGGTAACAGAAAGATAGACAGATAAAGTGATATTAGCACTGACTAAAGTATCGATTTCAATCGACTCGCCTCTTCCTTTTCTTTGTAAACAAAAATTGCCCCATACTTGAAATTTCTCCTTTATCATGCCGTGCGTTTACAAACATTTAAACTCACCTAACACAAAGAACAACAAATTTTAAGTCATACAAATATTTGTTCCGTGCGGGAATAGACTCCGTGACACGCAACGCATCAGTCAATCACACACACATAACTTGATATGATTTCTTCGCATTTCAAATTAGGAATATACCCGAAATAAAATCAACAATAAGGTAAACAACTAGAGGTGTGTTAAGTACCAATACTCCATAGAATCCGCAAATTAAGGGAAACTCACGCAATACCTAATCAACATTGCATCAGCCAGGCGACAGGAATGAAAACGCTGATGTCGCACAACGTGACACACGACGGCGACCGGACGATGGCACCAATTTCCACATATTTCCTCACTTTTGATTCCAACTTCGAACAATTGTCACCTCAATTTATATTTTAATGTAATACTGTAATAAGTTTAATAAATAGTTGCAATTTAATTTCGGTTTTTTTTGCAACTTGCCCGCCGGTCTGACTTAATTGGCGCAGTCGGTAGGATCCTCGTGGATTCCTACAAAACTACCATACGATTATCCTGGTAGTTCGCGGTTCGAGGATCCGAATCTACACGTCGAGACCAGCAGCAGCAAGGGTATCCGAGCATCGATACGAGCGAGAAGGCCGAAATGAAACTGTGAGTACATTAAAATCTTTTAGTGGATTGCTCATTCCTTATCTTTAAGTTATCCTGTCTTTAAACTTTTCCAAAATTTTCCATCCGAGAGAATCGCGGAGTGTTAGGTTAGAGAGTAGGCAGAGTAATAGAAATAGTGCTTTAGACCTCAATAGACAATTAAATTCAAGTTGTAATTTAAGTGAAGATAAAATGGCCGATTTGGACCACATATTTAAGGCTCTTAGATTAGTACCCGAGTTCGACGGGAATGTTAATGTTCTAACGAGATTCATCCGGTTGTGTGACGAATTAATAGACGAATTTGTAACGAAACTTGACACCCCGAATAAACTTCATGAGATTGCTCTAATTAACGGAATACTAAATAAAGTAACGGGCCCCGCCGCACGTTTGATTAACTCTAATGGTGTCCCATCAGATTGGTCAGGCATACGTAAAGCTCTTGTCAATAATTTTTCGGACCAAAGGGATGAAACTGCGTTATATAACGATCTAGCATTATTATCTCAAGGCTCTGACAGCCCTCAGGAATATTACGAGCGTTGTCAGAACATATTCAGTACACTCATGACATATGTTACCCTGCACGAAACCATAGCTACAACCGTCGAAGCGAAGCGGGACCTTTACAAAAAGCTAACCCTTCAATCTTTTGTACGCGGTCTTAAAGATCCATTGGGCTCACGTATTCGTTGCATGAGACCTGAAAGTATCGAAAAGGCGTTGGAATATGTTCACGAGGAGCAAAATGTAGTTTATTTACAACAACGTAACAGCCAAATTCCTGATAAGAAATTAGCTCAACAAGCCACGTCACAAAAACTACCCCCTAACCAGAATTTCAATCTTCCGCCACCTAAACCGTTTATGTTTAATATGCCGGGACCTTCTAGGAGTTCTTTCGGACAGCCGATGATGTCACAGGGACCTCCACAATGGCGACCTAATTTTAACCATCAGAACCAGCCTGGTCCATCACGCACTCAACAAATATTCCGTGCTGCACCCAATAATTATAATCAGAATAATGCATTTAGATTTCCACCCCGTAACCCGGCACCGCAAGGCAACCCCCAACAGCAACGACCTATGAGTGGTGTTAGCCACTATGTGTCAAAACCGTTGCCACCCAGTAACGCTGTGAAAGGACATGACTGGTCTAGGTCGGGTAATCCCCCGCCTAGCAACTATTTTAAAACAAGAGAGATGAATTTTAATGATTTTTCCGATTATTACGACTATAACGATTATTACGGCGGTTATTCTTATTACGAACCTTATGACTATTATATTGAGAACTATTATTCTGATTATGACCAAGTGTGCTACCAACAACCGGAAATAACACACAATGCTGCCCCTACCGAGGACTCTAATAAACTCGAAAGCCCTTCAGGTACTAATAGCGAGGATTTTCAGACGTCTCGAAAGTCAGACAAACCAAAATAGAGGTCAATCTGCAAACCCAACGCACACTACCTTACTTGCAAATCAAGGACCCCCCTTTAAAGCTTTTAATTGACACAGGCGCTAACGAATCTTTTATTTGTCCTAGTGCATTAGAAACTTATTTTCCTAATGTTGAATTGAAATATGATCCGTTTGAAGTTTGTAATGTGCACGCGACGACGCGTAGTAATTACTCAGTAACTATACCTTGTTTCCCAGAAATAAATGATAAGGATGATGTCACACTATTCGTCTATAAGTTTCACGATTATTTCGATGGGTTAATCGGATCAAATTTATTAGATAAGTGGGAAGCTACCATTGATTTTAAGACTAAATCTTTAATTACTAAGAATGCATCCAACCCCATACAGGTTTACGACTCGCGTAATGCAAACTTATATGAAGAAATAATACCTGCCAATTCTTCCAAATTAGTTAGGTTACCAGTTAATTCTCAAGACGGGGAAGTTATTATTCCGGAGCAAGTTATCTCAAACTGTCATATTAGCGAATGCCTAACTACTGTAAAGAACCACAGGGGCATAGTAGAGATACATAACCCCACGCGAAACGACGTTATATTTTCTATGGATCGCCCGGTGTGTGCGCAACTTTATAATCACGAGTGCAAACGTACCGAACAAGTGCCTCAGCGCGTAAAGGAAGTACTATCGCGTCTGCGCACTAGTCATTTAAATGAAGAGGAGCGCATTAACTTGGAATTATTATGTGCGCGTTATGCGGACGTATTTTATTTAGAGGGCGAGAACTTAACGTTTACTAACCAAATCAAACATTCTATTAAAACAACCGATGAGATACCGATTCACACTAAAAGCTACCGTTATCCTTTTGTGCATAGGCAAGAAGTCCAAGAACAAATTAGTAAGATGTTAGCTCAGGGAATAATCCGACCATCCGAGTCTGCGTGGAGCTCACCTATATGGGTTGTACCCAAAAAGGCTGATGCCTCGGGTAAGACTAAATGGCGAGTAGTAATAGACTTTCGGAAATTAAACGAGAAAACTTTAGATGACAAATACCCTATCCCTAACATTGCGGACATTTTGGACAAATTAGGTAATTGTCAATACTTCACAACCCTAGATTTGGCCAGTGGTTTTTATCAGGTGGAGATGGACCCCAAGGACATCCCCAAAACCGCTTTCACTGTTGAGCATGGCCACTTTGAGTTTTTAAGGATGCCAATGGGATTAAAGAACAGTCCATCCACTTTCCAAAGGGTAATGGACAATGTACTAAAAGACCTTCAAAATAACATATGCCTGGTCTATTTAGATGACGTCATCGTTTTCTCTACGTCACTACAGGAACATATGATCAACCTGGAAAAAGTATTTAACAGATTGCGACAGTCCAACTTTAAAATACAGATGGACAAGTCCGAGTTCCTCAAACTCGAGACAGCCTATCTAGGTCATGTTATCAGCAGTGATGGTATAAAGCCAAACCCGGATAAAATATCGGCAATCAAAAATTACCCGCTTCCGAAAACCCCCACTGAGATTAAAAGATTCCTAGGACTTCTTGGCTATTATAGGAAATTTATACCGGATTTTGCAAAAGTCACAAAACCTTTGACTCAGTGCTTGAAGAAAGGCTCGAAAATTACTCTAGATCAAAATTATATTCAGTGTTTCGAAAAATGTAAAACTTTACTAGTTAATGATCCCATTTTAAAATACCCGGACTTTACTAAAGAATTTATTCTTTCCACTGACGCATCGAATTTAGCCATTGGAGCCGTGTTATCGCAAGGTACTATAGGTTCGGATAAGCCCATTGCTTATGCCTCCCGGACCTTGAATAGCAGTGAAATTAATTACAGCACGATCGAGAAGGAGTTACTGGCGATTGTCTGGGCCACAAAATATTTCAGGCCGTATTTGTTCGGTCGGAAATTCAAAATTGTAACGGACCATAGACCCTTGCAGTGGGTTATGAATATCAAAGAACCCAACTCGCGCCTCACACGTTGGCGACTTAAATTAAGTGAGTTCGATTTTTCAGTAGTATACAAACAAGGTCGATATAATACAAATGCGGACGCGTTATCACGAATTGAGTTACATAATGAAGAGACTAGTTCGCTTATCGCTAACCCTACCGAAAAGCCTCCTTCCTTAGATCTCTCAAGGACAGCTACGGTACATACTGATGCGGAGAACCCGATACTGGAAATACCTATAACGGATTTTCCTCTCAATAAATATCATAAGCAAATTATTTTCACAGTTGTCGATGACGTAAAGAGCCGCCCTTCCGTTTCAAAGCCCTTTGAATCGCATGTTAGGACACATATTCAAATTTCCAAAAATAATCTCGAAGAAGATATCGTAAACGCCGTTAAGGAATATGTTAACCCCAAGGTAAAGACCGGTATACTCATTAAACCCGCATTAGCTATGTATGAAATTATTCCCGTTATTCAAAATCAATTTAAAAGTTCATCCATGGATTTGGTATTAACAAAAGTCGAATTAGATAACGTAAAGGATTACCTAAAACAACAAGAGATAATTCGCAATTACCACGAAGGTAAGACGAACCATCGAGGGATTAACGAGTGTTACATGTCTTTATCTAGCAAGTATTATTGGCCTAAGATGAAGGAGCATATAATGAAATACATAAATGAGTGTAATATTTGTGGTCAGGCCAAGTACGATAGGAACCCAATAAAACAAAAGTTTCATATCGTACCACCTCCAACCAGACCCTTTGAGATAGTCCACCTTGATCTTTTAAGTGTCGAAACGCATAAGTATCTCACAATCATTGATGCTTTTTCAAAATATGCTCAGGCCTATCACTTGAAGGACGCAACAGCAGTCAGTGTCATTCAAGCCCTTTTAGTATTCAGTACCCATCACGGAATTCCCTTAACTATTGTAACAGATAGAGGCCCGGAATTTACTAATCAATTATTTTTAGAATTTATACGAATACATAAAATTCAACATCATAAAATTTTGGCATATACACCTAATGAAAATGGCATGGTAGAAAGACTACATTCCACATTATTAGAACACCTGCGCGTGTTGAAATTAGAGCACCGTGGGGAATCCGTAATTAACTTAATGCCATATGCGATCTTAGGTTACAATAGCTCTATTCACAGTTTTACGAAGTGCAAACCTTTAGATATAATCACCGGCCACTTAGATCCACGTGATCCGTTAGATATTAATGTTTCGGATAATATTCTACAATTATATTCACAGGAACACCGTAATAAAATGCAAAAAGTCTACGAAATTATCAATGAGTCATCGCTTCATGACCGTACACGTATTACCGAAAATCTTAATAAAGATAGGGAGCCCGAGCAAGAGTATAGCCCAAATCAGCAAATTTTTGTACGGAACCCTATGGCGAACCGTCACAAATTAGCCCCCAGATTTACGCGCGATACTGTTTTAGCCGACCTACCAATCCACATTTATACTAAAAAGAAACGTGGACCTGTTGCCAAGTCCCGCCTGAAAAGGGTCCCTAATAGTTCCCGATTGTTACAGGATAATTCCACTGATCCTGAGCCTGGCCCAAGCGGAAGAGATAATATTAAATAGTTTGGATAATGGACCTGGCATACTACCTTTCATGTTAGGAAAGACTAAAATCATTTCCCACTATCATTCATTCATCCAACCAGTTAATTTAGATGTCATGCGTAAGAATATAAATGTAGTTAAGAAACAACTGGATTATATTTCACCTGAATTCCATAATAAGACGCTATCATTATATGAACCACACATAGAGCATCTTAATAGTAAAATTTCATTATTATCCGAGCAACTAGAATTATTTCAGTCTAATCGCGTTAAAAGAGGCCTTATAGACGGATTAGGTTCTGTTATTAAGAGCATCTCCGGAAACTTAGACTACAGCGACGCCATTCGTTATGATAACGCTATTAAAACCTTACAGGAAAATGATAATAAAATCGTCACAGAACTGAATAATCGTGTGAGTTTAAACAAACACTGGATGTCTGAAAATTCGGATATTCTGCACAAATTAATAGAAAACCAAAATAAAATCAAGGACGCCGTAGATAGTATTTCAATAGGTAATTTACGTAGTGAACAAGACATAGTTAAATATGCCCATCTGGCTCAGTTCTTATTAATGCTAGCTGATAATATTGAAACATTATCCGACGAACTACTTAGATTAGAAAACTTACTAGCTTTTATACGTGCGAAGAGCACGCACTTCCTTATGTTTAAGTTAAAAATGTTTAATAGGATGATAGAACAGTTGATTGCTCTCTATGGCAGAGAACAAGTACTGAATATTAGTTTTAGGGAATATTTTGATATCATTAAGTTGGGTTATTACTATAGCGGTCAGAACTTAATACTGGTTTTCAAACTCCCGGTTGTCTTTCCCTCTACCTATGAACTATATAAATTATCCATAATCCCTAATAAAGATAACAAAGTATTAATCCCTTCCTATCCCCTCCTGGCAATTCATGACAAGGATTTTACGTACATAGAGGCAGAATGCCCGAAGTCCAGCCAATACTATCTCTGCGAGGACAACATAAACCACCGCTACAGGAATCAAGGGGACTGCATCCACCACCTGATAACTACGCAGCAAGTTGACGAATCCTGCCAGTTCACCACTACCCAACTTAAGACGGAAGCTGTGGAAGCACTCGACGATCGTCACTACGTAGCGAGCTTTCCTACACCCACGAAGATTCGTTTATCTTGCTCTGAAACACAATATAATATCGTGCACGGAAGCTATCTAATCACCATTCCAAAGGGATGCGTTGCACAAACCCCAGCGCTCACCTTGGCAAATAAAGATGACCGTATCAAGGGACAAGTACTGAAAATTATGAACATTCCATTCCAAGACGAAGCCGTCTACAACCTAGAAGCCCGAAAGTTAACTCTCAACACTGCAGATCTCCGCAGCCTCCATGTCGCTACCCAAGAAATATCTATGGAAACACCGTTGAAAATAAATCAAGCCGATATTCATAGCGTGTATTACACCATCACACCGCTATACTTAGTACTATTAGGTGCAAGTGCACTGGGCATTGGCTACGCGATACGAAGATACATAAACCAGCGCTCGCAAAAAGCGATTACTGAACATCAAACCAGTGAGATTGAATGCGGCGAAGTTTATGCTGAGATTAACAATCATACTGCTGCACCTCAGCCGAGATTATCAGCGCTATTATCGAACCTGTCAAACAATAGTCGCTGATCTTCGGGAGGGAGATGTTAAGTACCAATACTCCATAGAATCCGCAAATTAAGGGAAACTCACGCAATACCTAATCAACATTGCATCAGCCAGGCGACAGGAATGAAAACGCTGATGTCGCACAACGTGACACACGACGGCGACCGGACGATGGCACCAATTTCCACATATTTCCTCACTTTTGATTCCAACTTCGAACAATTGTCACCTCAATTTATATTTTAATGTAATACTGTAATAAGTTTAATAAATAGTTGCAATTTAATTTCGGTTTTTTTTGCAACTTGCCCGCCGGTCTGACTTAATTGGTGTAATACGATTGTCAGTTACAATTGTAATTAAACTGGAATGAAACGTGCAAATGACAGCTGTCATAATGTCATACAAACCCGTATGGCTCTGCCAATATATTCCGTAGTCAACTCATATGAACAGTTATCGTTATTATAGCTACAAAATACTGGTATTTAATTCAAAATATTAACAAAACGAAGAACTACGCTTTTTTTTTTTATCGTGGTAAAATCATCAAATGAGTCCTCCCACTCAGGGCAGGGCGGGAGGGACTGTCAGACTTGTACTGACTAAAATCCACGGTGTCCTTCAATAGCCCTTTACGTACTAGGGTCACGGTAATCCCTTGGTCCCGCGACCCCAGCAGGCTTTGGCCCTCTACAGGCCCCGTCACTATGCTGACACTCCTTGAGGCGCGCGTGGAACACAACGCGCCGTCGACCCGGGCATGGTGCATGGTCGGACAGTGAGTCGCCCATTAGTCGCTGCCCGCATGCCCGGAAGAACTACGCTAGAATAAAATAAGCATTCATTTGCCAAAACTTTTTTATTACTAACATAAACGTATGCTTGCTGTGCTCATTGTGAATTGTTTAAAATTTTAATGATCATTAACATTTGCCATCGCTTGCTCTCTTGCCAAAAACGTGATTTTTTTGGTCTTGACTCTTGTCCAGGTCAAAATGACAGATATAAAGCCTACGATAGAGCGAGTTCCGTCCAACTTTGAAGAGAGGATTTCTTGTGACCAGGTTTGTTGTTTGTGGCTTTCGTTCTCCGAATATTTAGCTATTGTGTTTCTTTTTAAAACTGACCATTAGAGCTGGTTTCATGGATATCAGTGAAAATTGAGTCGAAATCTAATTCATAAAAGTGTTGACTAATTTTGACCGATGTCCTTTATTATAAGTTCAAAAGCCTTTGTGCTATTATAAGGGAATGTCAAGTCAAAATCTTACACGCCAGCAGAGCTATGGGTTCCGATTATGTTACTTAATCAATGAAATACAACAAATAACTAGGCTTTTGATAAGTTCCGAGTAAAAATTGTAACCGCAATTTACTAGAAAATAACATTGGGAACACTGCGTAACCGTATTCAACTATTTATTTGAACAGAGTTAGACTAACAAACTTATCTTTGCGAGTCATGGCGGCGCTGCTTGCTTAGGCAGTCGTCGAAAACCTGTCAAATCCAGTACATTCCAATTTAGTTCTCTTTTTTGCCACACGCTCAGATAAGTATGCACAATACTGTGTATAGATATGATGTGTATGTAAATACATGGTGTCTGTTTGATGTCTCTATTTATGTGTGTGCACAATGCAGGTTGACAATGCACCGGGATGGGATGGTACCTTAATGTTGAACTATTGTTGGTAACTGCCATTTGAAGGTTAAAAAGCCAGTAGTAATTAATATTTTTTGTTTGAAATATATTTACAAATAAAAATATTATCAAATGTATTTTACCTACATACCTACATATACACTTTCGAAACAAACGCTAACTGCGATCATCGGTTGGATGAGTGCGGTTGCCATAATGCGGGGATAAATGTAATCTAATGTGTTATTCCATACTATATAACCTATCTCGGTACCAACTATCATCCAGATCTGTTCAGCCGTCTTACCGTAAATGAGTAACAAACAACCATTCGCAAATTATTGTAGAAGGCAAGCGTCGCTATCGTTTATTGGTACTCTAATATTATGATCTTTACCTGCAACCCACACCACAACCGATGACTAATGAATCATAACAATAACCATTGCATAACCACTGTATGTATAAAAATACTACAGACTACTTCTTAGCATATTTAACGCATGCATCCTATCTTTTATTACATTATTTCGCGGACAACGGTGTGGGTTAGGGGAACAATGTATCAGACGGGGATGCGAGGTATAATGGGGACATACTCTCCACTTAACATAACACTAACGTAGCGCAAGCGCTATCAGGACGTCATTTGCAAGCGGCCATTAACAAATGGCGTCCTGTTGGCGCTTGCCCTACACGTTTACCTAGTCTATAAGTTTATTCGGTCACACTTATAATGTAATGTTTAACTGTTTTATAAGCCAACAAAGAAAAATAAATAAATAAACTCCACTCGCACTGATAGAGGAAGAAAAAATCTCAGAGGAAATGTCTTGTTAGCGATCTACAGATCCTCGCGGATGCCATGCTCGTAAAAGAACACCTCTATTCTTTGACATAAATTACCACAATTAATTAGTCACCTCACAAATCAGTTGTGAACTTGGGACGTCCACAAATGTGCCAAGCATTTCATTGTTCACAAATGAGATTCTAAACAGCTACTTGTCATTCTGCACCTGTTTAGTTGATTCCGAGGAAAATTGTTTGCCGTTGTCCTTTAATGATGGGCTACCGACCTACTTGTACGACATTGTCACTTACTAAGGCCGTACTATGACGACAAATTACGAGTACCTGGACGTCATTTGTAACTCTTTGACTGCTAAGACCGTCATTATTGCAACGAAATACTTAAATATAAAATTATTGTAATTTTTTAGGAAATCTGTCTTTATTGGATACTTTTTTTTTAGGGTTATTATTAAGCTTTTCTGGATCTCATTATAGGAATAGAGTAAAATGTATCCTTAGAATAAACTTAGTTTATTTGCAATGTATTTGTATTTTTATACTTTCCTGAAAGGCTTTTTTTGGACGCTAATCTCACTAAATGACTATTATAGGTACTCTAAATAAAAGTCCACCGTTCCTTTGGTTTGGTTTGTGTTCCAGTGCCACGGTATCTGCCTGTTTTGCCCTTATAAAACTCTACTCTTAACAATTTAAGTTTTTAATTTAGTTTAAAGTTTACTTTCCTTATAGGCTAGCTATGGCGTACCTTAATGTAGAAAATTTGGCAACACTCACACGCATTGACCTGCATTTTGGTGAATTCTAGCGATTTGTGACCAACTGTTAAACTCCAAACTGAAATCATTATTATGAATACTAGTAAGATACAAAACCCAAATTCATTATTTCCTGGTTAAACAAAGAGAAGGGGCTTTCATCTTGTGTATTTTAATAAAGCAATAAAGGTAATCCGAATCTTAACATTCATGCTTCTGGCAGAACATTGAAAGAGGAAACAAAACGTACAGTAATAAGTAAAAATGAAAAAGAAACGTCACAAATGTTTAGAGCCTGCGGCACGAGACAACACAATCAGTGAAAAAGATAAACGATTAGGATTGAGAATCGAAAGAAAAAATCGTAGGAAGTAAAAATAAGTAATAAGTAATAATATCTTTCGAGGCTATCATTACGGGGGTTGGATCAAGGGCCAGATTCAGAAGGCAGTTCTCCTCGATACGGCTCGCATTGTGAGGAGGTTCCTGTCTCTGGAGCCTAAACCACCAGTAGCTTGGACCCTGCTCCCACACAGGCGGATCACTATTTTTTTTTATTTTTAAATGTATTTTATTACTTTTATTTACGAAATATTTAAATTTTTTATAATATGTATAAAAGATAAATAAAAAAAATAGTAATAAGACAATATCAAAGCCCAGCTACAGCTACAAGGGAGTAAAATAAGAAAGTTTACCAAGTAACAATGTTTAAAGCCTTTTACATCGTTGTTGGGCACGACCGAACGCGACCACGAACCCTTATTGGCGATTATGTACATTTTACGTTAGAAATACACAATTAAAAGCTGTTACTTAGGCTAGTTTATTTATATAGTGTGCTGCTTTCGTTTCTTTGTTGATTTTGTCATGAAAATGTGGTGAGGTCAGGGTATATTTAGTTCAAGACGACTTTTTGTAAAACGGTTGGTTTATTTTTCTATTCTTCCTTACTGCTCTTCGGCACGAAAAGTGTCAGGATAAGAAAACTTGATTTGTTGTAGTTTCTCGTGAAAAGGCCTATTTCGAACTCTCGACCAAATGTGTCGAGTGTAAATATTTTACTAATATTATTTATTTATAGATATTGACGCACGGAACTGGAAAGTGTAGCAAAAGAATAGGGATGAGACTTATCGGAATTATACATTTTTGTATATACCCAGTAATGAATGATTCTGGTATTAAATAATGATGATAGCAATTTTTTTCTGTAGATAATGTCGTTAGATAAATCGTAAATCTTCTATCACTTAGGAACTAAATTCCAACGAGGTTGATATGTTAAGGTAAGAGGCGAGAGTTGAAAAAAAAGCATTTGTGTCTTAGAATTAGATATGTAAGTATAAAGCTTGTTCCTTTCATAAATGAAGGTGCACAACACCGGTACCAGTATAAGAACGTGTGATAAGATCTGTAACCGTACATTTTTTTTTCATGGTAAAATCATCAAATTAGTCCTCCCACCCAGGGCAGGGCGGGAGGGACTGTCCGACTCGTACTGACTAAAATCCACGGTGTCCTTCACAAAAAACATTTGTTTCTGTACGAATAGTGTAAAGGCACATTAAATTAGTAACTGCTGGAATGCTCCAGTGAGGGAACAATTTAAGATTATTCAACTCCATAACAAGAGTAGCCACAGCGAAATTTTACACCATAAACGGTGGGCTCGCTCGCTATCCACAAAAACGGATACATGCCTGTTACAAAAAATACTGAGTCGAGATCAACTGTATTAATTGCCACAATCAACGAGGCACGAACAATTTTTGAATCGCTCCTACATCTCCTCACTCACACTTGAATGGGAACTCATTTATTGCTGAGAAACCGTGTAGGTATAGCATCATAAAAATATTTTAGCGAATGAGTTGACAGAAAGGCGCTCTGTTGGTAAACAATTTGTGAAATGTATATACGAGTATATTGACAAAACAATATGTATGAACGTTGATGAGGCGAAATATATAATATGTATGAGCCATTTAAAGAATTAGGTTTTTTATTTATACTTTTGGAGTATTTTAGAGAATTAGCTATTCTTTAGCCATTTAACTTGGCCTCTGATGACGCGGTTGCAACTAGGAGAATTAGATCTTCTAAGACTAAATCTATGTATTCTATTTTGTGGTTCCTGTTTCTTTTTTTTTTTTTTTTCATTTATTAACACTACTATCATAACAGGTATTTGTTCCCTAATGCGACAGTAAGGCTACTTAACTAGCAGAAATCTTACATATTCTTCCAATAAAACAACTTAAAAAATTAACAAATAAAAATTAATAGGCACATTAATTAATTTCAGAATCTAACCACATGAGGTTTGTCCCTACGCCTATGGGAACAATTCAAATTTACGTGTGTAAAAAAAGACGGTAATATTTTAAAAACCACGGTGTCCTTCACATACCGGGGTCACGGTAATTCATGAGTCCCGTGACCCCGGCAGTCTTTGGCCCTCTACTGGGGGCCCCATCACTATGCTGACACTTCTTGAGGCGCGTGTGGAAAACAACGCGCCGTCGGCGTCGACCCGGGCATGGTCCATGGTCGGACAGCGAGTCGCCCATTACTCGCTGCACGACAGAGTAAACACAAACACTACGGGTATTTGTATTTAGTTTGATTTTGGCGACACCAATTAATCCAATATTATTTGTTTTTGACTTTTCTTGACCTTCTCTGGACAAACCGGTACAGTCCACGCGGTTCCGGATACGTACTCTGATAAATACTTCACTATGTATTTTTCGGAGGTGTATTTGAGCACTGATAATAATAAAATTTGTCAAGAACCGGTTTAATTTTGAGTTCATCTAACTAAAAATATCTTAGAAACCATTATGTGATTTTATTTGAAGATTCCCTCAGTTATTTCTTAATAACCTTTTTTTACACTAATATTAGAAAGATTTGTATTTTTGTGTGTGTGTATGTTTGTAATGAATAAACTCAAAAACTACTATGCCGATTTCAAAATTTCTTTCATTATTAGAAAGCTACATTCACCCTGAGTAACATAGACTATATATCATGTCCACCTGTGTAAAGTCGGGACGGGCCGCTAGTATATGATATTATATTGATGGAGATCACACAATAAGACCTGAAATTACTTTACTATGCTAGATATTCAGCTTCATAAGCGGCGATGTTAAGAAAACTAACGTCAATGGATGGAGGACTACCACCACTTTGTGCTATTTACTTTAAATGTATTTGTCATGTTGTTAATATTATTTAATTTTCTTTAAAAAATACACATCACTAGTAATTTATTCTGTGTCGTGGATTCGTTTACAAACATATAAACTCACATACACAAAAACAATTATTATGGCGTGCGTGCAAGTGTTAGAAAAATGTGCATTCCCGCGACCCCGACAGGCCTTGACCCTCTAAGGGGGGGGGGGTCCGTCTTATTGCTGACAGCTCTTACTCGCTTTCCGCAAAAAAAATGTGCATGCGACACAATATGGCACAACACAATTTCACTCTTACTTTGGTCGCTTAGGATTGATTGAAAACTCTTAATTAGACCTGAAATTCAAAAGCCTGACACATCGACCCGCAATTCCTATCACATGCCACCATATTTTTTTAATTTCGAGTTAAATAAATCAGTCTTGAAAATAAGACGTTTAGCGATTGACGACTCGTTACAATCCACGACCGATTCAGCAATTGAACTCCACTTTTATGTAATTTAGGCTATTAAAGAATTACTTGCGAACACTTTGGTGTGAAGCAATTTATAGTAGAATACATGAAAACTGCATTTTAGTTAATCGAAGCTAAAAATAAAGGTTACTGTGTCATCTCTGTGGGAACTACTGTTTTGTTTGTTGTGTATAATGATGATTTATGTTTATAAATTGTTGAAAACACTGTGAGAATTTTGTCCACTAAATGGTTTAGTGTAATTAATGATGTTAAATGTTGATTTACATTCGTAGAATGCATTATTAATGCTTTCAACGAATGTAAATCTGGATATATAAATGGATCTTAAAGGGTCAGTTTGGAAGAATCATAGTATGAACTGCGATAAAAATCCTAAAATTGAACATTCTCGTCTGTTGCTCGAGCAATAGAGTAGATATGAGAATCAGAATATAAGGAATCAAAAGAAGAGCCTTTTAGGCCACTGCTTGCACTATATATTAACATAACGTTAAGCCTGTGAGCTCCACAGGGTGAATAGAGCTATACTTAACAACCACATTTTGCTTCTTACGCTGTATGCCCATGAATGCTCCATACTGTCAAATTAGTGAATTTTGGTTCAATTGAATGTCAGCATGATTAATGACCACATGACGCAACTAGAGTACCATTTAATAATAATAAAATAATAAAAACATTGTAACTTTGAATAATAATATCAAGAACACTAAAAGTAACCTTAACTCCAATTTAATTAGGGGAAATTTAACCTGTAGGCCAGAGGAAATTGATCCAATTAGGTGTAAGTAGGCCTGGCCCACCCTAAATGGCCGTTTGTGAAAAACTAAGGCATCGTGATAATGGCACCGTCTGGAAGTCTTACAACTATAAATATAGCTAGAAAGAAAGACAAATAAATAAATAAATAACATTAATTGATACAGACAGGACATACAAAATAATATTATATGTACAAAAGAAAACAAACAAACGATTTTAAAGTATAACTTAAATCTATTGGTACATTATTGTTTGCCCCACAGCTGCCCCAAAATAAACTAGACTAGATTAAATAATATTACGATTCATTGCTATGTGAATTTTGCTGAGCATGCAAATGCATGATATTGTAATGACTATCAACCGTGCTACACTTGTGTCGTACAGTATTGTGATACTGAAAGTGGTCAAACATATTGATTGACAAGTAATGAATTTGACCAGTTTTTACCCAGTGGGTAATGTTAGCGGCGGTTTTTTTTTAATTTGAGTTGTATTTACTCTTTCTGTCTGCGATGGGATGAGCTTACTCAGAAGAAAGCTACTCACTCTATTGAAGGAAATATCCTAAACGCTTCATTGTGTTCATTTTTTTCCTATACAGCTGGTTGGAAAAATATGAAATTTACTATTCTTCCTCCGAAACCCCTATTTTTGGCGGCAGTGCTTGCTTTGAAGTTAGCTTTGAAACTGGTAAGTAACATTTAAATCTTCCAATCGATATATTTTCACATAATAAATAAGTATTGCTTTTTAGCTATTAGCAAAGATCAGGACAAATATTTTCTCACGCGACATAATCTGTTAAGCTAAAACTTTGCCAATATTAACCGGCTATTACATCAATGAAAATTGTAGTGTTTATCACTTGTGTATTACACTGTTAGCTTTTGAACTGTTACTTTGGCATGATACTGCCTGCGAGCAATATTTGACCTATCATGAGGTTTCATTTATTGTGGGCCCGCATACTTTGGAAAGGGCAAGTAGTACCTTAGGAACTTAACCGTTTAAAATTATTGGATAAAGATAAGTCAGGAACTCAGAACCTTAACTACGCAACATAGTGATCAGAATTGCTCAAAAGCAAAAGTACCGAGATGGACATTATTATTTTTTTGGCATCAAAACTTTTGTTGGAGTCAGGAATCTAAACTAGGATACAATTGTAATTATAAAGTAGAAAGTTTAGGGAAGATTGATACAAAAGTTTTTTTGAAGTGAAAACTTCTTTAGCGGCGTTGAGCACTTTTCTGTAATGGGTATAAAATCTTAAACTCGCGTCAGGACACGTGACCCTGACCGAAAAAGCGTAGGACGGCGCAGGGCGCTTGCGTGAATGTTCGTGTGACTTTATTACTTTTAAAGAAGTTTGTATGCTGGATACATTCGTTGCTAGGTAACATTGTTTATAAAAGATGTACGTCACATTGGAAAATTATTGAAATGAAAATTCAACCATTTTTGCGAGTTTTACTAAAATCTGTTCACAAGATATTTCCAACAATTACTATTCAAGTTTTCACTTCTGCCGGCACTCCCAGAGTGCAACCCGTCGTTTTTTTTTAAGGAAATACGTTTGTTAAAATTTATCAGTAATATTTATACCTATAAGCAATGGAATTGTGTGTACGCAATTATCTACATTGAGTAAACGAACACACAAGACAGCATTTCAATCGTATAAAATATGAGAGAGTTAGCTAGGTATTAATGCTATTTCAATCAGTGAACTTCTTAGAATCCAAAATATATATTGTCGAAACAATGAAGCTCGCTTAGTTCTTGGAACTAATCGTATGACTCAAGGAAAATAACATCTAGGAGTCAGAAATGTAAAGAAAGCTTCTCACGGCGCGTGATATCACGACTATCGGTGAGCCCCACCAGCACCCGGTCCCCCACGAGCGTGGTCTAACATTGCCAGCCTGAGTAGCGTCGAAACATTTGCTTTCACACAACGTGCTGCTGAAGCGGACGCGGGGTTGGTCGCGGGTCTGTAAGAATTACCGTGACCCCGGAACGTAAAGGGCTATTGAAGGACACCGTGGATTTTAGTCAGTACTAGTCTGACAGTCCCTCCCACCCTGTCCTGGGTGGGAAACTCATTTGATGACTTCACCACAAAAAAAAAAGCGGGCGCGATGAGATTACACGTTGTGTGAAGCCAGCATAACAAAGACTGGGCAATGACATCTTCACTATCATTAAAGAAAACAAATGACAGTTAACAACAACAATGTCGTCTTAATGCCCAACAGTCTGCCACGACCCATTAATGGTACAATTATGAGTGCTGAGGATTAGACAAACAAATCGTTTATGAGCCGTATTAATATTTACGCTTCAATGGGAGATATCATCGTAATTACTTGTGTAATGGACTGTGAGGAGATGAGTTTTATTAGCGGGCAGTGACGGGGACGGATAGAACGAATTTGTAACTTTCTTGATGGAGATAGGACTGGTAGAATTGATGCCGATTACGTCTGCAAATACTGCAAAAGCAATGTTTTAGAAAAAACGTCTAAAAAATAGATAACTCTTTGTCAGAATACAGCAAAGACCAAAATGATGGATGGAGTCTGTGAGTGATGATATAGAAAGAAAGCTGTGACTGCTGAGATGACGATTAACAGAGAAGTTTGCAAGAAGAAGACGTGCTGCGCCGACCACTAATGTTGCACACTAAGAATTTCACCGGTGTCGTGGGTGCATTTACAAACATAGAAACACACGTACACAAACGTATTGGGAGATATCTCTCTTCTAATTTGGCATACCCGACATATTTGATTTTGTACCATTTTATTTTTTAACAACTTTGTAACATATGGAATGCAATAAAGAATTGAGTATTGAGAATGATGATGATAATGATATTTGATCAGTATGTGGAGGTCGTTTGTTTATACTATTTGAACCATTTTCTTAACCTTTAGGTCATGAATTAAAACCTTAGCTCCTGATTGACAGGAGCATAAACATCACTGGAAAAGTAGACGACATTGTTTTGCACTTTTACAGTTCCATATTATAACGGAAAAAGCTTATTTCTGCGACTTATTTAAAATGCCATCGACACTATAGGAAGAAGTTCCTATGCCAGTGTATCCCGAATCGAAGTTGTCTAGGCAGCTTCCTCTGTCCCCAATATTGATCAGTTCTCAGGCCCAATCAGAATTCTAATATAAAACAGAACATAGGGCCGGTAGAGGATATAGATGATCGCGCGTGTCGCAAGCGCACTCCGTAGGGCCGGGTGCTGCACCGTATCGAATTAGGTTCAATTAGGCTAGCACGCGAGCTCTTCGTAATCTGTATGCGGTGGTCTAAAATGACGCTTTGTCATTCAGTGATGTTGATTGAGACTTATTTTTTATTTGTTTTTTTTTTTATGTCGAAAATGTTATCGATTTTGAACTGACTTTGAAAAAAGTCATTGAAGACTAACCCTGTATTGCCACAGGATCTTAGTTTGTAATATAAAATTATGGAACTAAAATAAAAGAAGAAAATGAGGTCGGAAATGAGACCCTTAAAAGCATAGATAATAATATGGAGGATTACTGTTGCATAGTACACTTAAACAAACTTAAAAAAAAACACTACAAAAATACTAGTCACAATTTTTTAACTATTGTCAGACCACTTTTTCCCTCATGTGAGAAAATAGGAAAAACATAAGACCAAGAAGATTCAAAAGGCGTGGCGAGTCATTATGTGTCAACGACTCAGCGAGCCGGACTCCACTTTGTCTCCAGTTTGGCGCCGCCTTTAGCATTTGAGCAGCTCACAGTATATACGTTGCTAAAAATATATCAACTGGTTTTTTTGCTGTCTTAGAATATTCAAATATGAATTTAGTAATACAAATGTAATGTGATTACTATCATTAAGTGTTGACATTAAAGAAAAATCATGGTAGGCTCTAAAATAGGCACATAGGTAGTTCTTCCGGGTCTGGGCGTTTGTGTATGTGAGTTTAACTGTTTGTAAAAGCACCCACGACACAAGAGAAATTCCTAGTGTGGGGTAAAATTTTAATTAAAAACGTCTATGATTTTTTTACGCTGCTGCGCTGCTTGTTGAATGTTTGATTCCCGCACGGAACAAACTCTTTTTTTATCCGCCAACTCTGTTCCTTCTTCTGTACTAAACTACAATTATGCAGCATTTTAGCGCTTTCTTGTACGTCACTCCGTGGGAAGAAACACGATGTCTAAACAAATGTAATGGGACGCGTAAACTGCTCAATCCAGCCGCTTTATTGTGTAAACGACGTTCTATTATGCGATGGGTTGGCTAAAAACAGAAAGGATTAAAATATCGAATTGTTTACTGACTAAAGTTAAAAAAACATGATTTTTGAAACGGTTTATAAATAACATTACTTATCTTAGTATCCATCCTTGGGTATACGGACGCCTAGTGGTGACTTGCCGTCCGATCACGGATTATGCCGGCCATAACGGCGAGTCGTGTTCCACGCAAGCCTCAAAGAGCAATCAATCTGTCTGCCGGGGTCGCGGGACTGTCTTATCAGGTACCCGTGACCCTGGAACGCAAAGGGCTATTGAAGAAACACCGTGGACTTTAGTCAGTATGAGTCTGACAGTCCCTCCCGTCCCACCCTAAGCGGGAGGACTGTAAAGATAATTTTGTCACGAAAAAAAAAAAAAGAATCCAGCCTTTGTTGTAACGTCTCGGGATCTTCAAAGTTAGGCAAGTGAGAGACTAGAGATCACCACATTTAAAGATATACTCTACGACGCAATTAACGTGGACACCTATTGGGCCCCATTAATTTAATGAGGTATGTCTCATCAACCCGGAAGAAGTAGATCGTGACAATGGCAAAGGTTAAGAAGAAATATATAAAATACAAGGAAAAACTGCAACTACTAATAAGACGTGTTAAGTGTATTCTTTCAGGATTTTTCGTCTTTTTTATGACGGTGTCAATTCTTTTTATGACCAATAATGTCCATGTTCACACGTATGATAAATCGGGAAAAATGAGGCGGCCTCGTCTTTTTATTAAAATTATGCTCGTCGTAAAGCCGAATAATGTTGTCGAATATTTTGACGGATCCGTGAAAGTACACGATATCGTATGTAATGGGAGCGTCCATCCGTCGTGACGTACCGTCAATGACGGATAGGTACTGTGTGAATAAGCCTTTGCCGCGTGCATAGACAATTAATACCACACGACAACTAACGTCAGAAAAGAGCCTGTACAATGTATCGATATGACAAAAGACGTAGCCAATCTTCCCGGAAATATCGTTTAAGAGGCAATTATCGGACAGTGGACTGGACGCTCATAAAAAGTGACCGGATTTTATGTGTGACAGCTATAACTAGCTGTTCTTAATATAGGTGTCCATGGACAATATTATGGGGTAATACAGTGTCGTGTCTGAGCGATAAATGTGTCAGACAATGTACAATAGGAATCATTAGACATACGGATATTTTCCTGCATTTATTTCAGTTCGTTTATGGTCAGCGCAGCATACTTCCCTCTATATGTCTTATATTACTCATTATCTCAGTCGTCTTTCACATAGACCATAATATAACTTTTCATTAGCTTCCTTATATAAACCAAAACTTTGCAAAAGAAAATTTTGACTACGATGTATACAGAAACACATTTATGGTCTAAATTATCTCGCCACATGCCTTCATTACTGAATTCTGCGGGCAAAGGTCTGGTCTCACATCTGCAGAGTTTCACTATGTAGGTACGTAATTTCATTTGACTGAAACATTTTGTAACTTCGTTGTTTTTAGGCTTAAACTATTGAAAGATGGGTTAAGAAGAACACGCGCAGATTTTAAAGACTGAAATTATATAACCTACGGAGCAGGGAATCTGAAGCGTTGTCTGCGATCAACAATACGATCGTTGCGTAAGTACATGTTCATTTCATGGAATTAAGGTGGTGATATTTTTTTTTTTTATCGTGGTAAAATCATCAAATGAGTCCTCCCACCCAGGGCAGGACGGGAGGGACTGTCAGACTTGTACTGACTAAAATCCACGGTGTCCTTCACTAGCCCTTTACGTACCGGGGTTACGGTAATGGGAAAGTCCCGCGACCCCGGCAGGCTATGGCCCTCTACAGGCCCCGTCATTATGCTGACACTCCTTGAGGCGCGCGTGGAACACAACGCGCCGTCGACCCGGGCATGGTCCATGGTCGGACAGCGAGTCGCCCATTACTCGCCGCCCGCATGCCCAAGGTGGTGATAATAGGTTCAGGATCATAGTTCATAATACTCTATTCTATAATTATCTTACTCAATGTCTAGAGGACATTGCCATGCTAGAATGGGGTCACATGACTGTCTTATCAGGTAACCGTGACCCCGGAACGTAAAGGGCTATCGAAGGATCACCGTGGATTTTAGTCAGTACATGTCCGACAGTCCCTCCCGACCTGGGTGGGACGACTCATTTCATTTTTACCCGACTACGGCAAAGCCAAAAGGAGGGTTATGATCTAGATTTCACTACGAAAAAAAAATGAATGATGTTTCAATGAGAAGAAATTCAAAAATTAAGTGTTCATTTAGTGTAGTTAGCTGTAAAAAAAGTGCATGATACTTACACGATCAAAATGTGTTAAATTTTAAATTACCAATAATACTGAATTCAGTTTCCCGTTTAAAGTATGAAGGACAAAAGGGTTCTTTATTCACCTTGAACAACAAAACTCAATGCAAATGAAATCAGTTCAACGAAGCATTCTAAATATTTCAACGTAGATATTGTGTCGCAAAATGGACAATAAACATGTCTTTGTATCTTTCGACATAAATAATAAACGCTTTTCAATTCCATTCTGTACTTTTTTATCGTTCAGTAGTAGGACAGACACGTTCTCAGCTTATGTAAATATTCGATAGTTACTAAGTAAATTATTGCTTTAGACAACAGTATTTATGGACAAATTAACTTGGTTTGACAAGCACGAGATTAAACTCACAGCGGAATCTTCCTGCACGCTGTCGACGGGTGAATAGACGTATAGGCATAGGGATGTTTAAAATATAGAAACAAATCTATTCATCGTGGAGTGGAGTGGCTAAGGATAGGCAACGGTGGAAATCGGTAAAAGAAGCCTTGGTCATTGTTACTAGGGACATTGTATTGTTTTCTTAAGTAGTCTTTAAATACTAGCTATCCCGCATATTCATCTATTCGTACCGTGGTTTAGACTTTTTTTCTTCCTTTTATTAGGTAATAAGAGCTCGAGGAGCTCGTGGCTAAATAAATACAGCCGCACAGGCCGATCTTCCGGGTTAAGCCGCGCTTGCCGAGGTTGGTCTGTGGATGGGTGACCATCTGTCATAGCGAGTTTCCTCCGTGCCTCGGAAAGCACTTAAAGCCGTTGATCCCGGCTGTCATTTGCAGATATTTGACAGTCTTTACTGTTCGTCGGAAGCTCCAAAGTCTGACAACCAGTCTTACCATGGGGTATCGTATTACGCAGTTACTGGGTTGTGGAGGTCTGACAGGTAGTCGCTCCATGTAAAATACTGATTCAGCTGCATCTGGTTTGACGGGAAACCGACCCCAATATAGTTGAGGAAAGGCTAGGCAGATGATGATTAGGTAATAAGAACACTGTTCTTCAAATCTAGCCTACAAGTTTAATAAGCAATTTATTTTAGATAACGATTATTTTAAAATTAAAAATAGTGTATTTTTTTGCACTTTTACATAAGTCCGTCCGTCATAACAACAAAAAAAAACAATTCATTCTAGTCAAAATTATGAGGAATATAAATTTTTTAATTATTAACTTTTTAATTATTTTATCAGTGTTGTTACAGCTGAAAGTTGCATGTTGACAATTGAGATGTTGTGAAAAAACAATGGCAAATGTTGTGTGGATGGCAGTATGAATAGATCAGCTATTGTGAATGTAGTGACGACAGCTGAGTAAATAATACAAAAAGTTATGTATATGTATGTACTACATGGACTGTTAACAACATCGGACGATAGAATTGCATTCAGTATACCACACGGCGTGCTTGACTCTGTGGAACGCAGAGCTAAGAGCCTCGTTGGCGACGTCAAACCTGTGGATGGCAAGCTTGGCTCATCACCGCAAGGTTGCCTGCCGGTTCTACAGATTGTACTTCAGTGAGTGTGCCCAAGAACTTCACGACCTCATCCCACAGTCCGATGGTAGAAGGGGACGCCCTTCTACCATCGGACGTCTAGACGCACTTCAAGTTACCATCCCTACCCTTTTGCTGTTGAAAAAACGTCTTACAGAATGCACACAGAGAAGTGGAACTCTCTAACTGTGTATGTTTCCGAACTCACCCAACTCTAATTTCTTCAACGTTACAGTGATCTGGCTTCTTCTAGGTAGGCTCGTTTCATCGTGACCTTTGTCTTTGACTAAGAGTACACCCATCTTAAATAGTAAAAAAAGTATAGGACAATAAATAAAACTATCATTTGAATTAATTTCTGCCAAATATATTAACGTCATAAAAGCTAAACTCCCAGCTTAAAGCGCTTTTAGATTGTTTGTATAAGGGTTGAGCTAGTAGAGTCGGCCGCTGAGTGAATTTGCTTGTACCGTTCCCAAGTGGGCACAGATGCTTTAATCCTAAGCTGAATTTAAAACTACTGAGCTAAAGCTGTTTTCGGCAGCAAGAGCTACGAGTATGTCGCTATTCCATTTCAGTTTAGGCTACATGGGATGATGATATGCGATCTCTATTTACCTTGGTGAGAGTTGGTCTTTAATTTAGGAGGATAAAATATCATGTTGAAAATAATTAAGTACGAATAACTGAAGGTAGTTCCCATTACTCAAATGGAAATCTGCATTCAGAATTCAGTCCTATATTCTGAAAACAGTAATGAGCAGCTTTAAAAAAGTTATGCCGACCCCAACATAGTTGGGAAAAGGCTAGGCAGCTGATGAGTTTTTACAAAAATGAATAAAAGCAAAGAGGCTGAAAAGCCCAAATTGGAAAAATAATAAAGATCACTTTACAACTCATACAATCTGTCATCGTATCTTGAGTCAGGTTTTGAATCGAAATTGATTCTATTGAAGCGACCTTTCTATGCGTCCAAGAGCATTAGGGCCCCAAGATTATCCATAAATAATGAAGAGACGTATACTTATTATAACACTATCTTAATCGTGCAAGTCAGCAAGGTTCGTTGCTAGCTACTTGGGCGTTCCGGCCAAACGGAAGTGTCGACGATTTGTCACTCGATAGACACTCTTAATGGACCTCATGAATAACGATGGCAAGGCTTTTTTCAGAGAGCATAAAATCGAGGACGTTGCTTGGAATATAATATTTCAGTTGTGTTTGACTTACGATTACTGAAAATAGATTCGTATTCGTGAAAGCGATAAAAATGTATTTTAGTTAGCTGAATCAATCTTTCAGTCATAATTTCCGCTTGAAAAACCACAGTTAATTTTCGTTACTTAACAAGATTTATATTCGCCTTTATGATACTTAGTTCAGGGGTTCCCAAACTGCGCCACAGCGCACCCTGCACGCGGACCATGACCAATTCTATCTCTATTCTACCAAGAATGGACAAAGTTATTTCATCGTTGTTTCTATTCAAATCAACTTTTTTTTTTGCACAAGTAGACACGATTCGTACACCATTGAAGAATAGAAACATTTCTTTTCTATATTTTTTTAACATTTCCATGCTTATAACGGTAAAAATCTTCGTCGACGAAATCCGTTTTTACAGTGCCATGCTACGCCTATGGGAGAGCCATAGAGAGTACAAAAGGGTAACGTGAGACGCTCCTATCGACCATTTCCGAATCGAATTTACGTGAATCTAAGACTTTCTATGCAGAAGATCTACCCAAACAAGAAGAAGCTTATTGAACTCTCTTGTAGCCTTAATTTTACGAGTTGGTGAAGTTTTTAGCCGACTTCAAATAAGTAGGAGATTCTCAATTTGACTGAATTTTTGTTTGTTACCTCATCATAAAATTCGACTGAGTGAACCGATTTTGATGATTCTTTTCTTGTTAGATGCAGTGCATTTGATCTCATCATTTCTTTCAGTTTGGTTCAGTAATTTTTATTTTATAAGCATTTTTCCCTTATTATATATTATGGATTGCAAAATTCTAGCGCACGTGTAATAAAATTAGGTATTTGACAATTATGTAGGAGTAAAAAAGAATAGTTATTTTAGTGCAAATGCACTAAAATAACTATTCGTTGAGTCTGTGGCACAAAATTAATTAAAAAGCAAAGTCACCGGCTTTTGAACGAAAAGTTTTTTTTTGTGGTGGTTTTTGAAGTCGTTTATTTTTAAAAAAAGTTCTTTTATCCACCAGCTAGGGCGCCGAGATGAATACTACATACAAGTGCGTTGCGGGCTGAAAAAGTTTGAGAAACACAGACCTAGTTTATAATCAACTAGTTAATGATTTCACCTGTGTACATAATAAATTAAAAGATTCCTTCAATACTTGCAACAAAGAAAATCTATAAGAAATCTTTTATGTGTTTGCGTGCATGCGTGTCGAGTCCAAATTATAAAGTTAAATATCTGAAGCAGGTATTACAATAGAATCGTTATTTTTTACTTGTAAATAAATTGTTTTTCTTATCTCTTTATTAGTTTGTTTGTGGTAGATAGTTATGTGTGGTAGGTATTAATTTTGTCAAGGGAAACGTGTCAGTTAATTAAATTACAAGTTGTGAGATGCAACTCAATGTACCTAAGTACTGTACCTAAGTAGGTAAGAGGAAATATTTGAAAATATTAGACGTACTGTGTTACATAACATCACACTTGTAATCCCTGAAAGATTAGGCAGTATCTGATAATACACAGTTACGTAAGTCCCATGAAATAGGGGTGGAGCCTATTGCCACCAACCGGGTACAAATCTTATTTCCGTGGCTTCTGCTGAGGAATTCCTGATAGAAAAACTCAATAGCCTGAGAATCGAACCCGAGACCTCAAGTTCGGCAGTCGGGCTGGCGACCAGTAAAACTATAATTATCTTTTGAGTGACGATCTTTTAAATTCTAGTTTACACTTCGTATCCTTTCTTTACAAATTCATTTTTTTTCCCGTCTACCCAAACATATAGGGTAAAACGGAATGCTTTTACTAAGACTCCGCTGTCTGCCTTTCTGTGTGTGTCTGTCAGTCTGTCACCAAACTGTATCTCATGAATCGTAATAGTTAGACAGTTCAATTTTTCACAGATGATATATCTACTTATTTCAAAAACATTGAATAAAATTAATATTTAAGGGACTTCTTTTTCAACAGACATGATTTTATAGCTGTAGATAATGATACGGAACCTTTCGTACGCGACTCCAACTTGCACTTGGCCGATTTTTTATTATTACAACAAAATTAATTCAAAATAACACATAAACGTCCCACTTAACTATTACTAACTGCTGTAAACAGTGAAAAAACTCAGTCTATTGTCATTGGCACGTGTTAAGGACGTTGGTTGCCATTTACCGACCGGTTGCCATTTTCTGTGGCACTAGGCATTACGAGCGTGCCAGTGTCAACCCACAATGGTGTGCCGGCGCTATTATTGCACAACAACGAGAATTATAATGGTTAGTCCATTAATGGACGCGGATTGGACTGACGATTGTAGATTGTACAGGTTTTATTTTATTTCTGTCTTTTGTAAATATTTTTTATGTTGCTTCGTAAATGTTTAAAAACATTAATTTGTGCGGTTTCACCTGTTACAACCCGAAAATTCGCGATTAAATGTATCCTTTGCGTTAATTAAAGTTATAAACTATCTATGTACGTGCCTTTCATCAAAAGCCGTTCACAATTTTTATACGTGAAAGAGTAACAAACATCCCATCCAACCAAACTTTTTTTTTTCTATCCAACGTTTTTAATGTTAGTAGAATAGGGTTTTGTTTCGTTTAAATGTTACGTATTTTATAAACTGCCATCTATATTGCGTTTAAAACATGTAACTGTTAGTTTAACTATTCGACGCTAGATGGCGCTTATATAAACTATTGTCTCAAACTACTTCTCTTTGTACTTAAATTACTTGTAATAAATATTAAAAGTTATATAAAGTTTAAACTTTAATAATATCATAAACCAAATCTTTTTAGTGACCATTCATCATTCTTTGTAGATCTTTATCCTTTCAATTTCTAGTATGAGCTGTTGACGGTAGATGGCGTTGCCAACTTTAAAATATTTTACGAATAAACCTTTTCTTTAACTTATCTAATAATAAGGTAAAAAACTTCTATCTACAAAAAAACAAGACTTTCAATTACCACCACAGCTTAGCCACCTTAATTTCTGAGATTATAATATTTTAAGTTCATCAAATCTAAAATTTTTACATTGATTAGTTTCAACCCATTAAATAAGTATCACATCACGCCTATCAGTTAACTGTGAATGGACCATTAGTATATCTTTCACGCTATTAAAAAGTTCGCAAAGTTTGGCGAGTCAATGAACTTTTAGGGGTCAATGAACTTTGTAACAGAAGTCCGAATTGGAGATTAATGTGGGAAAATATTATTTTTTCATCTTAATCAATTTTGTTTAGACTTGAAGCAGTTATGTCGTGCGGTGTTCCACAGGGATCGGTCTTGGGGCCGCTCCTGTGGAACATCGGCTACGACTGGGTGCTGCGCGGCGACCTCCCTGACGGCGTCGGCGTAATATGTTACGCCGACGACACGCTCGTCCTGGCGGAGGGAGAGTCGCACCAGGCGGCGGCCGACCTGGCGACGCAAGCGGTGGCGACAGTCGCTCAAAGAATCCGGCAGTTGGGACTCGACGTGGCGCTGCATAAAACAGAGGCCATGTGCTTTCATGGCCGTCTGAACGCGCCACGTTCAGAGTCCCACATTACGGTGGAGGGGGTTCGCATCGGCGTCGGGAGGACGATGAAGTACCTGGGACTCGTCCTCGACAGCCGGTGGAACTTTAGGGAGCACTTCCTACGTTTGGCCCCAAAGCTGAACCAGGCAGCAGGCGCCCTCAGGCGACTCCTGCCCAATCTCGGCGGGCCAAACGCCTCCTGCCGGAGGCTGTACGCCGGTGTCGTGCGGTCCATGGCCCTATACGGGGCCCCTGTGTGGGCCCTAAGCATCCGGACGCGACCACTCAAGCTGGTCGCATGCCAGAGGGTCATGGCTATCCGGATGATCCGGGGATACCGCACGATCGCCGGCGAATCAGCCAACCTCCTAGCAGGATTGCTGCCCTGGGATCTGGAGGCGACTGCCCTCCAGCGCGTCTACGAATGGCGCGTGGAGGCGCAGCGCCGGGGCGAATCCCCGCTGCCTCGACAGGTCGAGGCGCGGCGGGAAGAGCTCCGGCGCGATCTCAGGGCAGTATTGAGGGAGCGACTGTCGCAACCGAGGTCCGGGCACGCCGCAATCGCGGCGGTAAGACCCCTCTTTGAGGAGTGGCTGGATAGGCGTCACGGCGTCCTTACCTTCCGCATGACGCAGGTCCTCACCGGACACGGAAGTTTCGGGAGGTTCCTGTGTCTGATAGGGAGGGAAGAAACGCCTGGGTGTCACCACTGCGAGGATCGTCCGGAGGACACGGTGGAGCATACGGTGCAGGACTGCCCCGCTTGGGCAGAGCACCGCCGTGTCCTCACGACGGCGATAGGCGGAGACCTCTCGCGCCCGGCATTGGTCGAGGCCATGCTGCGGGGCGAGACGGAGTGGGAAGCGGTCGCCTCCTTCTGCGAAGCAGTCATGCTCGTGAAGGAGGAGGCGGGCCTCCTGAGGGAGAGGACAGCGTCCTCCCTCCATCCCAGCCGCAGTGGTAGACGCCCACGGCGTCGGACGTCACAGGACGATCTCCGGCCACCGTAGGCGCGGGCATGCGGGCAGCGAGTAATGGGCGACTTGCTGTCCGACCATGGACCATGCCCGGGTCGACGGCGCGTTGTGTTCCACGCGCGCCGCAAAGAGTGTCAGCAAATTGACGGGGCCTGTAGAGGGCCAGAGCCTGCCGGGGTCGCGGGACTTACCCATCACCGTAACCCCGGTACGTAAAGGGCTCGTGAAGGACACCGTGGATTTTAGTCAGTACAAGTCTGACAGTCCCTCCCGCCCTGCCCTGGGTGGGAGGACTCATTTGATGATTTTACCACGATAAAAAAAAAAAAAAGACTTGAAGCAGTTCCCAAGATTTGATAGATGAGATTTTGTTTTATATTCCACTGTAGAATGTAAATGACTGAGATGATGTTGATTAACAAGGATAGATTCGTTCAGTAGTCTTTTTTTTATCGTGGTAAAACCATCAAACGAGTCCTCCTACCCAGGGCAGAGCGGGATGGCCTGTGAGATTCGTACTGACTCAAATCCTCGGTGTCCTTCAATAGCCCTTTACGTTCCGGGGTCACGGTAATTAGTAAGTCCCGCGACCCCGACAGGCTTTGACCCTCTAAAGGGGAAACACGTCATTATGCTTCACTCTTTGAGGCGCGCGTGGAACACAACGCGCCGTCGACCCGGGCATGGTCCATTGTCGGACAGCGAGTTGCCCATTACTCGCCGCCGACTTCTCTTAATAAGAAAGAAAGAAAGAAAATTGTGTTTATTGGCACCAAAACTTAAAACTAATTAATACTAATCAAAGTTATAAAAAGAGTTATTCAGTAAAAATAAATGAAATAATAAGTAAGAAAAACTAACAATTTAATGCCAAAGGGCCTTGCCAGCTCAACATAAAAAGGTACTATGTACATAATAATTCATTACATGACTGTAGGTAAGTTTTAATGCTGTGCAGAAGTGTGACAATATTTACACAATCAACTCCTTCAATAACATTCAGCTGGGTCAGCATCGTAACTAAATGCTAATTGTTGATTATAAGTGTTGCTTCGATAAAAACTTGTCAGAACTACGAGAGTAATTACAATTAAGTGAAAAATATCTTCTAATTGCTCGTGCAATTGCAAATTCATTGGCTTCTGACTAAGCATGTTCCGAACCATATACGACACGTATCACGCTTGTTTTTTCACGAAGAGTTAGGCAATGGTGGGTTTAGTCTCTACATTAAGTGAGTTTTGAGATACGATCAAGTTCCAATAGGGTGCAACCCATAATCATCAATCAGGCACAAAATTATACTTAGGACTGACAAATTTCTGATGAAAAACAAAAATAATAACCTTAGTTATTACAGAAATAATGTTTTGATCAACAATGTCAGCTAAAGGTGTGAGTGTCAGGTCTTTTATTTTCCTATTCATTAAAATCTGTTTGATGTCAGGAAGAATCGTAATATTGGTATTGGAACTTAATGCCGATACAAACAAAAAAACAGTCGCAGACATGCTTTTTTTTATCGTGGTAAAATCATCAAATGAGTCCTCCCACCCAGGGCAGAGCGGGATGGACTGTGAGACTCGTACTGACTAAAATCCTCGGTGTCCCTCATTAGCCCTTTACGTTCCGGGGTTACAGTAATTCGTGAGTCCCGCGACCAGACATGTCATGCTTAAAAGGATTTTTAACCTTTGAAGTTACCTATTTATTTGTACTTTTTGCTCTTGACTGTCGATATTCTGTAGTTGTTGCTTAAAGAAGTGCATATCTTAGCGATCTTCGATATTAGAAACTAGGTATTGAACTCATGGAGATGCAATGAAACACCCCCAAACAAAGCGTGGCAATCACGGATGAAGTATAATTGGTGAAAGTGGCATCAAAGGGAAAAGGAAATTGGCAGACTACATTGTTAAGAAAAAAAAAAGATTAGAGATGCTTGTATTTGGCAGTGACACGCCTCTTATGAAGAGGTACCAATACGGCCTGGGGTGAAAAAACACAGATTTACTCGAATCTTGAAAATATATAGATTATAATGATCAGGGAATATACGAGCGGGCAGTGAATTCAATAGATGTTAAATATATCGTTGCTACTGAGGGAAAGTCCTGAATTAAAAAACATGGAGATTTGCAAAACAGGCTTGAGGGAGTTCAGCAATAGATGATTACAGGCTGCGGATGATGATGACGAGCATCACTTCTAAACACAAATTTAGTCGTAAATTCGCACAAACCGCAACTTTTTATAGTAAAACAAATATGAGAGCGGAAAAACAATAATATTGCATGTACACTATAAACGCCTTCGGTACTTATATGGGTGGTTGACCATGGTAGTTAATTCATAGGAACTGGACAGGTTTTAAATTAAAACTCATATGTACATTGTTTCTTTGATATAAATAAATAAGTGTCCAGGTAGGTGAGCTGTCTCTAAATACACCAGGCACCTATATGTATGGACGTATTTTTTTTCTAATCCTTGCCCCCGTATTACGAATTTCTCCTGTATCGTGGAAGAGTTTACAAACATTACAACTCACATAAACAGATCAAGATAAAATAATTGTAGATCATCTAAATATTTATTCCGTGCGGGAATCGAAACCGCGACACCACCAGTCAATCTTAGCAGTCGATCGTTCAACTAATCCGCCAATCGTGCCATCTAAGAAACAATAAGTAATAAATAAAACTAAAACCCGACCACGAAAAAATCGCGCACTGAAAAGTATACAACAAGAACAATATTCATTTTACCGAGTAATAGCCGTGGTCGTGTGCCACCTGCGGTTGTTCCAGACAATCTGCTAGGTTTTTTATTGGATTTGATCTCACACCTCATTTGTCATATAATGATAAGTAGTTTAGAAGTTATGAGGGAACAAACAAATATACATACATACCGGTCAAAATCATAATCCTCCTTTTGGCTTTGCCGTAATCGGGTAAAAAATGGACATTGGCTTTACTAATGGGCTAGTTTCGGCTTTCTATAACGTTATCTGTGTTACGCTAGTTCGTCGTTTGTGTTTGGTTAGAACTTTGTGCGACTAGGATGACACTCTACTAAGTTCTAATTAGCTAACCATTTCTTTTCAAAGGCCAATATGTAAATATATTTATCGCCTGTACATATGTACGAGTCGTATTATTACTGATACTGCTAGCCTTCTTCACTGCTGGGAAAAGGCCTGTCCCATGATTTCCAGTTGTCACGATCTAGAGCCAAAGTGTACCTCTGGTCGTTGGTTTTGTGAAGCTCGCCCCACCATCTTTCACGGGGTCGTATTAGTAAAATGAATCAAAACAAAATAGTAAAATTAATATCTTAGCAATAGTAATCAATGAATAAATAAATTAAGTACTTTCCAATGTACAGGAATAAGTAATGGTAAAATTTACCATCACCGTTTTGTCGTCTGAGACTTTGACCCATTCTACATCGTGTTGTGTCCATTAAATTTTCAAATCTTATTGTCTACTGCGTTTGTAGGAGAAAAGGAGAAATTTTGATTTTAATTTTACGTTGTCTACGTTTACTTTAGTGACGCCTGTAGAGGGCCAAAGCCTGCTGGGGTCGCGGGACTAACGAATAACCGTGACCCCGGTATATAAAGGGCTATTGAAGGACACCGTGGATTTTAGTCAGTGCAAGTCTGACAGTAGGGTGGGAGGACTCATTTGATGATTTTACCACGATAAAAAAAAAAACTACGTTTACTTATCGGCCTCTGAAGTCGAATGGATGAGAAAGGTCCACACTACAGATTAAAGAGATAAAGAAATAAACCGTTCACCCATTCATCTTATTTATACTTCGTTTACAAATTAATGGTACTTAGGCGGACTTAATGCCATAAGGCATTCTCTGCCAGTCAACCTTTGGTGTAAGACAACACTGTGGTAGGGTTCAAAAAACAACAAAAACTAGTAAAAAAATAAAAATGAATAAAAGAATAAAGAATAAAAGCTATACGAACTAAAATTTTATACTATCATATTATATAAACAAATAAAATAAACTAGACAATATTGTAACAAATAAAATTAAATAAAAACCTAATAATGGCGATGACTCGACTTCTATTAATTGAGAGCTAATTTATTCTGAGTATATTCATCATCCAGCGGTTAATTATATACCATAGTTATCTTAACGGTTAAATAATGTGAATACATAATTTTCTCATACATTATTTATTAGCCTATAGTGGTGTTTGTGTTTCATTCATAAAGTTTTGTATGTGTGGGTAATTTAACAGTTTGCTTCTTCGTGTCGCTGGCACGACAGTATTTATATTTTATTAGTTTGCTGAACTTTTGGCTTGATTTCCAACAAAATGGAGACAAAATTACTAAAAGGACGAGGTGCGGATTTCTAAATATTGGTTGCCGGTTAATGTTAAAAGGATTGCCCTATTACGCAAAACGTCGGTGTACCATTAGGATATGCCTCTGCGTTAAAACCTTCAGGTATTACAGGCGTGATGTTATGATTAGTCCATTACTGCACGTCTCATTTTTTCACTCTACTCACAGTCTCACACATTTTTTTTTTTAGCGTGTTCAAATCATCTGACTGTCAGACTTATACTGACTGAAATCCACGGTGTCCTTCAATAGCCCTTTACGTACCGGGGTCACGGTAATTCGTTAATACCGCGACCGAAAGTCTCACACTATACTATGGTTTTCACTCATGCAGATTCTATACTAAACACCTTCCATTTCCTAGTTTTCTAAAAATTGAAACCTAGAAAAATATCACCTAATAATGGACTGAGGATTATTATCCTCATATTACGGGTATTTAAAAAAATATAATAATTATCATCACCACGTAAAACCAGTAGTTGCTGTTGTTGGTTGGAATTCTAGACGAGCAGGTTCTACTTCTTGCAAAACATTACGCCCGCATTCACAGACGTTCATTAATTGTGAAGATTAATATGCAATGTTTCATTCGCGAATATTCATACGTTTTTTTTTTGTATTTTTTACGAAGAAACGTTTCATTCCCGAGAACGATTAGGTCGTTGAATGAATCCTTTCAAAGATTTCCCATTGAAATACACATGGGGTTCTACAAAACGATCGTGAAAAAGTTTCTGCACGGTACAATGAAACATTATCAGTTTCAGTGGATTTTGCAGACGCATTAGAGTGCTCTTTCACTTTGGATGGAGCAGAATGGTCTTACTGACTAAAAAAACTTACTCTGCTTTTTGTACTCCAAGATCGCGGTAACTCTTTCAAAAAATTCCGCAACGTGGATCTCTTGTTTTATTATGAAGTGACTTTCTATTTGAATTTGATCGCCATTACACTGAACGAATTGTCGACTAGCGTAGCGGTCTAATGGGACGCCTATGTTGAGCAGAGGACGTCTTCCGACTGATCATGACGATGATGATAACACTGTGTAACATTTCTTCATCCATTGTTTAAAATATACATATGTTAGTCTTGCAAAAGCATAATGAGTTGTAGGCACAGATGTTGAAGGCTCATTTACTTATTAAATATGGATTTATTCTTGACTCTACAGCCGATGTAGTTGATCACACACAGCATTAACAAAAACTGACCGTTACATTGAACTGCAAACAAAACTAGTTGAACGCTATGAATGGTCACGTATGGTAATCTCGTGGAGTAGGTAATGTGTCAGGTAAACGTTTACAAATTATAATGATGCGGCTTGCGTGGGAATCACACGCTGCCAGTTAACTACGTACGATGTGTTTGAGCGAGTTGACTTTCATGATATATATTGTAGTAAAAGGTAACTTGTCGAAAGGCAAGACTAGTCTTTTCCTACTTTTTCAATTTAATTATTTATTCACCCTTATCTTCGTTTTATGTCGATGTTACATCCATAATTATTACAAAGTTTGGGCCCCACAAGTTGCAGCGTTGAGTCGAGGCTTTGCTCAGGTCGTCAACGGTGCAGGTGATTTAGGATACTCCAGCAGGTGAGACCCAGCGGATCACTCTATGAACCCTATTTTTAGATATAATAACTCAAGAAATTATGTTCAACACTCGTTTTAATTATAATCTTTTACACTATTTATATCGTTTGTGTGTTTTGGTCAGTATCTGTTGACAAGATTATTTTGGAAGAATTTATTTGCTATCGTATTTCATTCTTGTTCAACACTTGTTTGTCACATTCAAACACACCACATTACTCTATTCCCTTTTTTTTAAGTTATTGCGAGGTTTCTATCGATTCCTATAATCTTGTTTCTCGTCTTTCAACCCTTCTCACTCTTATTCGCTCTTCTTCACTTTTATCCAACACCTTTAATATCATCTATTAAATATCCATCTCCTCTTATATCTCCCTTTACTTTCTCCTCGTCTGCGAACAGATTATCAGCTACATCTACAAGAACTGTCACGAAATTCCCACACTCACTTGCCTTCAGTGTGTCACCCACCAGCTCGGATTGTATAACATCCCCCACTTGCACGTTGTCCGAGCGCACAGACTATCGCTTCCTCAAACTAGTGCCGTGCGATTTGTGCTCAAAACTGGACGTGTATCAACATGTGGAGTTGACTGTGATAGTGTTTTGTTATGAAGTTGTTCGTGAAATAACGCAGTAAGTTTATCACCTCTTTTCTCTTCTTCGATTTGGGAGAAAATCTTCTTTCGAGTTTTGTGTCCTATTTCCAAATTGTGAGTTTTTTTTTGTTGTTTACGTTGTTTCGTTGAAACGGTAGAATGAATGGCCCGTTAAGCCACTTCGTGAGATCCGGTTAACAGTTATTTCTTGAAATCACCTGTATCATAGCGATCTTAAGGATTATGGATTTTTCGGAATTGTTACCTAGTTTTTCTGAAGTTGTTGTGAATGCACTTGTTTGCATCGGAATGTTAAATTGGGCCTTGAAAATACTTTCGTGGTGCAGTCTTTGATGTCATAACATTAATGTGTGTCAGGTCACGTACGGCATTGGTAATTAGCATGGCTCTGTTTTTTTAAAGTGTACCTCAGCATTTTCATGTTTATTTGTAAGTCACGCTCAAAGAGTCTTTTTAATCCTACAGAATTCAACTTACTACTATCTTTGTGTATTCATTTTCTTACATCTAAAATGATGATGGTGATATGTTTTATCATGTGTTGTAGTCATATACTAATGTCAGTACGTATGTCATCAATACGGTACTCTGATAAGATATCCATAGCAAGGCTTAATACACTGTTTATTTTGCCAAAACACAAGTATTATCATGTTTATTTAAAACGTTTGGGCGTGCCGGTACTGACAGGTACGATTAAAAAAAAACAACAGTAAAGTACAATCGTTAATCAGATTTCGGCCGTGAATGTCCTTCTGTTTCACTTGTCAGTGTGTACTGATGAGTATAAAACTGTTTTGTGATGCAACTGAAGATGGTTTATAATCAAACCCTGACACTGATCTCTTGTTTGAGGCTTTTTGAATCATAATAAAGTACAGTCGTGAATAATATGAATTTACATGATTCTTAATTGGCTAACATTTTCAATATTGATGTTCATAAAAGTTTATCTTGTATCTGTTTTATTTTTCTTGATTATGAAAAAAAAAATTTAATTTTGACTGCTTGGGAATTAACTTTTTTGAATTTGGGTGTTAGTATCACGAATGTTGAAGTTTTAGCTAGACAAACAACTATTAATATGAAACAAGATAATTTAAGACGGGTTTTTAGATAAATTCCAAGTTGTTGATATATTTACTTATTTTGAGAAAGTAGGATTTTGATTAAAATATTGGTGTCGCAGTTGGGCATTTTTTGCTTAAATCGAAAGTTGTCTGCATTTGTAATGGTTTAATTGACATATATTATATTTCATTAACTGTTTTAAAGTATTAACTACTGTTATGCCAATTTGTAATTTTCGAATTTTAAAGTGTATTTTAATGTGTAGCTTGTAAAAGTTTTAACTTAACATGACGTAAGGGTCAAATTGACCTTTAATCTATTTTAACCTCTCTGATTGAGTTCATAAACATCTTTGACCCAAGTAGCAATACATTGTGAAATCATACATGACCAGATTTCAAAGCCTAGAGTTGTTTTTTCAGAACAAACTCCTCAATATTAAAAAAAAAATTGAATATATTTTTTATTCACATCTAATGAGTTAATAGTGCTTTTGATTGATGCATTATTGTAGTTAAAACTATTTTTGATGAAGAGCGTCAATCAAAATTACATTTAAACCCAAATTTGCCGTCAAAAGTACTAATTACCAAAAATTTTCAGTCAAAACCACTTTTGAACAACCATGTTCAGCCAAAAGTAGTTTTCACTGATTTTGCTAGTCAATAGTTCTTTTGACTGGTTAAGAGTTTAGACTGCAATATATACGAGTAAAACTACTAATAAAATGTAAGGGGTGCCTTGAACGAACTTGGGAAATCCCAAGCACAGGTATTATGAGTCACTATGCAAATTTACTATTAACATAATTACTTACATTGGACATTCTCATAAAACAAGCAGGTTTTGCAACTTTTAAATACAAGTATTTATTCATCGTATAGATTTGAAGAGAATGTCGTTTCTGCAGTATTTATTATCTAGGTTGTATCGTAGACAGATTTTATTTAATTAAATGTCATTATTACAATAGGTATAAGGTTCCGCTGTAAGGTAATTAAAATAAATTGTGGCAATTAAATTTGCTAGCTGTACGAGTTGCGAATGCAGTAGAAATAGTTTTTTATCTTATTTTATTAATCTTGTTTTTTTTTTTATATAATAATAATGAAACGTGACTGAAACCGGGAATGAAACTATCAATATTTTTTTATTCGCAAAGCTACATATTCCACCAGGTAACGTAGACATAAGTTTTCATGTGGTACTGGTATCATGAAAATCAACTTATCAGCCACATTAGTCGATCTTCAGCGTAAAGGCACACTGCACAAATCCGTTCTTCTGAAAGAACATTCCTGCTGTCATCGATCTTTGACAGTCAATCATTAGTCAGTGGACCGTCTGGCAACTAGTTTTTCAAAGTTACATCGTGTTACCCTAAACAAACTGGAGTGTGGAAATTGCATAGTTACAATATTTTATTGAAGATGTTGTTTCTTTTCTTTTTAAATATTGGTATTCAGCTGCGTGCTAATATCTAAGCTATCATTTTTCAGAAGATTTTATATTTACTTTCCAAAGCAAGTTTTATCAAGAAACGGTTGCGATGCTCCCATTCATTGATTTATGTAAATTGTAAAACTGGTTAACACTATTTAGTGTGTCCTAGAAAATTTAAAAAGGCGGTTTAACCGATCTTCTCAATCTTCTATAATTATGCGGCTATAAACGATTTTTGTAAGACTTATACTACTTATGTCTATAATATTTATAATTTTTAATAAGAAAAAAAAAATGCACAGTACAGATTCTATTTTTCTGAGGGTTAAATAATTATATATAACTTTGTGCTACATAAAATGGTTAATATTAATTTTTAGATAAACGTTAAGTTTCTAATGACTAAAAAAATATGTCCCAAATTCACTCTCTTCCAAACTATGTACAGGTAATTTGGCAAGTTAAATAAACTGAATAAGATATTTGGAAAGTATTCCTATATAAATATGTATATATTTATATTTGCATTGGGACTTTGCTCGAACGTACTCGCATGTACCGTTGGCTAGCTTTGTGTATGTAAACTGTGATGAGTCAACGGTAAACCGCGCGAACGTGCTTAGTGAATGTACTGACGCGAAGAAAAGTTATTCCGCATTTTTTTTAAATAAATGTGCGTGAGGCCTTTGCTCTGCATAGGGGTAAATTGTTATTACTTGTAATAAACAATAATAAATTAACTATTTTTTAATTTTTTTGAGTATTTCACGTTCTTAGAAGATGGTAAAGAAACATATTTTTTTGGGAAATTCTAGTCTATTCTTAGAAAAGCTAGGACTCCCTTGTATAAAATATTATTTTCACACGCCCTCATGAAATTTCTTATCGTTATATTTTAGTAATTATTTTTTAAAAATTTTCAAGATTGTTAAATGTTTTCAAGATACTAAATTGAATTTAATATTTGTGATTACATATTTAACTATAAAAAGGACATCATAATACTACAATCAGATAACTTTTATGACGTAAGCTTACTTTTTAAAGAAAAACCATTTAGAAACTTTTATCTTTCAAATAAACTACCTTGAAGTAAGCTGTGTTCGTTTTTTTAATAAAAAAATCTTTGTGACTGTATCAGCAATGACAGTCAAGCTTGCAAGCTGACTTGTCACGAACTCACGACACATAAATAAAGTCAAAGACTATAACTATGTAGAGGTTTGATTCCACAAGCATTAAAAAAATATTTTTATTTATTTATATTGATTTTGCCAAAATTCTTTTAGCACTTGTGTCGGGTATAGTACCGACAGTGACAGTTGAGCTTGCAAGCTGTCTTGTGGCAGCACACAAGTAAATATGAGGCAAAGATTATTGTGTAGATGTGAATCCGGATCATTTGGAAAAAGTGCATCTTAATTGTATTTTTTTTACATATGATGGCTGAACCAATGTTTTTAACATTTCTGTAACGAATTTTACATACTTCTTTTTTTAAAAACCAATAAAATGAAAATTGTTAAAATAAACAACAGGAACTGCCGGTGGAGTGGAAGATATTCAGTCAACCGAAGTTGGTAAAAGTTTTTGTTAACTATTAAATGAAAATTATTGAATGATGTGTTTTAAACTAAAGTTTTATTTTTGGGTAATTCAAATGTGGTTGAGAATAACCTTTTCGCTTTAAAATTGATAAAACTAAATTAACTTGGCTTCATGTTCAAACCTACAGTTCAATCATTAGTAATTGTTTCATTGGTAACAAAAAAAAAACATTCTTCACGTAGTCAACGTTTAAAAAAAAGCGATAATTTAATATACATATTTACACTTCGTAAAATCACATCTCCAATCAATGACACTCAATAAAATCTATGGCCGAATCCGATATCCCCTTTATCGTTTGCCGTGTTGCGTTTGCGCATGTGTGGGTGGATAGCGAGGCTGCGCCGGCGCACAGTTCAGTCATCGGCCGGTCGGACGCGGCGAATGGCCGTTCTTCTTTAAAATCCGCCAGCCAGTACTCACACTCATATTTGTTCGAATTTAAATCCCGAAAGTATTAATGACGGATATTTTTGACTGAAAATAGAAATAAAAAGAGGTATGTTTTTTTTTGTTTTTTGTTACGTAACTTTTTTATTCTATAAAATTGGAGATTTTTCGTTTTTACGAATTATGAATTGATTGTTTTTTTTAACTATCATGCTATCTTGATAGGTATACAGTTTACGAGATTTAATACGAAAGAAAACCACTTGTATTTGTGATATACCGTGTAATGATTTTGTTATCAGAACATGGTCGATACTAGAATTATTTAAGAGGGTCTAAAAATTCTGCTTTGCCAGAAATATGTCTTCCGCATCACCTGTATCTACTATCAATGTCTATGCCATTGCTTATAGCAATAGAATAGAATGTTTTGTTTTACCAATTTTTTCGCAATTCATATTATAATTCTGCTAAAATTTGGACCCTTAGTTATGGTTACGTATGTTATGGTTAAGTAATGGTTACGTATTTCTTATTTTTAGTTTTTAAATAGTTTTTAATTAGTCTCATCTAAATAATGCAGTTATGGTAATAATACACATTTACACGTTTCATTTTTCTATTAAAAATGTATCATTAATGGGATTCAGCAGTAAAAATGTGAATTTTGTGCAAAAATTCCAGTTTTTTTGTTTGCTAATTAACTGTGAATTATGTAAATAACTTATGTCAAGGTTTAAGGATAGTTGTGTGATACATTTTTATTCAATTATTGTTTTTGTTCACATCTCAAAATAGTGTTTTTTTTAACAGATTTTTTAATCGAATTCATGATTTTTTTACTGCAATAGAATTCCTCATTTGCATGGACTGCACATGACCGTTTTCCTTGCCAAAAAGGAGAAGACTCAGTGAGTCACTGACTAATTTATTCAATATTTAAAAACTATACCAAGAAATGCAACATGCGATGAAATAATTAGTTTAAAATGAAATGAAATTAACAAAAGTCTTTTGTTCGTGACTGTAGGTTCTCGCTTATTCACAAATATTTTTGTTATTATCATAAATACCTTAAAATTAACAGACCACTGCGCAATGTATAATTATTATTTCAACTGACAATTAATTTTTTATAAGTGACATTCATATGATTATATTTTTTTTTATTTAACGCTTATTTTTCAAATATAAATTTAAATATATTGCGCAGTTTAGTAGTGCAGTGCGAAATTGTTTTATATTTACGGACAATTTATTTACGAACTGTTTTCCGTGGTCTCGCCTCCTTCCTATAAAGTAAAAAACTGTTTTTAAGATCACGCCCAAAGTTCATCAAGATTGTACGTACACACAAACATACACTTTTTTTTCTAACATTTTCTCATTTATAATATTAGTTGGATATCCCGATTTTGTCAAAGTTCGAATGTATTGGTTTAGTTTAGTTTAGTTAGTTAGTAAAATCATCACATGAGTCCTCCCACCCAGGGCAGGGCAGGAGGGACTGTCAGACTCAAATGCACGGTGTCTTTCAATAGGCCTTTACGTTCCGGGGTCACGGTTATTCGTTAGTCCCGCGACCCCAGCAGGAAGCGTGCTCTACCCTAGACTGCATCGCATTGTCGCTTCACATCAGGCGGGTTAAGGCCCTCAATACCATTCAGCCCAGAATCACTCACTGCTGTTTATACTACTTTCCTACCTTTTCTTCGGTTCTCCGTGTTCTCGTCCCTCATGTCTCTAAGATGACGCAGGCTTCTTCTCCTAGTAGGACTGGCAAACAGTTGGCAACGTCGCAAATAGCTGTCAAATATTTACAAGTTTTAATTAATTTGGCAATACTATTGTATAGGTGATATTTAGCTGCCAATGCAATCAGATATCTGATTGAAGTAAGACGTACAACAGGTGCATAAACTTCAGTATAGTCAATACCATAAATCTGTTCATATCCCTTGATAACTAATCTTGCTTTATATTTAGCAATGTTCCCATTGGAATCTAGCTTTGTTTTAAAAACCCACTTACAGGGAATCGCCTTTTTGCCAGGTGGCAACTCTGAGAAAGTCCAAGTGTCATTCTCTATTAATGAATTATATTCACAATCCATTGCATTTTTCCACTCTTGCGCATTTTCACTGTCCATAGCTTGCTTTACAGTCTGAGGATCATTTAATAATGCACTTTTCTTTGACATATCTTGACATAGGTAGGTAGGCATTACACCATTTTTTCTGGGTCTTAAGTATCGAGTGGATGATGGCTGTGGACTCAGGTTGACATTACGTTCAGGAACATAATCCTCATCATTAATATCATCTTCACTAACTTGTGAACTATCATTTTCTTTGACTGTGCTGATACTTTTAAATGAGCTTGTTTCACTGTCAGTGGTATCAGCAATACTTTCATTAATATCTTCTTCAATATTAGAACTTTTAAGTGGCATTAGCACTATATCCTTCTTTATATCGTCTTCCAAAAATACAACATCTCTACTTCGAACTATTTTTCCTTCTTTTTGATCAAATAATCTATAACCTTTAGACTCGAGGCAGTATCCAACAAAAATAAGCTCTTTAGATTTACAATCCCACTTACGACGCTTCTCTTTTGGTACATGCACCATAGCTCGACAACCAAATATTCTCAAGTGTTGTAAATTAGGTTTCTTACCTGTCCACATTTGCTCAGGGGTTTTATAATTTATAGACTTGGTTGGTGAGCGATTTATTACATAAGCAGCAGTAGAAACTGCCTCTGCCCAAAACTTCTTAGGTAGATTGGCATCAATAAGCATGCACTTAGCACGTTCTACCAGAGTTCGGTTCATGCGCTCGCTCATGCCATTTTGCTCTGGTGAATATGGAACTGTGAATTCTCGTTTGATACCAGATTCTTTACAGAACTTATCAAATGATTCATTGACATATTCTTTGCCATTGTCGCTTCGTAGTATTTTTATTTTGGCTTCTAACTGGTTCTCAACTAATTTCTTATATTCTTTAAAACAGTCAATTACTTGAGACTTTGAATGCATGAAGTAAACAGTTACCTTTCTTGAATAATCATCAATAAATGTGACATAATACCTGGCACCTCCTAGTGACTTTTCCTCCATTGGACCGCATACATCTGAATGTATTATCTCTAGAAGACCGGAAGCCCTTGTGCCAACATTTTTAAATGGTTGCCTAGTCTGTTTTCCTTGTAGACAAGTGCTGCATGTCACATTCTTCCCTTCATTGATTCTCACATCTATTCCTACAGCAGACTCATTGAGTTTCTGTAGGTTCTGGTAGTTAAGGTGACCCATTCTTTGATGCCATCGATGAGCTGAAGTTAAGAGTGCAAATGTCTCATTATTTATCACATATAAATTATTTTGTATATATCCTGTCATAACAAGTTTTGAATTTTGGTATATTTTGCAACAATTCTGATCAAATTTAACTTCACAGTTATTCTTGGTGATTTGATGAATTGATAGCAAATTTACAGCTAAATCTGGGACATACAAAACATTCTTAACTTGTATAGTGCCAATTAACTTGTTCTGTCCATCATAGCTTTGTATATTAACCTTACCACAACCCCTCACAGGCAAAGCTTTATTATCAGCAACGGTAATGTTATTGATTGAAGCAGTTTCAAAATCATAAAGCCAGCTTTTATTGTTTGTCATGTGCATTGCTGCCCCTGAGTCAAGGTACCAACAGCTATTATTAAGTGCAGGCGAAGCAGAAAACGCAGCCACAAAACCAGAAGCCCCATCAGACTTGTCAGACTTATCAGACTTGTCATTTGGTTTTTTAGAATTAGTACTTTGACTTGAGCCTCGGACTGAATGACAAAATTTAGTAATATGCCCATATTTATTACATTTATAGCATCGGGGGCCTTTGCCTGAAGGTTTATTACCCTTTGCATTATTTTTGTGGTAATTTGAATAAAAAGCAGCGGAGTCATTTTCATTTTTGACATCCTGAAGAATTTTTGTTTTAACTAAATCAGTACTTATAATCACACCTGAGCTTTCCATTGCCATTATCATAGGCTTGTATAAATCTGGTAGCCCTGCGAGGAGGAGCGTACCCAGCCACTCATCATCAACATGAAACCCAATGTTACGGAGCTTGTGTGCACAAGTAATCATCTTGTTTACATAATTTTCTACACTTCCACAGCTGTCTAAATCTGTGGTGATTAAATCACGTAGTAAACCTACCTTCCGAGTCAAGCCAGAGTCATCAAAAGCCTTACGAAGATTATTCCATACCTCTTTAGATGTTTTTGCTTCTTGGATGTGAATATAATTAATGGGATCTACCAACAGCACAATCTTCGTCCGAGCCTTTGTGTCATCACTTTTCGTGAAGGTGGTTTCGGCATCTTGTTCCACGCATTTCCATAGGTCCTCGTGTTCCAGATACGTCTTTACTGCAAAACTCCACGTGGCATAATTTTCACGGCCTTTTAATTTGTCGATGTTAACAAGGTTTGATGCCATGACGATTGCTTATGTAATTTATAAGTAGTTTGCTAAAACGGAAAAAACTGAAACACGAGAAATTCGCGATAGACGGATTGAGGTTATCCACCTCAAATTACTATTTGCGAAATAAACTAAAAACTTTCCCTATTCGAACCTAATCGGGCGTCCTGGGCCCATAACCTAATGGAAACTGGTATAAGGATATTGATTTCCAGAATAACCTAGGGAAAATATAAAAGAAAAGACGGAGCGTGGTTGCAATGACAGCACGTATATTATAAGACCATAGAGTAGCAAAACAACAGGAACATCCGTAATATCTATGGGCAAAGACAATAATTAAAGTGAACTATTTAGGCTGCATTCACACTTCAACAGTAAATAAAAAATATGGCTGTGCAGTGCATCAAAAAGTTGATTATGAAATGCAATAATTAATATCGTATCACCGAATATATAGTTTCAGATGTAAAAAATGTATTTAGGAACTTGCCAAATACCTTTTTTACACCTCGTTAAATTCAGATTTAAATTGCAATTCATAATCAATTTTTAGTGCAAAATTTTCTATATTAATTAAAACTTGTAAATATTTGACAGCTATTTGCGACATTGTCAACCGTTTGGATACACGCTCTTAATATTGTAAATAGTTTTGTACATCAATGATTCCAAATACAAAAAAGCAGGCCTCATCTAAACAGCCAATTGCAGTCCACTGCTGTAAGCCTAAATAATAATATCAGATCCAGCCTGTCCCTTGCTATTCTTCCTCAGCGATGCCCTAGGACGAGGTCAGTACCCCACAGGAGGTACCCTGAGCGTGCGGTCACTAAGTTTGTAATCCCCTCGCTGCAGACCTTAGATTCAAGGCACGACTGTCCGATTAAGCAGAAGCAGCACAAAACTTCCTCAAGGTTGAAAATTGAAATGCGAGGTGCCATTAAAAAAAAACAAAACACTGTTGAAAGTAAACCCCCTCCAAAGAGAGCCAACCATGTCGGTACTGGGCAATCCACATCCATCCGTTTCTAGCTACCGTCTTCAAATCATTGATCTGTCATCCGCAGGGCGTTCCATACTACATTTACGTTTGGCTTTTCTGTGGTCTCTAGCACGTTTGCCAGTCACACAACGTTCTACTATAAGGCAAGTCTAAGAGTTAATTAAAAAAATAAAGTTTAAGTTAGTTGAAGTTAGTTAGTTACAAACTCAATCTGTAGGAAAACTTAGCTGTTTTTTTTCTCGTGGTAAAATCATCAAATGAGTCCTCCCACCCAGGGCAGGGTGGGAGGGACTGTCAGACTTGTATTGACTAAAATCCACGGTGTCCTTCAATAGCCCTTGACGTACCGGGGTCACGGTAATCCGTTAGTCCCGCGACCCCGGCAGGCTTTGGCCCTCTACAGGCCCGGTCACTATGCTGACACTCTTTGAGGCGCGCATGGAACACAACGCGCCGTCGACCCAGGCATGGTCCATGGTCGGACATCGAGTCGCCCATTACTCGCTGCCCGCATGCCCGCGCCTACGGTGGCCGGGGGCGTCTACCACTGCGAGGAAAACATAGCTAGAATTATTCTTAAGAAACCCTAGCAAAGCACCAGTCATCTACTTCGTGACCTAAGGCCATTGATGTTTAAACATTTTTCAATGCCCAAGGTCTTTTGGCTCCTCCACGTGTCCTATATTATGTGTGTGATCATAGAAACATCAAATGCACACTGCAGGTGGTGCATTCTCTAGGAATATTAAATTATTAGTGTATACCGGTATAGGTTAGGTTAGCAACTGCTAGTCTGCTACGAATGTGCGCAACTAGCGTATGACCGCGGCTTCATCTGTATACTCCGTTTAGTAATTTAAGGTTAAATTCTAGATTCTGTCAGTACTCTTATTTTAATTTATTATTCCTAATGGAAAGCTTCTTACAACAGCTAAGTAGTACGATATACATACACATACACGGAACCGGTCGAGCAGATGAACTTTTTCTGAGCAGTTAGCAATGGCAGATCCGAGCAATTGAATTTGACTGCTCTAGCAGTCTCTATATGTTTACCACTGGCTTACTGCTCGAGCAGTGTATGGACGGCCTATAGTAAAATGGTTTGCTAACTGTATTTCAATAAAACTTCGCCTACCTACCAACTTGATGAATGCTATTGACTATCCGATAACTATATCGGACTTTATAGCCAGATGTCGATACATTCCATGTTTTTCACAGGCTTTTATTTTATGTTTGCAATTCAAGAGCCCATATTAAAGATAATAATTAATTAACACGCATTTGGTTATTCTTTGTTATACGTACGGTCGGGCAGACCTTGATGATAAAATTCTAGGCTAGAAGGTACGCCCAAAAAGAAAATAGAGGGGTAATTATATTAGGTACTTGATGATGATGATGATGGTGGCCAACGCTAACTCGTAGATTTCATATAAGTCAAAATTAATAACTAAAAGCAACATAATTGAAAATGTTGGGCAAAAAAATCCTTACCCAAATGCATTAGTAATAAATATGTACTGTAAGCAAACAAACATAACGCAATACAGCAAATGCTATTGAGATAGAATTCAATACAATCTGATGCTATTGAGCGTTACCGTTAAATTGAATTTCAATTTGTAATAATGACAGAAGCTTAATTGAACTATTTGTATTCCTCGAATGTGTATTTCAAAGTTGTCGTAGACCTAATAAAGTAGTAGCTATGTAAAGTCTACGGCTAGTATTTACATTCTTCCTGCTTATGTAACTGAAATAAGAGTTAATGATAAAATGTACGTAACTTCAAACAAATTTTAATTTAAAGCAACATCGATTTTTAATCCTCACACTGTTCTTGAGATTACTGCCAATCGTTGAAGCGTGTAATGAATGCAAAAAGTTGCAGTAGTCCGGTCCGGTCTAAGGACGTTGCCTTCGAGGCTTCATCTGATCACATTCCGTTACTTTTTTTATTAAGAAATTATGCAAGATATGGCGTGTCAGCGACCCTGGTCGATGCCTCAGTACCAGTTTTGAAGTCCCGTAGCAAAGGGTCTAATGTATTCAGAAACTTGCAGATGATTTGGTGTCTTGTTTTTTAATGGGGACGGTCTCTTTTCGTTTGAGATTCTTCCCTCTTTGAATGGGTATTCATTAGCGTTGAAATAAATAGTACTTGCTTCGATATCAAGTTGTGCAGTGCCTTTCTGGATGCAACTTGAACGAAGTTGAATCCTAGATTGTAGTTAAAATACAACAGAATTAGGAGAAACTGTTCTCTTGAAGCAGGTCAAGGAATTTAAGAATCTGATGCTGCAATACTTAATAATTTAGGCAACATTTTGAAAGATTATAATAGTTACAAAGCAAAATTAAAACAATATTCGGAGTCGGCACAATATTCTTTTTACTTCCATTCTCCCCTGACAGACGTCATATCATCATTTACTCCGTTTTAGACGGTAATGAAGAATAAATTTTATATCATTCTTCATAATCATACCAACAGCAGGACGTCCACTCCTGAACATAGGCGTCCCCTATAGATTTCGAATAGAAACGGTTGGAAGCGGCTTGCATCCAGCGCGATTTTGTGTTCTTGTCATTCATGGAACTTAATCAGTATATTCAGTCATTCATAATCTTCTAAAGTGTGACAATGAAAAAAAAACCGAATTATCCACTTTTGGTTTAGAAGACAATGTTGGCTGTTAAGATGGTTGGTTGTTAGTCAAGGACGGTTGCGGTCCGCCGCACACCGCTGCCTCTACATGGTGGAACAACGGATTGTATGAACATGATCCGACGTCGTTAAATATGGGAATTTCCTGCAGTTTTTATGGACTGTCGTTGAGAGGAAGATCAACTGATGCATTTTTTGTATGTTACCAGGAATCAGCCATAATTTTTAAATCTAGTTTTTCTGCAAATGCATTTGGCAAAACACCTCACCAATTTGGATCTTTTGGCATTTTTAATTTCTTTTCAATCACTCTCTTACTGCTGAAAACAGAGACTACACTTCAACTTGTCAAGAGTTTTACTCTGTACATAATTATATGACGATTTCTAGCCTTTGCATTTACACCATAGAAGTGCAAAATTTTCTACATCGGTTATTCATGATACCTCGATAGTTTCTCCGCATTTCGTTGTATATTATGATTTATATCGATAAATATAGGATCTGCAGCAAAATTATATCTTTGGGGATCAAAATGCATAGATATTTGAAGTAGTAGTAAAGCACCTCGTCGCACGACAATCTCCGGCCACCGTAGGCGCGGGCATGCGGGCAGCGAGTAATGGGCGACTCGCTGTCCGACCATGGACCATGCCCGGGTTGACGGCGCGTTGTGTTCTACGCGCGCCTCAATGAGTGTCAGCATAGTGACGGGGCCTGTAGAGGGCGAGCCTGCCGGGGTCGCGGGACTCACAGATTACCGTAACCCCGGTACGTAAATGGCTACTGAAGGACACCATGGATTTTAGTCAGTACAAGTCTGACAGTCCCTCCTGCCCGGCCCTGGGTGGGAGGACTCATTTGATGATTTTACCACGATAAAAAATAAAAATAAAGTAGTAAAGTACCTCGTTAGTAAATGTTATTTAGATTCCTATCCAACACCGTTTGCATTGTAAGACACGACTTTACTGAAGGCAGTTTTGTAAAATCGTAGAAGTATAAAGCAAAGAGGTTTCATAACTACACCTAGAATCTCAATGATGTCTTCAGCTATTTTCTCGGCACTATTAAAAGTAAATCAGTGGCGCATTATTCAGCAAATCAGCTGATTTGACACTGACAGCTGTATACATACAACTTCAAAGATTTTTACGATAATTTTGTTTGTTATTATTTTGATGGTAAACTTGTTTTAGGAATTGTAGAATAAAAATAAATTAGGTTTCTTGTTTAGACCGTTTGTCTGATGAATAGTACCTTAATTATTAGTTTAAAATTAACTAGTTATTATTTCGTGGCACCTCGCTCTTTCCTGACTGCGCAAGGTAAACATTATTTTTTATCCAATCTTCTCTTTTTACTGATGCACGTCTAGATTATAAGGTTTTGGGATCCATTCCAGGGTCGGGCAAAGTGTTATTGGATTTTTCATTAGAAATCCTCAGTAGCAACCACGGAGTCAGAATTCGGGCATGGTAAGGGCATTGTGTTGGCCCCTTATTCATCATTATCATGTCACCCGCAGGACGTCCTGCTGAACATGGACCACCCCTGTAGATTTCCAATAGCATCGTTGTCCCACACGGGACTTATAGTATAAGCCCCATCGTTCACAAGACGCCGCAAGTCTCCGATACCTTACGACTTCGGCGTCCATTGACGCATGGCTGTGTACGAACCACTATGGATTTGTATAGCGATAGTCACCTGGATACCGAAGTTGTGTCGCCTAGTGTACGAAGGGGCGAACTGGCAAAATCTTGGTGGACTTCTGCGTACCCTTCGAGGATTACAGCCGAGATGTTCTTATCAAAACGGTATTTTATGGTATTTATTAAATTGTAAAATTAAATTGCATACACGCAAGTACCGTAAGACATTTTCAATTTGATAACAAGAAACAAAGATTGAAAGGCATGAAACATACCATTGTTCCGTTATGGATTCAATTTATTATTATTCGTACATTGACGATTACGTCTCAAGATCAGATAAAGTTGTGCTAAAATAAAATTAAGAAATTCTCGTATGTGAATCTTTAGTAAAGTTGTTTTTACGCAAGTGCACAAAAAAGGGGCTTTATTAATACTTGGTGTGTTGCAAAATATCTATATTGATTAGAAAAATAACTGAAAAAGTTTTCTTTTATATTAAATTTATTGTTTCATACTAATGATTGAGTTAGTAATTTTTCCTGCGTCGTAGTTGCGTTTACAAACATATAAAACTCAAATACATACACAGCTAGACCCGAAAGATCTAGGTACCTGTAGGCCATACAAATATTTGTCACGTGAGGGAATCGAACCCGCGACATACAGCACAGTCAATCTTACAGCCACTGCACTATGTCTTTAATAAAGCAAAAAAAAAACACCATATAATTATATTCTTAAGATTGCTTTATAACCGGCCAATGACATTCTTAGTAAACATATGTGTTACCATTACTATGAATGTAGTACCGAGAATAAATAGATAATATTATAACATTTGTTCACATATTTATGCGTTTTGTGGTTAAGTATTACATAGGTAGTTCTTTAAAGACAACTGCGTCACGAGTACATTGTATGATTTGATTTACGACGCCAAGTATTGCATTTTCTAAGTTGTAAGCATAACGGTGCGTACGAGTACCTTATGTTTAAAAAAATATGCCTTATTTTATGCCCATAGTTTAATATATAATAGAAGTAAGTACCAAAAAGTATCTGTGATAGTCGTTTTATTTCGACATCACCCAATTATCTACACATTGTACAGTCGAAAAAATAAATTGACAATACTTTTATTGTGCGTACAGCTAAGGGGGTGGAATTCCATGCCGCGGTCTTGGTTTTCTGGGAGCTACAACCTTGGGGTCTTTAAGTCAAGAGTAAATGGTTACTTCTAGGCAAGCGTGATCACCGTCGATCACATGATTGCTCATCACCAGGCCAGCCAGTGGCCCAAAGGGAGACGGTCGCAAATGATAATCAACCATAGCACTTATTCAATTTTAAAGCAACGGTTTTAATGGCATATGTATGATAGTACTGATAAACGCAACTTCCTTAGGAAAATGTGCGATATTTATTAATTATTTTCCTTTTCTTTACTTCCAGACGATGCTAAAAATCGGGGGAGGAGCGTTGCTGATCGCGGCCATTGTGGCGGTCTTCGTGGTCGCCACACAGGGCCGGGATCCTGACCTGGAAGCCTTAGAGCATGAGGGTCGGGAGTACATCTTCACGCTGGACAAGGCTATGGGGAAGAGAAAGAATAGGGCCAGTCTCTCCGAGTGGGATTACACGTCTAATATCACGAAAGAGAATGAAGAGAAATGGGTAAGTCGAGATTATTTACGGGTTTTCTGGTACTAAAAATTCTTCAGAACCTCTTATGTTACGGTTAATCCAAATTCATTCGTGCACACAGCTTCGCAGTACCAACAGGGTTGTGGAGGTCAGATAGACGACTGCCTATCTGACCTCCACGGCCTCCACCGAGTGACTACGCCATGTAAAATACTAGTATTTAGTTGCATTTGGTTGGATTGGAAGCCGACTCCAACAACATAAATTGGAAAATACTAGGCATATGACGATGACCGTGAGGGCGTCATTTAATTCGAAAAATATATGCATACTGCTTTCTTTGACTAGAAAAAAAAAATGTTTAGTGAAATGCAGAATTACGACTGCAAAAATGCAAGCAATAACTCAACTATTTTAATAAAACGTGCTTATATTCCACGTGTTTAGTGCAGTAATCAATCAAGAATCATTGATGTAAAAGTCATCCCACCAAAAACATTAAAATAATGTAAAAAAATGCCAAGTCTCTCGATGCAGTCTTTCCATCGTAAAAAGTTTTGAGATCTCATAGAAGCCAAGTCCTATTCAAATTATTTTGTAGTTATAAATCAACATTTAGTAATTGTATCAATAGTTTTCTTTATATTATAATTATAGTGACTTGGCAATGAGCACAAGAAGAAACAAAACGGCATATTTGGAGTTGAAAGTCACACACCGCATGCGTAAACATTAATATCACAAAATTAATTTTCTTTTGGTTTATCCGTGTCGTCCCAACCGAATTTCGGCAACGGCAGTCAGTCTCATCCAAGACTAGTAAACTGCGCAGGACATAAATTATAATGCACAATTGCACAAGTGTGTACGTAAACAACTAGATATTGTAACTACCTATGTCTATGTTATATTAATAAACTATTCGCCTAAATAACTGTTTCAGTAACAATAATAAATCTACTATCTAATCCGGCTAACTTAAGTTCTCCGAATATAGCTACAATATTTTTTTAGTTTCGAAATGGTTTTTCATAGGTAGGTGGCGCTATCAAATGAAAATTATCGAATTATTTTAAAGTACTACTTATACTGCGCTCGGTAACGAAACCATAGCGCGATTCAGACAGGTACAACGCCATCTATCGAGCGCGCATACAATCGAAATTTATCGCAATACAATGGAGTTTTAGCTTTATTAATTTAATGAATTATGAACTTTATGTATCAATTAATTATAGTCTATGTATTACATTTTTATTATTCTTTTCTATTCCATGTATTTATTCATCCAATTGAATACTTAAACAACGAACAAAGTTAACAATGCAGTCAAAATCCATACATAATGTTCTTGCCAAACCGCAAATATAAAATTGTTTTCTATGGTTTATTATTTTTTAATGTTTTTATAATTTTTCCTTTATATGTGGCTAATGACCTATCTTGGTGCAAAATTTGAAGTTTCTAAGTCTGCTAGAAGTACCTTAGATTTTTGATGATCGGTCAGTGAGTCAGTGAGTCAGTGAGTGAGTGACAAAATGGTGTAACTTTGATCGACCGTAACTCCTAAACTATTAATTCAATTGGCATGTAATTTCGAACTTAAGCTTGTTCTAATGCCTACTATTATTCACCGAAAACCTAAACTCCTAGCTTTGTCCACGTCGAAGATATAGGGGGGGCGAAACAGCCGCGAATCGCATCGAGAAAAGATGGTACGGCCGTGCCCGTTTTGCTCGAGACTTGGCTGGGGCACTGCCGTGCCCCCAGATAATTGCTATTTTTATGTTCAACGCTACTGAAATTCAATTTAAACTTAATGTTTCAGTACTTTGTGTGATTACACACTCAGTCACTCATACAGTTGTTATTAAGGCAATAAAAATTACTACTTACTAATCAAATTGGAGAACACTATTTTATGACGGCGATTTTTTATTACTTAATAGCGAAAAAGCCGTGAGAAGTGGAAAGAGTGGAGGGAGGCCTTTGCCCATCAGTGGGACACTGGACTGATATAATAATAATAATAATAGCGAAAGATTAATAATCAAACGTATTAGTTAGCTAAATCAAGTGCATACTTTGGCAAATATTGCTGTAAAAGCTCGATCTAAATTCAGATTCCAGCTTTGAAGATATTTATTTTAAAGATCAAAATATCTTGATCGAACTTGTTGACTCTTTAAATATTATGTTCAGATTTCGTGGTCTTTGAAACTCAATATGAATCTAAGAAATGATACAGTCTCAGATAGTAAAATTTGGATAAGCACAGAACCGGGTGATGTGGCGTCACTTGAGGGTAACTTATGGCTCACAATGGACGTATTTTCCATGTCAAAACTTACTGCTGTGGTAGTAGACAAGCCATGACGTCATAAAAATATAGAAATTAACACCGAATTTTGAACTGAAATTCTTTGAAACGGTCTCTCAAAAACTTTCCACATCATTCCAGATTCAAATCCGCCTAGAGCTGTCCCAACAAGAGAAGCGAGCTTGGGAGGAGACAAAGATGTACAGATGGCAGGACTTCCAAGATTTCACTCTTCGGAGGATGTTCAAGAAGTACAGCCAGCTGGGAGTATCAGCGTTACCTGATGACAAGTACAAGCAGCTGATGAGGTCGGTGTCCGGTATGGAGTCCAACTATGCCACGGCCAAGATTTGTGACTTCAAAGATCCTTCGAAATGTAATCTGGCTTTGGAACCTGGTAAGGAAGAACTTTAACCCTTACCGTAATATCGAAGTAAAAATTATGACTAGAGAGATACTTCTGTCTGTCTCGTTGGTTCAGGTGACGCAAGCGATTGCTAAGCATAACTATGGTCAGGGGTTTGATTCCCAGGTTGGGTAAAGTGTTATTGGCTTTTTCATTAAGACTTTTTTAGTAGCAGCTTTTGAGTCTGGATTTGTGCCTGATCGATAGCAACAGGCTGGCTAACTATTCATTATTATCATGATAACAGCCGTAGGACGTCCACTGCTGGACATAAGTTCCTGTAGATTTCCAATAGCAGCGGTTCGAAGCGACTTGCAGCGCGATTCTGTGGTCGTCTGTTCACTTTCCTCTTGGATAGGACTTAACCATAACTGATAAAATGAAGGTTTCCACAAGGTTACCTAATAATTTAGATACACTCTTGTCTTCGGCCATTACAGATGCGATGTTCGTTATTTCTTTTGCAAAATTTTTAGAACATCATTTATAAAATTTTCCAGATATCACAGAGCTGTTCTCCAAAAGCCAAGACCCTGATGAGCTGAAGCACCTCTGGGTCGAGTGGCACAAAGAAGCAGGTGCTAAGGCGCGCCACAACTTCACTGAGTACGTCGGCTTGTACAACGAGGCTGCTAAACTAAATGGTAAGGCTTATTGCTTTCACGGAGGCGATGGGGGGCGGCCGAACCTCTCGATTTAAACACGAGGGAGGGGAAGTGGGAGGCTGTTACCTTCTTTGCGAAGCAGTAATGTCAACGAAGAAGGAGGCGTTATGCCTGAGAGAAAGCCATTCCTCCACCTCACGCTCCAGTCGCGGTGTCGCGGGTCAGTCTAACGTAAACTTTATTTTTGTCTTTTTTTTTTAAAAGACAACTTGATAAGATTTTGGATCTTTGTATTCTTCCTACGCTTATGAACTTTTATGAAAATTGCAAAAACCTTTCGGCGTATATGCTTTACGACAATTTGAAGTAGTGAGTCCGATAAAACAATATATTCATGTCAATTCTTAGAAGTGACGGTATTAAAATTAGTTATGCATTAAAAATGTCGTCAAGTATGTTAGTGACGATGACGTAACAAACCGTTTGAAAATTTCGTAGAATTTTGTCTCCGGTATATTTTATTTATCAGTATCTATTTCCTTGTTTTCTACCGAACTAGTACAGCAGGCTTTTAGCAAAAAATATTTATTGAGGTTTTTAAGTATTGAGGGAATACTCACCAAATTATTCTCATAATTCGATCTTATCCACGAACGAGGGCAGATGGTGGCCCAGTGGCAACAGCTTCGACTTACCAAGTTATAGGTCGTGAGTTTCTAACTTAGCTAAATACATTACTTAGTGTATTATGAAAAACAAAACAAAACATTGTAAGGAAAATCGGCCCAGAAATATCTCCACGAAAAATTCTAAAGAGTCCGAATTGGACTCGCGTAATAGATCACACACCACTTCTTTCTGACAAAGAGGAGGCCTGTGTTCTAGTTGTGGAAACGATATGGGCTGATGCACGAACTTGCGTATATTCGTCTAGAATTTATTTAATCGAGAATTCTATATCTTTTGTTTCAAACGTTTGCGGATATTACAAAGATAGAAAAAAAAACGACGTGTTGTACTCTGGGAGTGCCGGCAGAAGTGAAAACTTCAATAGTAATAAACACACACGAACATTCGCGCAAGCGCCCTGCGCTGTCTTACTAATTTTCGATCAGGTCACGTGTCTTGACGCGAGTTTAACATTTTTTACCCATTCCAAAAAAAGTGCACAACGCCGCTAAAGAAGTTTTCACTTCAAAAATAATTTTGTAAAAAAATATTCTCTTTTCCAGATTTCAAAGACGTGGCAGACTGGTGGCAGTCAGAGTACGAGGTGGACGACTTCGAGCAGCAGTTGGCCAAGCTCTGGGAAGACGTGAAGCCGTTGTATCAGCAGCTACACGCGTACGTGAGGAAGAGGCTGCGGGACAAGTATGGAGACCATGTCGTGTCGGCCAAGGGTCCCATCCCTGCGCATTTGTTAGGTGGGATTCTAAGTTTTAATTAATAATTTTACTGGAGTATTATTGTCGCGGTAAATTTTTGTTCCACTAGCGAGTGCTATGAAGATATAACGAAGTGCGCTGATTATGGTGAAAAAGTCTTTAGTGAGTAGCTAGCCTAGAGCATCAAAAAGATTCTTGTAGACCATTTTGTACACAAACAAAGAATATTTAGAAATTATAGGAATGTTACTACGATTCCGATTTGAATGATTAGATATATGAGCATGGTCGAGGCGAAGGGAGTATTTAAATGATCGCAGCAGTTGGCGTTCTGTATTTTCTGCCTACCTCGTGGGAAAAAGGTGTGAGTTTATGTATGTATAATTGAAATACCATCCAGTGAAGACAAACTATTCTAAATATTAGGTCATATGCTCTTAGTGCTTTGAAAAAGAAATGGAAGGCTATTAATCCGTTTTATAAATGCCCATAGTTAATGTGAAAAAAATACTACTTTTCCGTAAAACCTCACCCATTCTCATTTCAGGTAACATGTGGGCACAAACATGGAGCAACATAGAATCATTCACCCGGCCCTACCCAGACAAGAAAGAAATCGACATCACCCAGTCAATGAAAGACCAGAACTTCACTGCACTCAAGATGTTCCAGATGTCTGATGAGTTCTTCAGGTCGTTGAACCTGACGGCGATGCCGGAGAAGTTCTGGAAGAACTCCATCATTGAGAAGCCTACTGATAGGGAGATAGTTTGCCATGCGTCCGCTTGGGACTTTTATGATGGAGAAGATTTTAGGTAAAAGCGAATATTGACTTTAATCCAGACATCGAAAAAAAGGAACAATAACTGTTTTTGCATGAAAGTACTTATCGGTTTAAATCTGCCACTAAACGTTAAATATTAACAATACTATGAACATTGATAGTTTTGACAAGATCAAATCTGATCATAATTATCTTCTTGTTAGTTAAATCATTAATAGTTTATCTGCTTTTCTCTGGTTAGCAATTTTTTTTTAAGGACACATTTAAGATGGGCTTTTAGCTTATCACAGGCCTCTTTTTGAGAGAAAGAGGGTTGTGATCCATCATGCGGACCCAGTACGGGTTGGATGGCTTGATCGCAGTATGATGGCAATATGTTGCCATAATCACTTTGCTTATGCCCTAGCAAGACATCTGAATCAATCTATTCCTTTACCACATTATTTTATGAGTACTCGACTGCCTAAAATACTTCAGTTTGGATTATTCCATAAACAGAGTAATCATACACTAACAAAAAATTCAAAATTTCAACTAACATTCCATTTTGGCTTAATTTTGAAGGATCAAACAGTGCACATCAGTTGACAAAGAGTACTTTGAAACCACACATCATGAAATGGGACATATCCAATACTTTCTTCAGTATAGACACCAACCATTTGTTTTCCGGGATGGAGCTAACCCAGGTAAATAATCTTTATTTGTTACACCAGGATCAAAATGTGTACATCGATCAACAAAGAACATTTTAGAACGGTGCACCACGAAATGGGTCATGTCCAATATTACTTGCAGTATAGAACTCAACCGTTCCAGTTTCGAGAGGGTGCCAATCCAGGTATTTGGAATTTGGGAAGGAATAACTTCATCATTGGACCTGCTTCTTCTTAAATTTCTCTATTAATTTATTTATTTCTACTGCGAGATGCCTTACCTTAATTATAGTTACATCGTTATTATTATAGTACATATTCAAGCTTAATATTGTGGAATCCTTAAGGGATACCACGGATTTACAATAGTGCTTAGTTAAACTTAATATTTTTGAAATCGTTATGGGATACCTTGATTTTACAATATAGGTGTGTCTATTGTATCTATGTATTCAACTGCATCGCCATTGTCATTATTACTTTTCATATTTTGGTATAATTGAGTAAAATCTATGAAAAAATCGTCGCATTCCCATCGTTGTTCACTAGCTATTTATCTTCTTAAACGGTATTTTATGAATACATTAGCACATTTCGATACAAGTGGACAAAGTGTGTTATTGCATTCGAGACGAAATACTCGAGACGTACTAGGTGAGGGTGATAAAGAGTCGAGAACAGTAATAACAAATGCCCTCGTGTATCGAACGACGTTTTTCAATACACTTCCAAAGAAATACAAAAATAAGAGTAGAATGAATAATAGTTTTGCCATAATTGTTAGCAAACTATAACATTTTCTTTTTTTCCGCCCTTTGACCAACTGGTGAAATAATTTTTAAATAATAAAAAAAATATTTACACCATACAGACGCGGAAATTATTGTTGGTGAAAAAAAAAAATCACCGCCCATTATTATAGGCATTGTACCAACTTGGACTTAGTTATCTATGATTTTCGCACAAGTACGAAGAGGAAAAGGCACGCGTATGAAGTACACTGCATGTTGAACCTTGTCGTAGTGCGATAAGTGCCAGTTTTCGAAGAAGTGTATTGAAAAAATGTTTGCAAAACCTACTCAATCGCAAGACTTTCTGCAGCATGGCCACTTAACTCTTCCATGGTAACTTCTTATTCTTCTGACATATATTTTAGGTTTCCATGAGGCTGTCGGGGACACTATTGCGTTATCAGTGTCTTCTCCTAAACATCTCCGACGCGTTGGTCTGAGTACTGGTGACGCTGAAGATGAACAGACCGAAATCAATCAGCTTTACAAAATGGTGAGATATAATTTTTATTTGTCACCATGTCGGTAGTCCTCTAAGGGCTAGGTTAGTTATCCTACAGTAGGGAACTGACTAGACCCCACAGCAGGCCCACCGGGCATCGGCAGAGAGCAGATATCGCCCTCATCCGACCCCTCTTGGTGGGTCAAGGGGCGATGGATCTGGGGAGATTCGTTGCCCCTCATCAAACTAGAACAAAGATGGCGGCGCGTAGTGACGTGTGCTTTTCATAAACCGAAACCTCCCACACCCTGGGATAGGACTATGGTGCCCGAGGGAACCGGGGTGATTTTAGTTAGTTGAGTCTGACACCGTACGCTGCAGTAATTATGTATACCACATGGGGCAGAAATCATGATTAAGTCTTATTTTATTAGGGGTCAAGTCTTTTAACATCAACTCAATAGAAAATCCTTTTTCAATATTTTTTCAGGGTATAGACAAGATTGTATTCCTGCCATTCGCCTACACTCTGGATATGTTCCGTTACGGAGTTTTCCGAGGGACCACTACTCCTGAGGACTACAACTGTCATTTCTGGAGGCTCAGGGAGATGCTTCAGGGTGTGGAGCCACCAATCAACAGGACTGAGGAGGACTTTGATGCAGCTGCCAAGTACCACGTGTCAGCTAATGTGGAATATGCGAGGTGAGGATGTTAAGCAATTTCTTTTTATTAAAAACAAAAGATATAGCTGGGACTTTACTAGGTTCCAGCAAAATTTTGTTTACGCTGATCGCTACTGAAGAGCATATTAAATAGTTTTCTCTGTGAGGGACTTAGGTGTAATCACACAATGTGTGATGAGGTTCAATCGGGCGGTCATGCAATTAAAGCCAACTATATCGTCATTTGTCTCGTTTCGGTTCGAATGATGCGGTTCGATACCCAGTCGAACTATTTGATTTTATTTCAAGGACTCCTTCTGATAAATTAATTTCCCTTCACCAATGGACTGCTAGGGGCTGTCGGCTTTCGATGGCCTGTATATAACCCTCGAGGATTAAATATTTTGCTGGAGCGACAATAACATGCACTTGACAAATGGTTGTACATGTGTCATAGTCATGGCTGAATAATGATGAAGATGACACATTTTTTAAGATACCTTACAAAATAAAATCATTAAATGCTCTTTGGTGATAACGCGTGGTCTTATAGAGAACTCTTTCTTTGAAATTTCAGATACTACGTATCGTTCATAGTGCAATTCCAGTTCCATCGCGCGCTCTGCCAGCTGGCTGGAGAGTACGTGCCCGACGACTTAAACAAGAAGTTGGTAGACTGCGACATCTACCAGAGCATTGCCGCTGGAAACGCACTTGCGTAAGTTATTAGTCTTTAAGTTATTCTCTGATGGTTTAAAAGGACTTTTCTTGCTGTGAATAGAAAAATTCTAGGTTTACTTGTGCATTATTTAGGGTTTTTTCTTCTGTGGATTCTTCTGAATCAGATTAGTGACAATAAATTCTTGCTGCCAATGGAAGCGTTTACTGCACTGTACTGATTGGCTTAAGTTCTCATCCTTCCCTTCAACTATTCCTCTCTCACTCTCACACTCAGTTCATGTAACTGCACTAACCAATGGATTTCACTGAGATACTGCTGGTAATCTCACGAAGAAATCATTTCGTAACTAAAAATTAAAAATCCTATTCTCCCTACAGGAATATGCTCAAGATGGGTTCATCAAAACCCTGGCCCGATGCGATGGAAGCCCTCACAGGTCAACGACAGATGAAGGCTGATGGACTCCTGGAGTACTTCAGACCACTACAAGAGTGGCTGACGGCGGAGAATCAACGTACCGGAGAATATATCGGATGGGAACCTAGTAGAACACGTTAGTATTATTGCATTGTTTTATAAATTGTAAGATAATGACCGGTCCGTGATTCATAATGATAGACGCGATGTGATAGACGATCTCACAGACGCAAGCCTACATAGTGATGGCACGATAAATGCGCACAGCGCTTCTTAGTCCTGGTTGGTGACACACGAAAAAGTTAGTGATAGTTCCCCTTTCGTAACGGTCTAATCAAGGGGCGGTATTACAAGTGAAGAACTTATTTATGCACTTTCTAAATTTCTTGCCTTATTTTCCCAGAATACTGTACAGCGGAGCAGCGGGCCGCTTTGAGCGCAAAGGAGGTGACGAAACCAGACACACAAGAACCGGCCGAGTCGTGACGCGTTGAGTACTTACTACACTTAGTCTAATTTATAGCAGACAAGCAACACAGTATTCATAATAAATGTTTTTTTTTATAAGGAATTTTGGTATTTTCTTTATGAAGAAGTTTCCTTGTACAATGGAAGTAGAAATTGGCCTCTTCTCAACTTGGCTCTTAAGTTCATTCTGATACTTTCAGGAAGGCGCTGTAGATAATAAATTAATCTGTGAAAACATTTGTGGAGGTCTTCATTACATAGTATAAAATAATCTTCCAAGCTTCCCTCTGTCTGTCCCTGTGTACCTATGCTTAGATCTTTAGAAGTACACAACGGATTTTGATGCGGTTTTAATATACAGATTGATTCAAGAGGAAGGTTTATATTTATTTAACATGCATAATATAGTAAAGATTGCACCCGTGCGGATACGGGGCGGGTCGCTAGTAGGAAATAATACTGACAAACAAAATTGTAGCTTTGTTTCAATTTGCGGTATTCAAAAAAAACAAGCAATTCTAATATGAGCAAAGTTGCTGTCATTTGGAAAGATCATCAAATGGTGACAGTGTTTCGTAAGGCGTACCTACATGAGTAGGCATAAGCATGCAGCAGGTATTCAGCAATGTTTACCGAATGTGTTTTTCAGTTTTAAAGTGACAACGCCTTCTAGCACTTTGATTACACTATTTTCGAAGTGAAAACTTCTTTAGTGGCGTTGTGCACTTTTTTGGAATGGGTAAAAAATGTTAAACTCGCGTCAGGACACGTGACCTGATCGAAAATTCGTAAGACGGCACAGGGCGCTTGCGCGAATGTTCGTGTGTGTTTATTACTATTCAAGTTTTCACTTCTGCCGGCACTCCCAGAGTGCAACCCGTCGTTTTTTTACCAATATCGGTTACACTCTACTTCCAAGATTAAATTCCTGTCTTTTACGTAATTTAAGAACAACTTTCAAAATTGCTCGATCATTCTTTAGATAGTAGAATGAGATGAAGATAAAATATTATCGATTCGAAAGATATGAAAACTAAATAACAGTAGGTAAGTTGGTTCAAAGCCCGTTCCATGATAGCCAGGATGTCAAGAGATTCAATTATCTTTTAGAATTTATTCAACTGTTATGTTGAAACTAAAATTGTGACTGAACAGAAGAAAGTCGTTATTCCAGTCTCTTTTGGAAAAAATACGAAAAACTGTTCCTTTGAGTTTGACTTAGGGCTTGTGTACACAAAACATTCGTTTTTCAAGGATCGTTTTTAACGGATACGTCACTACTGGATTTGACCCATTTAAGCCTTTGTCAAACAGACTGGCGTGGCGAATGCGAAGCTTGACGTTTTTATTTGTAATGTATGGAATTGTTTGAATCCTGTCACATAGAAAAGTGAAAGAGATCCGATAGCGTGACAGAACTATTGGACTGACGTGTCGCTTCGGTTCGGTATCGCTTCGGAAACGATTCGCTTTCGCCTGTATGTTTGACTAAAGCATTATAGTACCGTTTCAACGAACCTGTCGGAAAAGAATTTTAACGGATTATAGTATTTTAAGGTTGCTGCCACTATAGTTCTGAACAGAAGAAATGTCTGCCGCGCTGATTCTGGGCAAGGCGGCAAGCCAAGCGACACTGCGACTGTATTACTGTTGTGACATTGTTGCGGTGTTCGGAATTAAATTTCGTATTAACATATCCAACCCAAACTAACATTATAAATTCGAAAGTAAGTATCTTTGTTACCTACTTTCTACACCCAAAACCGATCATCCTAAAATTTTGCACAAATACGTTGTCAGGTGTACAGAAACAGTATTTATGGTACTTTTTTTTATGGTACTTTTCACCCCGAATAAAGAACTGTTCCCGAGAAAAACAACAACAACTGATGATGGATGGAGTTCATGTAAGTGTAACATCCGAAAAACTTGTTGAATTCTAAAATAGCGCGAGCGAAGACGTGCGCAAACAATTTAGTTTTGTTGGAAAAATTCAGTTGATTATTATTATTTCTACAGGTACGTATCTAGATGCGCTAAAGACATCAAATCACCTTGACAATGTCAGGTTCAAGGACAGCTACAAGTAAATAAACTTTAATCAATATTTTGATTCCACACACGTTTATTTTTGAGGAAAAAACCTAGAGAATGTGTTTATGCAATGTAAACACGTTCAAACTGAGCCAATGACAAATGCACGGGAATCTGTTTATACTAGTTTGATACTGCTGAGCCGTTTATTATCAAAGGTATATCTCATATATCTGCTGTATATGATGCAAAATGTATGAAAACAGGTTCTTCGAAGGATAAAAATATCTGGTTACCAATGTTTGTCCAGTCTTCATTTTCTGGGATAAATCGATTCATAAATGTGCCCGTTGGGACAACATTTTTGAATAAATTTATTCCTTTTTCGAAAAGAATTATGTTTTGAAACTTGAATACAATAATTTTGTATGCACACTGAAAACTCGTTCTAAGATACCAGTGAAAAGACTGGGCTAATCTTGTATCAATGGATATCAATAATTCAACTGCGACAGATTAAATTATCATTCATGGAGTGTCTCAGATAAATACGTTTCGCATCTCATCTCAAGTATCAGTACGGATTTGATAGCAGCAGGAAACAGGCGGTGAGTCTTGTCACCTTTTATTACTTAAGGAAGTCTTTATAAATAAAGGGGAAAATATTTCTGTTGGTTGGACTAACTACGTACTTAACAATAGTTTGACCGACGACGACATGATGTCGGTCGCGTACGGTCGGTTGCGTACGGTCGGTTGCGTACGGTCTGTCGCGTATTTTAGTGAGAAAAAGCAATGAAGTTTGCGCCGCTGACATCAGCGTTGCAGAATGGTGCTATATTGAACACAATGTATATTGGTTGAAACGCGCGACCGACCGTAGGCGACCGATCAGCGTAACATGATTTTAAGTCTAATAAGATGGCTGAGAAGACGCAGAAGGTGGTGGATTGGGTGTTGTGTCGCTGCCATGTTCAATGGTGGACTGCGATTGGCTGAGGTGATTGATTGATTGATGTAGTAAACTTAGTAAGTTGGCGTGAGAGCTTGTAGTATGAGTTGGTAAATTGCGGGTCGCCATTATCCATGGAAAAGGTTTATAGCGTTTGCGGTTAGAGCTGTTTCGGTGGTTACATAGTGCTCGGATAGATGTAATTTAAATCAATCGACACATACAAAAAAAGAAATATATTTTCAATCGGTTCGCTTTTCAAAAAACTTGTAATCTTGGTCTTGTGAGTGGATATTGCATGATTCCAAGATATCGCGTGCCTATTGTCAGGTCTTTTAATAGTTTGTCTTAAGCTGAACATATTACAAATGGAAGCGGAACAAGGAAAATGTCCGATGGCAAAGAGGATGTATTTATCTGATTGTGTCGTTCTAAAAATACAATAAGTATTGTTGGACGTGGTCAGTTGAGTCAAACAGAGTTTTAACCAAAGTACCTAGAAGTTCCTGCCGGGGTCGCGGGACTTACTCATTACCGTGACCCCGGTACGTAAAGGGCTAGTGAAGGACACCGTGGATTTATTCAGTACAAGTCTGACAGTCCCTCCCGCCCTGCCCTGGGTGGGAGGACTCATTTGATGATTTTACCACGATAAAAAAAATACCTAGAAGTTCATTAGGGTCAAAACTTAGAGACCGGTCATAATGGGAAATATGCGTGAGACAGTGGGTAACAATATTTCTAGCTGTAACTTATTCTGATCATTAATTAGTATTCAGTTCACCAGCTGCATTTGGTGAGACTGGAAGCCGACCCCAACAAATTTTCGAAATGCTGGGCAGATGTTGTTGAATCCTCGGTGCTTTGACATGTGCCTCCTCGCTATGCAAGGGTCATGTATGACTCATAATCCTGCATGCGACCCTGTGCTGGTTGAATCAAACCTGTATGCCCACGTATTTTATTGAATTTATGATATGGTTATGCGATGTCCAAGATTGCGAATGAGTTATAACATTACAATATTAATTAATATTAAATGGTTACAATTATCTTCAGTATTTTACTATTAGGGATATTTTTTTTTTTTTCTGTTATTTTTTATTTCTTTTTTTTAAATACGTTGCCCCACACTAGGAATTTCTCCTGTGTCGTGGGTGCGTTTACAAACATAGAAACTCACATACACAAACACCCAGACCTGGAACAACTACTTGTAGGTCATACAAATATTTGTTCCGTGTGGGAATCGAACCCACGACACGCTGCGCAACAGTCCAATCAGCTCAGCCACTGCGCTAACAGCTACAAGCAAGAGTCTGGTTTGCGTAAGGCAATGTTGGCTTTTTTTTATTTATTTGTCTATTTTCCCAATAAAGACACACAGAATGTCGGGAAATGGTGAGCGTCATGTTTACCTGTCTGTTATCTTTTAAAGCCATAATAACTGTACGTTTTTCAATGAAAAAAGATATTATGTAGTACATACTTGTGAAATCACTATTGTTAAGTAAAAACATCACTGCGAGTTTAACGAGTTTTCACGGTAGTAACAAAGAAAAATCACATTTTCCTCATAATATTCAGTAATTAGTTGAAACTAAAAAATATTGCAGCTAACATCCTTATTATTGCGCGAGGTGTCATCAAAGTTGATCGTGATTCAACATCCCGTATAGAAAATCAATTTAATTATTAAATTCGTGTTTTCGTGAAAAACGAAAATGTGCTTTGTGTTTTGTGCAATAGGTTATTTTTTTAAATAAATGTCTGGTTGTGCTTGAAGTGTTTTTGATTTGAGGTTTGGCATGATATTGTCGAAAGAACAAAAGTGTTGTCTTGTGAGTATTGTGTATTTTCTGTTTTATTTCTGACAATTCAAAACTCTTCAAACCGGTTTAACATTATTGGTGTATGGAGTGTTTGTAATGAATAGCGAGACGATAATCAAAGTAAATGTAATTAAGTTTTGTGAGAAAATATGTGAAAGAAAAGGGAGTGAGAGATAGAAAAATAAGCCCAAAGTAACAAGGAATAAGAAAGTTCATGATATTTGGAACTGTAAGCAAAAATAAATCGAGCATTTTTTATTTTACTAAACCTGAGTATTTTTCTTACAAAAATCTATCAATGTTATTATTATAATACTATCAAATGATGAAATAAGGTCAAAATCAGATAAAAATATAAACAATATTGAAAGACCGTCACTTCAAATGTATCCTTCACGAATTCACGTCTTCAATAATTATAATTTGTATGAAATTGTCACAAATAGTTAGTCAAAACTAACAATGTTTTTTTAACGCTTATGAATATTAATGAGCATCTTTTACGAGTATGTTGTCCACATTATGTAGTAACAGATTAAGTAATATATTTTATAAGAAATGTAATAATAGTCCTCCTGTCCGATTTCGGCTACGGCGGCAAATTTCAACGGAGATTAGACAACTGCGCGAGACATATTATAGTGCACAAGTGTGTGCGCAGGCGCAGGTGTAATATTTGATTCTTTACTCGCATAGTTCCGATGGGACGGCAATCCGTCACAACCGTAGAGAGATCAGGCGTAGGACCAACGGCTTAACGTGCTCTCCGAGGCACGGGGGTATTATACCGCCAACTTAAACTCCAGGCACCTACTGAGAATTTTTTTTAGAAGTTTTTGAAATGTACCAAATTACTAACAGGAAAAGTCCCTTTTTTACCGTGGTAAAATCATCAAGCGAGTCCTCCCAACATGGGTGGAGCAAAGGCGACTGTCAGACTCGTACTGACTAAAATCCACGGTGTTCGTACAATGGCCCTTTACATTTCACCTTCACGGTTATCTACTTAGACAGTATGAAAGTTTTTTTTTAAATATTATTATTTTTATTATTATTCCTGCGCTGAGTCCTGCGATCGGACCGGGGCAGAAAAGGCCCCATATTTACAGATTGAGTAGGCTTAGAATGCTACTGTTTTGCCCCTTTAACCACTAAACGAGCAATTTTTTTGTCATTCTGTCCATCGGTCATAACTTGCACACAGGAGGACACGGTGAAGTGTATTTCTTATTCAGATTTTTGACATAAATCAAACGTGGCTGCAAACAATCAGGCTGGAAGATAAGAGAGCCTCTTAATCCAGGTGCTGTCCCACTTAAAATCCTGTGGCAATTGCAATCTAAATGCTGTTGCATGCGGTAATTATAGCTATAGATTTATTAACAGATTACATATCCTGCGATTATTATGCCTGATTTGTTTACATGGTATTGCTTTTATTAAGTCTTTTTTTTTTAAGTCTATGTTATCCCTTTTAAGAGAGGCCGTGCCCCTTTTAAATGTATAGATAGTAAGCGGGGTTCTTTTTATAATTTTTTATTTTATTTGTAAGATTCTAAACATTAATGGAAAGGAATGAAAGGATTGTTCTAGCAGAATTACATACTTCTATTAATTAAGCTGTGTTGGATTAGATTTAAAGTTTAAGAGTTCAAAGGTACATACAGTCCACATTGAATAGATTGACCACAGGGCCGCCGATATTAAATAAGATGTATGCATACGTTTTTGTTAGTTGCTAATAAACACCAGCTAAGACAGACGCTCGTTTCATTGAACCGCACTTCCCAAGATAAAGTGAACCTTAACCTACACAACATAGTGGTCACAATCGAGCCGGACTAATTAGTGTATTGAATAAAAGTTACCACATTCCATCGGAGATAAGGAACCGGCGAGTGAATCGTAACTCGTAAACAAAGTAATTAGTGATTTTTTGCATTGAAGATTATTGTGTTTTAACATCGAAATATGTCTACTACGGCCGAACATGCGCTTGGTATATTAGAAGACACGGCAGAGTTACTAAAGAAGACACAAGTAAATTTACGTAAATGTCCGAAACAACGTTTGTCCAAAGGATACATTCAAGCTCGAATTCAGTGCATCGAAGAATATTGGAAAACATTCAACGCCGCGCATCAAGACTTAGCGAGATTGACGCCGAGAGATAAACGTAATTTGTTATCGTATTTCGTTAATGAAGAGTTTTATATTTACGAAGATCTTTATTTGTGTATGTTGGGTGAATTACGAGATATGCTTGAAAGGGTATCAACAAAATCTTCACAGCCAATGATTGTTAACGAAGAAGATAGCCAACCAACACAAGTGAAACTGCCAAGTATAACAATACCTACATTTAGTGGAATCTACGAAGACTGGCCTGCGTTTAAAGACTTATATGTTTCGTTAGTGCATGATAACAAGTCACTAAGCAACGTTCAAAAATTGCATTATTTGAAAACCAGCATCAGCGGTGAACCAGCGGCGCTACTTAAACATATACAAGTAACTGAGAACAACTATTTACAAGCATGGGAAACATTGAAAAATCGTTACGGTAACAGAAGATTGATAGTTAATTCAATGATGAAGAGATTATTTACTCAGAAAAAGGCGAACACTCAAACTCCCAGTCAACTTAAGTCAATTTTGGATACAACATCTGAAATATTAAATAACCTTAAAAATTCAAATGTAAACATTGACTCTTGGGATCCATTAATTGAATTTCTGGTCATACAGAAATTGGACCCAGAGACTCACAAGGACTGGGAAGCGTACGCTTACAAGGGCAGTTCAGACGAATTACCTACATGGGAGGAATTAAAGACATTTCTAGAAAGTAAATTTCGAACATTAGAATTACTCGCACCTTCTACATCTACATCTACATCAGCAAGTACACGCGAAAAACCTGCTAAAGAACGTACGTTCCATGTTTCAACGAAGGAAAACACTTGTATAATGTGTAAAGAGAACCACACGCTGGCTCACTGCAAGATATTTGCAAAGATGCAACCTTCAGAACGATTTGATTGTGTAAAGAACAACAAGCTCTGTTTTAACTGTTTGGCATCAGGACATGCGGTTTTCAAATGCCGTGTTCCAGTGTGCTGTTATAAGTGCAAACGACGCCATCATACTCTTATACATCTACCAAAGAAGACGGATGCCTCGGCATCATCAGAGTCTATACAATCAACGCCGACAGCATCAACTCAGACAGATGTAGAAGAAAAGGTGCAAGTTAATACAATGATTGCGTCGTACCACAATGCCAGAAAAGATACAGGAATGTTAGCAACTGCAATGGTGAAACTAAAAAGTGAACAAGGACACACCGTGATGGTTAAAGCACTTATAGATCCAGGATCACAAGCCTGTTTTATCAGTGAGAAAGCAGCACAACTGTTAAAACTCAAAAGACATGTAACTAATAGTACAGTTACTGGAATGGAATCTATGAAGATCGTCGTCAAGCATAAAGTAAATGTACAAGTTTTATCACGATGGGAATCCAATTTCATGCTACCTGTACAAGCCTACGTGATGTCCAAAGCTTTGACGATACAATTGCCTGCTGATACATGGTCAACAACCAATTGGCCACACTTGACTGATTTAGATTTAGCAGATCCAAAGTATGGAGTATCAGGAAACATTGATCTGCTTCTAGACGTCAAGGGATATGCAAAGATACTACAACAAGGTCTAATCAAGGGTCCACCGGGTTCACCTATAGCTCAGAGAACCAACCTCGGCTGGATAGTATTTGGTGAAATAAGCATCAAAACAAATCCAAAGGAAAAATGTTTAATGGCAATGAATGAACAAGTCGATGTGAAAGAATTATTGAAAACTATGTGGGAATTAGAAACCGATACGAAAAGGAAATTTACTAAGGAAGAACAACTATGCGAAGAAATTTATGAAAAAACACATACTAGAAACAATGAAGGACGATACGTAGTAAAATTACCCTTTAAAACAGATTGCCCAATATCACCCGACGGAAGAACAAGAGAGATATCATTAGACAGATTCCTACAATTAGAGAAGAGACTGAACAAAAATCATGATCTAAAACAAGAATACACGAAGGTTATTGAAGAATACATAAATTTAAAGCACATAGAACAAGTACCACAAAATGAAATAAACACGAAAAGATCTGTTTATTTACCTCATCACGCGGTAATCAGGAACGACAAGGAAACTACGAAGACTCGCGTCGTTTTTGATGCATCCTGCAAGGGTTGTAATGGAGTATCCCTAAACGATGAATTACTGACTGGTCCAGTGCTGCAAGACGACTTACGAAGCCTGATAATAAAGTGGCGAGCACACGCAGTATGTTTTGTTTCTGACATACAAAAAATGTATCGAATGATATTGGTGACCAAAGAACATCTACCAGAGAATACTATGGCGAAAAAATTCTTCTGAAAACATACAAGACTTTAGACTCTTGACAGTTACCTTCGGCACAGCTTCGGCACCGTATTTAGCGGTGAAAACTCTATTGCAACTCGTTAAAGATGAAGGTGCCAAATACCCTGAAGCTGCCAAGGTGTTAGAAGAAGATCTATACGTTGATGATGTCATGTCAGGATGTGGTAATTTGGAACAAGCCATTAATCTGAGCAAAGAGTTAAAGGCATTATTACATCGAGGTGGCTTCGAGCTTAAAAAGTGGTCCGCAAATAACATAGATTTTTTAAAGTCTATAGATCCAGATGATAGATCAGTGAATGCACATTTGGATTTAAGTGTCGATGGAACTGTAAAAACTTTAGGTGTGCAGTGGAACTTAAGCAACGATCAATTCGAATACCAACTGAACCTAGCTCCGCTTCCTACGATTGTTACAAAGCGAAATATACTGTCGGATATTCAGAAACTATTTGACCCCCTCGGTTGGATAGCGCCATGCATCGTACAAACAAAAATTCTGATACAAAAGCTCTGGCAAAGCAAGATAGGTTGGGATCAAGAACTCTCTGCGTCTGAGAAGGAAGAGTGGAAAACCATACGCGAAGATATTACCAATGTTAATGAAATATACATAGACAGATGGATGGGTACATACAATTCGAATAAAAGCAACACATAACTCCATGGTTTTAGTGATGCATCAATGAGAGCATACGCAGCTGTTGTGTACTGTCGCGTACACAACTCCGATGGTACAGTCAGAACCTCATTAATTGCAGCAAGAACACGCGTTGCTCCTTTGAAGACAGTGTCGTTACCACGGCTCGAACTGTGTGGAGCTGTTCTGGTATCAAGATTATTAAAACAAGTTGCAGCAGCATTGAAAATTCCATCGACTAATATTTTTGCGTGGACAGATTCGGAAATAGTTATCGCTTGGCTACAAAAAGAGCCTAGCAGATGGAAGACTTTCGTTGCTAATAGAACGGTTGAAATCACAGGAAACGTTTCAAGAGAACGGTGGTATCACGTAAAATCGCATGATAACCCAGCGGACGTAGCGTCTAGAGGGGCACTTGTATCAGAGCTGAAAACATGTGATTTGTGGTGGAAAGGGCCCGAATGGCTTTCAAGAAAAGATGTTTGCTTTACACAACCTAACGTTATACCTACTGAGCTAGAACAAAAGACAACAATACAAACTCTTACAATTACCGAAAATGAAGAAGAAAAAGGAAGGTTAACAGAACAATTTAAAAATTTCAGCTCATTAAATGAATTAACTAGAAGCATTGCACTTTGTAGAAGATTTTTAAAACATAAGATTTTAAAAGAAAATGTAGATGCTACTTTGACTACGGAAGAATTAGACAGTGCTCTAAAAACATGCATCAAAAGGGTACAGAGCGAAGAATATGCAGAAGAAATAGAGTTTATAAAAAAGGGAAAACAAGTTAAAAGGACTAGCAATCTAAAGACTTTAGATCCTTACTTAGATGAGTCACAGATTCTTCGGGTTGGCGGACGCCTTAGACATGCTAACCTAACAGATCAAGGTAAGCATCCAATCATATTAGGTCATAGAAACAACCTGGTCCCGTTGATTATAGCCGATGCACACTGGAAAACCCTACACGGAGGAATGCAGCTAATGTTGAGTTTCTTAAGATCTAAATATTGGATAACGCGAGCGAAAGGACAAGTTAAACAATATGTACACCGATGCTTAATATGTGCCAAACAGAGTGCTACTGCTAGAATGCAAGTAATGGGTGATTTGCCGAAGGTTCGCGTGACACCGGCTCGACCGTTTTTGCATTCTGGTGTGGACTTCGCTGGACCATTACATGTTCTATGGAGCAAGGGAAGAGGAGCAAAAACACACAAGGCCTACATATCAATATTTATATGTATGGCTACCAAGGCCATTCATCTGGAGCTAGTTGGAGACTTGACATCAGAGGCATTCATTGGTGCATTCAAGAGATTCTGTGCACGAAGAGGCAAGTGTGCACATTTATGGAGTGACCAGGGGAGGAATTTCATCGGTGCAAATAAAGAGCTAGTAGCCATGTGGAAGGAAGCAAGCATTGAATTTTCAGGAGCAATCGCAGACTCGCTTGCATCTGATGGCACACAGTGGCACTTTATTCCTGCATATAGTCCTAACTTCGGCGGCCTGTGGGAGGCGGGAGTTAAATCTACAAAGTATCATTTAAAACGAATACTAACGAACAATCTAACGTTTGAGGAGATGTCGACAGTATTATGCGAAATAGAGGCTGTTTTGAACTCAAGACCATTATGCCCTCGAGATGATTTGGATAATGAAAACATCGAGCCACTCACACCTGGGCATTTTCTCATTGGAGAGACCCCCATTGCAATACCAAGTCCACAATTACAAAACCTAAAAGTGTCCACTTTATCACGCTGGCAGTATGTCCAGAAGCTGTTACATGATTTTTGGTCTAGGTGGCAACAAGAATATTTATCTCGACTGCAACAACGTCCAAAATGGCTTAAACGAGAAAAGGAGTTTGAAGTGGGTAATATAGTACTGATTAAGCAGGAGAACCTTCCCCCTGGGAAGTGGTTACTAGGACGAATAGTAAGCAAGCATCCAGGACCAGATGGCTACACAAGAGTTTATAGTGTCAAGAGCGGTGACACTGTAGTAAAAAGATCCGTTACTAAACTCTGTCCATTGCCAATAGAAAGTAGCACTGAATAGTCTTATTAATTATTGCTTAAAATTTTGCATGTAGATGTTAATATTTCAGTTTGAGTTAATTTTAAAGGACTCATATAGTCCTTTGGTGGGCGGCTTATGTTGGATTAGATTTAAAGTTTAAGAGTTCAAAGGTACATACAGTCCACATTGAATAGATTGACCACAGGGCCGCCGATATTAAATAAGATGTATGCATACGTTTTTGTTAGTTGCTAATAAACACCAGCTAAGACAGACGCTCGTTTCATTGAACCGCACTTGCCAAGATAAAGTGAACCTTAACCTACACAACAAGCTGACTTCAAGATAATTAGTACAAGACCTAATTATCGGTGTTAAATCGAGGAAAGAATGTTGATTTACTTAAGTACCTAATGTTTTTGCAATGACTTTTATTAATAGAATTGTATTTAATTAAGTAGACACTTCACTCACTTAAAACTGATTGAAATCGTTGCAACTGTGTAAATCTAACTCCGTATTTATAACTATGCGAGGATTTTCAGACGCGTGGCTTTATTTAATACTAATTACGCCATTTTAGAGTTTTAACTCCTTCCATGTTGTATTTATAGAACATGAGCCTATGTATTCGACACGCGCCAGAATAAGATATTGAACTACGAGCTGACGTTTTTCCGTACCAACCCGTTAAAAGGTTTTCCCTTAGGTTCATGGCACCCACAGGATTGTTCGGTTAAGCAGCAGGCAACCTCTTCTTGATTAACCTGCGAGATGAAACTCTAAATAAAAATATTTTAGCCCTTAAAATAATGATTCTCATGCGTCCCCATCTCAACATCAGTTTGACCACCAAATTATCCTTGTTACTTATTCTAAGTTTGTTATACAGGTATAAATATATTTCGTAAAATGCGTAGGTATAAATTTAATGATACATACGAGTAGTATGCTAGTTTCCCATCTTTCTAGATAACTTAGGCTTATGATACTTAAGTATTAAACACAAGATATCGTATTTTCACAATTACATCTGAACCTATGTTAATTCCTATTACTAATCAAAATCAAAATATACTCAGTTGTGGTAAAAGAACCAGTTTGTAAATCATAAGTTTGCAAACAAATGCTAAACAAGTTTTTTTCGCTTACACGTTGATTTGCGTATTCTTTCGTTATATTGAGGACAACAAGACCAGTTTATTGCCAGTTTTATGGTACTATCGGCCTTAAATAATGTGTTATATTATGATGCTTATATTTTCTAAATGGGTAGACAATGGTGTATTGTACACTCACATTGCAGAGGTGTGCTTTTTTTTAAATCGTGGTAAAATCATCAAATGAGTCCTTCTATCCAGGGCAGGGCGGGAGAAACTGTCAGACTTGTCCTGACTAAAATCCACGGCGATCCTACTTAAGGTCCATAGCCCTTTACGTTCCAGGGTTACGATTCCCTGATAAGACAATTCGGCGACCCCGGGCAGAGGTGTACTTAATATTACACTCACTGACGAAATGTCAGTTATGTTCAAGACCCGTGTAATAAAGTGCGAGCCTTTTTTTTTTTCGTGGTAAAATCAGCTTACGAGTACTCCCACCCAGGGCAGAACGGGAGGGACTGTCAGACTTGTACTGACTAAAATCCACGGTGTCCTTCAATAGCCCTTTACGTACCGGGGTCACGGTAATCCGTTAGTCCCGCGACCCCGGCAGGCTTTGGCCCTCTACAGGCCCCGTCACTATGCTGACACTCCTTAAGGCGTGCGTGGAACACAACGCGCTGTCGACCCGGACATGGTCCATGGTCGGACAGCAAGTCGCCCATTACTCGCCACCTGCATGGCCGCGCCTACGGTGGCCGCAGATCATCTGCCGACGTCCGTTGCCGTGGGCGTCGACCACTTTTTTTTTTTTTTTTTTTTTTATCGTGGTAAAATCATCAAATGAGTCCTCCCACCCAGGGCAGGGCGGGAGGGACTGTCAGACTTGTACTGACTAAAATCCACGGTGTCGTTCACGAGCCCTTTACGTACCGGGGTTACGGTGATGGGTAAGTCCCGCGACCCCGGCAGGCTCTGGCCCTCTACAGGCCCCGTCAATTTGCTGACACTCTTTGAGGCGCGCGTGGAACACAACGCGCCGTCGACCCGGGCATGGTCCATGGTCGGACAGCGAGTCGCCCATTACTCGCTGCCCGCATGCCCGCGCCTACGGTGGCCGGAGATCGTCCTGTGACGTCCGACGCCGTGGGCGTCTACCACTGCGGCTGGGATGGAGGGAGGACGCTGTCCTCTCCCTCAGGCGGCCCGCCTCCTCCTTCACGAGCATGACTGCTTCGCAGAAGGAGGCGACCGCTTCCCACTCCGTCTCGCCCCGCAGCATGGCCTCGACCAATGCCGGGCGCGAGAGGTCTCCGCCTATCGCCGTCGTGAGGACACGGCGGTGCTCTGCCCAAGCGGGGCAGTCCTGCACCGTATGCTCCACCGTGTCCTCCGGACGATCCTCGCAGTGGTGACACCCAGGCGTTTCCTCCCTCCCTATCAGACACAGGAACCTCCCGAAACTTCCGTGTCCGGTGAGGACCTGCGTCATGCGGAAGGTAAGGACGCCGTGACGCCTATCCAGCCACTCCTCAAGGAGGGGTCTTACCGCCGCGATTGCGGCGTGCCCGTGGGCGTCGACCACTGCGGAAAGTGTGAGCCTATTGCCATCAATTGGGCACAAATCCAAACTCCGTAGCTGCTACTGAGAAATACCCAATCAAGATACCTACACTTACCCGGGAATTATAACCGGGACCTCATGTTCAGCAGTCGAGCTTACGATCATTAGACTTATATTTTATCAGTTATTTTTAAATAAGATCGGCCATTATAAGAATTAATGGCCGATCTTATTTTCAATAAACGTTCACAAAATATTGTCTCCAATGTTCTTTGCAACATTCAGCTTGAACCATCCATGTATGTATCTTATTTGTCTTTTTTCATCAAATAATACACTTGAAATCCTCAAAGCAGGACACGGTAATTATTAATTTACATAATAATTTTTGTTTTTCAACCACTGTCCTTAGTAAACCGATTGTTTTTGGAGGTTCTGTGCGTTTTTGTGGCAAAACTGCAGAAGTTATAACTTTATCTGATGGTGAAAATAAATAAAATTAATAAGGATAGGAATATGCCTTGCCGATATAGCAGTCATACTGCTAAAAATGTTTTGTTTGTAAGTGTGAACATTTTCTAGATCAAAAATACTTCTAAACTTTTCTGGGCAAAGTTCTCGTTCACAGAGATGTGGAGTTTTTTTTGAACCCCTGTGTTTTTTTTCTGTTTTTATTATTGGTACATACACACATCAAAAGTGTCTAGGGATCAACATATATTTTTGCAATAACTTTTCTCCTGATTGATATTAATTAAAAATTTTTTTAAGGATTCATCAAATAAAGTGTTTTCGTTTGTCACAGTAACGATAAACCAAGTCACCTTTGCATTAATAAAGAAATTTGCCATTTTCCTAATAAAGGGATTTTTGACATTTGAACCACTAACACAAAAGATCGAAAAAAAGACTGAAATAACAGTTTTCTTTAAAATTTAATTGGGTAACTTAAACAATTAATAATCCGTGTTTCTACCGCGAACACTAACAACACAAGAACATCGGTTTGGCATACTCAAAATGAGTTCATCCAAATCACGCTTTGGAATGGCCGCCCATGTTCGTTGCAACAACAAAAAAAGGTCTTCTTGCGACTGGATACCCTCCATATTCGGCAGAGCTCTTCTCTGTAGCATATCCCATGCATGCTCAATCGGATTCAAGTCTGGCGACTGAGCAGGCCAGGGCAGGACATTGATGTTAGCTGCGGCGAGAGTCTGTCTTACAACTCTTGCGGTGTGCGGTCGTGCATTATCATGCATTAACTGAAATAAGGGACCGATTTGCACTTGTAGAGGAACGATGACGTCTGATACAATCGTCTCAGCATAAATTTGAGCGTTGAGGTTGCCTCTGATCCAAATCAACTCAGTTCTTCCGCCGATCCAAATACCCGCCCATACCATGATGGTTCCACCACTATAAGGATGGACTTCCTGGCAGGATTTTAATCGCTGTTGGCGTCCAGGGCTTCTCCAGTGTCGTATACGTCTTGTATCCGGTCTCATACCAAAACGAGACTCATCAGAAAAGCACACGAAACGCCATTGTTCTTCTGCCCAATTTCTGTGTTCAAGAGCCCATTGATATCGAATCCTACGATTGTGCATTGCTATAGGTGGTACCCGTAGCGGTCTTCGGGAATGAAGGTTCACTTCATGCAAGCGGTTTCTGACTGTTTGGTCGCTAATTAAGTTCCCTGAAGAGTGATGAAGCCTCACGGCTAACATCATGGCGGTTATTGTTGGAGCTCTTCGAGTTAAGATTTGAATGTATCGGTCTTGTCTCCGTGTGGTGCAGCGATACCGTCCTCCATGGCGCTCAGCCACGGTACCAGTGCTTCGGTAACGTGTCCAAAGTCGACTGATAATACTCTGACTTGTATTCAGAGCTAAAGCCACAGTACGTTGCCGGGAACCAGCTTCTATCATTCCCACGGCTCTGAGCATTTCTTCCCTGCTTAAATGACGTCGCCGCTCCATAATAACGTTGGTTTTAATCAGTAGTAGGGAAACAGTAGCACTAATAATGTCTTCAATGCGTTGTATGTTTTTATAGGGAAAATATTGACAGCTGATTTTCATCTTTTACTCGAATTTGATTCACAGTTCCTGATTCAAATTATGAAATGCACCAAAAAGGATCCATATTTTATAAAATCATAAATTTATTACAAAGCCACATCTCAATCTCAAGAAATCCGCATAAAAATGCTTGATCCCTAGACACTTTTGATGTGTGTATTTTAATTGGCTATTTATTATTTTATTATTATTATTATTTTAAGCAGTGATAGCCGAGTGGTACGACCGTTAGACTGCCAAGTCAAAGGTTGCAGGTTCGAACCCCGGCACGCACCAATGTCTTTTAGAATTCATGTGCGTATTATAAATTAATTATCACTTGCTAAAAACGGTGAAGGAAAACATCGTGAGGAAACCAGCACACCTGAGAGATTTTTCAACGGTGTGTGAAGCCATGTCAGAGGCCTACGGGCGGCGGGCGGTTTAAACTCTGACACCAGGTTGTTCATCAACCATACGATAAGAAGAAGAAGAATTGGCTATTTGACAGAAGCTTTAAATTACAAATTTAATTAGTCTGTCATTTAGAGTTAAAAAAAATAACGGACACATATTTTTTCTTTTGTAAAATCAATGAATATTCACCGAAATACAACGCATCAAAACTCAAGAGTGGGGGCTCGTGACGTCAGAATTGAATAGAAATTTTACTGAATTGTGACGTATTGCCAATTTTGAAAGCATCGTATCTCCGTCAATTTTGGTTTACGAAACAAAAGAAAAAATACGGGTCGAATATTTTTTGATCATCTAAGTGCCGGACTAATTATAATTTTTCAGTCAAATAGCCAATTGTTATTACTTCTTTACTTAGTTTGTGCATAATAGCATTGCATTTATTAAGTTACGGAAACAAACAATGACATATCAAACTTCTTATCGAGTTCTTATTTTGTTCCTAGTGACTGATAACATACGAGATATAACAGACATTGTAGATTATGATAAAGCTGGTCGAATTCAACTATTGCATCATCATGGTATCAATTTTGTAGAATATTGCCAAACTTTTTACTTATAACCTTTTTAAAATGCAAATAAGTTTATGTTAAAACATTTCTTTGCAATCTTTTCATGGCATCGAAATGAGATGCAACTCCTCCTTTTTTTTAAAGACGGTCAAAAAGTAGCATTAATAGTGTGAAAGATATATAAGCGATAATATGATTTACTCGGGAATAACTTAGCTCTGTGCTTATTTGAAATCGATTTAATATTTTTTACCATTTTCCTTAAGTTTGCCTTTTTAAATACGTCCCAGAATTTGAACCTAATTAACCATAAGACATATTCATATTCATTTATTTGTATTCTACAAGGTACAAAGATGTTACAAAGAGCTTAGAGCTATTTTTTTTTGATTCTGTTGGTAAGAGGGCGATTAGGCGGTAGTTATTCGGGACATGAAAGGTCTATCGAAAGGTGAAATAATCCCGTGTGTTTAAATTTTAAAATCAGCGGTTTCGATTTCTGGCTAGGAATATTGATTTTGTAGATTTATAGATTGCGGATATCAGTAAAATACTAAGAAGTGAAACTTAGGATGGAATATAACATTCTTTATTATGCACAATTCCACACCAAGCAAAGCCAGACGATTTTCAAACTTGACTGACTTAAAGAACAGCCACTGTGTTCAAGTTGTGCGTTGCGTTTCGATGATTTGCGTTTACCAGTGCCAGATCTAGGACGGGGCAGGCGGGGCCCGTGCCGTGCCTCACGCGACAGCTTTCGGGAACCAAAATCATAAATATTATTGCTCGCTTACTTTCATGTTAGAAAAAAATATTCGCCTAGCATTTGGAACGACGTTGTTGTAATACTCAGTTTAGTCTCGAAGAAATCCTATATAATTTAGTAACGTGTTCATACTGAAAATAATGTAAATAGTAAGTAGGTACCCGTCTGTTAAGACAATTCCCGTTGCAACTAGTAACTACTGATTACATGAGCTGAGCTACATTAAGCTAGGACAAGCAGGCTTGCACTTCCGCGGTAAAAAGGCGTCACGGCAGGCGTCGCTCCCGCCCTGCCCTGGGTGGGAGGATTCAATTGATGATTTTACCATAGATCCAAAAAGCCTGTCGGTAATACATGCAAGGTTAAAACCATCATGCAAAACCCTAATGTGTATGGCCTCCATAAGAATATCAGAACGTTAGGGCTAACCCTATGCCTGAATTTAACTCCTGCCTCGTTCATAAGTCAAATGCAACAAAAATTTATTGATCAGGTCAAGAAACAAAATTAAAGAGTGAAAGTTTATTATAATTAATTCAATACTCAATTTGAAAGGAGACTGGGCGCCGCTGTCAAGTTTTGCACCGATTAAAAAAGTCGTAGATGCGGGCCTGGCGTTGACGTTTGATGTTGGAAAAAGCTAGGGTACCTCTAAATAAAAAGTGCGAGCTTCACCGAGGTTACCTACATCTTACAATTTTTTCCCATCTATTCAGCTCAATTTGCCGCCAATAATATTAGTTGGATCGTTCACCTCCATCCTTGACATGTTGTTTTGTTCAAGTTTTTACTCCGAGCCATCAGTATTTATGCATTGATGTGAGTTTGTTTTCGTCATTGCCGTTTGTGAAACCGTGTGATCTTGTAGGTTGGTCCGATTTGTTTTTTTTTTTAATTTGTTTTCCTTGAGCTGTGTTAACTGTGTGTGTATGACAAGTTTGAATAAAACTTCCTTTTTTATTAACCGTTGGATATTCCAATTAGTTTTAGTTTGTTTTTGTTGTAAAGTTATTTATAAAATGTAAATTCATTGTGTTTCATTAAAAGTAGTATTTTGTTTTACTATAATACGCTTCTACCCGTCATAGTTATTTAGTTAAAGCCATTACGCCAATCTGTATACATCCCTGTACAATTAATTCTTTTCTTGGAGAAATAATATCTTGAACCAGTTCTGCTAACCATCAACCTAATTACAGTTAGTAATGAAGATCATCGGTGAATTAGCCCTTTTGGGGGCCATAGCCTCAGTCTTCATCGTGGCTGCTAAAGGGCGGGCGGTGGAAAAAGAAGCCGAGGAAGCAGCCGGCAGGGACTACATGAAACACTTGAATGAACTTACAGCCAAAGCTAGGAATAAGAAGACCATTGCGACGTGGAACTATGAGAGTAATATTACGAAGCATAATGAGGATATAATGGTGAGATTTTTGTTAATCTTTTTGTTTGTAAGGCTAAGCATGCATCGCGATTAAATGCAAGCGGTTAAGGAAAAGATGAAATCGCAAATCTGCAGTGCTGTTGGCGATTTGTACCTACTATTGCTATGAAGAATAAAATATTGTACGTTCACAATATGAGATCATATTTTTTTTTTTTATAAAGCTATGTTATACTTTTTATTGCAGTGTTTCAGCATTGCACCTACGATTAAATGTATGCCTCTAATCCTGGTGCGTGCTAATAAGCCATGAATGTTCATGATCATTATGACGGCTAAAGAGTATTGTTTGGATTATTATTTGTTTAACTAACAAATAGATCTAGCACCTTTTTTATCGTGGCAAAATCATCAAATGAGTCCCCCCGCCCAGTGTGGAGCGAAAGATACTGTCAGACTCGTACTGACTAAAGTTACACGGTGGTCCTTACACCCTAGTTCCTTCAATAGCCCTTTACGTTCCAGTGTCGCCATTACCTGATGAGACAATACCGCATATACCGCAATACCCATCATCTAGCAACCTGGAACTTATTTTTATATTTTGAGTTCATCCTGTTGTCCGAAAACGTCGCGACACTTTTGAACCAAACTGGTTTGTTTTCATTTCCAAAACTGTTTCTGATGTTGACCGTATTATCGTTATTTTGACTCTACCAGTCTGAACTTCGAATTCAAAAATAAGATTTAGGTAACCGACAAGAGAGAATGAAAGAAAACGTGTTGATTATAATGACGATGATTGCAAATTCTTTGATTCCAGCTGGCTGTTTCTTTAGAAGTGGCAAAAGAAGATAAAGATTACTGGAAAGACACGATGAGCTACTTATGGAATGAGTACGAAGACGAGGATCTCAAGAGAATGTTCCAGAAGTACTCCAAGCTTGGTACATCAGCGCTGCCTGAGGAACTGAACGAGAGATTGATCAATGCCATTAGTAATATGCAGTCTACTTATGCCAAGGCCACTATCTGTGACTTTAAGGACAGGACCAAGTGTGATCTGCATGTGGAACCAGGTATGTCATAGCATTATTAGTTATAGCCGAGTCACTCTTATTGCATTTCCCATCCCGTTTCAACCTAGCATTATACAAATACGTACCAAAATATCAAGATCTTTTTATTTTTGTCGAAATCACTGAACCGACCCTTAAGCACAGTTTTAAGTGTTTAATTTAAATTAGACTCTTATTTCTGATAATGTTTGTATGCGTACGTCAAAATAAATTCCAACATTTTTCTGATTCCAGAGGTGACAGAGATCTTCGCGAAAAGCAATGATCCTGAGGAATTGAAGTACACCTGGTTGGAGTGGCACAGGGTCGCGGGCGCCGCCTCCAAGGGCAACTTCACTGAGTACGTGAATATGGACAACGAGGCTGCTAAATTAAATGGTAAGATAAACTCATTTGATGATTTTACCATAAAAAAAAGATTAGCCTTTATTTCATGTTTACTTGGTAAGATGTTAACATCATACCATGAAACTATGGAGTTTTAACCATGGAAATTATCAACCCGAACTGTCAATTTTTCGATGTTTTATAAGGGCCTATATAGGGCGCTAGACAAGCGGCTAGCGATAAACGTAAACGCACAGTAGTCGCTTACCACTTGTTTACAGGGTCTTAGAACATGTTTAAAATGTCTTATTCAAAAAAGGGAATTGAAAATCTCTGTTATAGAAAGTTTATATATGGATAAATTTAGCTGTAACTCTTTTTTCTCACTTGTCATTAATTTAAACATTTCTCAGGTTATGACAGCGTAGCTGAATGGTGGCTGAGCGAGTATGAGGCAGATGACAGTGAGGACCAGTTCGCGGCTCTCTGGGCGCAGGTCAAGCCTCTGTACCAGCAGATACACGCGTATGTCAGGAGGCATCTGAGGCTCAAGTACGGAGACAATGTCGTGTCGGCCAAGGGACCTATTCCTGCGCATTTGTTGGGTGAGATAAATACTCCAGGAAAGGTTATTATTTTAGGTCCATGACTCTGGTCAAAGATAAATCAGTTGCAATATTAAATAACGTCGGCGACGGTGACTTATGGCTTATAACCGCCATAAGTTGTTCAAGGACCCCTGCTTAAATATTGTTTGTGGTATCGTATTTGTAATTATTGTATTGATTTTTGTAGCATTCCTTTTGAGCCAACGAAATCAGCTTCGTTTACATAAGTTCTTACAATAAAATATTTTGAAAGCTATAAATTCGATTTTATGGATATGCGGATAATGGAAAAGAAGATTTAGTACAGTTGGAATTTGGCAAATTAGTGATCACATCTGTCATAGTTTGTTGATGTTTCATTTGTCCTAGGTATTGGATTGTTCGAGATATTAACCAAAATAAAGATAGAAGATTATTTTCACTGTCAAATTATTATCGACATTGTCCTAATAGAAATTATATCCAAAACTCAGTCTTGCTACAATAAATTTAATTAATTTTTCAGGTAACATCTGGGCTCAAACTTGGAATAATGTGGAAAAGTTCACCAGGCCGTACCCAGATAAACCTGAAGTAGATGTCACTGCTGCATTACAAGCCCAGGTGAATATTGAGTTAATTATTTGAAAGTTTATTGGTAATAATGTTAAGTAAACAAAACGTTAAGCAAATAAGTCCATCTATTCGCCTTCCCGATCCGCATAATAAATAATGAATATTTCCTACACATTCACATTCAAGCAAAAGTTACTTTATATGTATAGTAAAATCGTCAAACGAGTCCTCCCACCCAGGGCAGAGCGGGAGTGACTGTCAGACTCGTTCTGTCTAAAATGTGTCCTTCAATAGCCCTTTACGTTCCGGGGTCACGGTAATTCGTAAATCCCGCGATCAAGCAAAAGTTACTTTACAAAAAATACCCAATTGTGTTATGAATCCTTTTCCAGAACTACACAGCGTTGAAGTTCTTCAAGACCGCCGAAGAGTTCTTTACATCTTTGAACCTGAGCCCCATGCCAGAACTGTTCTGGGAGAGGTCCATCATTGAGAAGCCTGATGATGGTCGGGATATGGTCTGCCATGCCTCAGCTTGGGACTTCTTTGATGCCGAAGATTTTAGGTACTTTGCAAAACCTAACTGTACCCCGCGGTTTCACCCTCGCTACTCCTATTGATCGTAGCATAGATATTACATTCCTTGATAAATAGACTATTGAACACAAAAATATTTTTTCAATTCGAACCAGCAGTTTCTGAGATTAGCGCGTTCAATGAAACAAATAATTTTTTAAACGCCGTGCTTGAAAAGCAGGTGTTATTGTAAGTCGAAAGCTCAAAAGAATGACAATCAGTATTTTACATGCCTATCGGACCTCCACAAACCAGTAATTGGGTAATAACATACCCATTGGTTGTTACCAATCCAATAGGCATGTAAAATACTGATATTTAGCTGCATCCTTTTCAACTGGAAGCTGACTTCGACATAACTAGAAGAAAATGCTTCGAAAACATACCAGATTTATACCCAGTCACTAGAAATTGCCGTGTCAAGAGACTAAAAGAGTAGAGGAATAGAGTATACTACCCGTGTCCTTTTTATATTTTCTTAAACCTGGTTATTTAAACACCATTGTCACCACCTTCAGGATTAAGCAGTGCACCACAATCACAGATGCCTTCTTCAAGACCACTCATCATGAGATGGGCCACATCCAGTACTACCTGCAATACAAAGATCAGCCCGTCGTTTATAGAGCCGGTGCTAACCCTGGTAAGTAGAGTATTTGCATTGTGCCGTTAGCATATTTAAACATTGAACATGGCATATATTATTGTCTTCGTTCTGTCTTAATATCATCGCTTTAGTTAGGACGCAGGGTGAGTTATGAAGAGTGAATGGGGTCAATCATTTTATTGACTTCTTCAATATTTCTCATACTTATTTCAAAAGAAGGTCAATTTTGTGATATAGTGGAATTACTGACACAATTTAGAAAATGATTTCTAGTAATGCCAGGATTAGAAGATACATTATTCCTGAGTGTCATAGGCTATCTTTAAACTGTCCCGTGGAATAATTTCGAAGAAAAAAAAAATAAGTTAAAATTAATTGGTCAGTATAATTAGTTACTGTAAACTGAGTCATCAGCCAATAGCAGTCCACTGTTTGATATGGGCCTCTCCAATCTCACGTTCATTTATTCGATTATCGGCTACTCTCATACAACTTTTACCGGTCACCTTGCGAAGATCGTATTCGAGAAGATTGTATGAAGAGTACAGATCGAATAATGCTATGGTCGATATTGTTTCCAGGTTTCCATGAGGCCGTTGGTGACGTCATCGCTCTGTCTGTAGCCACACCAAAGCACTTGAGGGTTATGAGTCTTCTGGAAGACGGCCCTGATGACATCGAGTCTAACATCAATCAGCTTTATAAAATGGTACTTTTTTGTTGTGATTTGTAAATTTTTTGCAAGTGTAGAAAAAGTAAGTCCAAGATGGACCGATGACCTGAAGAAGGTAGCTGGCAGTGATTGGATGACAAAAGCGGGAGATCATGCGCTGTTGTGTTCCTTGGATAACGAGACATGTAGAAATCTGATAATCAGTCGCACCATGTAACATACTGGTTTTCAGTTGCATCGAAGCTGACTGTAAGCCCACCCCTAAGTAGTTTGAAAATATTAGGCAGATGATGGCAAATTGTTAAAAGCAAACAATTGACCTCCTGTCCTGATCACAGTTGACTTATTGATTGGTATCTTCACCATGTCATTATGTATATTCCTCTTAGTTTCTGCCACATTTTAACAACGGATGATTTCTTCCATTTCAGGGTTTGGAAAAAATAGTGTTCCTACCTTTTGCGTACCTCCTGGACCTGTTCCGTTACGGCATCTTCCGAGGTACCACGACCACTGATGAATACAACTGCCACTTCTGGCAGCTGAGGGAGGCACTCCAAGGTGTGGAGCCCCCAGCACCCAGGACTGAAAACGACTTTGATCCCGCTGCTAAATACCATATTACTGCTGATGTGGAGTATATGAGGTGAGAAATAATTCTGGTGTTTTTTTACGTAAATATTAACTGGATTGGTTGAGATACTACCTCGAAAGAGTTAAGTGTAACACACACTTTGTCTACAAGCTCAATTTTCTTTTACACTCCCCTCTTAAGGAGTTATGTAATGCTGTGTGCATTACTGCAACTTGGTCCAAGTGCTTTCCTTGTCCAGCCTTATAACAATGCTGTGCTAAAATATCAGTAACACATTTTTAACTTCACGTCCTAGGTACTACATCTCGTACATCGTCCAGTTCCAATTCCACCGCTCCTTGTGTCAGTTAGCCGGCGAGTATGACTCCGAAGACCCGAACAAGTTACTCTCTAACTGTGACATCTATAAGAGCACTGAAGCTGGAAACGCTTTAGGGTAAGTTGAGGACACTGTTTTTGTAAAATATTTTCATTTTGGGAACCGCACGCAACAAATGTTTGCATGACCTACAAATAATTGTTCCACGTCTGGGTGTTTGTGTATGTGAGTTTCTATATTTGTAAACGCACCCACGACACAGGAGAAATTCCTGGTGTGGGGCAACGAATAAAAAAATAAATGAACGTACGTTTCTAAATGAAAAAAAGTGTGTTGAAGAAAGAAAAGCTAAGATTTAAGATAGAAATGAAGGTAATGATGAAGATTGCCTCCATCTTCTAAAATTCAATAGTTGGTTCCTAATCGGAATGCCGTATGAGCAAGCTCTTCTCTGAAAGAGGAACTATTTCTCAGCAGTGGGACAGTAATAGTCTGGTATTTTAGTAAAATAATGCCCCTGCGGCACCCACTGAAAGAAGGTTTTCCATATATATTTAAAAAAAAAAACACAAAAAGCTCAGCTCATTCCTAGCTCCTACAGATTTCTTACTGATATTCACTACTTTGATCCCCTTAAAGCAAAATGCTCCAGATGGGTTCTTCAAAACCCTGGCAAGATGCGATGGAAGTGCTGACTGGTCAGCGCAACATGGACGCCAGTGGCGTCCTTGAGTACTTCGCACCTTTGCACGACTGGCTGAAGGCGGAAAATGAGAGGACTGGCGAGTTTGTGGGCTGGGAGCCTAGTGCTGTCCGTAAGTATTCCTAAATATTGAAAAATTGGTATAATGCACAGAAAAGCAAGCTAACATGTTAAGCATTGGTTTGGAACCCAATGCTTTTATACTATTTTATTTATTATTATTTAATGATATGTCCCTGATGGTAAGCGAAGATGTGGTCGACGGTGAAGCACGCTTGTCTATAAGTAACCTATTCACTCTTGACTTGAAGACCCCAATGTTATAGCTGTCGGGAAATACAGATGAAGGGAATTCCACTCCTTAGCTGTGCCAAAATAAAAGTATTGGTAAAACGCTTTGCACCATATAACGATGGCGCATTGCTGTTCGTCTTGTAGTCCGATGATAGAAAGGGTCAGGTGGAATTAAGTTGTGCAGTAGTTATTTCCACGGTTTCTCTTGCTGCTGCTCGTCTCATGCTCCAGTTGTAGGGTCTTGTTATGACACCTATAACCTTCCGTGATAAATGGACACAAAATACTTTTTCAATTCCAACCGCAGTTCCTGTGATTAGTGTATTCAACCAACCAATAAATAAATTCATCAACTCTCTTAGAATATTTAGTACACATTTTATTATGATCAACGTCTTGCAATGGTAAAGCCAAATGCAACTTATTCTCCTTCATGAAAATTTATATTGAAAGCGCCTTATTACTGATCTGATTTTGACACGAAGATTGCAATTGCAATATTTTAATCGCTGTTTTATATTTCTTTCCAGCATATTGCACGGGTGAACAGCGTTCGGCGATGGAATCGTCCGGCTTCAACGCAAGACTGAAGAAATATGCTTCTTTGTAATTGTATTGAATCGATGTAAACTATTTATTGAATAACAATTAGAATAACAATTATAATTGTTAAGTAATCTATGTGTATAATTGTTTATTAAGACGATTATCCTTAAACCGAAGATTTGGGAACCGACTTTACACCTCATTGTGCAGTTTTTCAACAAAACTTTCGAACATTTGTGTGACTGAAGGCGCTTCGATCCATAGTTTTTTGCCTTGTAATGTTCTGCTGTTTGGTGAAACCATAATTTCAACGTCTTTTCATTTAATATATTGAACCTAATTAACCATGCTGATTAATTATTTGTGTTCGAATCCTTATCTTCTTAAAATGACAAAAATCTAAGAGTTTCAATTTTAGTACTTCTAAATAATCAAGGTATTTACAAACTTTCAAAAAGATATTGAACTATGTGTAAATATTCCTAGCAAAATTGGCAATATTTCAGGTCTATTCAATAAGCACAAGTCATGGTTCTAGTCGAACTAAATTCGCTCAATGGCAGGATGTCGCACAATGCTCGAACAGTGGCGTAACGATACAGCCCTGACCTCGTACTGATGAATTTCGCGCTACTTTAAAAGGTTCGCAACATTACTCTGCCCCTTTTGGGGGTAATTATCATCTAGGTACTCTCTCGACCCTCAATCTTAATGCTCTACTATTGTAGTCCTGTAGTCACGTATTGCTATAATGTCTTCGGGAAAAATTGAAGGCTATTGTCATTTGAATTTGCAAAAGGTATAGCTATGAGTAGTTTGAAGGCGAGACGTTTTGTTCGTTGGTCTCTGGTATCAAAAAATATGAGAAAAGTACTACAAAACCTAAGTCTCACAGCGAGATACCCCGAGAACACCCGAGGAGTGTGAATGCAAAAGGTTTCTTTACATCTGTTTTACTCTAATAGAAGTCTCGGGGAAGTATCTCGTCGTGATTCTGTATGAAAACAGTATGCCTACTTCTTAAATAACTGCACCAAGGCGCAAGAGTTCCTTAAATAATGAAACTGAATATAGGCATTACACAGACTAAAAAACTTACAAAATAGAAAATTTACCAATTAATGATGCATGGTTTATTATAACTAATCTGCGGGAAATGTAATCACTAGGTGATGTTAAAGGCACGGCTGGCGGGTTCATTTCGTAAACTTTTTTCTGTTGAAACAATATTTTTCACACATTAAAGCTAATAACCTCCAAGAGCGCTACTATAACATCAAGGTCACACGTGTCATTTATTCAGCTTTAAGCTAATGATTATGGGACCTACTACTATCAATTATGGTACCTTACTGCCGTTATTTTAAACTTCTTTTTAATATGCAAATCACAAATACAATCAGAAATACAGACTTAATTTTAAACCGGACAGATTTATGAAATGTTTCTAAAAAAGGAACCGTTTTTCTTAACAGATTATTGTTGTAGACAAAAAATAAAAGAACGAAAAGTATAAAAATGTGAAGAGTCTAAATTACATTGATACCTTAAATTTTTGATTAAAAACACATTGGTTCAAGAAATGGAAATTGTTTTTTTGGGATGGTAAAATCATCAAACGAGTGCTTCCATCCCGGGTGTAGTGGCTGTCAGACTCTTACTGACTAAAAATTCATCATGTTCCTTCGGTTGCTCTTTGCGTTCTAGAGCCACGGTGTTCTTTTGAGACAGTCCCGCGACCCAATGAAAGTAAAATCTAAGAACCCGTGCCTAATTTGGATTGCTTATAATATTTATGAAAAAAAAAATCCATGACACATTTTTAGTGTGTGACTATTAAAGTGCTTAGTAATTTACCTACAGATACATTACACAGGTAGGGTTATAAAAATAGTTACATAACTATAATTTGTTTCTTAGATTAATTAAATATTCTGAGAACTTAAACTAATCCTACAATTTGTTTGGCTTAAACTTATTTATCCTCAAACTGACAAAAAATATAACTAAACACATAACATTGGCCGAGAGATTGATTGAATCTTTAATCAGGTGGACAACAATAGATTTCAATTAAGTAGATGGTCAACAAAAAAATGTTGACATCGTTATGATAATAGATTTGATACTACGAAGAAACTATTAAACGTATAATAATAAGCACCCGATTGTTATTAGTGACTAGCTTTTGCCCGCGGCTTCGCTCGCGTAGAATTTGGTCTGCCCCATTAAGTTACGTGACATTTTTTTTAATACTTATATTTTTTTATGTAACTTCGCATCGTACATCCCAAATTTCTAACTTCAAAATTAGTTTCCATACAATCTTTGAACACCTATACCTAATATTTAGAGGGAATCTCTTGAGGGTGGAACTATCTGAATTCCTTTCACTTAGAAAGCTCTTATTTTAGAGGGCCAAAGCCTGCCGGGGTCGCGGGACTTACGAATTACCGTGACCCCGGTACGTAAAGGGCTATTGAAGGACACCGTAGATTTAAGTCAGTCAAGTCTGACAGTCCCTCCCGCCCTGCCCTGGGTGGGAGGACTCATTTGATGATTTTACCACGATAAAAAAATAATAATAACAGAACTCTGCAAATTTCGAAATTCTACCAGTGGTTTCTTCATCAATCTTTACCTGTATGGTGTGTTTATAAAAAGTAGCCCTATGTCCTTCCCCGGGCTTGAGAATATCCTATCCAGCACATACGGATTACTAAACACTGACTAATAAGCAGGTCGGACCAATGTTACTTGCATTTAATCACTACATAGTATAAAACAACGTAACTTTCTTTGTCCCGTGTAACGATCGAACTCGTGTAACGATCGACATCATTGCGCGATCACCGCCATCTATCGAGCATAAGGACCACTCGACATATAGTACTAATAGAATTATCTATACTCCGTTAATCATCTGCCTAGCGTTTCTCCCAATTATATTGAGGTCGGCTTCCAGTCAAACCAGATGCAGCTGGATATCAGTATTTTACATGGAGCGACTGCCTGTCGGACCACCACAACCCAGTAACTGGGTAATACGATACCCCATGGTAAGATTGGCTGTCAGACTTTAGAGCTTCTGACGGTAACGACTGTCAAAAATCTTCAAATGACAGCTGGGACCAACGGCTTTACGTGCTTTCCGAGTGCTTTTTACCCATCCACAGACCAACCTCGGCAAGCGCAGCTTAACCCGTAAAAATATATATAATAAAAAACTTTTTCAAAAAAAATATAACCGCTTCAAAAAGAACCACAAAAAAGGGTAAAATAATCTACAAAATAACTTTTATTTCGGAAGTCGATGGCAAAAAAAAACAATGAAATAAAAAATAACAAAGCCATCGACTTCCCAAATAAAAGTTATTTTGTAGATTATTTTACCCTTTTTTGTGGTTCTTTTTGAAGGCGGTTATATTTTTTGTTTGAAAAAGTTTTTATTTTTCTTTTTTTAGTTAAAATATTCAACCCAAATTCTTGCCAAATACATATAATATAATCCGTAGCACTGGTAATAACATCCCTCATGTACACAATAAGCTAATAAAATTCCCTATCTCAAAAACTACTGAACCGATTTTGATGAAACTTGCAGTATCCCCTAAGTTGAACGATACCTAGCACAAAAAAAAAATATTTAAATTGGACGTGAAGTTCCGGAGATATGCGAACAATGAATCCGTCGATGCCTACTCCTTACTGTTAAGGAGTTGTACCTTCCATCATCAGCTCAGCTACATAAGATAATGATTACCGTACGCAAGTACTTAAATTACTTCAGAAGATTTACGAAAAACGATGCGTGGGCCTATAAAATTTAAGGGTTGCCCTCGATTTCTCCAAGATCCAATCATCAGATCCTGATTTGGTGACAATGGGACCACACGGGAAGCACCAGCTTTCAAACAAAAAAAAAGAATCATGAAAATCGGTTCACCCAGTCGGTCGTAATGCGGTAACAAACATTAAAAAAAAATACAGTCCTCCTTTTTTTGAAGTCGGTTAAAAACTATCCTATGTCCTTTCTCAAGTTCCAAACTATGTCTGTACCAAATTTAACACTAATCGGTTCAGTAGTTTAGGCGTGAAGAAAAGACAGACAGACAGACAGACAGACAGACAGACAGACAGAGTTACTTTCGCATTTATAATATTAGTTAGGATTAGGATTAGGATAATTAAAGTATAAAAACACAAGGATGACGTTTTAAAATAGATCACAAAACCAGAGGCAATTGTTATTCAAGTCAAAGTGGAAATATCCACGAGAAAACTTAGTATCATGAAAGTAATAATGAAAAAAAATATAAAAAAACCTAATAAAAAAAAAACTAATCTGATAAAGACTGCATAATTATCTTGCTCGCATTGTTAATGACGAAAATCAGAAATCCTAAGAAATCCAAGTGTAGGCGACGAAATCAAGTCTAATCCAATTAAGGAAGAGTAGGCTATTTTGTATCGAAACCACAGGGAGAAGATAACATCGCTGGACTGTCAGATGGTGTGAATGGACAATTGAAGGAACCACCCTGTGGTTTCTGGTCCTTCAAGTCCGACAGTCCCTTCCGCCATAACCAGAGCAAAAGAACTGGTGGTGATTGAGAACGCCAAAAAAAGGAGAAGATATAGGAAATTAATATTAAAAAAAATGAGAAGTTATTTAAGAACGTCTAGAATGAAAAAGACATTCAAATAAAAAAGATAGAATGAAGATTCGAGAGACAGAAAGATAAAGAGAGAAGAGACAAGAGAGAATGGTAGAAGAAAACCCTATTTGCGTTCCTTAATAAATATAATACAAGTAGCAGGAAGATGATGATGGCATCTAGAATTTGAATGAAGTCGGTCCAAGTAATACTGTTCCCTTTTTGACTTGTCAAATTTATCATACCTGGTTCTCTATTCACCTGTGGTTCCCACAATAAGTCATTTTTTTTTTGTCAGAGTGTTTAGTTTTTTTCTGCTTCATATTTTTCCGGTCCACTTGTCATTTTGTGACAAGGACTTGTAATGTTATTATATGTAAATTCTTTTTGTTTATTAACAATTGTGGCAGCTCTATTATTATGCAGAGGCGTCACCATCAGTCATTATTTATGGTGTGATTCATTGAATATGATTCAGGTTATTTTTGCAGTGGTCATTTAATAAGTGGTCAATTACGGAATGCTTTGAAAGTTTCAGACTGATATCATCTTGGTTGAAATGAAATTCTTTATATTTCTCTCTTCTAGTTTTCTTTTACCTTCTCTCACTTAGTGTGATCTAATATGTCTATCTATTGTAGTACCACTACCTATCGATGTTTGTACCGTTAGTTTTTTTTTCATCTTCTTAACATTGTTTGTGTCACAGGAAGCACTAGGTCTACCTAGTACATGGTGTACACAGACACCATGTACTGTTGCAATTTTTTACCTTTGTGACCCAAAATCATCATGTTCCTGCCAATGTGTTATCCTATTTTGGTCAGCACTACACGTTTTAAACTTGGTAACACAAAAACAGCTGGGCAAAAAGATAAGTGTCTAGGCACCAAAATAATTTTAGCATAGACCACAGACAAGACAATTCCAAAGGCAAAAACTATCATAATGATAACACCTCATAAAATATAGAATGTGAATTTCCCAAAAAAAAATAGGTTGCAAAATATAGGTTGTGCTAGAAACATATAAAAAAACACAGTCCACCACATTTTGTCCCCAACCTCATTCCTCATAGCCTTTATTTCTACAAAGATAAAGTTCATAATAACATAACTTATCTTAAGATTATCATTGCTGACCTTGCAAGTTGTTCGCGGTCAACACAGACTCAGTCGTGCGCGTAATGAATATGAAACAATTTTACTATTATAAATAAATGATTGTTTGAGTAATTTTACGCCAATTTGTGTTTTGATGAGCAAAAAGTTTAACCTGCATGTCTTTGGAACGCAGCCCCTAGTTGATTTCTGTATTAGGTTTACTGGATCTAGTTAGACGGTACCCACTTTCAGCTTATGAGAGATGAAAACTAACGTTAATAGTTGAAAGGATTGTGTGGGCCAGATAAAAAATGACAGTAAGACGATCAAAAATAACGACCTCAAGACGATGGACGATGGGACGAGATAGAAATGCTGCGAAGGAGCATAATAATATAAAAAGGTGAGAAACAAAATAACATTTAGTACGTTTTAATGAATAACTTTAACTTTTAACGAGTAATATAGGCTTTTTAATTTGATTCCTAGCACGTACGTGCTACGTGTCTGTACAGACAGCACGTGAAACCTTTTCATACAGGTGTATTTATTCAAGGTCAAATTTACCAACAATTTTATGGTAAAAATTGTCCTTGCTTTACCATATTCTCTGGCACTTGCAGTAATGTGTCACTGAGTACACCTATGGGCGTACATACGAAGTATATGTCTAATGTACATACGCAGGTACAGAATAATTCCCACGGCAAAACTGGCACAATAGGAAAATTGCGTCGTCTATGCTGTATGTTGCTAGAGCTGTTAATACGGATTTTCTGTGAAGTTTATTTCATTTAAGTTACTGTCACTATATATAAAAATCTCTCTTACTTTGTGTACGTGTTTGTATACGTGTTTACGGTCAATTTTAAATACACTTTTTATAAAACACCGTTGAAAATAATTGGATTTTATCTTTCTAAAAACAGTTGTTTATAATCTCTTAATTTCATAATTGAATGCATTCGTTTCTTTTTGTTATTTATTTGTATAAATATATTGACTTCTGCCAAACACGTAATGTTTTAGTGATTATTTTATAGTATTAGTTAAATAATGACTTAGTAGTATAGTATTTTGCACCTACTATGTTTGATTCTCTGCATCACCCCAAGGTTGACTGGAAGAAAATGCCCAAGGCATTAAGTCCGCCTTTGTACTTCCATGTGCAAGAAGATTTAAATAAATAAATTTCTCATGTAGTTACGGTATTAACATCTCTATGTAGATTTCCATTATTTTCTTCTACACACGTTTAGAATTCTCCTTTGATTTGTGTTGAAGACGATGGCATCTTGTTGAAGGTATATTACGCATGTGCGTGCAATGTCTTGTTATTGTGTAACTGAAACGATCCAACTAAAATCTATTTGTGTTTGCGAAAATTAAACGTATGATTCAATCACCTTGGCTTCGATGTATCCATAAAAATAGGAGTTTTCCGCATTAATGGTCACGGTTTTTAAATCTTTTTGTTACATTTTGCAAATTGTTGGTTCCTGGTTTCTAAACTACAGTTTTTTTTTCTGTTCTTGAGTGTGTAGTTAAATCGATTTTACGTTTTATTTATTAAACATCCTTCATTATTACTTAACCTGTAATATGCACCAACTTATCTGTTTATTTTAAAGTACACAACAATAAACTTATCGGACATTTATTAAAATCACAAACTTTTCTGGGAGGCAGGAATTCAAACTAGGATATCCTGTGAATGCCGGGGTCACGGGTCTATCAGGTAACCGTGGCTCCAGAACATAAAGAGGTATTGAAGAACACCTTGGATTTTAATCGGTACAAGTCTGACAGTCCCTCTCGTCCTGCCCTTGCCGAGAGGACTCATTCAATGATATTACCACATAAAAAAGGGTATCCTGTGCTGTGGACTCCGTCTGACCACTATGACATAGAAATTAAATATCCATATTAAATACTATAAGGTGCTGCCCCATTAAATAACACAAGGTACCAGGAGATAATAACTACTCATTAGGTCACAACTTCCTCCGTTGCGTTATCTATCACTTTCGCTGTCACCGCTTTCTTTGTCACACACCACACCAGCCTAGGAAATGAGGTCGTTGTCTGAATGTTAAGTGTTTACTATGATCTAATTGTATAGGGACCAAGTACGGTGAAGACAATTTAATAAAGAAGATTTTGTATAAGAAGAGTAGGATTTTCTACAAACTCCTACGGGTGAGTTTTATGGTACACCTTGAGAGAAAACTGTAACCATTAGAACTGGTGAGAATGATACTGATACAAAGATCCAATAAAAATGCGTTTCATTTTGTTTTGTGCTGTAGTAAAATCATGAAGTGAGTTCTTTCCGTCCTGGGTGGTGCGCGAGCGCAAGAAACTGTCAGACTCTTAGTCCCTTCGTACACTAGGCGACACAGGTCTCTGATACCTTACGACTTTGGTATCCAGGTGACTATCGCAATACAAATCCATAGAGGTTCGTACACAGGCACGTGTCATTGGATGCCAAAGTCGTAAGGTATTAGAGAGATAGAGAGAGGGAGCTTTGTTTTTGTTTTACGTGGAAAAATCGTCAAATGAGTCCTCCCACCCAGGGCAGAGCGGGAGGGACTGTCACTATCTAACAGACGACAGACTCGTACTGACTAAAATCCACGGTGTCCTTCAATAGCCCTTTACGTTCCGGGGTCACAGTAATTCGTAAAGCCCCGCGACCGTACGAGGGAGCTTACTGACTAAAATGTACCCGCTTGTCCTTTGCGTTTCAGGATCATTCATGCTTATTATAAGTCTGAGGAAGATCCAATAAATGCTTAAAAAGTCAGGTGGTTCTTTAATACCGTTAAATTTTCTCACTCAATCATTGACTGACTTTCTATTCATTGTGGACGCATTTTCTTTTACCGATAGCAAAACTTATCAAGTAGGATTGCGTAGTAACTTTTTTTACTAACATAGGTGTGTTTTCACTATTCATTATGTAGGCCACTCAAACGAGAACGTCAAAATATTCAGATTTCAAAGTTTCTTCGTAATCCTTAATTGTTAAACGATGTAAGGCGCGGTACACACTACTCACTCCTCACAATTTACGCAACAAATTAGTGTAGCACCATGTTATATAACAAAGAATTCATTACAACTGGGATTTTACGTCCTTTGGGTAATTGTAGACGCACCTTAGTAAGTTTCGAAAATGGTAACGAGATAGGAGTGTTGTATTATGTTTTGGGTGTTGCGTAAACATGGTTTGAAGTCTCTTTGAAAAAATCTATCAGTATATGTAGACAGTAACTAGACAATAATTGTTGAAGCTCATAATTTAGTTGAATAATAAATAATCATATTTTTGAAGTGAAAACTTCTTTAGCGGCGTTGTGCACTTTTTTTGGAATGGGTAAACAATGTTAAACTCGCGTCAGGACACGTGACCTGATCGAACATTCGTAAGACGGCGCAGGGCGCTTGCGCGAATGTTCGTGTGTGTTTATTACTATTCAAGTTTTCACTCCTGCCGGCACTCCCAGAGTGCAACCCGTCGTTTTTTTTTTGTAAATTTAAAGTAAACCTTGCTCCACACTGGGAATTCAGGAATGTCTTCAGAGTATACCGCAGTCGTGAAACGTAAAGGACAACTGGAGAAACAGGAAGGTTTTATCACTACCTACGGATCTGACAGTCTCTTCCATCCAACCCAGAATGAGAGGAGCCATTTTCCACATAAAAAAGGGGAAATTGTATTGACGACTCAAGTTTTCCTCGTCGTAAATAGGATCATTACCAAAGCTGTCCTTTTTAAATTATAATTAACTAACTCCACCATGATATTTACTCACGCATTAAATTGTCCCATTAAAAGCGATTTGTTTTCAGATAATTAAAAGGTGATTCCTATAGTGATTTTAACCATAATTCCTCGTCACGTTATTAATCGTCACGAATTAATTTTACAGCATTGAAATTATTTAGCGATGCTTTTCAGTCACCCTTCAAAGAATTAGTTCATAGGGCCCTTGCATACAACCTCAAAGAATGGTTGTTAGTTAAAAAGGCTACCCCGTTATTTGTTTCTATTATGGGTGGCAAGCATGATGGGGCTCCCTTCTAGAGGGCCAAAGCCTGCCTAGGCGCGGGCATGCGGGCAGCGAGTAACGGGCAACTCGCTGTCCGACCGTGGACAATGCCCGGGTCGACGGCGCGTTGTGTTCCACGCGTGCCTCAAAGAGTGCCAGCAAAATGACGGGGCCCCCCTCTAGAGGGCCAAAGCCTGTCGGGGTCGCGGGACTTATGATTTACCGTGACCCTGGTACGTAAAGGGCTATTGGAGGACACCGTGGATTTTAGTCAGTACGAGTCTGACAGTCCCTCTCGCTCTGCCATGGGTGGGAGTACTCATTTGATGATTTTACCGTTTAAAAAAATCATGTTTTGTTCACGTTTTGTATAGAAAATCCAATTTTTCGCTGGTTTTAGTACCTTGTTTTCCTTTTCACGTTAAACAATAAAAGACCTAAATTAACACTCAGACGCAAGTTTTGAAAGATCCAATCAATTCGATATAAGTAAAGACTATGTATAGTTTCCGTGGGATAATGGAAAAACTGAGTAATCCACGAACAGCAAGGAAAACCACAGTCTAACCAACATTTAATATAATTAGCATGTGAATTCTAGGATAAACGTGGTAGCTTATAAAAAACGTGAACAAAACATGATTTTTTTTAAGCGGTAAAATCGTCAAATGAGTCCTCCCACCCAGGGCAGAGCGGAAGGGACTGTCAGACTCGTACTAATATCCCTTTACGTCACAGTAATTGACAGAACATGCTAGTATTCATTTAAATTATGGCATTTAAGCCATCAAAGGACCTACACTCGAGAGCAAAAATATGGAATCACTTACTTGGAATTGACCCGGGATAGCTCCTTAAATAATGGCGTGATTAGAATGAATTTTTGATGAATTTAAAGTTAACAGTTGAACCTTTAAAATGGTACCATTCTTTATTATTCTTAATTAGTTATTAAGTATTCAAGATCGCGGAATCGGAGTAAGTGTTTCTATACTTTTGCTCACGAGAATAGTTTAAAACTCGGAAAATATTACATCCTAATGAGAGCTAATGGGCCATGACATGTAAACACTGTTTGAAAAATGGAACAGTTTTTAGTTCCAATTACAGAGATGATCCCTTAAGCTTTACACAATCCCATGTAACCCCGTGCATCGACTATAAAGCGTAAGAAGTGACGCATTATGACCTCAAGTCTATTAGGTACGCAAAAGTACAGACAAAGCCGATTCACACGGCCCGAGTACAGAAGCCACCACAACGGCGGACAGTCGTAAACGCGATACCAAACAAGCACCACGCACCATTGGCTGCTAAGAACCTCGCGCAACTAGGTCAGTCAGACCAATACACCATGGACTATATTTCAAACAAAAACCCCATAATGTGGTTCCAAGTTATTCTGGTGCTTCTATCGTACTCTGCCGCCGAACCGCAGTTGGATTTACCGCCGATTTCAAGCACACAACGGAATTATGGTGGATACGGTTTTTCTAGCACTCCAGCTTCTATCAATTCTCCTGGAAATCAGTACGATGTGAACAGGAATTTCCAGTACAGTTCTGCAAGGCCTGTATCGTCTAGTCAGGCTCCTGGAATATACCCTGTCTCTTCAACCCCCTATAGTATCAATCCGGACATAAGTAACAACGGTTACCCCAATAACTTTGGGAATAATCGAAATCCAAGTTCGACGTCAAGACCTTATGATGATAGAAATAGAGATGATTCAATCGACATAAACAATGATCCGAATTTCAGAAGGAATGATCCTAATTTCGTTCGTAATGATCCCAATTATGTTGGAGCGAATCCTTATGACTTCAACAGGGGCGTTGATGGTAACAATATTGATGACAGACTGCAGCACGTGAATCTGCAACAGATTCGGGATTTCTTGGCTCAAGCAGATGACCAGGCTTCGAAGGAGTGTACGAACAATGTTGCGGCTCAGTGGAACTTTGAGACTGATGTCAACGATGCAACTCAGCATGCAGCGGTAAGTTTGTTTTATTTTCTATCAAATTGAGAATCTACTAAAGTCGAAATACTACTCACACTTAACATTAAATCGTATTGTCTTTATTACTTTAACTAATTATTCTAGTCTATCTAACTACAGCAAATAGGTTTACGACTTGCTGTTACAATATTATGTTATTTTTCTGCAGTTTTTCTTTATCTGGTGTATCTAGTTCATGTCAGTTGATAAGCACAAACGTGCTTTGGCTCAAATACTGTTTGTATACGCCGGTGGTTTAGTTAATATTCAAAGCATGTGCTTTAATTTATTCCAGCGATGTAGATAGCTGTTATTTTAACAGCAGGTGCTTTTTGTCAAATTCATCAGGATAAACTTATTTGTTCTTTTCGTCCTTTAATTTGCTTATGTGTTTGTAAGGTTGCATCTATCTTAAACAGTGCATGTTGATTTTATTCAATTGAATTATTTATTTCCATCCGGTACCAGTGCATAAATATACAAATAGTATATCGTATTTAAATGGTCGTCCGTCCACCATGATTACTGGCAAATGACTCTACTATTTGTGATTGTTATCAAATAAACAATGTGCTAGGTCTACTACCATGTTAAAACGACATGCAGCATTTTATAATACCTTGGGAACAAGTTATTTCGTTCTTAATTATCGTCTTTAGATGTAGTACCTATACTAATAATACCTCACTGTGTTGTTGATTTTCTTAAAGTAGGTAAGTTTGAATCACTTTTAGGTGCAACTTTTGTTATGTACCTAAAGCATCCTTTATTGTCACAGTTCATGTACCTAGTATTTAATAATATATAAAAATAAAATTTGGACAGCTTTTAATTACTTAATCACAGGGATCCAAACGATATTACGTTGCCAAAATCATCAATCATAAAGCAAAAAACTGATGTGGAAAGTATTTCCTTTGCTCCTGATAATTAAAATCCAACAATGGGATGGCTTATTTAACCTGGCCTGGAACTGCACCACAAATACCAGAACCATAATAATATTTGTGTTTGTCTCTTAATACAAAGGCAGATTAACGGTTCATTTTCGTGCCCCCATGACCTCGACCAACTAAAATCTAATTTTCTAAAAATCCCAATTAAAGACGTAGAATTTCTCATTTCACACATTCCCATAGGCGTTTATCTAGTGGAAAGTTTCCGGGTAGCGGTTCCCATAGTTTAACAATGTATGTGAGATCTACAGCTACGTTTCTATGGTGTGTGTCTTCACGGTTTTTGTACTAGAGAGTGCTGTATTGTTTCTGCCGTCAGATGTTATTACGTGGTGATTGTTTTACTCCATGTTATGGCCAGGTTTCTCGATGTCATGATTGATTATGATATTGTTTGTATTACCGATTGTGCGGTAAGTAACTGAGTGAGAGACTTTGAAATCTACTGGCTTTATGATAATGTAGATGTCTAATGCTAAGCTGTACTCTGTTATAGAATGTATACTCATCATTGGTTGATGAGGAGAATGCTTTCATTTCGACCAGTTTTCTTGACTCTAATGGTCTTTCTTTAAGAGATGTTAGATCAAGTGTAGAGCTAAGATGTTAATCAGAAATTGTTGACTTTTCATCAACGTCTCATAACCATTGTTTCACGTTGGCTTTTTAAGATAAAAATCATAAATGACATTTTAATTCCCCATTTCGCGCTTAGAATTTCTCTGCAAAAGGTTATCTTGGAACTACAACTGAAATTGCTTGGTTTAAGTACACTATGAATGCACAAGGGAGCATCAAATGATTGAGATCATCTTCATCATCTCCTTGCCCATGTTCTATTTTATTTGGGGTCCGCACAACACGTTTTCTTTTCATTCTTCACTGTCAAAATTCACAACATCATTTTTACTCCATTCTCTTTCAAATCATTACTCAGACAATCAATCCATTTTTCTTGGGTCTTCCTTGAGCATTTTTTGCGCAACTTTTGTGACGTGATAATACGAGGACCCTATGACTTTTATGTCTACTTCTCCTTGCTGTATATTGGAAATAGCAGTACGTGGTAACTCATTTATTTTGTAAACTACAGCATTAATAACCGGAATAAAACTTCCAATATCTGCGAACGAATACCAAGCAGCTACTACTTCCATAACAATGTGTTATGATCAAGATCTAATTATTATAGTATTTCTTATGGCACCTGTTCGTGGGAACATTAGGTTATACATGTGGGTCGTGACTAGTTTCGATATGTACTTCTATTTAGACTTGTTTTACATAAATGGCCTTATTACCGACGACATAAGGATAATATGATGATGACTAAGTATTTGTTGGTTGATCAGCATATTTATTGTCTTTTGTTTTTTAATGACCTTGAAAGTGCCTGATTGATCGGTCCTGATAGCAATCTGATAGGAATGAGTTTTGTTTTGTTTAATGGGTCTCGAAAGCCAATCACTTTTTTTAACACCAAGCTAGGGATCATTTTGTTATTAATAAGATCTCTTAAGAGTCTACTTTTTTTCTTCCTGTGTCGACGTATCTGGACCATAGTTGTAAGTCCCTTGATATCATTTCCTTCATTTCGAGCTTCACTGCAGTTATATCATAATAGTTGACAAAACCAGCAATTTTAGGCCAAACAAAAGTTACAAATAACATCAAAATCAACAATCTGTCACGATCGACACCCATTGATTTTGAACCAGCAATATCCGTTCAATCCGCTTTATTGTGACAAAACAATGAAGCTATGGTGTCGCTATGGTGTCACCGATCACGGCCAGTTTTATTTGTTCTGAATTAATCTATTGAAATGTTAACCAAAACATTGAAATGCACCTACCATAGATCCGCAGGATATAGACAGAGTTGGAATTATGACACTTTGTATAAAAATGAAGTCGTCCGAGAATTAAATGATAGAATTAAGAAAAACCCTTATATTTTAGAGTTTTTTAAATATTTTGCAAATGATTGTGGATGAATAGAGAGAAAGAGTTAGGGAGAGAGAGAGAGAGAGTACTCGTCTTAGGAATGGTAATATGAAATAAAAAGGAATAAATTACGCCGTTATGTCTGACAGGGGCGTAAGTGAAGAAAACATTACGCAGACCGCCAATGGGATAAGGACAGGAAGATGATGATAATACATTTGCGTGAGTTTTCGCTAAATTATTTATACTGTATCATCTTCATTATTTTTTCCCTGTGACTTCGTCTCTTACTTTAGGAACGGTCTGCATCCAGTTTAATAGGATCCTGAATATCATTATTGTTACTGTGTGTGTATCAGAATATCACAACTGACCATAATAATAAGGATAAATAAATTACTAAGGATATTTGCTTATCATCTCTTCTCATTTAAACCGGGATCCCTACGTGCTTTCGAAAGTTGTCGGTTCGATTTTACCATATCGAACAAGTTTTTGAAGTGAAAACTTCTTTAGCGGCGTTGTGCACTTTTTCTTGAATGGGTAAAAAATGTTAAACTCGCGTAAGGACACGTGACCTAATCTAAAATTCGTAAGACGGCGCAGGGCCCTTGCGCGAATGTTCGTGTGTTTATTACTATAGAAGTTTTCACTTCTGCTAGCACTCTCAGAGTCCAACCCGTCGTTTTTTTTTTGTTGTTTTTTTTTGTTAATTTTCTTTCAAATTTACGGATGCTGGATGATTTCAGAAAAAACTATTTTTGGAAATTTAAATGGATAGAGGAAACCAAAACAAAACCGTAAGATGGAGAGCAACTTAATGTTAAAAACTGTTGTAGGACATGGTGACGCAAATTTTGGCCAAGAATTCAGACTTTGATTAGACCTCTTATTATTTCACGATAATACTCGTATGTATTTTAACCCCGGAGTCGCGGGACTAACGAATTATCGTGACCCCGGTACGTAAAGGGCTATTAAAGGACACCGTGGATTTTAGTCAGTACAAGTCTGACAGTAAGGGTGGGAGGACTCATTTGATGATTTTACCACGCTAAAAAAAATGTATTTTAACCCATTTTCCTTTTTTAAACATTGGCCCACAGTAGGATCTTCTCCTGTGTCGTGGGTGCGTTCACAAACATAAACTCACATACACAAACGTCCAGACCCGGAACAACTACCTGCAGATCATACAAATATTTGCTCCATGCGGAAATCGAACCCGCAACACGCAGCGCAGCAGTCCAATCGCTCAGCAACTGTGCCGTCATGTGGAAAACGTTACAGAAAAGCACTTGCTTTGATCCTTAATGGTTCTCCTTTTTGTTTCGTCGACCTTCATTCATAATGCTCATAAACACAGGCCAGTAGACTTCATACAATTCGAAAATCTTCCAAATTTCAATACTATTCTTGTTATTATATCAGCTCATAGTGTCCCACAGCTGGACAAAGACCTTCCCCAACTCTTTCCACTTCTCGCGGCTATCTAAGACTGTGGTAAAGTCCTCATTTGAGCCTGCAACGAACACGGCGGCGATTTCGAGTTGTCCCTTTCAATAGGCATAACAAAATATCTTGTCTATTCTAAAACGTATCTTGACCTAAAAGGCTTGTGATAACAGAACAATAAGATAATTCATTACTCCAAGGTTTCGTATTGTGCTGCAGCCATTATAATTATTAAATATAGCTAGAGGAAAAGCTTATGGTCGTGTGTAATGGGTTTGTGACCATAATAATGACATGACAATGATGACACTATGAGGTGGTTGCGAATGGGTTACAAGAAGTATGTGATGGATAACTTTGTTTCCTGTAGGTCAGTTTCGGGTATTTGTTTGTAGGCTTTATTTTTCGACCTTTAGGCTATTTTAAAAACGATGGTTTCCCTCTTTGAGGGCCAAAGCTGGTAAACGGGATCCTGGAACGTAAAAGGCTATTGAAGGATCAACGTGGATTTTAGTCGGTGCAAGTCTGACAGTCCCTCCCGCCCCTCCTGGGTCCTCCCGACTCATTTGATGATTTTACCACGATAAAAAAAGCTGTAACATTTTTAGGTTTATCCTGATTTAATCACGTTTTGGTGACATCTTGGATCTTCAGAAGTGGGCTTTGCTTCCAGGTTTAGAAAACTGGACTGTTAGGGCTGTTACCTAAGAATAATAAAAGTCTGTTACTTCTAATCTAAGGCTCTAATGGTGGTCGCGGGACCAAGGGATTACCGTGACCCCGGTACGTAAAGGGCTATTAAAGGACACCGTGGATTTTAGTCAGTACAAGTCTGACAGTCCCTCCCACCCTGCCCTGGGTGGGAGTACTCATTTGATGATTTTACCACGATAAAAAAAAGGCTCTAATGGTATTTGCGTATTGTACAAAGTGGCAGACATGCCATACTTTCTTTTCTATCAATATGAGGTTTATGCGAGAAGGTAAAGTTTAATACGTCATTGACATACCTTTGTCAAAAAACAAATGTAACACAGGGTTTAAAGTTCAAGACCAAAGATAATTTACTATTTCAAAGCCTAGTTAGAGCCTATCGAAAATAGATTAAAATTCTAGTACAGTTTTTTCATAACCTAACCCGATTCAGTCAGTCAATGACCAGCTTCTGAAAGATCTACAAAAAGTACAACAATAGCTTCAGCATTTTTTGATAGTTCAATAAATTCTCAAATTATAGTAATAAGGTTACCGATAAAATTTTCAGAGGAGCCTTGAAAGTGTTTCGTGTAAAAAAATCTCAATTTATTCTCAATAGAAAAATGAAAAGAAAAAAATGTTGCATTGTATTTTATGTATTGTTGTGTAACACGTTTAAATGGACGGAAAGGTTTATCAATGCCATGAAGAAAAAATCGGGACATGGACTAAAGTGTGATAATCTGTCAGAAATTTAGCCAAGTTGTAAGTAACGTACGATATGGAGACGGTACCTACTGTCCGTTGCTCTCGTGTTCGCAAGTGCGACTGTTGAGCACAGGGTCCTTTTGTATTCAGAACCCCGCTGATTAGGTTTTTCTATTAGAGCTTCTCAGTAACAGCTCGGAGTTTGGAAGTTACTCTCTCTGTAGTAAGTATGATACTCCCATTTTTTGTTAAAAGCAAGCTAAGCCGTTGATCTACAATCGGACACGACCGTGTGCACATACACTTCCACACTACAATTGTTAACACCTAACAAGTGCGTACCAGGCATTACCACATCTTCGACGTCGGCAACACCATTCCGAACATGGTAACACCATTTCGCGCATGGCAACTTCGTTTTTGACACTTCTGTAGCTTCCGCTCTCTCGCCCGCGTCCGGATCATGGACATTAATTTATTGTCATACCCGACATATATTGCCCATTATAAATTGTAAAGGATTTTATTGAATATAACGCATTATTCTCAAGTCTGCGTCATCATTTCACCCAAAGAAGATTATACCCAGCACATCATAAAACAATAATATTATATTCCGTGCCTGTGGTTAATTTCTGCTGGGATTGATCGCCGTGGGAATCAATCAGGAGGCAATTTATGGAGATGAAATAAATTACACAAAGTAATGGGTCGGTCTAGGTTCGAAGTCACTTGCTAAAACTAAAAGTCGGGACCGTTACCACTGGGCCATCACTGTCCATTAGTCAGTAAAGCGCAAGCGCAGTCAGTGCTTCAAAGAATTTAGCCAACCTTGTAAAAATAACTGCAAGTGAAAACCTATATAAAACTATGCCATTGCAGATTTAAGGTCTGATTCAATTAGCATGATGTAAATTGTAGTGACACATCGGTTTTTCAATAGCATGTCAAATTGTTCAACTCGTTAGCGCTAGTATTGCAAGATTTTCATTCATACATTTTTCATTCATAAATAAAAGCTAGATTGAACATGTTTTTGTTGAAAGGTATGTGGAACTGTATGACCACATAACGTTGCCACTTTTGAAACACAGGCTCACTGAGAATGAGAAGGGAATATTCAACTACGGCGAAATATGGCCTGATCGGCCGCTCTAGAGCGGATAATTCATGATAATTCTGAAATGTAATAAAATTACTTAACTATACTTTTTTTTACGTGGTAAAATCATCAAATGAGTCCCCCCACCCAGGGCAGAGCGGTAGGGACTGTCAGTTTCGTACTGACTAAAATCCACGGTGTCCTTCAATAGTCCTGTACGTACCGGGGTCACGGTAATTCGTGAGACCCGCGACCCCGGCAGGCTTTGGCCCTCTACAGGGGGCCGTCACTATGCTGACACTCTTTGAGGCGCGCGTGGAACACAACGCGTCGTCGACCCGGGCATGGTCCATGGTCGGACAGCGAGTCGCCCATTACTCGCCGCTCGCATGCCCACTTATCTATACTCTATACTAATATTATAAAGCTGAAGATTTTGTTTGGTTGAACGCGCTAATCTTGGAGCAGAGCAGTGGGGTTGAACCACAGGAACAGCTTGTAAATAATCTATTCCGTTTAAAGAATTTGTTCAAGACTCCCCGGTTTCTCTAAGATTCATGTACAAGAATGTAATGCGGTTCAGAAAATCTGGTTCCGAAATCTATCAATTAACTGCAAAAAAGCCATATGTTTCATGAAGAAAATACAACCTGTTATTATGTTCTATTTATTTAATATTCACCCGTGTCTCGGCTGTATTTAAATGTAAAGTAAAATTATGTCAAATAACATGTTTTTGAAAGAATTTGATAACTATCTACCTTCACCTTGGCTTGGAATCAGCAGTAGTCAGGGTCGAGAGCCAATGACGTCACAATGCTCGTTTTTTTTTAACAATAATCAGAATTTTGTATGACCACGACTGCGTTGTTACACTCCATTGAACGTAGTACAGATGAAAACAAAATTGTTAATACTTTTAAAGCAAGAAATTTTTACACATAATCTTTTTTCTGTAACAATAAATGAGCTAGAACGTCGCTTATGGCACAAAGGTATTATTAAATAAGGTATGTTAAATATAATCAATATATTAATATCTTCAAATACTATTCCTCTTGTGTAGTCTCGCTAAAAGCCATAAACGGCTATACCGATTAGAATTAAAAAAAAATGTTGTTATGTTCGTAATTGTCCAGGAAAGGTGTGAAAATTTCGATATAATTAGATACCTATGTAAATAAATAAATGCAACCACGCCCGTGGGCTGCACCCGCACTAGTCTAATATGAATAATGCAAAAAGATCCGTCAAAATGAAACTAGTCCAAATGGCTTGGTACTACATAACGTTGAGATCCATCTATTGTTATTCGAAAGGGCCCATTCTCAGCTATACTATTAAATAAACTTTCTCTAAATTATACAGTATCATTAAAAAATAATCGAAATGAAATAAGTATTCGTAGGAAAAAATATCCGCAAATCAAACAGACCATTTAAATCAAAATGTATCCAGATCGGATCGAATACCAATGACTTTTCTATTTGCCGATACAACCATTAACACAACCCACACACGTAGTTCGCTAATTGATGACAAAAGACGATCCTGACCTTAGAATCCTCAATATCACTACAAGAATGCACACCTAAAAGCGTCTCACATACCTTATAACACCAGCTTAAGGTCTAATTTTGAGTTGAAGAAGTGTAAATCTAACTTGGTGTTAAAGTGCAAATGGATTGCACAGTGTTGTGCCAAATATCGAAGCAGCTTTGTGTGCGATAGTACATCTGTTTGTAAACTTGAACTAGTTAGGGTATGAATGAGATTTTTTGTTGGTTCAGTTTCTTAGCTTTTGTTAGCTTCTTTAGTAGTTGCATTGATTATGATGGATTGTGTGGCGACTTCTTTAGAGAACTTGTTTTGGTTCCTTTTTTTTAACTTGGTAAAATCATCAAATGAGTCCTCCCACCCAGGGCAGAGCGGGAGGGACTGTTAGACTCGTACTGACTAAAATCCACGGTGTCCTTCAATAGTCCTTTATATTCCGGGGACACGGTAATTCGTGAGTCCAGCGACCGCGGCAGGCTTTGCCCCTTTACAGGGGGCCCCGTCACTATGCTGACGCTCTTTGAGGCGCGCATGGTCGGACAGCGAGTCGCTTTGGTACCTAGATTGAGTTTTAGATTCTCTGAATTACTTACCTCAGCAAGACTTATTCGTCATGATAAATGTTGTCATAGATCAGAACGCCCGTCAATGTATTGTATTCTCAGCTGCAATTGACACATTCTCAATTTTGACAGATATGAAAAGCATCAATCGTAGGCGTTTCGGTCAATGTATCCAATGGAGCAGGAATCTTGGTACTCGGAAACGAAATTGAAAAGTATCGATATTTCCAATGATTTAATAAATTACATCCGCTAATTGTAGGTCTTATTAGTTCATTAAGAGAATTTTCACTTTAGTTGAGTTAACCAGACTATATCCGCAAATAATGAATTAACCCCATTATATAACACAAAAATAAAACAAAGAACCGATGAAGCTTAACAACTGAAGATAAAACTAAGACCTTACGGTAGCCACTTCAATGCCGCCACATAATGAGACGCCTATTAATTCTCACACAAGTTAACGTGTGTCCATTGTCAATGATAGAGGACATTCCCAGACTGTGGGGTTTCGCAACCAAAACGTGACGATGACTTCTGGTGATTTTCGTTGAAGAAAATTGAGGAAATGGACGGACGGAAATGGTTTTCTTTAACAGTAGTGAGGGGTGATTGAATATTTTATAATCAGAGCTTCTTAGGGCATCGACGAGTGGTTATCAATAACAAACCATTTCGTACTTTCTGAGACAAATTTATTTTATTGACTTATTTATTTACTTCGTTTTACAGAAAGCTAACAGACTAATAACAAAGTTGAATTAGTTTTTATACTTGTGGACAATGTCAATTAACATTTTGATGAGCATACATTTACATAAATGGAAAAAAACAAACAAGAAAAGAAACATGACAAAAACAGAATTAGGAGATTGTGTCAATTTAAAATAAAACTATTGCCTATCGTCACAAAAATAGTCCTTACTTAGGATGTCTCTAATTTTACGTACGCTAGTCTATACATATAATAAATCTGTAGAAGGGTCAATTCTGTACATTGAAAATATTGAAAAAATAAATAGCGGGGCGTGTTGCTGGATCGATACCAAACCCAAATATATGATTAAAAAAATTTTGTCTGTCTGTCTGTTTGTGCAGGCATCACGTGAAAACTAACGGTTCGATTTCGATGAAACTTGGTATAATTATTCCTTATTATCCTGGGCATAACATAGGATACTTTTTATCCTGGAAAAATACGTAGAAAAAAATCTCATTTTTCAGTTTTATTCATAGACGTTGTTCTGTAGAACCGCGAACACACGTTGCATTACCCGCAGTGGATTCAGCGCCGTAATATTTATAAGATGTCATTGTCAGAGTTACTCAAAATGGGGAAATAAACCATCCACGCGAAGACCGACATCCGCGCGGACGGAGTCGCGGGCGGAAGCTAGTGTTGAATAAATCAATTTCAGATGGTAAATTATTTTAAAAGTTTTTACAGTACGTATGCAGAAGGCGTTCTGCTTGTAATTAGTAGTAGCAGTTGGTGCTTGTAGTAGTGGACGGTTCCTTAGGTTATTTTGATTAGTTCGAATAAGAATTATTTTGCTAAGTAAATCTGGACCGCGGGCATGTCGGCAGCAAGTAATGGGTAATTCGCTGTCCGACCATGCACCAGGCCTGGGTCGACGGTCCGTTGTGTTCCACGCGCGTCTCAAAGAGTGTCAGCAAAATGACGGGGCCTCTCTAGAGGGCCAAAGCCTGCCGGGGTCGAGGTACTCACGAATTACCGTGACCCCGGAACGTAAAGGGCTATTGAAGGACACCGTGTATTTTAGTCAGTACGAGTATGATAGTCCTTCCCGCTGTTCCCTGTGTGGGAGGACTCATTTGATGATTTTAGCACGACAAAAAATAATAATATATTATGTTGGATACTGGGCCCGTGTGATGGATTACATGCAGTTTATCCGTATCACAAATTATGCCAATTTTCTCACGATGATTTCTTACACCATTTATGAGGAGCAATGGTGATGAAATAAAATGAGCCTGACTGGGTTCGAACCCACGACAAACAATTTGTAAGTCAGGAGGCCCGTTACTACTAAAAAACCAGTGCTCCACCTTATTTCAAAATAAGACAGGTTTAATGCGTTAGGGCAGTTTCCATCAGCTATAACAACCCTCACAAAATCTCTTAGGAACCGTCTATAAATCTAGAAACAGGTAAGTATGTTTTCCAGTGCATGTTTGTCGGTATGTCGGTAACTTCGTCTACTTTAATACGATTAACTTAAGATCGTGACAAGGCAAAATGTGCGATAATAGGTATGAATAATTAACACATAAACATATTCTCAAGTTCAAAACCAGTTACACACCGTGGGAAACTGAATTTGTTATTACTATAAGTAGGTAGGTTAATAAGTGGTTATTATTTGTTTGAAATGACGAGTTTTCCCGTAAAACTGGAGTTGAGCTGTCAAGTTCAAACTTTTAATTACAGTAAGTTATGCCAACCTTCTCTAGACTTAAAGTTCTAAATCGAAGGCAGCAAGGAACAAGTCGCCATTTATTAAATCAATAGTTTTCAAGAGAGTTGTGAGATGCGTCGTGATTTTTATAGAATATATCTTCTTTAAACACGAACTAATAATTAGACATTTAAAAAAAAACAGCCGTCGTGCCCAGGGAGGAACTGTCAAATGTCAGACTCGTACTGCACGCGTAGCATGACCAATTCTATCTCTATTCTTCCAAGAATAGACAAAGTTATTTCTAAACAAATCGACTGTTTTTTTGCACAAGAATAATATCTTCGTATAAATAATGTTAACATTTATTTTCTATATTCTAAACATTACTACGCCTAAATCGATACACATATTTTTACGTCAAGAAAAAAAAGACAAAATTACAGATTTTCTTTTCTCCTGTCGACAAAGCCGTTTCTACGGCGCCATGCTACGCGTGCTGACCAAGCGTCCACTCTATTCCTTCGGTTGCCCTTTGCGTTACAGGGCCACGGTATCCTGCTTAGACAGTCCCGCGGCCCTGGCAGGCGTTTATGTCCGTCAATTAGCTGACAGCCCCTAGCGGTGCTTGTGGAACACGACGCGCCGATTTATTTACGACACGGTCGGCGCAGTGGCCGAGCGATGGACGGCTGCGCAGCGTGTCACGGGTTCGATCCCCGCACGGAACAAATATTTGTATGATCTGCAAGTAGTTGTTCCGGGTCTGGGTGTTTGTGTATGTGAGTTTCTATGTTTGTAAACGCACCCACGACACAGCAAGAAATTCCTAGTGTGGGGAATTGTTTGAAAAAAAAAAACTCAGCTTTAATAGTGTCATTTATCAAAAATAGACACTATTTTATATTTAAATTCATTACATTCAAACAAATAATTAAACCACTGAGTAATTACCCACTATAACAAGCAGAACAAAACTTGAACTTGAGTCAGTAATGATGATAAGATCTCTAAGTAAATCAAGGCTACCTAATGAATCGCTTTGTTAAGGGACTCATGACACTTGTTGGCTGTACTCTAGTGCTGCGGACAAGGTCGCGGTATAAAGTAGAGTTATTAGCACGCAAATTTGCGAAATTTGACTTAAGGTCTTGAACTTGAGGGTCGAATGTCGTTTATCTTTGCTCTAGTTCTTTATTAGCCGACCTGGGTCGTGACGCAGGCCAGTATTTAAATAAATTCGTTTAAATTTACGCATAACGTAGATAATGTAGATACCAAAATGTCTCTTAGTTTTTCTTAAATACTAAAATCTTCGAAGCTTGTAATTTTCTTTTTTAATGCTTAATAAATAAATTAACTTTGTCTTTTCAGTCCAAATGTTAATATTAGTTTTCTGGATAATTCCTACTACTTCTTTTCTATAGTGTTAAAATCATCAAATGAGTCCTCCCACCCAGGCAGAGCGGGAGGGACTGTCAGACTCGTACTGACTAAAATCCACGGTTTAATAGCTCTTTACGTTCAGGGGTCATGGTAATTCGTACAGTCCCGCGACCCCGGCATTTGCCGGTTAGGTTTGCAGGTTAGTTTTTGACAGTCAATTTATTGGTACTTTATAAAATATGTATTGTCACTCTTGATGCACCATTCTTTTGTAATGTATTTCTTGGGTTCACATGAGGTTGTGTATAATTATTTAGGTAGCTTATTTTCATATAAATAGTCTTATACGGTCAGTACCGACTAAAAAAAGTGGGAACAAAATCTTTATCCACGGTTTTAATTACACGATTATTTCTCAAAGTTATTGTGTAATTGTTGCTCATCCGGCTTTTAAGATTTAATCATAAATTTTAAAAATTATGATTGTTATTGCGAAACGTTGACCTGAGAACATATATTTTGACCCCTCTTCATCCAAAATAGCTTAAATAACTGGAAACATCGAGAATTATAATCGTTTTAGTGCTTTTTCACACAAATATTCCTACAAAGTAAGTAGTGAAACGAGGAAAAATGCCTTCCAATTTTATTTATTAAATATTGCAGGTTGAGTTAAGTTCATTCACAGTGTTAATGAATGGTTAGAAAAAAGAAGCATTTTTATTGGAGTTCGGGAAATGATTTTGAGTTACTAAAGCCTCTTCCTTCTAATGACGGTAACTCTTTCAAACAATCCCGCATAGAAGTAACATAAACATAATTAGCCTATAGTCCCACTACCAGGGACAGGCCTCGGTGAGAGGCAGGAGTCAGCTGTAATCCAACAGGCGGGCCCCAGCGTTTTCGTAGATGTCACATTTTCAAATTTTATTTTAAAAACGCACACAAAACGGTGAGAGAAAACATAGTGAGGGGCTACTGTGTTTTCTCTCACCGTTTTGTTTTGGAAGCAGTGGCGATAAGAAAATACACAAAGTAATGTGTTTGGTTGGGTTTGAAACCACGAAGTATAAAGATGATTTTTGAGAAAAGAAAAACCGTTACGGTTCAAACGAGGGAATAGAGGATTTCAGCTTGCAAGTGTGAGTTGCAAAAAAATAATTAATACGAAATACAAATTCGTAAGTGTGACTCGTGACCACTAGGCTTAGACTGCTCTTCAAAGAAAATATACACAGAAATTGGCCATCATTGTGGTCGCTAAATTTTATCACGAATCTCTGAATCAGAATAGTATCACGGTGATTATTTCACCTTATAACAATAACCATCAATTATTATGATAGCTACATGACAATGATTCATAATCATAACGCAGTACCATCACGCTATGTCCACTGAGTCACCTGCAAAGTAATTGCTCAGGATAAAAAATAGCCTACACTTTATCATTGTTTTCTTGTAATCCGTCATTGTGAGATGACGTCACCTTAAATTAAGGTTTCATAATTAACGAACGTAATAAAAAGGCTGAGTTTTAGGAAAACCAAACTTAAGTGTGTAATTACTTCTAGAATGATTTTAAGTTGAGCAGAGCAGTAACTGATGATGGTCCAATTGAGCAATACAGCACGTTCACGACTTTGCTTTAAGCGGTGAGCAGAGCAGAGCGAAAAAGGCATAAGTTACTTTGTAAGTACATACGTGTTGAGGACGTAGTGGGCTTAACTTGCAGTCTTGAAGAAAAGTCGATATTCACTACTACAAGATTGTTTTATTATATTTCCACCGATTTTAGGACATTCACTGATTTAGGACAAGTAAGGCTACTAGTACTCGTATGGCACTAGACTAGTGCACTCTTTCGTGTCTGGAGGTGAACAGGGCTGTGCAACAGACAAAATGCATGCGGAAGAGTACGCGAACTTGCCACTGGCGGCGCCACGTGGCTGGTTTGAAACATTTCTACACATATCCATTTGATCTTACCGCCCCGCGCTAAGTCGTCACTCACAGCGTCAATATATTACGAACTAGCCGATAGGCTGTGCTGTGTTCGATTGCTAGATATTTAGTAATAGAACGAGTTATTGGCACCAGTTACTGGAGCGAGTAGTAACTCGCTAACTGGCGCCTACTGGCGCCAGTTCCTGGAGCGAGTTACTGGCGCCAGTTAGTTGAGCAAGTCGCTAGCGCTAGTAACTGGAATGAGTAACTGGTGCCAGTTACTGGAGCAAGTCGCTGGAGCGAGTTACTGGTGCGAGTTACTGGTGCGAGTAACTGGAGCGAGTTACAGGAACGATTCGCTGGCGCCAGTTACTGGCGCAAGTCGCTGGAGCGAGTAACTTGTGCGAGTTACTGGCGCCAGTTACTAGAGCGAGAAACTGGCACCAAATACTGGAGCGAGTTGCTGGAGCAAGTTACGTGTGCGAGTTATTGGTCTGAGTTGCTAGCGCCCGTTACAGGAACGCGTGACTGGCGCCAGTTACTGGAGCAAGTCACCGGAGCGAGTTACTGGAACGAGTTACTGAAACAAGTTGCTAGTCACTGGAGCAAGCTACTTGTACGAGTTACTGACGCCAGTTACTGGCGCTAGCAATTCGATCCAGTAACTCGCTACGGCGACTTGCTCCAGAAACTGGCCCCAGTCACTCGTTCCAGTAACTGGTGCTAGCAACTCGCACAAGTAGCTCGCTCTAGCGACTTGCTCCAGTAACTGGCGCCAGTCACTCACTCCAGTTACTGGCACTAGCAAATCGTTGAAAACAGTGGAGCGAGTTACAAGAGCGAGTTACTGGAGCAATCGATGGAGCGAGTTACTGGACCGAGTTACTAGTGCCAGTTACTGGAACGAGTCGCTGGCACCAGTGACTAGAGCGAGTTACTGGAGCGAGTCAGTGGATCGAGTGGCTAGAGCGAGTTACTGGCGCCAGTTACTGAAGCGAGTCGCTAGAGCGAGTTACTAGAGCGAGTTACTGGAGCAAGTCGATGGTGCGAGTTACTGGAGCAAGTCGCTGGAGCGAGTTACTGGAGCACGTCGATGGAGCGAGTTACTGGAGCAAGTCGATGGAGCGAGTTACTGGAGCGAGTTACTGGCGCCAGTTGCTGGAACGAGTCGCTGGCGCCAGTGACTAGAACGAGTTACTGGCGCCAGTTACTGGAGCGAGACGCTGGAGAGAGTTACGTGTGCGAGTTACTGGCGCCAGTTACTGGAGCGAGTCGCTAGAGAGAGTTACTTGTGCTAGTTACTGGCGCCAGTTACTGGAGCCAGTTCTGGAACGAGTTCCTAGCGCCAGTTACTGGAACGAGTGACTGGCGCCAGTTACTGGAGCAAGTCGTTGGAGCGAGTTATTGGAGCAAGTCGATGGAGCGAGTTACTGGCGCCAGTTACTGGAACGAGTCGCCGGCGCCAGAGATTGGAACGAGTTACTGGCGCCAGTTACTGGAACAACTTCCTAGCGCCAGTTACTGGAACGGGTGACTGGCGCCAGTTACTGGAGCAAGTCGTTGGAGCGAGTTATTGGAGCAAGTCGATGGAGCGAGTTACTGGAGCGAGTTACTGGCGCCAGTTACTGGAACGAGTCGCCGGCGCCAGAGACTAGAACGACTTACTGGCGCCAGTTACTAAAGCCAGTTACTGGAACGAGTTCCTAGCGCCAGTTACTGGAACGGGTGACCGGCGCCAGTTACTGGAGCAAGTCGTTGGAGCGAGTTACTGGAGCAAGTCGATGGAGCGAGTTACTGGAGCGAGTTACTGGCGCCAGTTACTGGAGCATGTCGATGGAGCGAGTAACTGGAGCGAGGTACTGACGCCAGTTCCTGGAACGAGTTCCTAGCGCCAGTAACTGGAGCGAGTGACTGGCGCCAGTTATTAGAGCAAGTCTCTGGAGTGAGCTACTGGAACGAGTCGCTGGAGCGAGTCACTGGTGCGAGTTACTGGAACCAGTTACTGGAACGAGTCGTTGGAGCGAGTTACTGGAGCAAGTCGATGGAGCGAGTTACTGGCGCCAGTTACTGGAACGAGTCGCCGGCGCCAGAGACTAGAACGAGTTACTGGCGCCAGTTACTGGAACGAGTTCCTAGCGCCAGTTACAGGCGCCAGTTACTGGAACGAGTGACTGGCGCCAGTTACTGGAGCAAGTCGTTGGAGCGAGTTATTGGAGCAAGTCGATGGAGCGAGTTACTGGAGCGAGTTACTGGCGCCAGTTACTGGAACGAGTCGCCGGCGCCAGAGACTAGAACGAGTTACTGGCGCCAGTTACTGAAGCCAGTTACTGGAACGAGTTCCTAGCGCCAGTTACTGGAACGGGTAACTAGCGCCAGTTACTGGAGCAAGTCGTTGGAGCGAGTTACTGGAGCAAGTCGATGGAGCGAGTTACTGGCGCCAGTTACTGGAGCATGTCGCAGGAGCGAGTTTCTTGTGCGACTTACCAATCCAAGTTACTGGTGCCAGTTGCTGGAACAAGTGACTAGCACCAGTTACTAGAGCAAGTCCCTGGAGTGAGCTACTGGAGCCAGTGACTAGAGCGAGTTACTGGCGCCAGTTACTGGAGCATGTCGCTGGAGCGAGTTACTGGAGCAAGTCGATGGAGCGAGTTACTGGAGCGAGTTACTGGCGCCAGTTACTGGAACGAGTCGCCGGCGCCAGAGACTAGAACGAGTTACTGGCGCCAGTTACTGAAGCCAAGCTACTGGAGCAAGTCGATGGAGCGAGTTGCTGAGCGAGCTACTGGAACGAGTCGCTGGAGCGAGTCACTGGTGCGAGTTACTGGAGCCAGTTACTGGAACGAGTCGCTGGAGCGAGTTACTGGAGCAAGTCGAAAGAACGAGTTACTGGCGCCAGTTACTGGAACGAGTCGCCGGCGCCAGAGACTAGAACGAGTTCCTAGCGCCAGTTACTGGAGCAAGTCGATGGTGCGAGTTACTGGAGCAAGTCGCTGGAGGGAGTTACTGGAGCACGTCGAAGGAGCGAGTTACTGGAGCAAGTCGCTGGAGGGAGTTACTGGAGCACGTCGAAGGAGCGAGTTACTGGAGCAAGTCGATGGAGCGTGTTACTGGAGCGAGTTACTGGCGCCAGTTACTGTAACGAGTTGCTGGCGCCAGTGACTAGAACAAGTTACTGGCGCCAGTTACTGGAGCGAGACGCTGGAGAGAGTTACGTGTGCGAGTTACTGGCGCCAGTTACTGGAGCGGGTCGCTAGAGAGAGTTACTTGTGCGAGTTACTGGCGCCAGTTACTGGAACGAGTTCCTAGCGCCAGTCACTGGAACGAGTGACTGGCGCCAGTTACTGGAGCAAGTCGTTGGAGCGAGTTACTGGAGCAAGTTGATGGAGGGAGTTACTGGAGCACGTCGAAGGAGCGAGTTACTGGAGCAAGTCGATGGAGCGTGTTACTGGAGCGAGTTACTGGCGCCAGTTACTGTAACGAGTCGCTGGCGCCAGTGACTAGAACAAGTTACTGGCGCCAGTTACTGGAGCGAGACGCTGGAGAGAGTTACGCGTGCGAGTTACTGGCGCCAGTTACTGGAGCGGGTCGCTAGAGAGAGTTACTTGTGCGAGTTACTGGCGCCAGTTACTGGAACGAGTTCCTAGCGCCAGTTACTGGAACGAGTGACTGGCGCCAGTTACTGGAGCAAGTCGTTGGAGCGAGTTACTGGAGCAAGTCGATGGAGCGAGTTACTGAAGCGAGTTACTGGCGCCAGTTACTGGAACGAGTCGCCGGCGCCAGAGACTAGAACGAGTTCCTAGCGCCAGTTACTGGAACGAGTGACTGACGCCAGTTACTGGAGCAAGTCGATGGTGCGAGTTACTGGAGCAAGTCGCTGGAGCGAGTTACAGGAGCACGTCGAAGGAGCGAGTTACTGGAGCAAGTCGATGGAGCGTGTCACTGGAGCGAGTTACTGGCGCCAGTTACTGTAACGAGTCGCTGGCGCCAGTGACTAGAACGAGTTACTGGCGCCAGTTACTGGAGCGAGACGCTGGAGAGAGTTACGTGTGCGAGTTACTGGCGCCAGTTACTGGAGCATGTCGCAGGAGCGAGTTTCTTGTGCGACTTACCAATCCAAGTTACTGGTGCCAGTTGCTGGAACAAGTGACTAGCACCAGTTACTAGAGCAAGTCCCTAGAGTGAGCTACTGGAGCCAGTGACTAGAGCGAGTTACTGGCGCCAGTTACTGGAGCATGTCGCTGGAGCGAGTTACTGGAGCAAGTCGATGGAGCGAGTTACTGGAGCGAGTTACTGGCGCCAGTTACTGGAACGAGTCGCCGGCGCCAGAGACTAGAACGAGTTACTGGCGCCAGTTACTGAAGCCAAGCTACTGGAGCAAGTCGATGGAGCGAGTTGCTGAGCGAGCTACTGGAACGAGTCGCTGGAGCGAGTCACTGGTGCGAGTTACTGGAGCCAGTTACTGGAACGAGTCGCTGGAGCGAGTTACTGGAGCAAGTCGATGGAGCGAGTTACTGGCGCCAGTTACTGGAACGAGTCGCCGGCGCCAGAGACTAGAACGAGTTCCTAGCGCCAGTTACTGGAACGAGTGACTGGCGCCAGTTACTGGAGCAAGTCGATGGTGCGAGTTACTGGAGCAAGTCGCTGGAGGGAGTTACTGGAGCACGTCGAAGGAGCGAGTTACTGGAGCAAGTCGATGGAGCGTGTTACTGGAGCGAGTTACTGGCGCCAGTTACTGTAACGAGTCGCTGGCGCCAGTGACTAGAACAAGTTACTGGCGCCAGTTACTGGAGCGAGACGCTGGAGAGAGTTACGTGTGCGAGTTACTGCAATGGCGCCAGTTACTGGAGCGGGTCGCTAGAGAGAGTTACTTGTGCGAGTTACTGGCGCCAGTTACTGGAACGAGTTCCTAGCGCCAGTCACTGGAACGAGTGACTGGCGCCAGTTACTGGAGCAAGTCGTTGGAGCGAGTTACTGGAGCAAGTCGATGGAGGGAGTTACTGGAGCACGTCGAAGGAGCGAGTTACTGGAGCAAGTCGATGGAGGAAATAATTCATTAAAATTATAATGGAGCGTGTTACTGGAGCGAGTCGATGGAGCGTGTTACTGGAGCGAGTTACTGGCGCCAGTTACTGTAACGAGTCGCTGGCGCCAGTGACTAGAACGAGTTACTGGCGCCAGTGACTAGAACGAGTTACTGGCGCCAGTTACTGGAGCGAGACGCTGGAGAGAGTTACGTGTGCGAGTTACTGGCGCCAGTTACTGGAGCGGGTCGCTAGAGAGAGTTACTTGTGCGAGTTACTGGCGCCAGTTACTGGCGCCAGTTACTGGAACGAGTCGCAGGAGCGAGTTTCTTGTGCGAGCTACCAATCCAAGTTACTTGTGCCAGTTGCTGGAACAAGTGACTGGCACCAGTTACTAGAGCAAGTCCCTGGAGTGAGCTACTGGAGCCAGTGACTAGAGCGAGTTACTGGCGCCAGTTACTGGAGCATGTCGCTGAAGCGAGTTACTGGAGCAAGTCGATGGAGCGAGTTACTGGAGCAAGTCGATGGAGCGAGTTACTGGAGTGAGTGACTGGCACCAGTTACTGGTGCAAGTAGCCGAAGCGAATTACTTGTGCGAGTTGCTAGCGCCAGTTACTAGTGCAAGTCTCTGGAGTGAGCTACTGGAGCTAGTTACTGGAGCGAGTTGCTGAGCGAGCTACTGGAACGAATCGCTGGAGCGAGTCACTGGTGCGAGTTACTGGAGCAAGTCGATGGAGCGAGTTACTGGCGCCAGTTACTGGAACGAGTCGCTGGCGCCAGAGACTAGAACGAGTTACTAGCGCCAGTTACTGGAACGAGTGACTGGCGCCAGTTACTGAAGCAAGTCGTTGGAGCGAGTTACTGGAGCAAGTCGATGGAGCCAGTGACTAGAGCGAGTTACTGGCGCCAGTTACTGGAGCGAGTCGCTGGAGCGAGTCGATGGAGCGAGTTACTGGAGCGAGTGACTGGCGCCAGTTACTGGAACGAGTGACTGGCGCCAGTTACTGGAGCAAGTCGTTGGAGCTAGTTACTGGAGCAAGTCGATGGCGCGAGTTACTGGAGCGAGTTACTGGCGCCAGTTACTGGAGCGAGTTGTTGGCGCCAGTTACTGGACCGAGTCGTAGGAGCGAGTTTCTTGTGCGAGTTACCAATCCGAGTTACTGGTGCCAGTTGCTGGCACCAGTAACTCGGAGCGAGACGCTGGAGAGAGTTACGTGTGCGAGTTACTGGCGCCAGTTACTGGAGCGGGTCGCTAGAGAGAGTTACTTGTGCGAGTTACTGGCGCCAGTTACTGGCGCCAGTTACTGGAACGAGTCGCAGGAGCGAGTTTCTTGTGCGAGTTACCAATCCAAGTTACTTGTGCCAGTTGCTGGAACAAGTGACTGGCACCAGTTACTAGAGCAAGTCCCTGGAGTGAGCTACTGGAGCCAGTGACTAGAGCGAGTTACTGGCGCCAGTTACTGGAGCATGTCGCTGAAGCGAGTTACTGGAGCAAGTCGATGGAGCGAGTTACTGGAGCAAGTCGATGGAGCGAGTTACTGGAGTGAGTGACTGGCACCAGTTACTGGTGCAAGTAGCCGAAGCGAATTACTTGTGCGAGTTGCTAGCGCCAGTTACTAGTGCAAGTCTCTGGAGTGAGCTACTGGAGCTAGTTACTGGAGCGAGTTGCTGAGCGAGCTACTGGAACGAATCGCTGGAGCGAGTCACTGGTGCGAGTTACTGGAGCAAGTCGATGGAGCGAGTTACTGGCGCCAGTTACTGGAACGAGTCGATGGAGCGAGTTACTGGAGCGAGTGACTGGCGCCAGTTACTGGAACGAGTGACTGGCGCCAGTTACTGGAGCAAGTCGTTGGAGCTAGTTACTGGAGCAAGTCGATGGCGCGAGTTACTGGAGCGAGTTACTGGCGCCAGTTACTGGAGCGAGTTGTTGGCGCCAGTTACTGGACCGAGTCGTAGGAGCGAGTTTCTTGTGCGAGTTACCAATCCGAGTTACTGGTGCCAGTTGCTGGCACGAGTGACTGGCACCAGTTACTAGAGCAAGTCCCTGGAGTGAGCTACTGGAGCCAGTGACTAGAGCGAGTTACTGGCGCCAGTTACTGGAACGAGTCGCAGGAGCGAGTTTCTTGTGCGAGTTACCAGTCCGAGTTACTGGAGCGAGTTACTGGCGCTTGTTACTGGAACGAGTCGCAGGAGCGAGTTTCTTGAGCGGCTTACCAGGCCGAGTACTGGAGCGAGTTACTGGCGAGAGTTACTTGTGCGAGTTACTGGCGCCAGTTACTGGAGAGAGTTACTGGCGAGAGTTACTTGTGCGAGTTACTGGCGCCAGTTACTGGAGCGAGTTACTGGCGAGAGTTACTTGTGCGAGTTACTGGCGCCAGTTACTGGAGCGAGTTACTGGCGCTAGTTACTGGAACGAGTCGCAGGAGCGGGTTTCTTGTGCGAGTAACCAGTCCGAGTTACGGGTGCCAGTTACTGGAACGAGTGGCTGGCGCCAGTTTCTGGAGCAAGTTGATTGAGCGAGTTACTGGAGCGAGTTACTGATGCCAGTTCTTGGAACGAGTTCCTAGCGCCAGTTACTGGACCGAGTTACTGGCGCCAGTTACTGGAGCGAGTTACTGGCGCCAGTTACTGGAACGAGTCGCTGGAGAGAGTTACTTGGGCGAGTTACTGGCGCCAGTTACTGGAACGAGTCGCTGGAGCGAGTCACTGGTGCGAGTTACTGGAGCCAGTTACTGGAAAGAGACGATGGAGCGAGTTACTGGAGCGAGTCGCTGGAGAGAGTTACTTGTGCGAGTTACTGGCGCCAGTTACTGGAGCGAGTTACTGGCGCCAGTTACTGGAACGAGTCGCTGGAGCGAGTCACTGGTGCGAGTTACTGGAGCCAGTTACTGGAAAGAGTCGATGGAGCGAGTTACTGGAGCGAGTCGCTGGAGAGAGTTACTTGTGCGAGTTACTGGCGCCAGTTACTGGAGCGAGTTACTGGCGCCAGTTACTGGAGCCAGTTACTGGAGCGAGTTACTGGCGCCAGTTACTGGAGTAAGTCGCTGGAGCGAGTTACTTGTGCGTGTTACTGGAGCCAGTTACTGGAGCCAGTTACTGGAGCCAGTTACTGGAGCGAGTGACTAGTGCCAGTTACTGGAGCAAGTCGCTGGAGCGAGTTACTGGCGTCAGATACTGGAGCTAGTCGCCGGAACGAGTTACTGGTGCCAGTTACTGGAACGAGTGGCTGGTGCCAGTTACTGGAGCAAGTTGATGGAGCGAGTTACTGGAGCGAGCAGTTACTAGCAGTTAGTAACTAGCTCTAAGTGGGTAGGAATAAATATCACGCGTGCTGTGGGCGTATTTACCTTGCATAGAATTACGTTATATCCTGTTATTATTAAACTGAAGGGGTATTTGGCTGTCCACGTTTGTCGAAGGACCGATGGCTGGTGGAGCAGACAAGTCCTGGAGTAGAGACCGCGTATCGGCAAGCGTAGTGTGGGACGCCCTTCAGCTTCATAGACCGAAGACCTTAAAAAGGTGGCTGAGACGAAAGGAACGCGGAAGGAAGTGGATAGGGCGATATGGTGCAGCCTAGGAGTCCAGCGGTGGACTCCTAGGCTCGATTTGTAGTATAATCATACAAGCTTTCATGTCTACAGCGTTCTACAGCGTTCATTTTGTTTCTTGACATACATTTTTGTTCATTTTCTTGTATGTCCTTTGTGTTACAGTTGGATGCCCAGCAACGCTACACTCTGTTCCAACGTGGTCTGTGGGAGGCTGCTCAGCAGATACCTCGCGGTGGTCTTCGGGACTTCGCCACGTTCAGGCAACTGAGGCTGCTTTCTATCATTGGACCAGCTGCATTGCCACCTGATCAGCTTGACAGAGTAAGTACAACCTATATGACTTGCATTGAGCAGTAGAACGAGTAAGAGGTGCAATGAAAATAGTATTTTTGCGATGACGACCAGGTTCGTGATTAATTCACCATGCGTGATCGGTTGGGTTTCTTATTATCGCATCAATAAACCAATTTTTTTTATTTGTTGTAAAAGATGTTTTCAAAAAAATAAACTAATGCTGTGTCTATACGTATGGCTGTAAAATATGAATATATCTTAAACACAAACTTTCCAAGATAAAAATAAACAACCCTGTGAAAACTACATCAATATCTTGATTTGATTTTGAGAACATAAGAATTTCAAAGACATGCCAGAACAACAACAGTAAAAACAAAATAAAAGTGCAATAAAAAATTGTGCTGAGCAATTGAGCATGTCCACACCAAAAAGATTACCAACTCAGCATTTGATTCAGCACGGACGAGGGTAGGCAAATAAAATAATCAGTGAGAAATGCGGGTAAGGGAATTTATAGTGTTTAAAATAATGTAGGGGACGGGGGACGCGAGGTATGATGGGAGATCACACACTCTTTAGGCATACTTAACACAACACTAACGTAACGCAAGCGCCATCAGGACGTCATTTGCAAGACGCCATTAACAAAATAATGTCGTCCTGTTAGCACTTGCGCTACGTGATTATTGTGTTAAGTTTGCCTTAAGTGTGTGATTTCCCATCATACCTCGCGAACCCATCTTATTCACTGTTCCCCTACTATTAACAAAAAATACTACAAGTACGTAGTGTAACAATATTGATAAAGTTGTTTGTCAATTTCCAGTACAACCGCATTATCAACGACATGCTAGCGGTATACAACACAGCCGAGATCTGCGCGTATAACGAGCCGTTCAAGTGCGGCCTCCACCTGCAGCCCGAGCTCCAGTTCATCATGTCGCACTCCAGGGACTGGGACGAGCTGTCGCACATCTGGACCGAGTGGAGAAGAAACACTGGAAGGAGGATCAGGGACCTGTATGAACAGCTCGTGGATTTGACTAATCAGGCGGCGAGATTGAATAGTAAGTAGTTTCACACTTGAACTTTACCGGTAACACAGTTGAACCTGTTCCGTCAACCGCCCTTTACGGTCCAAGGTCACCTTGGACCGTAAAGGGCGGTTGACGGAACAGGTTGGATTTCTAGTCAGCAAGAGTCTGACAGTCCCTTCTGCTCCACTCAGCCTCACCGTCGACCACATCATCGCTTACCATCAGGCGAAACAGTGGTCAAACGCAAACCTATGGCTAGATAAAATAAAAATAAAAACGACAGGTTGCACTCTGGGAGTGCCGGCAGAAGTGAAAACTTGAATAGCAATAAACACACACGAACATTCGCGCAAGCACCCTGCGCCGTCTTACGAATTTTCGATCAGGTCACGTGTCCTGACGCGAGTTTAACATTTTTTACCCATTCCAAAAAAAGTGCACAACGCCGCTAAAGAAGTTTTCACTGCAAAAAGCTCTGATTGAGGGTGCATCGGCATTATAATTTTGTAACCAAAGCACCTTCCATGACACGGATGGATGGTGCAGTGACTAAACGATTGACTGTTGCGCTCCGCGTCGCAGATTCCAACAAATATGAAATGTAATAATGATTGAAATTGCGTGATTTCCGGGTCTGGCTGTATGCGTTATTTTAAATTCAGGAGAAACTCCTAGTGAGTTTTTCTTAATGCAAGTTTCTTCCTAAGGACCTATAAACGTAAACTTCTAATTGACAAACCAGTAAACCTGTAAAAATCAACTAGATATTGAAGAAAACTACATAAACATAATAATGGAGCGTTCAACGCCACTCAAACATATCTTACTACTCTGCCGTAGTGCGATCTGCTTGTATAAAAATATCAGGCGTTATGTTTAGCTAAGAGCACACAACGCAGCGTGTTAGATTAACATTATTTCGATGTCAGAAAATATAAAGTTTCCGATATATTCCATTCTACTACCATCTCATGAGTCGTTTACAATGCAATTTTGTAAATCCAGATCACTACAAGCGGTTTTGTTTTTACTCAATCTCCATTATTTATGAAGAATTTGTGTTTCAGATTTCACGGACGCCTCTGCTTACTGGATGTTTCCATACGAAACAAACAACATGAGACAAGAAGTTGATGATGTTTGGGAACAGGTAAAAGTCTTATTTATTTATTTTAGTCCTATATAACGTATTATATGGGACTAAAATAACAGATGGAGCCGCTGGCAACAGCTAGTAGCGTACTACTAGCTGTTGCCAGCGGCTCCATCTGTTAATTATCCCACAGGAACATAAGATCGGGATAAAAAGCGGATCGGGTCGGGTTATAAACTATCTGTGTAACAAACATCCAAATCCGTGCTGTAGTTTTTGCGTGAAAGAGTAACAAGCACCAATATTAGTAGGATTTTAAACCTGCGTGGATTTTAGTGTGTAGTATTGTCGAAAGAGACATTGCCATTTTATTTTGAGTAGTATTCACAAGGAAATTGTAATTAGCTTCTAGTAGCTTTTGACTTGAGCTGTGCTGTGATAACTTTCTTGAATTACTTTGTTCTACATTTTAAGGGATTTGTGATAGTACTTTGTTGAAGAAGAGGTGTTTAACGAATACAAATATTTTGCTAACCAATGGAAAAACAAGAACGTTCTTATTTCTTTATTTTTTCTTTAAACTAATTTAAGTTCCTATGTTTCCCCAGATCAAGCCCCTTTATGAGCTCCTCCACGCCTATGTTCGCCGTCGTCTTCGTGAAGCCTACGGTCCTGAACGTATCTCCCGTTCAGCCCCTATCCCTGCCCATATCCTTGGCGACATGTGGGGGCAGAGCTGGGCAGGCATCGTGCCCGTTACGCTGCCCTATCCGGGCAAAACATTGGTTGATGTAACACCAGAGATGGTACAACAGGTGAGAGGAAATTTTAAATTACGTAATCTTCGCAATTAGCTTTGACTCAAAAACTCGCGTTCCAGAAAGTTTTTCGATAGTCGGTAAAAGAAACCTGAAATTATGGGTTATTTTTCTTGATATAAAACTTTTCAAGAATAAGTTGTACTTTATTTCTGTATATAGGTTCGAGTAAATAATTTGAAAATAATTATCTTGCTAAGGTCGATGATACCTTTCGTTTCAATCGAATTTTGTCCCTTGTCCTCTCAAACTGAGCTGTCGTAATAACATAAAAACGTTTTAAACGTTGGCCTGTTGGTCTAGTGGTTAGTGACCCTGACTGCTATGCCGGTGGTTGTGGGTTCGATTCCCACCCAGGACAAATGTTTGTGTGATGACCACAATCATTTGTTCTGTGTCTGGGTGTAATTTATCTATAATATGTAGGTATTTAGAAATATATAAGTATGTTTATCAGTTGTCTAGTACCCATAACACAAGCTCTGCTTAGCTTGGGACTAGATGGCGTTGTGTGATAGTTGTGGAATATTTATTTATATTTATTTATTACAAATTGACAAACTTGCCATGCATCAACACTCTTCTTTAAAGCTGCATATAATAATTTTCAGGGCTACACTCCTCTAACTATCTTCCAACTGGCCGAGGAGTTCTTCGTATCCATGAACATGTCTGCGATGCCCCAGGACTTCTGGGCGCTGAGTGCGCTGCAGCAGCCCACGGACAGGCACATACACTGCCAGCCATCAGCCTGGGACTTTTGTAACAGACATGATTACAGGTAAGAATTGGTTTTACTATGAGCATGACCCTATGGTGAAGATTTTAGGGGATAAATACTTAATATGACCTTCATAGTCATTAAATCAGCGGCATGGAATCTCGAATTGCACAGGCGGAAAGGGTTCATGAACAAGTGGATTCAATGAGGGTTAGACTGGAAAAATTGGAAGAAGACGCCGACAATAAGGAACAATGGTCGCGTATGAGTAACGTGGAAGTAAAGGGTATAGAACAGACCAAAAATGAAAATTTATTTGATATTATGCAGAGGATCGGTACTAAAATCAATTACCCAATAAACAAAAATCAAATTAATTTTGTAACCAGGGTTCCAACAAGGGAACCAGAAAGTATCAAGCCCATCATAGTTTGTTTCTCAAACCGATACATAAAGGAGGACTTTATAGCAGCGGCAAGATACGAATTTAAGACCACTCCTCTAACGGCCGATCAGCTACAATTAAAGGGGCAACATAGAATTTATATAAATGATCATTTGACAACTAAAAACAAGAATCTTCTCTCAAAAACCAAAAAGGCGGCGAGTGAAGCAAATTTCCGTTACGTGTGGGTGAAGCATGCAAAAATACATATTCGGAAAACGGACACATCACCAGTCATAATAGTGATATCCGAGAAAGATATTGTAAAAATTATATAGGTCATTCTTCTTGTTTTCTACTGATATTTCAAATAGTTTTATGTTTCGCACTTAGCTGTACAATAACGGTATTAAATGTTTCATTCTCAAAGTTTGAGCATTACTGTCCGGTGAGTGTATCGTGCGTTTTCCAGAAATTACTGTGTCATGTAGTTGTGTGTCGCCGCAAGTACTTAAGGTATTCGCTACCTGCTGTAATCTCATCCCAATGTAAATTTAACCACATTACAGTCTTCATAAGGCATACTTTTGAATGTCTCAAATTGATATTTATAATGTTTTGTAACTATGGACCGCCTTTTGTTTCTATTCATCGGACATTAGATAGTCGCGTTTCAATGGTGTGTTGTTTTATTCGCTGTGTTCTGCCGTGTTTAACTTATTTTACTAAATATTTAACGTATACCCGCACAAAATATATTCATTATAATAATTTTAGTTCAAGTAAGTGGAGACTTGTGATCGTGTATAAGTTTAATAATTTAATGCCATGTTTTGTTGTATGCATTATTTATAATGTTATTGGTAATATTTACCGTGTCTTCTATTAATATTTATTACCAAAATGTACGCGGACTACGTACGAAGACCAGTAGTTTATATCGTAATATTTGTCTTAACGCCTATGATGTTATTGTTTTTACGGAAACGTAGCTTGTGGAAGATATTTTTAGTACTGAACTTTTTGACGATCGATATCTTGTGTGGAGACGCGATCGTGATTACGGCCGTACTGCCCAGAAATGCGGTGGTGGCGTCTTAATTGCGGTCAGAAAGGAATTTATAGTGATTGAAAGACCCGAGTGGCGTAGTTCTGCCGAAGATATTTGGGTAACCATTATCCTAAAAAAGGCTAGGCCCTCAGTAAAATATAACCTACACTTATGTGCTCTTTATTTATGTAAGGAAAACCTTGGCAACTCTTATAACACACAATTACTTAATTTTACTAATAATCTAAACAATTTAATATTAAATAATCCGTTAGACAAATATATTTTATTAGGTGATTTTAACTTCGGTAATTCTGTTGAATGGTCTGATACATCACATAATGGTGAATTATCCCCACTTAATATAACATGTCTATTAGGGACTTTTTCGACGCGGCACAAACTTTTAGTCTAGCCCAGTACAACAGTGTGCGTAACGTAAATAATAGAATTTTAGACCTTGTCTTTTGCAATGACGATGTAATCATAAATAAGTGCACAAATCCACTTGCGTTACCTATAGACATGCATCATTGCCCTTTAATAATCCAAGCTGACTTTGCTGAACATCATAAACTTTCGGACAATGTAACAAACAAATATAATTTTTCCAAAGGTGACTATACTTCTATTATATCTGAGCTTGAAAAAATTAATTGGACGGAATCTTTACATACTGGTAGATTGGATGACGCAGTCGCATATTTCTATAAAAAATTGTATGAGCTTAGGGATAAATTTATTCCATTAAAATTATCAAAAAATACGGGATATCCTCAATGGTACAACACTGCTCTAATAAAAATTTTAAAAGAAAAGCATAAGTACCATCGTAAATATAAAACTTATCACAACTTATCCGACTATCATTCTTTCTCTTTGTTACGGACCAGAGCTATTGAATTAGAAAAAAGCTGCTTCAATATGTATATGGCTAAAATAGAATCTGCTATAATTAACAATCCAAGATCATTCTGGTCATACGTAAAAAGCAAAAGAACTGTTAATGCATTCCCTAACGTGATGCATTACCGTGACACCATCGCTGAAACAGGTGATGAGATAAGTAATTTATTTTCAAATTATTTTCATTCTACTTTCCAAAGCCCAGACCCTATCGTCTTACCTTCTAGGGAAAATAATTATTCCGGAACGAACATCAGCTCTATTGAAATTAGCCAAGACGAGGTGTTGAAGTTAATGAAATCCTTGGATATGACCAAGGCGGGCGGTCCTGATTCTATACCACCTATTTATATAGTCAAATGTGCGGTTAGCCTGGTAGATCCAGTGTGTATCATATTTAAGCGATCGGTTTCAGAGGGAACTGTACCAAGGGTATGGAAATCAGCATTTATCACCCCTGTATTTAAAACAGGTGATCGGTCAAATGTAGAGGATTACCGCCCTATTTCTAAAATATGTCTCTTTTCTAAACTGCTGGAAAGAATAATATATAAACAAGTTTATGTAGCAGTGAAAAGTAATTTCGGTGAAGAACAACATGGTTTCCTTAGAAACCGATCCACAAATTCGAATCTCATACTCTCCCATGAATTTATATCTGAAGGTATGAACCAGCGTGCGCAAGTGGATGTTATATATACAGATTACTCCAAATGTTTTGACCGAATAAATCATACAGTGCTACTGGATAAATTATTGTCGACAGGTATTCATGGAGACCTTTACCGGTGGTTTTCGTCATATATTGAGAATCGAACACAGGCTGTAGTACTAAAAGGATACGTATCTAGCTGGAATTATGTTCCTTCTGGAGTACCTCAAGGCTCAATCTTAGGACCTCTGTTATTTACTTTGTTTATCTCTGACATACATAAATGTTTCAAAAATAGTTACATCTTACTTTATGCAGATGATATGAAGATTCATAAACTTGTTAAAAATATATCAGATGCTGAGCAACTTCAAAATGATCTCATTAGGTTCGAAGAATATTGTATACTTAATAAACTCCAGTTAAATGTTGCTAAATGCTTCCAAATCACGTACTCCCGACAAAAAACTATTATTAATTCTGAATATAAATTAAACCATCAGGTACTTAACAAAGTCACTACAATTAAAGATTTAGGGGTAAAAATGGACAATAAACTTTTGTTTGATCAACACATCGATTACATTGTTATACGAGCATCAAAGGCGTTAGGATTTATTATAAGAATTTCAGCTGATTTTCGTTCCTTAAAAACTATAAAAATTCTATATTGTGCTTTCGTACGTAGTCACTTGGAATACGCGTCACAAGTTTGGAACCCTCATTACGAAATATATAAGTCTCGTATTGAAGCCGTACAAAAGAAATTCCTTAGATACTTAGATTACAAAGCAAGGCAGTATTCAGATGATTACAAACACCGCTGTAAAAGGTATCACTTTCTACCGTTATACTACAGGCGTAATATTAATGATATTTCATTTTTCATTAATATAGCTAATGGGTCGATCGATTGCCCTGAACTATTATCTAAGATACACTTACGTACTAACCTTCTAGGGCTCAGACGTAGACCACTTATGCAGATTGCTTCTGTTTCAACCAATTACAGAAGGAATGCCTTTCTCTTGCGTGCAGCACGTGCATTCAATAGTATGCCGGAGGACTTAGATGTGGATCTTTTTTGTACAAAAGCGACCATAGTAAAACGCTTATTAGCAAATAAATTTTTTATAGATGACTCCCGTATATAAATGTAATGCGTTGCCTAAGACTATATATCCTTGTATGTCTTTATATATGTCACTTAATTGTCGATGTTTACTTTTTGTCGATAGTGGTGTTGCGTATGGACTGTCTCACTGGAGCTTTCCAAAAATATAAACAACCTTTGAAAGTTCCTTAACAAAAAAAAAAAAAAAAGATTAAGTATATGTATAATATTTAAAATACTGTCATACAATTATTTTTCACATTAAAAAGATATTATTATGTTTACCTTTTCCGGAGGTTCCGGTGAGATGGATTATGGGTCAGTCTACGATAGTAATTTTATCTTATGTAGTCATTTAACGGCGGAAGCTTGTTGTTAGCAAATTAGAAAAATATTAAGATATTTATATTATTATTAGTCTGTAAGCTTTCCTAAGAATAAATAAATAAATAAATAAAAAAAAAATTACTGAATGATAAATAATGTGGTATTCGTCGGCTGGAGTAGTGCAGTGGCTGAGCAATTGGACTGCAGCGCAGCCTGTCGCGGGTTCGATTCTCGCTCGGAACAGATATTTGTATGACCTACAAATAGTTGTTCCGGGTCTGGGTGTCTCTGTATGTGAGTTTCTATGTTTGCAAACGTACCCACGATACAGAAGAAATTCTTATTTATTTATAAACTTTATGCACAACATTGGACAACCGCGGACTTAATGCCGTAGGCATTTTCTGCCCGTCTACCTTTGGGTGATGCAGAGATAAAATATAGTAGGTGCAACAAAAAAAATAGAATTATTCATAAGAGATATAACAAATACATAAGACATATAAAAAAATCCTATTGAAAAATCATATATACGAGTATGTAAAAAATATTTTTGTGGGCTAACTTTTTTTTTAAAGATTGAAGAGCCAGTGTTGTGCCTAAATTCTTCAGATCACTAATTTAAATAGTGCAGTAGTCTACATAATGTAGTTGGTTGTGACAAAATTAGCTCACCTGTTATTTTACTGAAACCTTAGACTGCGATTGGCTATGGCTCTATGAAAATGTCTTAACACCACTGGCATTGCTGGCACAAGAAGGATGCATAACATACAGATCCTTCTTGTCCATTTCTTGGCAAAATGTCTTGAATCGACAAACATTGTCTGGAATTTTTTTTAACGTTCTTGTTTTACTCCAAAGCCATTGAAAAGTCTCCAAATAACACTTAAAAAAAAACGAATTCGTAGTGTTTTGACTGAAGAAATCCACTCTTTTCCAGGATCAAGATGTGCACTCACGTTGACATGAAGGACCTGGTAACTGCTCATCATGAAATGGCACACATCGAGTACTTCCTAGCATACAGGAATCTACCGAAGGTGTTCCGTGATGGTGCCAATCCAGGTCAGTGGACTATTCAGTTAATTGTTTACAAGCAAACGATGGCTGTTAAACTACCCATTCATTCACAAGGAAACCTGCTAGTATAGATATAAACCTACTAGTTGCGATTCGAATTCTTCTTTAAAAATTATATAGTTAATAGTTAAAATAGTAACATTGTACTGTAAAAATAGTAGAGGGCATAGAAGCGTAGGTAAGCGTAAATGCCCAATTATTCCGAGTTTATAGAAATAAATAATAGACGGCTTTCTGTGGTATAAAATTAAGAGAGGTGACAAACCATGCTGACGCAGGGTGTTCACTTTTTTTTACATGGTAAAATCATCAAATGAGTCCTCCCACCCAGGGCAGAGCGGGTGGAACTGCCAGACTCGTACGGACTAAAATCGAGTGTCCTTCAATAGCCCTTTACGTTCCGCGGTCACGGTAATTCGTACAGTCCTGCGACCTGCTGCCGTTCACTGGAGACTTTTTGTTTCCCTGTCAAATGCATGGGCGGCTATGAACTATTTGTCACCATAATGAGCGCACTCCCACATACTCGTATCTTCATAGCACTCGAGAGGGAGACAATAAGTCTCCACGATAATAAGTCACCAGTGACCGTTGATTTAGATGAGTCCTCAATTTTGTCGTCACATACAGAATAGACACTGTTAGTCAGAAGCTCTAAAGTCTGACAACCAGTCTTACCATGGGGTATCGTATTACCCAGTTACTGGGTTATGGAGGTCCTCCATGTAAAATATTAATATCCATCTGAATCTGGTTTGACTGGAAGCTGACCCCAATATAGTTGGAAAAAGGCTAGGCAGATGATGATGATACAGAATAGACACTATAACCTAACAGTTAGAAGAGCGATGAAATAGTTAACTTACGTATAATATTGTTTAATCATGAGTACGTATACTTCATCTCCAGTGCCGAAGCTATTAATTTACAGCAATATTTACGCTTGCATTAATGCTAAGTATCAGGAAAATCAATATCTTGTGCTTAGTTACATACATAATATGCTTGCTTTCTCTTGTTAATATACTGGCAATAGAATCATAAACAATTTAAATTACAACCCGAGAAAACATTTATGACAAAACTGTTTTTACACTCTTTCATTATTTTATTTGTGTGTCTACTACAAATATATTGTGTAGACATCTTGCGACAAGACGAGAATTAAGGTCGGAACTATTGCAAAGTGAAGTCGAATTATTTCATTCATATCCCTGTAAATGTTTCATTACGAAATTATACAAGGGTAAGTTATTTTAACTTTAATTACAACTAATAAAAACACCAGAAACTGAAAACAACAACAATCTACCTCAATTTAATTCTCTAACAACACACTAATACCACGACACTAAAAACAACAAAACGCTCAGTAACGCCATCTGTGGGTAGATCAGCGTAACTCCGGAGTTGCATAGATCCGTGTTACAAGTACAATAGGTGACGAAGACGTCGCCGTTGCCGGACACTCGCCGGCAGTGCTGGCCTTTGACCTCACCTTCAGCTAGGTAGCCGCATTGGCGGACCACGCGAACCTTCCCGTAGACTGTGGAGAAAAAAACATGGGTTAAAAGAAGTTCAATATCCACGAGATGCAACTGCTCAGCAGCGTTCTTCTCGTATGCAGCGTTGACACAGTGGATAGATTTTATGCCTGAACTTTTATACCTTAAGCATAAAGTTCAAAATCGATTGGGGAAAGGCTGTGGTTAGATTTGCAGACAGTTCATCTTGTTCCACAATTATTGTGTAAAGTATTTCTGGCTCATAACGAAGTGGAAAGAATCAGCTAAAGAGGTGAGCAAATTTTTTCTGAAACCTGAACGCTTCAGTTTGATACCATGAAATGGTCTGCGTTGAGCATTCTTCTGTTTTTCCAGGGTTATAACCTGGTCACTAAGAAGCACATGCTATTGGCATGTACTTCATTGGCAGAGCTTTATATTGCTCTCCCTAAAATCAACTTTATATTTTTTTACAGAAGATCTTTAATCAGATAGAAATGGTTTTAGGAAGTCCAAACCTGGTTTGAACGTCTTGACATAGATACTCACTCTCCATCTTGATAGATCGACAAAAAGTCGGCTCTATGGGCTCCAAATGTTCTGGAGGGTCTCTCAAGGAGCAGTTGACGATGCCCAGACTGAAAGGGTCGAACTCCACTCCACAACGCGGGTCAAATGCGCTGTTGCAGTCATAGCAGAGTATTGAAGACACTGGAATGAAAGAAGATAGTATAGAATACGAATACATTGGACGCTATTCTTCGAAACGACCGACATATAACTAATACCGCTGTTGAACATACATATCCATTATCATCGGCCTTTTTTTTATCGTGGTATGATCAGCAAATGAGTCCTCTCACCCAGGGCAGAGTGGGAGGGACTGTCAGACTCGTACTGACTAAAATCCACGGTGTCCTTCAATAGCCCTTTACGTTCCGGGGTCACGGTAATTCGTTCAGTGCCGCGACCCCGGCAGGCTTTGGCCCTCTAGAGGGGGGCCCCGTCACTTTGCTGACACTCTTTGAGGCGCGCGTGAAACACAACGCGCCGTCGACCCGGGCATGGTCCATGGTCAGACAGCGAGTTGCCCTAGTTGGCCTAGCCTTTTCCGAAACATGTTGAATTCGGCTGCTAGTTGAACTGGATGCAGAGCTGAATATCAGGACGTAAAATACTGTTACAAGAAGCGACTGCCTCTCTGACCTCTATAATCCAGTAATTAGGTAATACGATACCCCTTGATAATAGTTGTCAGACTTTAAGCTTCTGACCAACAGTGACGACTGTCAAAGATCTACAAATGACAGCCGGGACCAACGACTTCACGTGGTTTCCGAGGCGCGGAGGAAACTCCTTGTTCAGAGCAGAACCTTTAAAATTTGCCTGGAAAATTGCCCTGTCCTGCTGTAATTATTAAGTCATGAGCTCCTTTGTGTTGAATTTTCATTTTCATTATAAAAAAAAGTATCATTTTATGAAAACTCGTAAGGATTTTTGTACTGTTAACATTCCGGTGGATTCGTAAAGAATAATATTTTTGCAGTTTTCTGGTACATGCCATGAAAAAAAAAATCATTCTACTTTCAGTAAAATTTGAGTCAAGTTCAGGCACTTGCGGTCAGTAATCCAATTTCGATGTACATTGTACGGTTTCACGTATCGGGTCACCGTTGTAACCTACATAGCAATCAATGGATTTGGGGCAGCATTATACGAGACTCATATTATTTTATTAAGTAAGGAAGTAGTCTCCCTTCTATTCTTCTACTAGATGAACGGCCGATCGCAGTGTGTGATCTTAGATTATGAATTTATGTTTACTATTTGAAAGGTCAGAAATAAAATATGATGATGATGATAAGAAATTTGAAATTCCTTATGTGGATGTCTACAACTATTGAGATCACAAGCACCCTTTGAGCCATTCTATTAAAAATGGACATATTATTCTCGTTTGTGTGTTATGGTGTAAATTCTCAAATTATATCTATTCCTATATTATTGTATTTGAGAAATGGCAAGAGTTACAACTATAAGAGACATCATGTATTTTAATAGGACTATAAAACAACCACGTCACAAAATCTTGAAACCTATCACAGAATTCTGGGACGAATCAGTATGTTTTGATACGAAGAAAAAGGTTATTATAACTCACCATATTGAACACAAAACGACAAACTAACAATCAACGACACTACAACAGATGAGGTAGACTTCATCACTGAATTCTAAAAACTCCGAACACTTGTGACGGTAGAAGGGAACTGAATTACATTTCTATGACGACACTTAATTAGATTACTGAAGACTGCTGTGCTAATAGAAACAATGCCAGTCAACCAAATAATAATAGGGGATCTTGGTGAATAAACGGCACGTTTGACGCAGTGGCTGAGAAATTGGACTCCTGCGCTATGTGTCGCGGGTTCGATTTTCGCACGGAACAAATATTTGTATGATCTGCAATTAGTTGTTCCGGGTCTGGGTGTTTGTGTATGAGAGTTTCTATGTTTGTAAACGCACCCACGATAAAGGAGAAATTCCTAATGTGATGAATGTTCCTAGAAAGATGGTTTGACACATTATTTAATCCTAACGTTTATCCAACGTCAAAACGTTAAATAAGAACCGCGACTGTGTTACGTATTACATAATAATTAAATCTAAACTGTAGTTACGACGACGCAAAATGTGGAACACTGCGTGTTGAGAAATTGTATGAATAGACGCAAAATTGTAACACGTACGCACAATTAGGATGGATCTCGAGAAACTTAGGACGTGTGGACGTGACTAGTATATTTTATCAATGCACTGTGCGAAAAATCAATGACGGATTGGTCCGAGTTTTTGTAAGAGTGCGCACCACGAAAGAAGGCCTCTTTTTATCTCACCCAGGGCAGAGCGGGAAGAACTGTCAGACTCGTATTGACTAAAATTCACGGTGTCCTTCAATAGCCCTTTACGTTCCGGGGTCACGGTAATTCGTAAGTCCTGCGACCAACGAAAGAAGGCCTGCGGAAAATTCGTGGAAGTACATTTTTTTAATGCAATTACATGTGATGAAATAGACACTAGCGCCGCGGCAAAAGGACTTGGCGATGACTATAGTTTGAAAGCTAATAATAAACACACCTACTATGTGACTGATGCGTGTTGCTGAAAATCAACTATTCATGAAGGCCGTAACAGCCCATGGAAGAAGCGGTTTTCAAAAGACAATACAGAAACAATGGAAAGAGCTACCTATCAAAAACTCAAGTGCACAGTGGCTTGCTCCTCCCGTTTTATCTATTTTAACAGAAAATATTTTCTAAAATCAGTTTTATCTTAATTTGGAAGAGTTTTTAAATTGTACTGGAAATGTATCCAATTAATTCTATAAAAACATAAGACAGAAACAAAAATACAATAATTAAAAATAATGACTTGACCATAAGAGGAAACTACGCATTAAAAAGTCGCACGCGCTGTAAGAAATTCACGGAAATTAATACTAACGATTACGGAGCTGCATTACGCAACTCACGCGCATCTCGACGCGCGTGCGTTCATTACAACAGATGCATGATGAATGGAAGAGACATGGAGTACAGCAAAATGTAAATTTTAAAACTATTCATTGTTCGGTTGCCGGGAGACTGCCGAAGAAAAATTAACTGATCAACAGCCAAATAATAAAATAAATAATAAATAAATATTCCACAACTATCACACAACGCCATCTAGTCCCAAGCTAAGCAGTGCTTGTGTTATGGGTACTAGACAACTGATAAACATACTTATATATTTCTAAATACATACATATTATAGATAAAATTACACCCAGACACAGAACAAATGATCGTGCTCATCACACAAATATTTGTCCTGGGTGGGAATCGAACCCACGACCTCCGGCATAGCAGTCAGGGTCACTAACCACTAGACCAACAGGCCTGTCAAAATAAATGGATAACGTTCATATTTAATTTGAAGGTAAGACTTTAGCTAAAAGATATTTAGTTTCTTTTTTTACATCAATGTTAAAAGTATTTGTAAATATTTTTTGTATTAAAATATAACATTTTATTTTTTTCTGCACATAAATAGTTGTTTTTTTTTTGTTTAACATTTTAATTTATTAATTATTGAAAAAAACATTTATTAGATCATTTTCAAATACAAAATAATATTTACTCAAGTCGCTTCTAGATCAACATGTCTCCATGTATCATCAAAAACTTTATTTTTTCGTCTGCGCGAGCGCTCATCGAGGTCAAGTTCGAGCTGCGCCAGATTCATTTCTAAGAAATATGAAATGTCACGGTTCCGTATTTATTATGACTACGGTTTTCTAAACATCAACACTGATTTATATTCAAACAAAGGTGATTCGTCAATTCCGGGGCTTCTGAATTGGCAAATAGTGTTGAGTAGTAGTACGCATATTGAATTGATTTATTATTAAGATAATAAAATAAATAAATAAATATTCCACAACTATCACACAACGCCATCTAGTCCCAAGCTAAGCAGAGCTTGTGTTATGGGTACTAGACAACTGATAAACATACTTATATATTTCTAAATACATACATATTATAGATAAATTACACCCAGGCACAGAACAAATGATCGTGCTCATCACACAAACATTTGTCCTGGGTGGGAATCGAACCCACGACCTCCGGCATAGCAGTCAGGATCACTAACCACTAGACCAACAGGCCTGTCATAAAATATAATTATAAGAAGTAGTGTTTTTTTTAAATCTAGTATAGCTTTCAGCTTTCTCTGAAACTTGGTTTTTATTTACATGCATATTTTAAAGGCGTCTGGTATGCTGAGTAGTAAAAAATCTAATTATAAGAAAAATTAAGTATTTTAACCAGTTAAAATTAAGTTAATCTCCATATAAAATACATCGAAAATATACAATCTTAAATCACAGTTTCTATGAAAACAACCAAAAAGTAGAAAGTGTGATATAAATACAATTTTTAACGTAGTTAACGGATGAGTCATATAAGGTTACTTTAGAGGCATTTTTAGAGGCGCAGTCAAGAGTAGAAACTAAATTACATTATTTTTACACTAAAATATTACATAAACTATCGATTTATGTTCCCTAATACGGTACGTGCTGTATTATCTGGTAAATTATGTTTTAATTGCAGTCATAAATTTCAAATTCTGTCAATAAACATAAATAATCTTTTAATTTAGCCGGAAAGTAAAATAATTTTATAACTTACAAGATAGTTTGTTGTTCTGTATATTTTTTGTAATTATGTCAGTCATACATAATGATTCATGTTTTTGAAGTGAAAACTTCTTTAGCGGCGTTCTGCGCTTTTTTTGGAATGGGTGAAAAATTTTAAACTCGCATCAGGACACGTGACCTGATCAAAAATTCGTAAGACGGCGCAGGGCGCTTGCGCGAATGTTCGTGTGTGTTTATTACTATTCAAGTTTTCACTTCTGACGGCACTCCCAGACTGCAACCCGTCGTTTTTTTTTTTAAATAATTATGACGCGGGTTAATGTCGGCCATACAATGTTGTGAGACTTTGTTTGCAATACATCAGTGATTTTTATAAAAATGAAGATGACACTATTTACAGTAATTACTCTTGTTTAGGTCATTTATTAAACCCGAATTCATACCATTTTAAGATTATTTTGTAAATCAGAAAGCATAGTCGTGGGAAAAAACCTACTCACCAATACAACCAATACTGGATTTTATTTCCGCCATTTTGTTGCGCTCGAGTTTATCAATCGGGAGCAGGTTAACATCCGCGTGCGCAGCTTTCACCCGCTTGCGTCTGCGCAGCCGCTTGCATCTCTTTTGTTATTCAAGACGTTATTGATTAGTTTGATTGTTGAGGATAAATTGTTGCATAAATTAAGATGATTTGCATAATTTAACAACATTTATGTGGAGCCAGAAGGCGTCTTTGCAGATCTCTTTAGATATGGTGGGACGAGCTTAATAAAACCACCAACCAGTGGCTCCTAATGGCTTCGGTTCGATAGGACTGAAAGTTATGGGGACAGGCTTCGGCTAAAATGTTGATAGTCCGAAAAGAAATAAAAAACCAAGTGCGTATCAGCAAGTAACATAATATAAAAATTCTTGTAACTTTGAAAGGTAAAAATTGCGGTTTATGATTTACTAGCTTCCGCCCGCGACTCCGTCCGCGCGGATGTCGGTCTTCGCGTGGATGGTTTATTTCCCCATTTTGGGTAACTCTGACAATGACATCTTATAAATATTACGGCGCTGAATCCACTGCGGGTAATGCAACGTGTGTTCGCGGTTCTACAGAACAACGTCTATGAATAAAACTGAAAAATAAGATTTTTTTTCTACATATTTTTCCAGGATAAAAAGTATCCTATGTTATGCCCAGGATAATAAGGTATAATTATACCAAGTTTCATCGAAATCGAACCGTTAGTTTTCACGTGATGCCTGCACAAACAGACAGACAGACAGACAAAAAATTTTTTAATCATATATTTGGGTTTGGTATCGATCCAGCAACACACCCCGCTATTTATTTTCAATGTACTGAATTGACCCTTCTACAGATTTATTATACACTATGTACCAAAAACCCTGTTGTTCCTTCTACCTACGTTTTAAGAATAGGTATACATACGTAATAAAGTGAGTCATTTATGAAAAACTATTAATAAAATTAATTAAAATAAATATTTAATTATTAATGTTTGTAATATTAAAATGGTTTGTTACCTCTGCTGCAATACTGCATGAAGCGACGTCGCGAAACCACAAAGAAATAAAACGCTACCGCCACTCTTTGATCGATGCCGCCAAGACGCCGCCGCCGCGCGCCGCCGCCCGCCCGCGCCGGCGCAAATATCCAACTATTTTTCTACACAAGTTGTTGTTTGTTATCACTTTTACGAACGAGTCTTTTAAAATGTTGGTTTAGTAAGAGGTATTTTTATGCACAATTGATTATTTTTTTAAATTACATTTAACACTTCACTAAAAATGTCGTCAAATATGTATCACATACGTCGCACGATATGGAGCCCTAATTCGTCCAGTTCATCACTCAGCTGTTCTTGAAGGAAACGAAGATAGTTGGCACCGCTCATTGATTGGTCTAAAAAACAAAGTCCAATAATTTTGTCACCAATAATTCCAGCCCAAATATTAATCCGCCACCGATGTTGAAAATGACTGGGTTTAATAGCATGCGGGTTTGTGATCGACCATACATGTTCATTGTGTGAATTGAACACACCTGTTCGAACAAATGAGCACTCGTCGGTGAACAGTACAGAGTTCAGAAAATCATTATCTTCTGCAAACTTGTCTAGTACCCATCTACTGTATTGTAATCTTGGCTCATAATCGGAGGGAAGTAATGATTGGACGCGAAGATAGTGGAATGTGTGCTGGCCATCTTCTTTGAGGACTCTCCACACGCGCATATGGTTTACTGCGAGTTCACGTGCCACTGATCGCGTACTTCGCGTTGGATCGTGCTCAAACAAGTCCAAGACTTGCTCTTCAATATCGAGTCCTGGTCTGCCTGCGTCAGCTCGATGTTGGTCTCGTCTTTGGACACTGTCGGTATTGTACTGACGCATGTGCAAACGTTAGAATGCCATCGCCGACGGTAATGGTAAACTCGCAAAACGTTCTTGGTAGAGTCTGCGTGCTGCTGCATAATTGCAATCACATTTCCCTAGACACATCAACAAATTCTGCGTTAGAAAAAGACATGTTTACGTAAACAAAACACAAGTCACTCACTACGCGGGTCAACGATCACATCCGTTCGATAGGAAGTTGCGCGGGAGACTAAGGAAGAAGGAACTAGGAAGTGGTTCGCGGGGCGGAGGGCGGGGGGAAAGGGTTAGTTAGGCACGTGCGCCGCCCGCGGTACCATTGTCGGCATTTTTTGTCAAAGTCAAAGACAGCCGCTGAGTTCGTTGGACATGTAGTATTAAAGATGTACTTGTAAAGTCAGATACTGTAAACATTTTTTTGAATATGTCGATTTTAATAGTTATTTGATTTTGAGAAACGGACTAGTAAATATTGATTTTTTTTAAATTCTAATTTCATAAATGTTGTGCTTATAGGTATATGTATACGTCCCTAAAAGGAACAACAGGGTTTTTGAAACAGCCTGTATAGTATAGATATAGATGACGTATTAAAAGAAAAACTAATTACTTGATCTCGTTCAAACCAATTTTTGCTAGTAGTTTGCATGGTAATGTACATCAAATTTTTCTTTATATTTATCATTGATCAGATTTTTTTATATTTTTGTGTGAGACTCCTAATGCGGTTCACTTACCAAGTTTCAACAGGATAGCTCTTATACTTTCGAAGTAAAGTGGCTGTGACATACGGACGGACAGACAGACAGACATGACGAATATATAAGGGTTCCGTTTTTTGCCATTTGATGACTAGGGAATCTTAAAAACAGTATTGACATTTGTTATATCCGTAGCTTTTTGCTATTCAATATCACTTAATTTTTTGCTGCACTGGCAGTATTTAGATTACGGACGTTTTCCTAAAACTGACAACTCTTTGTCTAGTCGTCCTTTTGTACATGTAATTGAACTAGTTCAATTACAAGTATCTGATTCTCAACTTTATGTGAGGCACGAAGAATCATTACATCCTTATTTGGTAAACTTCACCCAAGAAAACCCAAAGAGGGACATCTTCAATCCATTGTCGGATATGTTACCAAACAGTTACCACATTACATAACCTCTCTTTAGTACTCAGTCGGAAGTCACCGATATTGGGACGCGAGCGCAGCGTGCATGCTGATGTCAGAGATACTAGAGCACATTGTTTGTACGCATGCGTGAGATTTTAACATATTTTTATGTGGCATTGGTGACTTTTGTTTTTTTTTTGTTTATTACTCGTGCTACTGCGTAATTTGATTAGCCAGTGTTTGTAAGAAATACACAGGCTGTTTGAATAATGGGCGAATATTCCATGATCGAAAAAATTATTACGGAAGTACAGACGCCAGCACATTAACCTACCTCAATCTGTCAAAATTCTTAGATAGATTTTCAACCTTATCACAATAATGGAAGGTTAATATTCGACTGGTACAATTTGACAGATTTGGGTAGGTTGACCTGCTTGCGTCTGTACATCCAATTTTTTTTTTCTATTTGACCCATTTCTACTATACATAATTATACATATTTAAATACACTTTTTAGTACTTCTGATGTTTTTGAACAGCTTCTCAGTACACTTTTGACACCTGATAACGATATCGTCGAAAAAAAATCAGGTTTTTCAAACTGCCGAACGTCTGGTATACAAATTCATATAAAGTGAAAGAATCCTTACCAACAATCAATTAAATTAAAAATAAACTAAACCAGATATTGAATTCCAACAGTATCAGATTATAAACAGGAACTGGTGGCGCAAGGGGAAAGTGATACTGTAACTAGAATAGACCGGAATATTTCCTGCAAAATATAATAGATTCCTGCCACCTTATACGTCTGTTCAATGTGTCAATAATGTTACGTAACTGTGGCACTTGTAGTGGAATGCTGTACTGGAAGTGGTCCCTGTTAATACATCGCTTGACGATCCTATGATCAAGAAATATCGAGAATTCGCTGTTTGCTCGGTTTTCAAACTTCCACAATCATACACTCCTGGTCGCGGGACTGTACAAATTACCGTGACCACGGAACGTAAAGGGCTATTGAAGGACACCGTGGATTTTAGTCAGTACAAGTCTGACAGTCCCTCCCGCTCTACTCTGGGTGGGAGGACTCACTTGCTGATATTACCACGATAAAAAAAAAAAACACTGCTTTTTTGATGGTATTACGACAGTTCAGACTACATCACGGTGGCACGGAAAAAGCCTACAGTATATAGATACCTATCAAGAAGTCAGCGCTGTGAGAGATATGGCGGCAAAAAAAAAACCTGATGTGACAACCACCACGACCATTCTGATCAGTCAAGAGTATAATGATTAAGAAAAAGAGTGACGGTTAAGCTAATTTCTAATCAGTGACAATTTGTTGATTGAAGAATTCGACGCTTGTAGATGGGACTTCCGTGGTTCGGTTGGTTAGCGTCGAATGTACTAAATCCGGAGGGCGCAAGTTCAAACCCTGCTCGCGGTTTCATTTTTTTATTTTCAGATGATATCTTTGAGAAAGTGGGAAGTTTATAGTGAGAAGTTCACAAAACCACTTATAATAAAGTAAAAATTAGGTGACACAATCAGCTCAAACAAATTTCGGCTCGAATCCGGTGCTGGCTTCATTTCACCTTTTTTTTATCGTGGTTAAATCATCAAATGAGTCCTCCCACCCAGGGCAGGGCGGGAGGGACTGTCAGACTTGTCCTGACTAAAATTTATATTTAAGTTTATATTGTCATGTTGTTATATGTATTAGTATATTGTTTATATTTATTTTTTTGTATTGTTTTTTATATGGGCCTCTGATGCCTGAAATAAATGAAATAATAATAATAATAAAATCCACGGTGTCCTTCAATAGCCCTTTACGTACCGGGGTCACGGTAATTCGTTAGTCCCGCGACCAGCTTCATTTCAGCTTGGACAAAACTTTAATTAACTACAAACCAAACCAACTCTGCTAGTCATCAATCACCGATCTGTTCCCAAGGCCTTCCACAGACATACTGCCACTTCAGCAAGACAATAAAATGAAATCCAAACGTTCCTTTCTCCATTACAGGCCGTAACTTTAATTATTTTGTCCATACATTTCAAGTAACGAGCTTTCAAACATACCTACATTGTTTCGTCACAAACATATTGTTTACAGCAACGTTGCAGCAACACTACTATACCATTGTTTCATCAAAGATCTTTGTTGCCAAACTTATCAGAAACGTCTAGAACGATCAAATTATAAATCTTCACGGTGTTGGGCTGAGAAAAGTAACGCACTACTTAGAGAAGTAATTGGGGATTTCCTTCTGATAAGGTTTCCAAGATCTGATAGGTTGATAGTTGGTAGATTCGAGTGACAAAAATAATTTAAATCTTTGTCAAACAGACAGGCGTGGCGAATGCGAAGCGTGACGTTTTTATTTGTAATGTATGGAATTGTTTGAATCCAGTCACATAGAAAAGCGAAAGCGATCCGATAGCGTGACCGAACTATCGGACTGACGTCTCGTATCGGTTCGTTATCGCTTCGGACTCGCCTGTCTGTTTGACAAAGGCTTTAATGATGAAACTTTCACCTCTGAGGCTCAGTCAAATGTCAGTGAAGATGATGCGTCAAAGACGAACTACGAAAGTCGGGTACACGCAGATGACACTCCGAAAGTTAGTAATTTCAAAGCCTGCGTGAATGGCGACAACCCTTCTTGAAACGATTCATTCTGATTGGCTAGTCTATTCTGTTACTTTAAATCTGTAACTGCAGTTGTATAATTCATGCCTACAGGAGACTAGTGTCACACTAGTTTCGAATGATTGGGAATGTTAACATTAATAAAGAATCGAACAAACTCAGTTTATTGTAATTCTCTACCAAACGCCAGAACATTCTAATCTCCATTTTTCGCATCTAGCCTCTTTTTAAAATTTTTGGTAGCCAGTCTATAAAGCCTCATTTAGACGGAACAAGAACTCGCATGCGAGTTACTACATTGCGGTATTTGTTTGATCAACTGAATTCGTTGTACCTAAAAAGTCCGCAATGTAACGCAACTCGCGTGCGAGTTCTTGCATCGTCTAAATGAGGCTTTAAAACTCTGTTTCTCGATTGAACACTTAAAAAGCATGAGCTCCTAAGATTCTGCTTCAAATTTTGAATCTTTCTTCTTGTCAACAGGTTTCCACGAAGCCATCGGCGAGACAATCGCCCTCTCCGTCTCCTCACCTCGTCACCTCCAAACCCTGGGCCTGGTTCAGCGCTCAGTGGACGACACAGCCCACGACATCAACTACCTGTTCACCCAGGCTATGGACAAACTAGCCTTCTTACCATTCGCGCTGGTGATGGACAAGTGGCGGTGGGATGTCTTCACTGGAGACGTCAGGAAGGAGCAGTATAACTGTCACTGGTGGAGACTCAGGTTCGTTATTTAGAAAATTAAAAATAAGGATTTTTAACCCTAGGGATTATTTCCGATCCCATGAAACTTCAGGCGAAGCCGCGGGCTTGGCTCTGAATAAAAGACTCTAGGTAGTGTAGGCTTAGTATACCTTTAATCTACGGTAACATGGGGGCTAAAATTGCCGTCTTTTCTAAGTGGACCGTTTATCATAATCACAGGAACTGCTATGTGCTCTTTCATTACAGCAGGGCTGACTGTTAGACCCAAACATAGTACCTACTATTTTCTTTGGTCGTTTTTGTTAACAGAAACTGATTCTACGATAGTTAACCTAACCAGATTATATTAATCCGACTGCTGGGCTACAGGCGTCCTTTAAATGAGATTGTGTGGTGTCATTACCTTGAATTCCTTGCGGCGAGATGAATAAATCACAGATAAGGCAGAGAGAGCATTCAGTTGTGTAAATCGAACGGCATTTCATACTTTCAAGTCATTATTTTTCGAAAAATACTTTTAGAGTTTCTTGCCGTTCTTCTCCATAGAGATCTACGCTTTGGAATGGGCACCTACAGTACTTTCACAGTTTTTATGTCTTGTGACTGGGACTGTAGCACCGTAACTATTTTTAAACTATTTCATTTTACTTTTGTCTCTTGACAATTCAAAAGTGCCTGTAACTGGTCCACTTGAAATAAATGATTTGATTTTGATTGATTTTGACTGTTTCAGCCAAATTAGACCGATTGGAAATATTTCATAGAAACAGAGATTTCGATTATTTGTTTTTAAACTCGACATTTTGAAACTGTTGAAACTCTGTGTTCTTTTAAGACTTGTATATCGTACTTATATGTGAATAGAGTTTTATTAAAATCGTTTCAGTCATTTCAAGAAATAAGGACTTCAAATCTTGTATGAAATGGTAATGCCATACAGCGTACAAGTACGCTTTCAAGTTACGACTGAGAATAGAAAACCTGCAAAAACTACTTAAAAATTAATCGATTTTATTTCACAATGCAATCAGATCATTTATCATCATTCCATAACATATAACGAGGTGTAAGATGGTACGCAAGTAGCGCTGCTCATCGACCGCGTTGAGTAACGTCACCCTCAGCTGACTATTACAACACCGCGCTGGTTATCTTGACTATCTTCGTACAATATTATGCAGTAGGTTGTTTAGGAGCCCAACATTCCGAGACTAGTGATCTAGATTTTATTGCTGAACAGAATTCCTTTGAAAAAAAATGGGAATTTAATGAAAGAAAATAAACAGTCAAAAGGTTGATAGAAAATCTCTATTCTAATATCACTTTTCTACCAAGAAAAGACAAAGTTATTTCAAAACAATTTGTCTGTTTTTTTGCACAAGTATGGCATAATCCGTACACCATTGCAGAATGGAAACATCTTTTGTATATTTTAAACATTGTCATGCTTAAAAAGAGTAAAAATCTTTATACGTTCTGTCATTGTGTCTTTTTGTCCGTCGACAATATCCGAATCTATGGTACCATGCTACGCGTGCAGCAGATCAATCGAGATTCTTTAAAAATCCTTTGCCCTTCCCTAGGAAATATATCATGGGTGCTTTTACAAACATTTAATTTTAAACTCACATACACCCAGATCCGGAACAGCTATTTGTAGATGATTCTAATATTTGTGATGTGTGGTGAATCAAACCTGTGACACACAGCGCACCAGTTAATCGCTCAACTACTACGCTTACCATACCTTCAATTTTGTATGCCTATAATAGTGTGATTAAATAGTAGATTATTAACCAAGGGGATAAAGCAGTGTCTTCTGTCGCGGGTGACGATTTAAATCGCGAGCGTAACGAAGGACTCGAGGTTTACTCCCGAGCGTAGCGAGGGTGTTAAAAACTCAAATCACGAGCGAAGCGAGGGATTTAAGACGAGTCCTGAGTGTAGCGAGGGATTTAAGTTCACCCAAGACTAAGACAGCTTTATCACCGAGGAAAATACTCTACTTTTCGTACCATTTGCGAAAAAATGAACTGAATAATAATATGAGATAAGAATTTATTAAAAATAATGACAATTAAAAGTAAAAGTTAACATTCGAAACATAGGTCCAATTATTGATAGAGAGAATTACATTTTTGTTTGGTACATTTATTGTCGATAAGTTAATTTGAGTATTTCTCTGTTCTTGCGTCTGAGGAACTTGCGTTTCATTTGATTTAACATCGTAACGCATTTTTAGAACATTAACTTACTTATAAAAATAAAATAAACTTAAGGTTTTATTTGAAGAAAACAAAAACGCGGCAAATTCCTAGACTAAATTTTTTTTGTCGGAAAAGCAAAGGCATCAAGCTCATACGGCCTCTTCGGTTTTCGTAATTTTGTTTAATAATCATAACTGCATAATAAATACGTATTCCTTTTTCAAAAAGATGTGTAATGCTTTATAAACAAACTCAATGGTGTAAACACAGATGTAGTTCAGTATAAACGGTAAGTATTCTTAATTTAAATCACATTCTCTCCCTAGAGGATGAATGAAATTCAGTACAACATTCTTTCCCTGTTTTTAACAGATTAAAAATGACTATCGTTATGTTCGATTTTTGAAGCATAGAATGTCACTTTTTTGAGCAAGTGGTACGAAAATAGTATTTATACCTACGTAACGGATTTAGGCAATTTAAAATTGAGTTTAAGTTGCAGTTTAAATTACTATCATCACCAGTTAACCTGTACTAATTAACCACTCACGAAACAATAACATAATTAAATCACTTCACACATTACATTATGCATTACACTTTTTTACTTACTCAACTCACTCATTACCAGTTAGATAATTCAGTTAGTGCACGCAACTACATGACATAATGTTAACGGTCCGGTAATTAGATAGAATATGTGGGTTCGAGTTTATTCTAGGTCAAAATAGTAAATTATCTACTCGTTCTGTAACATGCAAATCAATCAATCTGAATTGGACGTTGTAGCGTTTATTTATGATAATTATTTGCATGACATTATATCTTAAGACGTTTTGATGAAGATTTAAAGCTTTCGATTCACTCATTTCGCCAAAAAATGTTCAAGATTCTGTTTCGTTGACAAACGTTATGGTACGATTCCACCGAAATAGTGGTGCGGCAAATTTGTTCGCGTTGAGCTTCTGTGTCCACCGGCAAGGCATTTGCATTTTGTGCTCGACCATTTTCACTGAACTAAGTCTAGCCATGTGCGCGCACAAAAACGAGTGCTGCAAAATTATTCAAGTGTACGCGAACATGCTTAGAATGTTCGCAAAAAATTGTCCATGTTTGCTAGAGCGAACATTTTGTATCGGACATTATAACACACACCGGTGGAATCGTATCTTTTAGAATAGTACCATCTCAGTTCACTCTGGGTCGACGGCGCGTTGTGTTCCACGCGCGCCTCAAAGAGTGTCAGCATAGTGACGGGGCCTGTAGAGGTCCAAAGCCTGCCGGTATCGCGGGACTAACGGATTACCGTAACCCCGGTACGTAAAGGGCTATTAAGGACACCGTGGATTTTAGTCAGTACAAGTCTGACAGTCCCTCTCGCCCTGCCCTGGGTGCGAGGACTCATTTGATGATTTTTACACGAAAAAAAAAAATCTCAGTTCACTCTATTTAGTTTCTAGTTATTTTTATTAGACATAATTACGGTGATATCTAATTATGTAAATCTTAGAGATTTGTTTTAAATTACGCAAATATTGGATGACCTGTTGATTCTATTCCTGTCTAATGTCTGTAATATGTAAAACATTGCCAATGAGAATGAAATTGAATTTTAATCAAGAAGTTTAACAAGTTGAAGGTCAATTGACATTAAAGCAATAGGTCAACTTAAATAAAAACACGGAATTTATTTTATCTGAACTTGAAATATTATAAAAAGACACTTTCTTGCAAATGGTTATTTAAAAATTTATCAAATTTTACAAAGCAACAAACAAGAAGCACCCTTGCTTTTTTTTTAGCGTGTTTAAATCAAATAAGTCCTCCCACCCAGGGCAGGGCCGACTGACTGACTAAAATCCACGGTGTCCTTCAATAGCCCTTTATGTACCGGGGTCACGGTAATTTGTGAGTCCCACAGTGACTACCAGTTGCAACAACAACGCGAATGTAGTGGACCTTATATTTTCAAGTAGTCTTACCAAAAGGTATCACCCAGTAACTGGGTTGCGAAGGTCAGATATCAGGTTAATTTCAATTCACTCCATGTTAAACCCGTTTATTGCCAGTGGTACTACCCGTTATACTATTAGTAGTACCACGGGTAAAAAAAAATTGACGTGGTACTACCAAGTGATCTAGTAGTACAACGGGAAATTTATATTTACCCATAGAGCACTACTCGTTTTCTTTGCCGGTGTCGCGGGCCTGTCTAAACAGTTAACCGTGACACTGGAAAGGAAAGGGCAATTGAAAGAACACGGTAGATATTAGTTAGTACAAGTCCGACAGTCCTTTCCACTTCACCCAGGGCGAGAGGCCTCATTTAACAATTTTAAAAACTGAAAAAGAAAAAAAAATGTGCAAGGTAATAAGGAGATGGTATAAGAAAGATTGTGCAGAGAACTGTGTATAATTATTTCGTAATATAAAATCAATGAGTAGTATGTAGTACCATGGGTAAATAAAAATTTCCCGTGGTACTACTAGATTGCTTGGTAGGACCACGGGTACTTTTTTACCCGTGACACTACTGGTAGTACAACGGGCAATAAACGGTTAAATCAACCCTAACATACTTGGGGAACTTTTTTTTTATCGTGCTAAAATCATTAAATGAGTCCTCCCAGGGCAGAGCGGGAGGGACTGTCAGACTCGTACTGACCAAAACCCACGGTGTCTTTCAATAGCCCTTTACGTTCCGGGGTCACGGTAATTCGTAGATCCCGTGACCCCGGTAGGCTTTGGCCGTCTAGAGGGGGGCCCCGTCATTTTGCTGACACTCCTTGAGGCGCGCGTGGAACCCAACGCGCCGTCGACCCGGACATGGTCCATGGTCAGACAGTGAGTCGCCCATTACTCGCTACGCGCATGCCCGCGCCTACGGTGGCCGGAGATCGACTGCCGACGTCTGTTGCCGTGGACATTTATCACTGCGGCTGGGGTAGAGGGAGAACGCTGTCCTCTCCCTCACGCGACTGGCCTGCATACTTGGGAAACTTGGCGAGAAAAAGCTATGAAGAAAATGATCATCAAAAATAACGCAAATGTAGTGAGTATACGTCGTAATGGGATTGCTGACTTGGTGCTCCGAGATGTAAGAAAAATCAGGAAACTTACTTGGACTGCAAAGTTCTTAAAAAGATTTAAGAACTTTTCTTTTGTAATCTAAAAAAAGTTCGCTAATTTAATTCGCTCATTTCGCAATGCAAATAGAAATAAACAAAAAGAACCACAGCTTACGATAGCTACCGGTTGCAACAAGAACACAAATGTAGTGGTCCACGTCGTGATGGGATTGCGGTCATCAGTCGGCCTTGACTCGGTAACGGGTTCATATCTCCGATGAAAGCAAGAGTTGTAGGTGTGCAAGATATGAGCGGTAGCGAGAGCGATAAACTTATTGTTCTATGACTGAATTTTTGGTAGTAAAGTACGTAAGTAGGATTATTAACGGGCGACTCGCTGCCGCTGATCGCTGCTCGCTGACCATGGACCATGCCCGGGTCGACGGTGCGTTGTGTTCCACGCGCGCCTCAAGGAGTGTCAGCATAGTGACGGGGCCTGTAGAGGGCTAAAGCTTGCCGGGGTGTCGGGACTTACGAATTACCGTGACCCCGGTACGTAAAGGGCTATTGAAGGACACGGTGGATTTTAGTCAGTACGAGTCTGACAGTCCGTCCCGATCTGCCCTGGGTGGGAGGACTCATTTGATGATTTTAACACGATAAAAAAAAAGTAGGATTATTAAGGTTCAGGTTTATGAAACGCGTTTAAGCAAATAGCGCATCATAGCAAATAATGTTACGGAGATACTGCCTGTCCATATATGGGCAAAACGGTATGACTTTAAGTGACATAATAAATGAAACTTAGGGATTTGTTACATGAAAAAAGGGGAAGCTGAAAAAGCAGAAAATACTGACTGTTTTTTATGATAATTTTAAAAATACAACTCGCTCCTGCTCATCACCACATGCATTACCTTAAACGTACTATGTTACAGAAAGCATTATTGACATTATGTAAGTTCAAAATCTGTGTGTAACCAATTGGCCTAATTTATTTTAATAACACACGAGTGTCGATATTACACAGCTTTAATGTGCCCACGTTACAAATAAGTACCTTTGGTAATGCCAAGCTTGGGAAAATGAAGTTTTTTGGGCTTAGCAGCATATTTAAGCTGAATTAGGGAAGCTTCAAAAGTCAGCAATTGACTAAATTGTAATCATGACATCATTAGTTTTCAAGAGTGACACCTATCGTAGACACTTAATATTCTGCTTAATCAATAGACTTTCTAGAATCATCTATCTTCTATGATTAGATTTTGCCTTTATCAAAATCGAAAGAAGCTTTAGAAGAAAGTCTTGAAGGCCAAAGAGCAAAGAGCCCTATTATGCTGCTTTGTTTAACTTTTTGTACTGGCACTGAATTGAGCTACGTGCACACATCAAAAAAGTTTACGATCTCTTTGAAAAATCTAAAAAAAATATCACTGTGACGCTGAAACGTAAGAACAACTGAAAAAACAGGGTGGTTATTTAGTCAGTAGGAGTTTTACAATCCCATCCGCTCCACCAAGGGAGGACTCATTTGATGATTTTGTATCACGATGAAAGCTCTAAAGATAGTAACGAAAGAAAGTTAAAAGTCTACTTAACATTTTAACTAATATATTATTTTTTGTTCTCAGGGAGCAGTACCAAGGCATCAAGCCCCCAGTGCTTCGTTCAGAGCTGGACTTCGATCCCGGCTCCAAGTACCACATTCCTGCCAACATCCCGTACATAAGGTAATTCTAGTCTAGTTTATCATCATTTTAAGTCAGTGTCATCAGTCTTGGGCACGCCGCAATCGCGGCGGTAAGACCCCTCTTTGAGGAGTGGCTGGATAGGCGTCACGGCGTCCTGACCTACCGCATGACGCAGGTCCTCACCGGACACGGAAGTTTCGGGAGGTTCCTGTGTCTGATAGGGAGGGAAGAAACGCCTGGGTGTCACCACTGCGAGGATCGTCCGGAGGACACGGTGGAGCATACGGTGCAGGACTGCCCCGCTTGGGCAGAGCACCGCCGTGTCCTCACGACGGCGATAGGCGGAGACCTCTCGCGCCCGGCATTGGTCGAGGCCATGCTGCGGGGCGAGACGGAGTGGGAAGCGGTCGCCTCCTTCTGCGAAGCAGTCATGCTCGTGAAGGAGGAGGCGGGCCGCCTGAGGGAGAGGACAGCGTCCTCCCTCCACCCCAGCCGCAGTGGTAGGCGCCCACGTCGTCGGACGTCGCGAGACGATCTCCGGCCACCGTAGGTGCGGGCATGCGGGCGGCGAGTAATGGGCGACTCGCTGTCCGACCATGGACCATGCCCGGGTCGACGGCGCGTTGTGTTCCACGCGCGCCTCAAAGAGTGTCAGCATAGTGACGGGGCCTGTAGAGGGCCAAAGTCTGCTGGGGTCGCGGGACCAAGGGATTACCGTGACCCCGGGACGTAAAGGGCTAGTGAAGGACACCGAGGATTTTAGTCAGTACAAGTCTGACAGTCCCTCCCGCCCTGCCCTGGGTGGGAGGACTCATTTGATGATTTTACCACGATAAAAAAAAAAAGTGTCATCAGTCTTCATAGAATGACGGCAGCATCACTTTTTAAAACTTTACTTTTCAGGTTACATATCCTCAAAGTTTCAAATGGCACTGATCATCGTGTTTTTGGATCGTATATTTAGCATTTTGTCCTTGGACTGGAATCCCTTACGGGCACACGAATATTCATTATGTTTTAAATAGCACCGTGCTGTGATGTTGATGACAGCGGCGCGTACGTTCGTATAAATTTCTCGCTGGCAGACCGACCGTTCGCAACCTACATCAGCTTAAGACGAATTCGGGTCTAAGCTTAAATATTACGGCTGGAGAACTGTTGATGCAGCAGCATTTATTTACGTCAGTTCATACATGCGAGGTTATTATAGGCAATCAGTCCATTCATTATACTTAATTCTAAAAAACAGAAAACTTCAATCAGTTGTGAAAATCGCCTCGACTAAAGTAATAATATAATAAATAAGATCACTGTTTCATACTTAACGGGTAATAAAGAGTTTACATTAAGAAATGAATCGGATTATTGCTTATTTTATTGTTGTATTCCGGTTGTATAAGACTTTAGTTATAAAATTATCTTGATGGCATTTAGTTGCAGCGTACCTATCCGTCATTGTCTGCTTTCGTTTATTTTAAATGTCATTACGTTTTTATTTATCTATGTAGGTTTCAGAAAGTCTCGTTCAGTATTATTTGTAGCGTTTCAGGGGATTAACTATAGTACTTTTTATAGTACTACACAGCCGGATGAGTCTCAAGAAATCTGTCTTAACTTTCTCGCAATAAATGCTGTCTTCCAGCTATTTGAGCATTGCTTGAAAACTTAATCCTGCCAAGAAGCAGTCTCTAGAAACAAATTAAGTTATGACTAAGAGCCACTTGTTTAACCAATGGTTAAACTAACAATTAGCTAAACATTTTATAACATTCTTAAAAAAAATAGGAGTTTAACAACTAATAGTTTACTTAACTACTGATTAAACCAATGGCCCTTATTGATTTGCACGCTTAGTAATTACAAATTGGAGTCAACCTCTTACGCTTTTTGGAGCTGTTTGTGCATTTCGTTAATAAGACAGACTTGAGAAATAAAAGATATGTCTTGGCGAGACTTTTGGTAAATATCAACTAATATAATAGAATTTTGGAACATTTTTGAAAGTCTTCGTGGCAATACTTTCAAAAATAATTTAGAGATGTGAAAACAGTATTTGTAGACTCTGTCTGTGACTTTGTAGACATTGTCACAAAGCGATTTAAAATAATTTATTTCTCGAAACACAAATACATCGTGTTGCACAATCTACTACGATATTACACCATTCCTTCTAGGGATAAATGGACAGTCGAAGTCCATTGTGGTGAATGTACTGCAGAATCGTGTCAGACTGCCAGTAATTCATGTCCGATACACTTTAAGACAACTACCGGCGTTCACACGGTGTTGCGTGTATATTGAAGTTTTATTTGCGTTCAGGAATTTGAGATTGGCTTTTGAATATGTAGCAAGATCTGTGTTTATGTTTTCTTGTCGGAATATAATCGAAGATAGATAGTTGCTTGGTGTATATACGTATTCAATTTAGGAATGGGGTTTAGCGATTGCTTTAAGCTTTCATGCTAGTATATGTAAAGCCAATTTTCTCTTAACCTTTTATGGTTTATAATCTGCTTACTAATAGCTTCACTTCTAGGCTATATTGCTTTGAGAAGAAAAGAAAACACTATTAAAAAGCTTGCATGTTTTCAATGTCCTGCATTGCATTGAATCATACAATATTTCGATAAGCCTTTAACACGGTAGAAAAAGAAATAGATACCAATAGAAAGCTCTAGAACAAAATAGATTTTCTTCCACATCATTAGTTACCTGGGGATGAATAAAGTTGGAACTAACGCGTCGTTTGATGAAGTTAGTTACATAAGTTGCGCTTGCGCAAGTCACGCGGTTTCCCTAATGACGACGCAGTATGTGCAGGAAGTTGACGGTTTGTTAGTTAAGTGCGATTTTTGGGTAGAAGTGATGACTTTGGTCGTAGGCTCTGGGTCGCTTGTTATGCTACGAAACTGACGCTGTCAGCTCTTGAAGAATTCTGTTTTATTAGGGAAAAATTCGCTCTAAAGAAGCAATTTCGACGGCATGGTTAGCGAAGTGGCTAAGCAATTAAACTGCTGTGCAGCGTGTCGCAGGTTCGATTCCCGCACGGAACAAATATTTGTACAACCTACAAATAGTAATTGTTCCGGGTCTGAGTGTTTTTGTATGTGAGTTTCTATGTTTGTAAACGTACCCACGACACAGGAGAAATTCCTAGGGTGGGGCAACGTTTTGTTTTTAAAGAAAAAAAAAACAGTACTCAGTACAAATAATAGGTAATTAGACTTCAGCTTAAAGATGTAGTTTAAATTTTCCTATCGTGGCTTTTATACCAAAACTGTAGAACACATTCAATCCAATAATAAATTGGAAAATTCGTGCATTTTGAAATAGTTTCCACATGTCAAGGTTGATATTACGAAATTGATATCGTGTGTCGATGTCAATTTCGTAATTAAAAACTTTTATGTTTTACTAATTAAAATAAACAGCTGTTTTGACAATTTACTAAAAATGTAATTAATTTCTTAAATTATTATGATGTCCTTCTAGATATGTGTAAACATTATAGATAAGATTTCGACATTCCTTTTATAATATACTCGTTAGATGTCACTAGGCTCATCCATTTTACGTATTTTTGATAACTTTTTATAAGGATTAATGAATTTTTTTCAGTTACCTTTCCTATACCTGTACGTCCTGGGGTCGCGGGACCAAGGGATTACCGTGACCCTAGTACGTAAAGGGCTAGTGAAGGACACCGTGGATTTTAGTCAGTACAAGTCTGACAGTCCCTGCCGCCCTGCCCTGGGTGGGGGGACTCATTTGACGATTTTACCACGCTAAAAAAAAAAAAAAACCTGTACGTCAGGTTTTATGAGCTGTAATACATAAAGAAGAAAAGGAAACATTATATCTAGTGAAGTTTCCGATACTCCTGATTATAGGTGCGCACTCTCGTAGCATGATAAGTAATTTCCCCAAACTAAACCCAGGCAGAGCTGCGGGCATAAGCTAGTATGCAATATATACTTACAAATTAAATTATCTTCTATCTCTATCTATCTAGAATAACTCCTTGGTTTTGAAGGGTGTAAGATATCGGTATTCAGTACATACAGAGATAATGTGTTAATTTCCGTAATTAATTTATTAACATTGTCAAACTGTTTTACAATTACCGACTTTCGTATACGTAATACTTGTTTTACTTAATGTTTGTTTAATAAAAAGTTACTAAAACTGCAGACTACGGGCGACTGTCGATGGGGCAAACAATATGACTTTCTGTTGTAAAGTTTAAGCTAAATTATTATGCTTGCATTACTATAGAATCATGAGGTCATATTTGTTCTTGCAAAATCTTGACCTGGGTCAATGTGATTACGATAAAACGCCAGTTACAGATTTCACTTGCATAATAATATTTATCAGTCGAATTTATTAAAAGTTCAAAGAGATTTGATTACATATTTTTTAACCTTATCCTTCTATACTTACAACTAATTGTGGTTTGTTTACTATATTTATTTGCACACCTTAGACTTTTGGGAACGAGTTAAAAGAAAAAACTCAATATTTACATTCCTTTAGATAATCGAATTAAAAAAAAATACTCAGTTTTTTTTCCATAATGAACAATATTGGTAGGTATATGTACATTTAATGAACTCACCATTTCACACCTTGTCGGGTATACCACGGAATGAGGAAGGGAGGAGGTAGAACACAGTGTGATCATCTATGAAAATAAATGATTTGATTGGGTTTACTGGTAGAAAGTTTTACTACTGAGTAAAAGTTCCTGGTCTGCGTGCCTGAAGTTGTTATTTTTTCAATTAGTATTATCTCAATAGTTGACCAAACGTTTGTTGAACTTGTCCATATTGAGGGCTATTCGGCCTCGTGACTCAACACGGGATGATTAGCTAAGGGCAATTGATGGAACAGTGTGGATGTTAAGTCAGTAAGAATCTTGACTGTCCCATCCGCTCCACCCAGGGAGCGAGGACACATTTGATGGTTTTATCAACCCTAAACATGGTGCCTAGCACACATGTGACTTATACAAGCCGAAATATAGGTGTACCATTTTAAACCCCTGCCCAAACATTAAGAAAAATACCTCCAGGCATTATAATTAGAGTACTTAATAAGATTCAGCATATGAATTCTTAAAAACTATTGCAATTGTTATTGTATCTCTACTTCTCAAGGTTTATTGTCATTTAACACGATATGTACAATCGTCGAGACAAACTAGGTTGGTTAGTGAAAGCGGCTTGTCTGTTAAGAACTTGTGAAGAATAATTTAGGATTATGTAGCTTTTGTATCGGATTTTGTATCGATGGTATGATGTCAAATAATGTAAAATCATCACATGAGTCCTCCCACCCCAGGGCAAGGCGGGAGGGACTGTCAGACTTCTTTGAACTTACTAAAATCCACGGTGTCTTTCAATAGCCCTTTACGATCACGTAGGGCCAAGGGGGTCCCGTTATTGAGTGTCTAAGGGGGGGTCTCGTTATTGAGTATGTCACTAAGGGAAATAAGAAATATTGATTTATTCCAGTCGGTTTTATTTGATACCGCGGGGGATCTGTTTTTATTTGTATTGCGAGTCATATTTAAGTAAAAACTATATAATTAAATTAAAACAAGATAGTATCGCGGGCACGATGCGATGCGTAGTATTGTGTAGCGATAGGTCGGTGGCCAAAACATACGCGAACAAAGTCGCGAGGGAAGCTGGTTCATAATATTTCGGTCTGTTCCGTCGTGCAGGGCATCACAAATGATTTTATTCCGGTCTAATACCCTTCTTGATTAGTAGTTAAATAATTGACCCAAGTTTTTAAGTATTCCAAGAAGAGACACATAACGTTTTATGATGAAACTGCTTGTGAATTTTGATGTTATAATTATAACTATGCGCAATACACACTGAGTTATATGATAATGAGGGTATTAATAACATTGAGTAATCTCACCTAAAACGAGATGCGTAAATTCTCAACTAACTCGAAATAGATTGGTTGCGCCATTACAATGTAATGGACTATAGAAACATCCGGAAAATTATTATGTACGTAGACTAGAAACAGGAAAATGATGTTCTAATGTAATAATATTAAAACAAGTTACGGTTTTCCGGATCGCAAGTCATGCTCTTAAAGATGCTTTCTTAGAAGAAGATAATTCTGAAAGTTTATTATAATAGCAACTTCTTCAGGTTTGTCAAGACGGCAATAAAACGAATACATTGTATTATTTATATCACTTTTTTAATACTTTCGTTTACTATTTACATCTTCACAGGTACATAGCAGTCACAAAACATTATTTAAAAATAAAACAATTACTAAACAAGATAACACTTTAAAGCTAAAGAAAAAATAAAGAGATCAGTTCTTTTTAATGGTGGTAGCTGTGTTCTTCCTGGCCGCCTTCGAAACCCCCCTCGTGACCCCCCTGTTGACCACCTTCATAACCCCCTTCTAGTCCTCCTTCATGACCTCCCTCGTAGCCTCCGAAACCTTCGCTTCCGCCACCATGGGCTTCCTGGTGCTGCTCTTGGTGTCCATGCTCCACAATATGCGGCACGTGAACATTCACGTGGTATGGCACAGGCTTCTCAACATAGTGGGGCACATGCTTTTCAATGTGCACGGGCACAGGCCTGTCGACTGGGATCTTAACTGGGTAAGGCACCTTCTTCTCTACTGGGTACGGGACGACTTTCTCAACTGGGTAAGGGACTGGGTAGGGAACCTTAACTGGGTACGGCACTGGCTTGTCAACGTGAACTGGCACTGGGTTGTCAACATGAACCTTGACTGGGTAGGGCACTTTCTTTTCGACTGGGTAAGGCACTGGCTTCTCTACATGAACGGGGTATGGCTTCTCAACGTGGACGGGTACGGGGTTATCAACGTGCACTGGCACTGGGTAGTGGATAAGTTTCTCAACGGGGTATGGTACTGACACCTTGACTGGTACTTTGACGGGGAACGGCACTTTCTTCTCGACGGGGTAAGGCTGCGGTACGTGCACTTTGACGGGGTAAGGCACGTGTTTCTCGACTGGGTAAGGGACGTGTTCGTACACTTTCACTGGGACGGGGTTGTCTACGTGAACTTTCACGGGAACTGGCACGTGTTTTGTCACGGGGTACGGCTTGGGGATGTACTCGGGTACTTTGATGTATTCCTTGACTGGGAAGTGGACGGTTTTAACGACGGGGTAAGGCGCTGGTACGTGCACTTTGACGGGGTAGGGCACTTTCTTCTCCACTGGGTAAGGGATGTGCTTTTCTACGGGGTATGGCACGGGAACTTTCTTGACTACCGTGATGGTTTTTTGTACATGTTCCTCGTGACCGATGATGTGTCCTTCACCACCACCTCCGCTAGAGCCTCCCAGGTCGTGTCCTCCGAAGGAACCTCCGCTAGAGCCTCCTTGGTCGTGTCCTCCGTAGGAACCTCCGCTAGAACCTCCTAGGTCGTGTCCTCCAAAGTCACCACCACCAAAGTCTCCACCATGGTCACCGTAGTACTCCGAGAGTCCTCTTTTGTCTTGTCTCTTTGTTTCCTCTGCGGCTTTTGGTTCAGCCTTGGTGTCCTTCTCTGCCTTTTCCTCTGCCGTGACCAGGCTTATCGCCACGGCCAGGATTAAGGAAGACCTCTGAAATAACCAACAAAAAATTATGTATTAAATGTAAAATAAAGTTTCATAATTTAAACTAATAGATATGGAATGGATGGGAGCAGAACTTGTGTTCGGATTACCATATAGATTCACCATGACTAAATTAATATTGCCGAGATCGAAACGAAATACGAATTATATAGGAAACGTTAAATGAAAAGTGAAATTAACTAATACCAGTGAAATCAAACTGGAAGTGAACACAAGAACTTTCCGAGCATTGTGGGACAACTTCATAACTACTAGTTGTGCGAGTAAGGAAATAACTTTACGTAATATTGATCTAGTAACGCGTCATTTACTTAGATATTGTGATTGATAACTTTATGATATATGACACCTCCGGTAATACAATAGGGATCGATGACATTTGAAATGATTCGATTCTCCTTTTTCAAAATCTGAATTTCATTGCCACATTTAAAAAAAAAGCACAATGTCACTTGATTTCCGATTGCACACACATAGAACACCAGAACTGTCACTAGAATTTTTTGAATTTTGTATTTCTTACTAACCAGTAGCTTCATTTTCGCTTCGCTTGTTGTTCAGCGAATGGTACGCCGTGAGTGTATTCCTATCACGCTGGTTACCACGTTTTATACCTCATGCAAGTAGTTTCGTATGTACGAGTGTTGCAAACACTTTCGCTAGTGTGAGTGTTGGGTCACAGTGTGGGTGTTGATGTTGGATTTTTTAAAGAAGATGGGACGTTGCAGTGGCCTGCTTACTAATTTAAATTGATAAATAAGTGAAATAATTTTATGAAAAAGAAAAATAGTGTTAATTTTTAGTTGATCTCTGATCGTATACGTCGGATTAGATTAGCAGAATATTATATTTTGTGACATAAATTAAGCAGATTGTAGATTAAGCAGGCGTCTGCTAAAATGTGATCGGTCTTAAGTTAATAAGTCGAACTCCACTAATCTTGAATGACATCAGTACATAAACTCTGTAATTTCCTTGATATTTTTAAATGGTAATAATAAATTAACCAGTGATGTTAAGAATAGGCTAGTCGTTAACATAATTAGGATAACATGAGTCAAAAAAGGTTCATCAAACAAGACATAAAGATTTGAAATAAAAGAAACATACATACAATAGACACAACAGTATTTAATAAGAGACAGAGTAATTTATTCAGAATAAAAAAAATAAAGATGTTTTTTTTTGTAATAAAAAAGAAATGCCAATTATATCATCATCCATGTTTTTAAACCGAAAAGGGCCTAAATACAGTTCACAAACTAAATATTTATGGAAAAAAAACTAAATTAAAAATAAAATTAATTAATAATTTCCATGTTTATTATTTAAATTCTTATATGGTAGATCTTCTCATACAACCAACAGAAATTATATTTTATAACATTTACTATTATCTAGCAGCATTCTTTTACGCATCCGAACAACCGGAGCATGGCCTGCTATAAGCCCTGGCAGGTTATAAATTAAGTTTTCAATCACTTCACGCTTCACAAAACAATGATAAGTTAATTAACGATTTTTTAGACCATTATCGATTATGGTATCGATCGAAGTTACAAAGAAGGAAGGCAGAGTTGGTCCAAACATTGTTATTTATTTCATTGTAGACCAAAAGCTTGTAAAGGTGCAATATGATCAGTGACCAAGTGATAATTGCCCTAAATTATGTATAGTAGGTCTTAGGTTTGAACACAGGTCGTAATCACTACTCATCGCTATTGCTATGAAAATAAAACGATGAAGGAAGACATATATTAGAACCAAAAATTCGAAGGCATGTGATTTTTACTAACTGGCACGGACAGAATTGATCAGTGACACTGTCAGGTACATTGACCAACTGTAAATTAAAAATTAAATTGGTAAAACATCACAGGAACCAGAAAGTGACGTCAGCAGTGACTACAATTTTATTGCTAAAGTCACCACTTTTTTTGGATTGGTAAAATCGTCAAATTAATAAGTCCTGCTGGAGCGAAAGAGACTATCAAACTCTAACATTTTAGAAAATCCAAGTGCTTCGGTTGCTCTTTGCGTTCTAGCGCCACGGTATCCTGCATAGATAATCCAGTGACCTCGACAGATGATTGGCGTTATAGGGCTCCTTGCTGACAGCTCCTAGATGCACGCGTGAAAAAAAAACACGCCGTCGATCCAGGACTGCAGTCCTTTTTCTTTTTTGTTTTCGGGGGGCAACCTTCAAAAGGCGCCTGGTCTTTGGGGATAAGATCAGGGAGTGTGGGTTTTGTAACTCACTAAAACCACCCTGGAGATCACCATCAGCACGTGGAGGAGGGAACCGGGACCTCTTAAAAGACCAATTCCAGAACCCTCCCGTGCAACGTCTGTTAAGGCACATTCTCGGGAAGACTGAAGATATCTTCCCTGAGTCTCCCTGTGCACGGTAGCACGTGATCACAGTGCTACCGTCTTCCCTGAGATCACTAAGTGAGCGAACAGGGTCCCCACTCTGAACGCCCGCGATCTCAAAGGCCCGCCTGCCTCAAACATTGTGCAGACGGGGTTAAGGACTGCAGTCTAAACTTGCAATATGTTATAAAGTTTTCCTAGCCGAAATTTCTCAATAACAGCAGTGGAGTCTAGATCCTAATCTTGTTGATGGGCTCGGGTTACTACAGCTAGTGAGACACTCAGGCATAACCCTTCGCGGGCTATGAGCATGATGTTGTCTTATGTTACATAATTATGTATAAACATTTTATGGTTCAGAAAGTGTAATTGAGTATCACATAAACATGACTTAGCTGTTACTTTTAATGAAAAAAAAAATTATAGAAAATCATGGCTGATCATAGGTTAACGAGGGTCACCTTATATAAAATACATAATCATATTATTTAACACAATCCTTTAGTTATATAATGAAGAAAACTATAATCCTTGCAAATATGAAAAGGACTTTTGAGCTAGTTTTCACCATTCTTCTTTCTTTATTCGGGTTACTATGTAAACATTCATACCCAAAAACGTCTTCAATTCAAGCTCCTGAACTTTAGAGCATATCATGACAACCGAATAGCGGAGAGTCGCATCAAAAACGATTTATTCGTTTGGGAGCTACGATGTTACTATATCTGGCTTAAATTAATAAAAAAAACAGGCACGGAAATGAAAATTACGTATTTGGAACAGAAGTTAAGACAGGAAGAATAGTAAAACAGATGACAGTACCAATATCGTATTACAGCTAATCTAATAAGAACATAAACATGCTTATCATGTGCTCTAAGTTGACCATTACGTGGATCACATCGAAACATTCTTACAATTACGAGAAGGAAGCTCAGATCTCAATTTTAAATGCAAGAAAATACTGCAAAGAGGTTTCATATTCGCAAGACGATCTCCGGCCACCGTAGGTGCGGGCATGCGGGCGGCGAGTAATGGGCGACTCGCTGTCCGACCATGGACCATGCTCGGGTCGACGGGGCGCTGTGTTCCACGCGCGCCTCATAAAGTGTCAGCAAAATGACGGGGCCCCTCTCTAGAGGGCCAAAGCCTGCCGGGGTCGCGGGACTTACCCATTACCGTGACCCCGGTACGTAAAGGGCTAGTGAAGGACACCGTGGATTTTAGTCAGTACAAGTCTGACAGTCCCTCCCACCCTGCCCTGGGATGACCCATTTGATGATTTTACCACGAAAAAAAAAGGAAAAAAAAGAGGTTTCATATTTACGACACGGTTTGTGCAGTGGCTGTGAGGTAAGCTGCTGCGCCGTGTGTGTTAAAAATTGTAAATCTAGTTGTTTTAGATCTTTAAAAAACGTTGGTCAAGAGTCAATTTAGGTCACCCAATCAATGACACTGTTGCACTTTTATCATAGAATAGAATAGACTGGAGAAACATTTATTTGAAATTGGACACGTGTGGGACACAGAACTAGTAAAATAAATAAAATAAAAAATCATCATCAATGAACCATCGTCAAATGAATCTTCTAAAATAAATTGTTTGATGTTTGTAGCAGTTTTAAAGATACACAAAAATTTAATTCAAAATCAAAATTGTGACATAAATGTTATAATTTGTGTTTTTTAAGAATATCTCTCTAACTGCGATATTGTAGCAATTCTCCCTTGGCTAATATTTTTAAAATAAATGTTTATGACAAAATTGTGAATAATTATTTAATCAAACATTAAATTAGAAACTTGCCCTTGACTTGAATCGCAGATAAGAAACTACGCATTATTTGTAAACAGTCCAAATATTTTTTGATTTCATAATTTCTTTAAAGTTCTTAGTTGTCCATTTTATAGTTTTGCACATACATTATTCACACATACTTTGCCTTTTTTTCTGATACCTACTTGAGATCTTATTTTAGAAAAAATAATCTCTCCTCTTCTTTTTATGAAGAAATGTCTAATTGAAAAACTGAATAAAACTTTGTTTGACCTGGGGTCGTATTATGACGTCTTAAAAGCAGGCTTATTCCGGTGAGTGAACGAGGTGGCGCTAGACGACTTGTATAGCTCTGTCTCTTTCACTCACTGGAATAAGCCTGGTTTTAAGACGTCTTAGTACGGCCCGTGGGCATCTAGCTGCCCATGCATTTAATAAAAATATTCAATTAAAACTATTTTAGTAAGTTTTTTAGTTGGCACTATAATTGGTTTGCCTTGAGATTACGTTATAAGACTCCGTCGGAACCCTTGATGCTTCACGGTTCGCGCTGTAAAAGTCATTGAAGTCAATGACCTGACTTTGTCATAGAATACTATAAAAGTTTTTTTTATTATCATTGATTTTTAAATAACAGTAAACATAGAATCGGTTAGCTTAGGCAGATTTAAATACTTTTCGGGATATATTTAGTTTTCACACGTCGTGCGGACAGCGAGTAATGGGCAATTCGCTGTCCGACCATAGACCATGCCCGGGTCGACGGCGCGTTTTGTTCAACGCGCGCCTCAAAGAGTGTCAGCAAAAATGACGGGGCCCCTTCTAGAGGGCCAAAGCCTGTCGGGGTCGCGGGACTTATGATTTCCCGTGACCCCGGTACGTAAAGGGCTATTGAAGGACACCGTGGATTTTAGTCAGACAGTCAGTTATGAGTCTGACAGTCCCTCCTGCTCTGCCCTGGGTGGGAGGACTCATTTGATGATTTAACCATGTAAAAAAAAAGTTTTCACACGTTATAGGAAAGGAGCATAGTTTTAAAAATATGATTAGAAGGTGAACAGACGTTCTGATGCTGAAGCTGCTTCCGGTCCTATTGGAAATTTATAGGGGAGGCCTATATTCAGCATTGAACGTTCCACGTCTGATATGATAATAATAAGTTATTTTATTATTGCAGATTTTTTTCACTCCACTTTTCCAGCAAAAAGAATAATTGACTAACACGCATAAATCAGATATGTTGACATTGAATAAAAAAGGTTATCTTTGTCTTACTCAAACAAATTAAAAAATATTACATTATGTTTATGAAATATCATGAAATTTTCGCTTTGAATTTTAAAGTCAAGGAACAAGGGATATTTGTAGCAAAGAAGGTAGGTGATCGTCCATTTCTACATAGTGATGCGCTCGAAAAGTTAGCCACATGATTATTTTTGTCTGCCAACTATTCATTCTTGTGTCCATGCATAATATGTTCGTGAGTAAATTAGACGACACCCGCCTACATTTATTTTACCGAAGTATTAGTATTAGTATACTTGCTTAGTTTGTCGTGCTATGAGCCTTTTTCTCGGTAATATAAAAAAGTTTCGCTGTCCACCAGTGGTTTCTAAATTGGGGGTGGACATCGGGAATCATCGCCTTTTTCCTTGTGTTGAAGGACTGATTTTGAAGTTATTTGCAAAGAAGAAAGGTTTTATTTTTCAAATGTAGCTCCACACTAGGTATTTCTTATGAATCGTGGATGCAATAAAAAAAAAATTAAACTGTTAAAAGCAAACACTGGGACCCGGAACTAAAAAACTAGTTAGAGATCATACTATTTATTCCGTGCGGGAATTGAACCTGTGACACGCAACGCAGCAGTTCATCTCTCAGCCACTGCGACAATCTTGTCATTGTGTGCTGTAGGTTGTCATGCAATGAACTCTTCTCCTATGTCTTTAAGTTTTTTGTTTGTTGCTGGCATGATATATCATTGCCTTACTAGCAGCAGTTCTAGAAAAAACCCATGCAAGGAAAATTCTGAACATATAGGCACAAACAGTTCTCCGTGACAAATTAGTGATCAAAGTAATTAGTAACGCGAATTACTACAAAAACCGTGACAGACATTCAGACGGGAAACGTTCGAAAGTGGTCCAAATAGTCTTAAATAATAAACGGCGACCTTGACTGAACTGCATGCTGTTGTCCAATGAAACAGTTCATTCACAAAAATATATTAATCCAAACTAAGATTGAAAATGCAATATTAACTTCGCCTTTTTGTCTGTCTATTCTTCATCATCATTTGCTTAGATATTTTACAGCTACGTTGGGTCTGCTTCCAATCTTCCCTGATTCAGTGGAGCACTAGCTAATTTAACTAACTTTTGTAAAAACTGCGACTGCCTATCTGAAAATAGTACTGGGTAATACGGTACCCCTTGGGGGACTTTTAAGCCACTGAATTAAAGTGCATACACATTCTGACTAGGCAAGCGCGGCTTATCCTCGAAGATTGAACCGTGCGGTTCATAAAATCAAAAGTCATTTATTCAAATTAGGCTGATTTATGAGCACTTTTTGAAGGTCAATTTTTACATAAGACAGTCCCCCAAAGCGACACTTCCTAGTGTTTTGGGCGAGAAGAAGAAGTGGCGGAATAAACTCCCCAGCAACACATCTGTCTGTACGGTTAGAGGAACCAAGATTGTATACAATTTAATAGAACATTCACGTTATATATCAATCCAAAATTACATTCCAACCTTGAAGAAGAAGGCACAAAAGATAAACTAGGACCAACGCAGTAAATAACAATTTAATGAAGAAAAATTTTATTGCAAATAACAGAATACATACTAGGTGCTGTACTTTCAAGGACTTCAATGATCGGAATGCAGGTATACAATGACATGTGTCAGACATAATCTCTCTGTCACCACCTGCGAGTCGTAATCCATCATTTGGGCACAGCGTGGACTAGGACATTTTGTCAGTTTCTTCATCATGTCATCACTGGACATTTTAGCGGATATAATAAGACGCCCAGCATGCGTAGCATGACTAATTTTATCTCTATTCTACCAAGAATAGACAAAGTTATATCTTCATTATTTCTATACAAATCGACTGTTTTTTTTTTGCACAAGTATGATACGATTCGTATACCATTAAAGAGTATAAACATTTCTTTTCTATATTTTAAAATTTAGAAAAGAAACATTACTACGCTTAAATCGATAAAAATATTTCTAGTCATTTTGTCTTTTCTCCAGTCGACAAAGCCCGTTTCTACGGCGCCATGCTACGCGTGCAGGGTTGCGTAGATGCTGAGCGATCCACGGCTGAGCTATGTGTCGATGCGCTGGTTCTATTCCCGCACAGAACAAATATTTGTAAACTATCTACATTTACTTGTTCCGGGTCTGGGTGTTTGTAAACGCTACCATGATACATGTGAAATTCCCAATCTGGGGGCCGCGTTTAATCTTTAAAAATAAAAGTGATCATCCTACCCCAGGAACACCCATGGTATAATTCATGTCAAACACGCGGGTAAAGCCGCATGACGTTAGTAACTCATAACGGTTATTTTATTGTGAGAGGAAAGATATCGCTTACTGAGATTAAATTGAGTCGGTCAGGGACTAATGATAGTTCACATACAAATATGCGTTATATAATCTGAGATGGATGTAGAACAAGTCTTGTGCAGTACTGCAAGAAAGTTAGGTGTTACTATGTATTAAGTTTTTTTCAGTCATTTTTTGTAGTAGAATGGCTTTCTATTCCAATTGCCGTTTGTTAAATGAAGGAAGATAGTGGATTTTAGTCAGTACGAGTCTCACAGTCCCTTTCGCTACACCTAGGGTGAAAGGACTCATTTGATGATTTTACTACCCCCAAAAAAAGGGGGCGACAGTTTGACGCTGTCATCACCTCTAAAGGTGGCACTACTGGTGCTCATCTTTGAGAGGCAGTGGTCTGTAATCCACCAGTCGGGCCCAGTGTGGGTTGATAGATGTCACTTGTCTTCGAATTTTTGGTTCTAGGGTATGCCAGTTTCCACACGATGTTTCTCTTCACCGTTTTGAGAGCAGTGGTGATGAAATTAATTACACAAAGTAAATACGCTTGGCTGGGTCTGAAACTTGAACTCACGACCCACTACTCGTAAGTCAGAGACTACTCCACTGGGCTAGTGCTCTATCAATTTAAACTGAATTTCTAAAAAATATTTTAAAATATATGATTGCAATTTAACCAGCGCCCTATATCTTTTTTTTTTTTTTTTTTATCGTGGTAAAATCATCAAATGAGTCCTCCCACCCAGGGCAGGGCGGGAGGGACTGTCAGACTTGTACTGACTAAAATCCACGGCGTCCTTCAGTAGCCCTTTACGTACCGGGGTCACGGTAATCTGTGAGTCCCGCGACCCCGGCAGGCTTTGGCCCTCTACAGGCCCCGTCACTATGCTGACACTCCTTGAGGCGCGCGTGGAACACAACGCGCCGTCGACCCGGGCATGGTCCATGGTCGGACAGCGAGTCGCCCATTACTCGCTGCCCGCATGCCCGCGCCTACGGTGGCCGGAGATCGTCTTGCGACGTCCGTCGCCGTGGGCGTCTACCACTGCGGCTGGGGTGGAGGGAGGACGCTGTCCTCTCCCTCACGCGGCCCGCCTCCTCCTTCGCGAGCATGACTGCTTCGCAGAAGGAGGCGACCGCTTCCCACTCCATCTCGCCCCGCAGCATGGCCTCGACCAATGCCGGGCGCGAGAGGTCTCCGCCTATCGCCGTCGTGAGGACACGGCGGTGCTCTGCCCAAGCGGGGCAGTCCTGCACCGTATGCTCCACCGTGTCCTCCGGACGATAGCGCCCTATATCTAGAAACAAAGATAGCAATCTCTGAAATAAGCTTTATCTCAAAGTGCCATTGATACAAAAATAGATTATATTTTCAATTGTGCCCCTCTCTCCCATCAAACACAAGTTGCAATAGGAAACCATCTGCGATGGTAATCGAGGGCGGCGAGTTTGCAACCTGTCATTATATTTATTTCTAACAAATTATTGCGATACATTTCCATTTCGATCTAGAAATGGAACTGTTAATTAGTTAATTAGTATGGTAATTACCTTGTAACCTGCAATTGCTGTGCAAAGTGTAGTAGGCATTAGCAGTTAAATAATTTGATTTTATTTTCAAACTTTTTGCCTTTTTTAATCGGAATTCGTAATTTTGTAAAAAAAAACTAATAATTTATTATTTATTACTAATTTAAATATAATAATAAACTACTTTACGGACATAACAAAATTATGAAATAAACATGATCTAACATATAATATACTTTACAACCTATTTATACGCAAATAAGACAAAAACAATACAGAATAAACGCGCAATAATAAATAATAAAAAAGCACATCAGCGATGAGTCAATAAATCTACCACTAAGTGTACATCGTTGCGTACGCATCACCGTACACTTGCGACTATTACGTCCTCATCTATACTTGCAACTAACTGACGGATATTATGTATTATAATTAATACTAACCGGTTTTCGTGGCCACCAGTGCCGTATGCTAATGAGAGCTTATTGATAAAATTGTAATATTTGTTGTTGTTTTTTTTTTTAATTGTAATACGGTTGAAGATTATTCAATGCAGTTATGAGATTTAATGAAGCAAGCGGGAAAGTAGTCTGTTGGGTAGTTATTGAGAAATGTCGGATTATATTTCGTGTTTTGTATGCAACTAGTGATAATTGAGATTATGGGTATACTTTGTAGATGAATTAAAAGTCAGTGGATTTACGATAAAAATCAAATCATGAAGGTTGAAAAGTGGTACTGGGACTGATATACTGAGTTTTTTAAATGACAAAGAAGCTGAAAGTTTAACAAAGGCAATATTATATCAGTACGATGGACTGTGAGTGAGTAATCTATAACATAACATTTTTATATGTATAGATTTTTATACCTAAAATAATATTTTCGCTGCTTTAAATATTTAAACCCGAATCCAGTGATCTATTACAGAAAGGCACCGCGGATTTCCAAAAAAAAAAGCATAGATTACTCACTCACAGTCCATCGTACTGATATAATATTGCCTTTGTTAAACTTTCAGCTTCTTTGTCATTTAAAAAACTCAGTATATCAGTCCCAGTACCACTTTTCAACCTTCATGATTTGATTTTTATCGTAAATCCACTGACTTTTAATTCATCTACAAAGTATACCCATAATCTCAATTATCACTAGTTGCATACAAAACACGAAATATAATCCGACATTTCTCAATAACTACCCAACAGACTACTTTCCAGCTTGCTTCATTAAATCTCATAACTGCATTGAATAATCTTCAACCGTATTACAATTAAAAAAAAAAACAACAACAAATATTACAATTTTATCAATAAGCTCTCATTAGCATACGGCACTGGTGGCCACGAAAACCGGTTAGTATTAATTATAATACATAATATCCGTCAGTTAGTTGCAAGTATAGATGAGGACGTAATAGTCGCAAGTGTACGGTGATGCGTACGCAACGATGTACACTTAGTGGTAGATTTATTGACTCATCGCTGATGTGCTTTTTTATTATTTATTATTGCGCGTTTATTCTGTATTGTTTTTGTCTTATTTGCGTATAAATAGGTTGTAAAGTATATTATATGTTAGATCATGTTTATTTCATAATTTTGTTATGTCCGTAAAGTAGTTTATTATTATATTTAAATTAGTAATAAATAATAAATTATTAGTTTTTTTTTACAAAATTACGAATTCCGATTAAAAAAGGCAAAAAGTTTGAAAATAAAATCAAATTATTTAACTGCTAATGCCTACTACACTTTGCACAGCAATTGCAGGTTACAAGGTAATTACCATACTAATTAACAGGTTGCAGACAATCTGCTATGACAGACAGATTGGGTAACGTAAAACAAAAAGTAGAGTTTCAGCTCTGATGTAAATTAATGTGTAACTTTTAGTGAATATTACCACTTCTTAATTGCCTGCTCTTACATACCTCAAAATAAGCATATTCATTACAGTAATATAACTATTTTAATAGTTTTTTTTTTTTATTTAATTGCGGTTTTTGGTCTAGTGATAAAATTACTACATTCCAAGTCATTTATTTTTTCATAATAGTAAACGGTTAGGTGAATTTATTTAAAACTATTTAGTAAAAATATTAGTTTTGTTAGTCAAAGTAGGAATACTTTTTGACATATTCTGCCAGTATCTAAATCTGCTGAGAATAGTTCTACTAAAAATATTAATTAGACATAACTACTTCAAAACGCTCGTCACTGCATATCGACGTCCCCGGGGAATAAACCGGTAATCGCAAAAATCAAATTTTACAGGAAAAATGATTTAGTGTTTTTGGGGTATATCTCTTCAACAAAAGGTAATTATGACAACATTGTTATATGACGCAAAAGCTAATTTTTGCCCGAAAAGTTTAAAGTATTAAGTATAACTATTAAAGATACACAGAATTAGTTATTCACCAAAATACATATTACCGAAAATGGTTTCCTACTATTTTTAGGGTATTGATATCTTACCACCCTGACTTAACAATATTATTCCAGTAATGTTTACTTACCGAATTATTCTTGTAAATTTCTTAAAAGTCATAGGCATAATATTGCTTTACTGGATTATTGAACGTGTTTTTTCGTTACAGAGAACGATTGTAATGTTCAGTTACCGACTTCTTATAGTAAAATTTTAAATAACCATAAAAGGGTAAAATAGTGTAACCCTTATTTTATAGAAAAAATTTGGTAGTCGTATTATTGTAATCATTGAAAACCGATTAAGTAAAATAAATTTGTCGTCGGTATCTCCGAGGAATAATTATAGGAAACTCACAAGAATTATTAAAATTATAACGTTTATGGAGAACAAAGTTCTCATAGAGATCAGAAATTACAATTAGTAAAAGTATAACAAAAGAAGGCAAGCTAAAAATGTAATAACTAATCGGTATTGTCAGTGGCATCATCAGTATCACCGCGATCATCACTATTTTCTACAGAAATTAAGGATTCATAAAATGCATGATAATACCGCGGAATCGCTCCACTATTGCACAAAGACAGTAAATCTGTATGCAACGTCTTCCTTATAGGAAGAGGTAGATGATAAGCACGTGCCAATACAGTATCTTCTATCAAAGCATCTGTCTTAGGTTAACGCCCACGTCGTTTGGTTTGAAATGAATTTGAAATATTTAATTCATTTGCATCATCAAAATCATATTTGAAGAAAACCTTGTCCTGTTGGGATGATGATACATGAATTTCCATTACATCAGACCAGCGTATCGTATTCCCATCTATATCGCGACGCCAATGTAAAGGATTTCCCATTTTTTTAATTCTAAAATATCTGTTTGCTCTAATTCTTTCGTAGTATTTTTTCTCCCGAGACTTTGGAGTTTAGATTTATATGACATAATTATTTGATCAGGTCTGTAAATAGACTTATTTTTCATGTTCCTTTCAATACAGGCATACATCGAGTCCCCTTCGTTCTGGCTATGTCCAGTAAAAATTTAAAGATTTTGCTGCATATGCATGTAAAGCAAAAATGTATCTGTTTTTATTTTGGCCATAACAACCATCTAAATAAAGATATATATCTTGTCAACACCTCGCTCCTGTTTCTATTCAACTCCCAATTTCTATGCAGCCTCGTTTTGCGATTTGGTAATGCCACACGTAATAACCTTTTTTACGTAGAGCGTCAAAAATAGTAAAATTGTACACATCCGAGTTTGAAGTTAAGCGACACATATGGCGTTTTCCCACCAAAAAAAAGGATCGTGAGCCATTCAGGTTTAGAACCGCTGGTTTAAACTAATACATGTAGAATGTTGAAAGCAAAATGATAATAGAAACATTTGTATTGGGAATTTAAGAAAAAGCTCGTTCGTGCCTTGTTAGCAAAAGCTTAATTTTAGAGTGAGCGGAGCGAGCTCGATAAATTGTTATTTCAAGACCGCGATGAGTAAAATTTTTGCAATTTACGTCCACGTTGTCCTAGGGCGTAGTTACCGCCGTTTTTTGTTTTCAGTAGGGGCTGGGGGCCTTTTAGGTAAGGTTCAGGTTAAGGTTCAAAATTGGTTTATTCCGAATAATTTAGTTCTTAATGAAAAGAAAACTAAATATATTAGATTCAGTTTGCCAAATGTTAGAAGTAGCGATTGCGACATTTTATTGAACGGAGTAAAATTGGAATTAATTAATCAGACAGTTTTCCTAGGAATTACGTTAGACTATAAATTACAATGGGGCCCCATATAGCATCTCTAGCGGGCCGTCTAAGCTCAGCCGCTTAAGCTGTTAGAAAGATAAGACAGACGTCGAAACTGCGCGTTTGGTTCACTTCAGCTACTTTCACAGCATTATGTCTTATGGCATTCTACTGTGGGGCTGGGCGGCTGACATTCAATCTATTCTTATTTTGCAAAAGAGAGCCATCAGAGCCATTTACAATCTACGTCGTCGTGAATTTCTTAGGGAACTTTTTAAAAAGATTAATATAATGACAGTGCCTTGTCAATATTTTTATGAAAATATAATGTATGTTAGGAAAAATCTTCATCTTTTTAATATAATAAGCGATAGACATAATTTTAAAACTAGAAATAAAGATAAAATTTATCAATCTTATTTTTAGATTGTCTAAAGTCAAAAAATCTTTTATGGGGTACTGTGTTAATTGTTACAACAAAATACCTAGCGAAGTTTTAACTCTAAATAAAATAAAATTTAAAAGTTACATAAAAATACACTTGGTAAACAAGCATATTATAAAATAGAAGATTATTATTATTCAAGATAAAAATGTTTGGAAACATGCTGGTCCTGCTCCATAGTACAATGTGGGGTTTAAACAGAATCAATTTTTTTTCTTTTATCGTGGTAAAGTCATCAAATGAGTCCTTCCAATTATTTCTTATTGTTTTATTTTTATAAATAATATTTAGTCTACATTTTAAAGTATGCAGTATTAGTATTAGTGTGCGTAAAGTGCATTACATGTAGAAACGCGTCCTTGAGTCGCCGAGCGCGAGCAAGTTACCGCCAATGCGTATAGTAGGTTTACATATATATCCCAGATGATAACTGTTACGGTGCATTACCGAAAATGTCTACCACAAAATTTACGATAATAAACCTGTAATCGCGTTAACCAGAAATTTAGCTGAAATATTTTACAGTAATATTACTTTACCGAAATGTAGCCACAGAATTTAATTTGTAATAACGTATTTCGTTATTGTTCTAGTAAATTAAAAATGAAAAATTTCCAAAGAACAAAAGTGTTTTAAGAAAAAACGTTGGAAATTATCGCAGAAAAAATTTGAAAAAAATTGCGTAGGTGTATAGATACCGTAGATACCGTAAATGGTATAACAGTAAAAAGTCAGTAATAGTATAATTATTCCTTGGGGGCGTCGATATGTTGATACCAAATGCCATAATTTTCTCGCTACGTAATCGGTTCACTGTATTTGCTCTACACGTTTGCAAACACCATAACAAGATTATTGCATTGCCATTTATATTTCCTTCGTAATTTTAACTAAAGAAAATGTTGTAATATTGGATTTTATTGTGCGTGGGAATTATTTTGGATTGAAGTGTAATCAAAGTTGTGAAGTAACTTTAAATTAAATTGATGTTGACGAGATTTTAATGTTGTTTGATTATTTGATTGAAGTTGATGTCGAAGGTAACAGTGTTCGCTAAAAACTAAAGACCATATCTAAGGGTGGATGGTAGATGGAGATACGCTTTATTATGCATAATGCTTAGTTTATAGTAGTTTTTACATATTTTTGCTTAGTTTATTTTTGTGGTCTACAAGGATACTATCAAAAGGTTTATCAAACATACCTTTGCAAAAAAAAAAAAACGGGTTGCACTCTGGGAGTGCCGGCAGAAGTGAAAACTTCAATAGTAATTGTTGGAAATATCTTGTGAACAGATTTTAGTAAAACTCGCAAAAATGGTTGACTTTTTATTTCAATAATAATTTTCCAATGTGACGTACATCTTTTATAAACAATGTTACCTAGCAACGAATGTATCCAGCATACAAACTTCTTTAAAAGTAATAAAGTCACACGAACATTCACGCAAGCGCCCTGCGCCGTCCTACGCTTTTTCGGTCAGGGTCACGTGTCCTGACGCGAGTTTAAGATTTTATACCCATTACAGAAAAAGTGCTCAACGCCGCTAAAGAAGTTTTCACTTCAAAAACGACGGGTTGCATTCTGGGAGTGCCGGCAGAAGTGAAAACTTGAATAGTAATTGTTGGAAATATCTTGTGAACAGATTTTAGTAAAACTCGCAAAAATGGTTGACTTTTTATTTCAATAATTTTCCAATGTGACGTTCATCTTTTATAAACAATGTTACCTAGCAACGAATGTATCCAGCATACAAACTTCTTTAAAAGTAATAAAGTCACACGAACATTCACGCAAGCGCTCTGCGCCGTCCTACGCTTTTTCGGTCAGGGTCACGTGTCCTGACGCGAGTGTCCTGACGCGAGTTTAAGATTTTATACCCATTACAGAAAAAGTGCTCAACGCCGCTAAAGAAGTTTTCACTTAAAAAAAAACACGCATTTACTTAATCAAAACTTAGCTTGTTTTGATTAAGTATTTGCGTGATATTTTTTCTTCTTTCCATTTTTTATCTAGGCATTTTTACTAACATTCACATTTTACATTTTAGAAATTAAAATTTGATTTCAAAATGGCAAAATGGCCTTGGAAACACTGTGATGATCTTGCTCCAGTGCTACCAATCACTGTTACAGATTTTATGACTTAGCTATCTTCTGTCGAATTTCACATGAACTACTAAATAATCTAGGTCAAAGCGATGGCTCTAGATAACGAAACATCACTTGGTTTTAACTTGTGCAATTATGATGTTTATAATAGCCAAAAATCATTATTTTGTTGCTTCGATTTGGTTGGCAAGATTGCATAGTTATCAATCTGTTAATTTAGATAGCCTATAGAAAACATTTATTGATGAAATATGCAGATTCTGCTCGCATTATCTTTTTTTAGATTTTTCGACACGATATTATATTAATATCACGACCTGTGGAATGCATAATTGAATATGCATTAGAGTTCCTAATAAAATTTAGATCTGTTTTTTTTTTTAATAATGCTGTTTTTATATCATGCAAATTATTTAATTTAAAAAAAAAATGCAAAGCGTCAGCGCATCGTAGAGATGACGGTTTTTAATAGGACTATTAAAATCTTCAACTTGCCTTTAGGTATCTATATCTTCCTGGGAATTATGGTTTTTCTACATTTATAATTATGACGTTGTAGTGACGTCATACGACAACAATGACGGCACAGTTGTCGTGGTGGCCTAGTGACTGCTGCGCTGGGGTTTACGGGTACGGGTACAAATATTTGTTCTGTGCTGGAATAGATCCAACACAGAACAAATGTTTGTACGATCAACAGTAGTTCCGGGCCTCGATGTTTGAGTAGGAGAATTAAAGAAATATTGGTAAACGCACCCATGATACAGAAGAAAAACCAAGCTATGGCAGCGAGGCTTCTTTTATTTATATTTTTTTTACTTAAAAAAAAAATTACCTTAAAATACATACACTCAATTCTTACAAAATAAGGTAAGGTATTCCCAAATTCCCAATACATTACCAAAAATCAATAAATAACCTCATCTAATTTGCCTGACCTGGTTGACATCATCGAAGATCAATCAGTTGTACAAAACGCTCACGATCTATTTACTTCGTGATTAGACTAAGAGATAGGCGTGTGTTTGTTCGTAACCATCTAGAATGTTCTCTCGAATGCGGAACACCGTTGTGCAAGCTCACTTACTTTATTATGGTAGAGTGTGGTGTCAGTGGCGGCGAGAATAAGCTAAGGAAAAAAAAAACTTGAGTATCTAAAAGTGTAGAATCAGTCACACCCCATCCCAATTCCTTTAATTTAATTTTGAACGTTCAAAGGCGCCTCTTCGATGGCACAATTGAAATAATTGATTTGACTTTTACAGTGACTTTGTAAGTAAAAAAATGTGACGTTTATTCCGATACATTGGTAAAACTTAACAAACATCAAGATACAACATTGGCTTATATATAGCGAAAAAAAGGGGAAAAATTAACAAAAGCAATTTCTGAAGTGAGGGTATTTATACTTTGTCCAGTCTATAAATAATGTCTTGTAAGTGATCCCCGCGGCGTAAGCTAAAAAAATGTGTTGTTAATGACTTCAGTAATAATCATAGTGCCTTAGATAAGTTACTATAAAGCTTAGCAACTTTTTTGTATGTTTGAGCGTGCAGCTGTACAAATATCTCTGCTTTGATATCCTTAACAGAGTTGTATGCTACTTGAATTCACGCTAAAACCCGAAAATACAGAAATAGTGGGTTAATCTGTACCAAGTAATTTCTATCACTTATCTCATATTTGACACTTACCTTGTAAATTTTGTCATAGTAATATTATATTTGGATCACAAAGGATTACTAATGTATTAAATTAATTCAATTCATAAATGTCTCAATCAAACATCTTTATCTATTCAGATCAGGCAATTAAACACGTTAAAAGCTAATTTTGTGCATAAATTAGTCATCAAGGAATTTACACACAAACTTTCTTGGCGCCATTAGACATCATTGATTTATCTCTTCATGCTAATATTAATATTTATGAATTAAAAAGTAACTTTGTCTGTCAGTTTATTCATCTTTTTTTTTACATCACATAATGGCTGGATATTAACCAGCTTGCCAACTGCAAGATCTCTCGCCGAGGTTGCTCGCCGTCCTATCAATTAGTGCGTTGTCACCCACACGCTTCTCATGGGCAACTGACAGCCGCTTTCACTCCACTCAGGGCTTAAGAACTCATTTAAAGATTTTCCATCCAAAAAAAAGAGCTGAATGTTATCTGTTTATTTTTTACTAGCACTTTGCCCGCGACTTCGTCCGCGTGGGTTACGTACTTTCCTAATTCTCCCATTTCACCCCCTTAAAGGTTAAATTTCCAAAAACCCTTCTTAGTGCTCCCGTACATTATAATAGGAAGCCGTGTGCAAAATTTCACATTCCTAGCCCCAGTAGTTTCGGCTGTACGTTGATATGTCAGTCAGTCAGTTCTCCTTTTATATATATAGATATCTGTCATGTAGGTAGGTCATGACCTGGGTTATCATATGGGATACTTTTTATCCCAGTAAAGTAAAACAAGTGAAGCCGGGGAAAAAAAAAAAAAAAATTTGTAAAATAAATTAATGAGAGACGCTGTTGAAAAAACATCTTGCAATAAAAGTCTCATTGTCTTGACTTTGGGGATCAAAAACAACGAATTTAAGAAAAATATTTGGAAAGTGTAATATAGAACTATGAAATTATTTTGTCACAGATCTGATTTGTCAAGGCAGTATGTTCTAGAAATAACGGCTAAAAAGCTAGCAAGGTTAAATAGGCATAGCGCAATGTTTAATGCTAATTAATGCTAAAACGAAAAAAAATGCTTTGGTATTATAACACTGTTGAATTTTAATTAAGCTAGCGTTGTATTTCCTTAAACATCGCAATCGTCTGCATATTATAAGGAGAATTACAAAATGTTTAGTGCTGGCAATATGTTTTTTTCATGTTTGAGTAAAAAACTGACAGCATGACATAAAAGTGATGTTATTTATTATTTACTCACGTATACAGTTTCGCAATTCGAAAGTGCAGTAGATATCAATAGATATCAATACACATTATAATATTAATAAACATAATTTACTAAAACAAAAATAAATAATAAAAATTATACAAAACATAAAACGTGTAACGTTATTCTTATGACTGTTTTTTTAACTTCCTTAAAAATCACTATTTTTCAAATTATCATTATCCTCGCTGACACTACAGCCCCACCCAGCCCTAAGGCAACACAACTCGCGAAGGCAAATCGCTAATGCGCTATTAACATTAAAATTTATGAAATCGCTCCACCATCAGCGTTTACTTTACGATATGGCTTCCGAAGGTTTGTGAATACGATTCTGTCAGGCTTGGAGCACAGTCGGCGGTACTGATAATGATCAATGTTGAATAAGAGAGCTGGCTAGCTTCTGTTGTTATATTCTATAGTCATGGGATACTAAAAGATATAATCTTCTTTTTTTTTATTTGCCGACACAGGTCCTTGATTTTTCAATTCTATCTTACCGTAATGTTGACCCGGTCGCGGGACTGTACGAATTACCATAACCCCGGAACGTAAAGGGCTATTGAAGGACACCGTGAATTTCAGTACGAGTCTGACAGTCCCGCCCAGGGCAGAGCGGGAGGACCCATAAGATTATTTTACCACGTAAAAATAAAACCATAATGTTGACCCACAGTCACGCCATTACCATTGCGGCTTTTGAATAAAAGCCTTTTCGGGTTTGCTATTCCCATGACTTTATTATTTTGTTGTTTATCGATATCGTTGCCCCACAGACAAGGTTGCATCGTCTACGGCGACGCGACGGTGATGTATTGCATCAGGCATCCAGTGAGAATAAACTTTTACAAATATTTATTTCTGAATTTTGCATTTCATGCAAATAATGGCTTCTAATGCTCTTTAATAAGAAAATAAATTTTAACGCTCTAGGAAGTTTAATTTTCAAGATCACTATTTAAAATTTCTTTTTTTTTGTCGGCACATTTGGCGCAGTGACTGAGCAATGGGATTGCTGCGCCGTATGTCGTGAGTTTGATCCTCGCACAAAAAAAATATTTCTATGATCTGCAAGTAGTTGTTCCGGGTCTGGGTGTTTGTATATGTGAGTTTCTATGTTTGGAAACGCACCCACGATACAGGAGAAATTTTTGAAAGTTATCTTTTTAAGCCAATAGCGGTAGGGTACGGGACAAGGATTTAATGTTTCTTATCACTTTTTATCATTGTTTCCTTCTTGCAAACAGAGGATCGCTTAGGCTGCCATTTGTATGTATTCTAATTTCTAAATAATCCTGCTTGCGTGATCTACCTGGAACATGAAAAGTAATTCTCCTAAGCTTTGCCTGATGTCAGAGGTATTGCGCAGTTTGACGAAGAGACGACGATCATGCGTCATCCAACAATGCGGAGTTCATTCCATCCATCATTAACGATGCAGAGGTCATCCCAAGCTGAGCAATCAGTCACTCGTGGAGCTGGTTTATTTGTATAAAAGATATTTATCTTTAAGTTTGACTAAGTTTAAGAAGGTGTAGATATTCCGGTCGCGGGACTGTACGAATTACCGCGACCCCGGAAGGTAAAGGGCTATTGAAGGACACTGTGGATTTTAGTCAGTACGAGTCTGACAGTCCCTCCCGCTCTGCCTTGGGTGGGAGGACACATTTGATGATTTTGATTTAAAAAAAAGGTATACATATTCTGTATAAGTGCACACTATAAAAGGATCACCTCAAAAGTGCATTGAAATTATTACATAAGTATAAGAAACAATCGTAAAGTTATAGAAACGGGTTAACGTACCAATAAATCTGTTAAATACTAGTATTTACTTGTTTATTATAAATTATGACTGCACTGGTAACTTATTACTACATAACGTTTCAGGTTCTATTCTAAACTAGGAATAAACGTAACATAAGCTGGTGCCTTACTAAATAAATATTATACCAAGATTAGATAAATAAAAAAAACGTTTATTTAATACAAACTATTACATAGGCTTTAAAACGTATGGATGAAATAATGTGCCGAGTAATTAATTAATTAAACATTTAAGGGACATTTATGAACAAACATCAAAAACTATTGAAAATAAACGCAACGGATTGAGAACCTGCTTTTGTTTTCTTGAGTTAATCAAAAACAAAATAAATATAAACACTAACACTCTTCTTTTTGGTGTCGACACAATCACAACTACATAATTAATCGTGATCATCACCAAACATGATCATCACTGCGCTCTCTGCACAGTTACTAACGAGAAGTGAACAAATAATAACACAAGCACATAACTAGCGGCAAACATTATCGAATATGAAAAACGTGTACATCTCGACTGATACAACGTAACTTTTAGTGATGGGGGCGGTACGATTAAAATTTTATATCGAGTATCGATAAACTGAATATAATTAAATTTATAATTAATCATTAGTGAATCAATATTTTGGGTTGGAATATATTTATTAAAGATTAGATTTAACAAGGGTTTTTCAACTAGGAAATGAAACAGAAAACTGATGAGACAATGATTAAAACTACATCTGTCCGTCATTTAATTTTATGACTCATCTATGTTTTAGCACACACTATAATCAGTTACAATAAACACAGTCATCCAGTTTACGAATTAATCATTTCTCGAACAACTTTACGTAATACGCTCTGATGAAAGTCATAATCTATACCAGTTATTAATTACTCTCAAGCTGTCGCAACTAGCCCTATATCGGGTATAACCAATGGTTATTAATCTGGGCGGTCATTGCTATATCTTTTCAATTGCCTTTATTTCTGTGCGACACGATTTTCTAACGCTGAAGGACAATAGAAAGCTCTGAGTGAGCATTTATTTATTGTGAAACAGAATTTATTCGTCCATTAAAATAACTTCTACCTGGGTATAACTTTGTGCCAAAATAAAGTTACAATTTTTATGCCATAAAAAATTAAGATACTAAAAACGTGCTAATCCAACTTTATACGCGCAAACTACTTCTCACAGTATCAATTTCCAGCAAAATATCGCAATACAGAATAAACAACGCTTAAGTAATCCAATTACTGAGCTATGCATTCTTATCAAGATAAATAATTTTATCGATTAAGTAACAACACTAGTGGTTACATAAGCTGTGTGATCGCGGCCAGTGCTCACTCTTCCGTTTAATTTAATTGCACTGGCTTGGTACTGTAGAGAAAAATTTCAAAGAAAATGGCTGTTGGCAAATTAAGTTTCAAATATTAGACGATAATTTTTTGCTAATCAATGAAGCCGTCACTGATTCTAAGATTTAAGCAGAAGCAAAGAAGTTGTTTTGCATATATTCTAAAATTTTCAAACTTCAGAATAAATGAAAGTTTTTAGATTTTCTTAACTTTTCAAAGAATCAGTTTTGCATGTTTGTATGCAACTATTTTCAGGGCTTACTACATTCATTATTATGTAATTAGATTTACCTACATAAATTTATTACATGTGCTCTGAATTCTTTTTCTTCTGATAAAAATATATAATTCAATGATTTTAAAGTAATTATATAACGAAATATAATACAGTATTTACGCATTTTAATGTTATTACGTATTGGATAATAAGCACGCACCTACATTTTTTTCCGACAGAATTTAAAATAAATGACTAATGATTAACATCACGACAGTACCCCACTTTACGTCGACTCCCGCGCACAACCACAACATATCGCGCGCGCAACACGCTTCCCCATTTTTTATCGATCATTGTACGACACGATGACAGTTCACATCTATCGATAATAATCACAGTGTTTTTATGACGTGTCACTCCACTATTTCCGGAGTACATCACTAGGTTATCTTTTCTGGTTGTTCTGATATTGATGTTAATTTATTATACAAGTAGTGTGTGTGAAATTCAATCTGCCTTGTCATTTGACACTTTCAGGAGATTGTCATAATCATGTTTGGCAAAGATAAATAAATAGCTTTGGAACATGCCTTCACTCGCCCAAACCCTTTAGAGACTACATTTTACAACTTATTACATGTGGTTGAGTTACTGTATTTTTTTAAGAGTGCCCTCTATTTCTCCAGGACTCCATCATTATTCCCTGACCTGATGATTATGAGACCAGCTCGGAAGTTTACTGTTTAAAAAAATAAAAATAGGTCCAGCAGTTCTTGAGAAATCGAGTAACAAACATAGAAAAAAATCTTTTCAGATGAATTGAGAACCTCCTTTTTTTAAATGAGGATATAAAAACTTTGTATTGCACACGCAAGTTCAACTATTGTTAATTTTGATTTAAATCGTATTTTAATTATATCAACACGTACATAGCAACTAAACCATAATACAATTAAATAATCTAAACCAAAGTAAATAAAGTATTTTATAACAGCGGGATGTTATTAGAGTACCTATATCCAAGCTAACGGTTACAAAATAACAGTTATTAAAGTATTATGTACCTACGTGCATCTAATAAACTACAATAAATAAATAAATAAATATTCCACAACTGTCATACAACGCCATCTAGTCCCAAGCTAAGCAGAGCTTGTGTTATGGGTACTAGACAACTGATAGACATACTTATATATTTCTAAATACATACATATTATAGATAAATTACACCCAGACACAGAACAAATTATCGTGCTCATCACACAAACATTTGTCCTGGGTGGGAATCGAACCCACGACCTCCGGCATAGCAGTCAAGGTCACTAACCACTAGACCAACAGGCCTGTCTGACAATGGACTAAGTGGGCTTTTGAAATGTTTATATCTAGTGGACTACATGCTTACATCAACCAATACGCGCTGGGTACGTGTGGTAGATTACAATTACAACTCACTCCTTCTCAAATAGAAGGTCTTTCTCCCAGCAGTGGAAACATTGTAGGCTGAATATGCATTTTTTTTACGTGATGAAATCATCAAATGAGTCCTCCCACCCAGGGCAGAGCGGGAGGAACTGTCAGACTCGTACTGACTAAAATCCACGGTGTCTCTCAATAGCTCTTTACGTTCCGGGGTCACGGTAATTTGTACACGCCCGCGACCCCGGCAGGCTTTGGCCCTCTAGGGGGCCCCTCGAGGGTTCGATTCCCGGAGAAATTTCTAGTGAGGGGCAAGCACGATCAAAACAGAAAGAAGAGACGCAATTGAAGCAGCTTAAAATCAAAAAATAAAATAAGAAGGGGGTAACTTAAATTTCAAATGCACCCCTGGAAGAATTAACAAACTTCGTACGGGCAAAGCCGCTGGCATGAGCTAGTTGGAAGTTAGATTATAACTGCTGACATGTGGGTGGACATGAACCTCTCCATTCGAGTCTACGTGTTAACTTATCATTTACGACATAAACATTTATAACTGAGGATAATAATCAAAGGTGTTATTTCATTCAAATTACTTCAGCTATGCAACGTTACCAGTTATCACAGAATTGTGTAATGTCAAAACGTCCAGTTCACTTCCTGGATATTAGTTGCAAATCATAGAGCAAGTTGAGCTTGAATAATTTACCTATTGACAAGGTACCTTGGTACCTTCCGAATTATGTAAAGGAATAATGATTTTGTTGTACAGGCTTGTTACGTTAGAAAATTACCATAGCTGGTTGTCCTGCGCGAGCATGCGGGCAGCGAGTAATGGGCAACTCGCTGTCCGACCATGGACCATGTCCGGGTCCACGGCGCGTTGTATTCCACGCGCGCCTCAAAGAACGAATTACGTTAACCCGGAATGTAAAGGGCTATTGAAGGATACCGTGGATTTTAGTCATTACGAGTCTTACAGTCCCTTCCGCTCTGCCTTGGGTGGGAGGAATCATTTGATGATTTTAAATCGCTAAAAAAAAGCTGGTTGTCATGAGATGGTTCTGGAACATAGGGTGTGTGAGATCCATCTTCAGGCCACGGGTTCCCAAACGCCATAGTGCATCATAGAGAGTACAGAGGAGCGCCGTGAGACGCGAGGGTCGACCATTCTCCGGATTGATATTGCGTGGAATGAAGATTCTATATGTATAAAATATCCACCAGAAAGAAGAGGACAGTCTCATTGATCTCTTTTGCAACAAACCCAGATTCACGTGCTCTCATTTCGTTTATCTGATTCTCAAAATAGACCGAGAGATAACTGGATGAAGAAGATGGGAGATCGTGCGCTGTGGCGTTCTTTTTTCGGGAGAATACTTTCAAAAGTCGTCGGATTCTTGGGGATAAGACCGGGAATCTGGGATTCGAAACTCACTAAGACCGCCCCGGTACACAGCATCAACAGATACGGATTCGGAAGAGAAAACTGTGTTGTTCTTTTTTCGGGAGTATACTTTCAAAAGGCGCCGAATTCTTGGGGATAAGACCGGGAATCTGGGATTCGAAACTCACTAAGACCGCCCCGGTAGACTGGTATGTCTATAATTGGACTGCAATAGGCTGACATGATGATAATGATTAATAGCCTATCTTTAATATCAAAAATCCTTAAAATCTGTTACTACTTGTTTTGTTGCAAACTCCTTTTCTAAACATTCGTGATTATTGTAATAATGAGGTGTGCTAGAATGATGCGTTACATAATGTATTTTGCGCGGGTGATTATCTTCGTCAATACATCGTGACGCCCCTGTTGTTAACCAGCGTGTGTACCATGTTATAATGAACTGCTGGCACATTTATTGATTGATATACAGGTTTTTAAGATTTGAGTTCACGTACTATTTTTTCTATTTGGTAGGCATTCGTATTTTTTTTTGAAATTGATACAAGCTGTTTCTCTTAACTATAAGATCCATTAGTTTTCATTGATTTTCTTTTTGTTTTCTCGAATTGAATGTCTCTTGAATCAATTTGTCTTATTTAAAACAATATTCTTCTTTTGTTACAGGTAAGTCAGCTGTATATTGAATATATATCCGGGAAATCTCATTACGGTAAGTACTTACTCTGTCAGCATGAATTTTCAGGAACTAAAATAATAATAATAATAATAATAATAATAAATTTATTCATCAAAAAGTAAAGTTACAGTGTGAGTTATGTTTAGTGAGCCACAAACTAAGCATCGCTTGTATCTTGTGGCTCTGGAGTGCAAAATATTCCAAAGTTACTTTACAGTTGGAGAATGTAAAAAAAAAAGAAAAATAGTCTTAACATAATTAAGATGGTTGACAATAAAATTAAGAATTTGTACAGTTGTAAACACAAAATAAAGTAACATTTATAGGTTATCGTTGGGCTTGATTGTTAGTGTATGTGCGAGCGTATATGAGTGTGTGCGTGTGTGTGTGCGTGTGTGTGTATGTATGTGTGTACGTCAGTGTATGTATGTGTAGGTGCTATATCAAGGCTTCGGTGTCGTCGTATGATAATTTTAATAGTGCCGAAATTAAGGTTTTCTTACAGGTTGCAATTGAGCACTCCTTTAGGTCGCAGATTTTACGTACTTTATTATAAGTGTTGGGAAGTGAGAAATAGGTGCAACGTCTAGCCAGTTCGGATTTTGCATTTGGTATGGGTACTCTAAAGACGCGTTTGTTTGTAATGTCTTCATAGTCGGGCCGTTTTTTTATTGTTGCATGGTATTTAAGAGTTGCTTGGAGTACGAATATTTGTCGAACCCTTAGTACTTGAAACTCATGGTAGATAAGGTCTGTAGGGAATCTGTAGGGCTTTTTTAGTGCAACCTTGATCAGTGCCCGTTGCGCTCTCTCTAGCGTTATAAAAGTGCTCTTGCCAGCGCGTCCCCAAATTCGTATACAGTACTGTATGATTGACTGACATAGAGCAATGTAGACCATTCGCAAAATGTCGAGTGAGGTACAGTCGCGGAGTTTTTTTAGGATGTGTATTAGTTTTCTCACTCTGGAGGAGAGGGCGTTAATGTGGGCTTTGTATGTTAAGTTGTTATCTATAGTAATTCCGAGGTACTTAATCGTATCGGTCCGTTCAAGGGCTATGCATGTGCAGGGTTGGTGTGGCAGGTGTGAGACAATGTTGTGTTCCTGTGGGCAAGTGTATATTTTCAGTGACATAATTTGGGAGGCACTGGAGGAGTTTCTTTTAGAGAATGCAATATATTTACTTTTGCTGGTGTTTAGTGTCAGTAGATTAGAGTTTAGTGATTGCGCTATCTGAGAGAGACCTTGTTCCGCCAGTTGGTACACTCGGTCCCATGACGTGTCGTGGAAGACGATGGCTGTGTCGTCAGCGTAGGCTATCACTGTAGCATTTCTAAGTGGGAGATTTACTACGTCATTAATGTACAGCGTAAATAATGTTGGGCCAAGTGTACTACCCTGCGGAACACCGAACGCTATAGGAAGCAACTTGCTTTTGTAAGTGCCTACTTTACAAAATTGGTACCGTGAAGTTAAGTAGCTACGGAACCATTCTAGAGGTGTTCCTCTTATACCTATTGCCTCGAGTTTCTTTAGAAGCAGCCCTGGTGACACCGTGTCGAAGGCTTTTGCCAAATCAAGAAAGACACCGACACAACATTCCCCATTCTCTATGTGGTGGGAAACCTGATTTGTCAAAAGTGAGACCGCGTCTTCGGTGGATCTTCCTTGACGAAATCCGAACTGCCTATCTGAGACGAGGTTATGCTTCTCTACAAAAGTGCATTAACTCGAATTGATATCACAATGATCCGTGTTATTCCTTAATTAAGATTGGCAAATTTTTTCATTACTTTTATTACAACTATAGAATATCACCGCACACTACCGCCACCAATAAGAAGCGGTCAATCGCCGAACTACTTACTTTTTTAGCGGACTTGAAAGATTTAAAAACGAACTTCCTTTCACTTGCGTTTTTTTCTGGCGGTCATTCACATAGCAGTACAGCGCTGATCGTATAGATGGCGTTGTTAATGTTGATTATATCTACTGAATATAAATTGCATTTATTTTTTATTCGGACGCTCATCGTTCAATAGGTTACTTTCACTAAAAGATACGTAAAGGAAACACTAGATGTCTTGGAATTAAATTTCTCGAACGATCCGTCTATAGTTCAGTTTGTCTAATCAATGATAGTTTTTGAAAGAATGTATTCTGCAAAATTATCAGCACCTAGAATAAATCGTAAAAGCCCAAGACATATTTTTCTAATGATTTTGAATCTTGCCTACCTTTCGTCTCTTGTACAGGTTTCATTTTAACCAGGCATCGAATTTTGTAGTATTACCATTATTTCAAAACTTTACAGTTTATTGTTCTTAAGTGATCTTAATTTCTGAACTAATGTGTAATATTTAATTTGATATAATTATCACATCCAAAGCGTTTTGTATTTCTACAACAACAGGATGGACTTTTAGCTGCAACTCGCTCAATATATTTTTGTTATTCTCATTATTATATACATTTTTACCAATAGAAGGTCGTTCTGCCTAAGCCCTCTTTAGAATGCTGATAGCAGGTAATCATTTATTTCATAAATTGCTCGCATTCTTCGTTCGCATTACATAAGTCCTACTATATAATACACGGTCATTTTAAAGGTTTTATTGTCCAATAATTACTATCAATTTCAAAGGAATTCCCATCAAGTATCAAGGCCATGTCTAATTGACGTTGTATTGAAGGCGAGAGTGTCTAATGCCGTATGTCTATAGTGCAAGTAAATTCAATACGGATGTGAAGGATTATGGTAATACTAATGATTGTGTTTGATTTAAAATATTTTGGTTTCAAACGCCATTTTCTTCGCTGCAGTATCGACACATATCAGTTCGCTTTTGTTTTTCTATGGGCATGATTAATTAAACGACTATATTTTATAGCAAAATAAAAAAAGGTTGACATTATTGGTTAGGTTTTGTATTTGACGCTGGCTACTACAAGAGTTCGGCTCGCTGCATCTAATTTGACGTCTTCACTTCGGTTAACATTCTCCACGTTTTCGGTTCGGTACAATTTTGTTTCACTCTAACTAAGGTTGAATACAGATTTTTCTGAATGAAAAGCTGTAATAAAGATCTGACCTATACGTACAACTACAGGATATTTGTGTGTTTTATACATTTATTACGTAAATTACGTTTTTACAATATTTAGTTGTTTTTTTCACATAATACTCGTATAAAGAATGTATTACAAAGGACCATGAGTCAAATTGGGCTCAGTGTCCAACAGAGTTATAGCATATGCCGTTGTGAAGGGTTTTGTTTGTACTAAAATTGTTACTATGGGCACCACCTTCAATTCCATTGCAGAAAAAAGATATGCACCTAAATAGGTTTTGTAGAAAAAGACAATTCTTAGGCGTCGTAAAACTTATTGAAACAATATACTCATTCTTAAAATGCTTAAAATAGTGGTAAACAATAGATGCGCCTGCGCCCGTGTCAAAACCTTTTCTGATGGTATGTAGTGACGGTTACATTATCGAAGTTTATGGTCCGTATGCGGCTACTGATTCTGATGCATCAATTATGAACAATATATTAAACGACGAGGAAAATCCTTTCCACTGGATGTTTCACCGGAACGATGTGTTCATCCTAGACAGGGGCTTTCGAGATAGCGTAGAAAACTTACAGGCATTGGGATTCGAGGCACACATCCCACCCACAAAAGACAGATTCGAAACTCAATTGACCACAGTTCAAGCAAACAAATCAAGATTAATAACGTTGTGTCGGTGGGTTGTAGAAGCTGTTAATGGGAAGTTTAAAAATAGATTTAAACTACTGCGACAGGATAATTTAATAGAGCCTTGCCGCATTTATTGGTTGACTTCAAAATTGCAGCCGCTCTTATTAACGCTAAGGTAGCTGTTGATAATGAACATGCAAATGAAATATTAAGCATAGCCAATGAAAGGCTCCATACACCTAATCTTTTGAACGACTATGTACAACTGAGGAACCTGAATAGACAAAGAGCCGCATTTATTACATTGGAAGCAAATCAGCTGGAAGACTTCCCTCGGCTAACAATAAACGAGATTTTCATGATATCGCTTGGGTCATATCAAATCGAATGATTGCTAAATCATATTGCAGCGAACATTTACGCAATGGTTTATATACGATAGAAGTATGTCGTGAAAATGAATTAAATAATTTAGCAGCAACATCCATCACCAAAATGTGTGGCTATTAAGAGGAAGGATACAATCAAGACATGTTCGTGCACGTACATATTACGTATACATTCTGGTAAACAGAAACGAAATGGGTCGAGATGCCATCGCTCAGTATTACTGTTCGTGTTTAACAAGTTGTGCTCATACCATTTCAATAATATGGTATCTAGGGTTAGGCAGGCACATACGATTTAATCCACCGCACCGGAAGGATATTTAGACGACATTATTATTGATAATGATTGAAATGTTAATAAAAATAGTTTTAACTGTTAGCAGCTGTTTTATTTTTTATGTATACATTAAACCTGGAATTAAAACTAGTCAAATATGTTCAATAAAAAAACCTACAATGCCATAAAAGAACTACTTTTTGCAGAATTTTAGTTTATTTATGGTCGGAGAAAAATATTTATAGCAAAATAACCCCATAGATTCTTCGCAAAAATGAGTTTAAATCTTTATATTTAGTGCTTTACAAATATATTCAAAGTGGTCTCATCTCTGTTGGTGGGTGAGCCCAGGCTTCATACATTTTTGCCCATGGTCCTTTCCTTCAAAATAAGCAATAATGATTTCCTTCCTCAGCATATTGGCAATACTTGCTTTTCTGTCTGAGAATTCAATTAACCAGGCTGCCGTAAAATAATGAATACTCATTAAAAAGTAAAAATTATACAAATCAGGTGAATGTAATAAGTAGTCGAAGTGTCTAGGTGATAGTAAATCGCAACTTATTACGATATCTATTTCAATACTTTGGTGTAAAGTTGACACACTGTTGCTTCATTTTTACTCGCAGATATTTCGCATTGCATAAACTTATAATATTTATATATCGATAATTCTAAGCCATTTGCTTATTGAGTTTAGGAGTTGAATAAGATGTGGCTGAAAATTCTTGTTTTAACCGTGTCGTTGACCATTTTGATTCACACGAGAATTTGTCAGATATTTTGCTAATTTAATAGAAAATACGGTTGTACCAACATAGCCGAAGATACGTACTACCAGAAGATCTCCTACAGGTGCTACCACCTGTAGGAGATCTTCTGGTAGTTCTGGTAATTAAATGTCTGAACAAAAATTGTTCAGTCATTTAATTACACACATCAAAAGTGTCTAGGGATCAACATTATTTTTGCAATAACTTTTCTCCTGATTGATATTAATTAAATTTTTTTTTAAGGATTCATCAAATAAAGTGTTTTCGTTTGTCACAGTAACGATAAACCAAGTCACCTTTGCATTAATAAAGAAATTTGCCATTTTCCTAATAAAGGGATTTTTGACATTTGAACCACTAACACAAAAGTTCGAAAAAAAGACTGAAATAACAGTTTTCTTTAAAATTTTATTGGGTAACTTAAACAATTAATAATCCGTGTTTCTACCGCGAACACTAACAACACAAGAACATCGGTTTGGCATACTCAAAATGAGTTCATCCAAATCACGCTTTGGAATGGCCGCCCATGTTCGTTGCAACAACAAAAAAAGGTCTTCATGCGACTGGATACCCTCCATATTCGGCAGAGCTCTTCTCTGTAGCATATCCGATGCATGCTCAATCGGATTCAAGTCTGGCGACTGAGCAGGCCAGGGCAGGACATTGATGTTAGCTGCGGCGAGAGTCTGTCTTACAACTCTTGCGGTGTGCGGTCGTGCATTATCATGCATTAACTGAAATAAGGGACCGATTTGCACTTGTAGAGGAACGATGACGTCTGATACAATCGTCTCAGCATAAATTTGAGCGTTGAGGTTGCCTCTGATCCAAATCAACTCAGTTCTTCCGCCGATCCAAATACCCGCCCATACCATGATGGTTCCACCACTATAAGGATGGACTTCCTGGCAGGATTTTAATCGCTGTTGGCGTCCAGGGCTTCTCCAGTGTCGTATACGTCTTGTATCCGGTCTCATACCAAAACGAGACTCATCAGAAAAGCACACGAAACGCCATTGTTCTTCTGCCCAATTTCTGTGTTCAAGAGCCCATTGATATCGAATCCTACGATTGTGCATTGCTATAGGTGGTACCCGTAGCGGTCTTCGGGAATGAAGGTTCACTTCATGCAAGCGGTTTCTGACTGTTTGGTCGCTAATTAAGTTCCCTGAAGAGTGATGAAGCCTCACGGCTAACATCATGGCGGTTATTGATGGAGCTCTTCGAGTTAAGATTTGAATGTATCGGTCTTGTCTCCGTGTGGTGCAGCGATACCGTCCTCCATGGCGCTCAGCCACGGTACCAGTGCTTCGGTAACGTGTCCAAAGTCGACTGATAATACTCTGACTTGTATTCAGAGCTAAAGCCACAGTACGTTGCCGGGAACCAGCTTCTATCATTCCCACGGCTCTGAGCATTTCTTCCCTGCTTAAATGACGTCGCCGCTCCATAATAACGTTGGTTTTAATCAGTAGTAGGGAAACAGTAGCACTAATAATCTCTTCAATGCGTTGTATGTTTTTATAGGGAAAATATTGACAGCTGATTTTCATCTTTTACTCGAATTTGATTCACAGTTCCTGATTCAAATTATGAAATGCACCAAAAAGGATCCATATAAATTTATAAAATCATAAATTTATTACAAAGCCACATCTCAATCTCAAGAAATCCGCATAAAAATGCTTGATCCCTAGACACTTTTGATGTGTGTATATTCGTGACTTTTGATTAGCAAGTACGAGGCTCTAGACTGAATACAACAATACGTCAAAATTCAGCGTGACCTCAAGAGATCTAAGATCATATTAACCTAAACAAAAATTTGAATCTAAAAAAAAAAAACGTTTTCAGTAATATTCACACTAAAGAGCCTCTATCAAAACAATCAAACATTATATCACCACTCACACACATTACATAAACTTGAAACCAATCCAAACAGTTCTACAATACTTCATTTGATTCACCCGCCTCGTATCACGTACAAGCAGGTTTTTCCGCCAAAACCCGGTCTAAGGCACTCGTGCGCATCGGATCCGTTGCGCGTTCCGTTATGACATAACTTTCGCTTTGTTCCGTCTCGTCTCATTGAGTGTCGTCACGTGATCTTGACCTTCAAGAGACTCTCGCTTTTGTTTGAAGATGGTAAAGGTGTGAATGGGTGAAGATTGTGGGTCGTCTTTTGTTTTTTTTCTTCTATGTTTATTTTTTTAAGGAGGAATTTGGTGTTTGTTGTACTGTGTGTCTGATTTTTTAATGATAAGATGATTGAAAAAATCTAATTTAATGCGTCAGTTAAGACATCAAAAATTATAATATTTTAATAATCATAATTCGTTTTTTTTGTAACCAAGTAAAATTAAAGAACGCGAAGACACGACGCCTTTAAAATTCAAAATTTAATAAATTATTATATAAGTGTCAAGTAACGAGCCCCCAGCCTTCGAGTTTCGATGCATGTTATCTTTAAGTTTCATAGATTTAAAAAACTATGACGAACTAAGTAGATTCACAATTTATTAATATTATCATCATGCCAATTGTTTGGTTTAATATACTGCTAGTATACATTTGCCTCGTCCACTGCAGAACTTGAGGTCCTTTGTTTCACTATCAAGTTAGGAAACAGAGTTATTGGGGTTTTTCTTACGTATTTATCAGTAGCATCTACGGAGGCAAGATTTGTGCCCGGTTGGTGGCAATCGGTTCGCCCTCAAGGGACTTTAACATAACTGGCAAAATATGGATGTACTATAAGCTTATGTTTCTTAGACAGACCCGTCATGTTAATATAATATATATAAGGATTAAAAATATTTTTACTACTAAAAATATTAACTGCTGGTTGCACCTTTCCACGCGTTGAAGTCTTTTACTCTAAGCTTGTTCAATTTTACTTTGTGAGGGAATTTTTATGTTTGTTTGCTTCATGATTTCAATTCCTTTCCAAAATGGTTATGAAATAAAAACTGATTTAATTCCAGTTTTCTATAATCATCAATCTTTCAAAGTAAGTGTAGTAAATAAGCTCACTGACTTTTATATACAAGAAGTTTGATAAAATTAAACTGCAAGTCTCCATATAAAAGGGCGACTCCCTTGCCATTAACTTGACTCAGTGGATGCTGTAACAAAATAATATTCCGATGGAAAAAAACAAATAACACTTTGTTCGACATGGGAATCGAACGCAGAACATCATGCTGAGCAGTGACGCTCGCAGCTACTATACCGACGAGTCAGAAATGTACTCCTCCTTCTGTAAGTTGACTCGGTCGAAATTTTCACAATAATAAATAACTTGAAGAATACAAAAAGTACTGGTTATGATGACATTTGCGTGTCTATCTTAAAACAAGTTAGTCATTTCATTTCACCAATACTGAGTTACATTATAAATCTTTGCTTTGAACAAGGTGCCTTTCCGTCCTCCTTAAAAACTACCATAATTAAACCAATTCATAAAAAAGATACCAAAACAGATATGAAAAATTATAGGCCGATTGCCCTTATCCCTATATTTTCAAAAATATTTGAAAAAGCTATTTATATAAACCTTTATAACTACTTTGATAAGAACCGTATCTTTTCTGAAAACCAAAAAGGTTTTAGGAAAAATATGTCCATAAACTTAGCTATATACGATCTTTTAAGTATGATTTATCCTAGAGTGGATGCTAGGCAGCCTTCATTTGCTTTATTTATGGATATGTCAAAAGCCTTTGATTTTGTAGACCACTCCATCTTATTAAATAAACTAGAGACATATGGCATAAGGGGTAATGCTCTTGATTTAATCAAATCTTATCTCACTAATAGAACTCAAATCACAGTCGTAAGTAAAATTTGTCCTAAAACTAAAAATGAAATAAACTATAGATCAAGTCCCAGACTAGTTAAATTCGGAGTCCCTCAGGGCAGTGTTCTTGGTCCACTGCTCTTCATCATTTACATTAATGACCTCCCCATGACAACAAATGACAGAATGGTGCTTTTTGCTGATGATTGTACAGTCGTTTATAATGATGAAAATGATATTAATAGTAGCTTATGTTCAATAGTAGATTGGTTAGAAAATAATAACTTATTAATAAACCTAGATAAAACTAAACTAATGCAATTTAAGCAAAAAACAAGTAATAAATTAAATACAAAGATAGAATATTTAGGAAAAGAAGTAAAATTGACCGCAACAACAACATTTCTCGGACTTCGCATAGACCATAACTTAAAATGGCAAACACATATAGATTTCCTTTGTAAAAAAATATCACAATCATCTTACAGTCTTTACCTCCTCTCGAAAAAAGTAAGCCTCTCCACACTACTCGTAGCATATCATGGTCATGTTGTTTCTAGGTTAAGATATGCAATAATCTTTTGGGGCAATGCTACTAATTGGGACAGGGTTTTTAAATGTCAAAAGAAATGCATCCGTGCTATGTGTGGCTTGAAAAAGGCTGACAGTTGCAAAGAATATTTCAAAAAATTAGGCTTGCTTACAGTTCCATCTATCTATATTCTAGAATCGGCTCTATTTATAAGACAAAATCCCACATTATTTACTTTAGAATCTGGATCTCGCAATAGAAGTAGATTATACAATAACATCAGTAGGAGATTTAAAACTACTCTGTATGGAAAAAGTGTATTTAATATGGCAACTAAGATATTTAATAGCATTCCAAAAAATATAAGAGATTCTAATAATGTGAATATTTTCAAACATAAATTGTCAAAATTCTTGATAGAAAACTGTTATTACAGTGTTAGTGATTTTATATCAAAATAATTAGTATTAAGTAAATGCTATTTGTTTCCCATTTATTTTGTTTAGTTGTATATATATGTTGTGTAGTTTTGTCTAATTTGTATGCCCTATGTGGCGGATCATGGCATGAACATATTCTATTTATAAGATCTTTATACCTGTGAATCACAAATAAACGATTTGATTTGATTTGATTTGATTTGATTTGTAATGGCACAAGTAATTCTCATTTTCTTATTAATCTGTTCTACTAAAGGTTAGGTTACGCAAAAAGGTTTAACATCATAAATCATTGCCCATTCTGATGTTATCATCAATTATTACGCTATTTTAAAGTAACTACTGTTTGGATTATAGACTTAGGATTATGTAGATTGTGAACAATATATTCGTAGCGACCGCGTTATGATAGAATTATCTATGTGAGGATGAACAGATGGATGGATGGATATTTGTTTCTCTTTTACATAAAAAAAAAACTACTAAATTGATTTGGATGTTCCGTACACAGATTATTTATAACTTGGATTAACACATAGGACAGATTAATACATTTTTATCCCTAATTCATGGGATGTAATGGGCGACTCGTTGTCCGACCATGGACCATGCCCGGGTCGACGGCGGGTTGTGTTCCACGCGCGCCTCAAAGAGTGCCTGCATAATGATGGGGGCCTTTAGAGGGCCAAAGCTAGCCGGGGTCGCGGGAATTACAAATTATCGTGACCCCGGAACGTAAAGGGCTATTGAAGGACACCGTGGATTTTAGTCAGTACGAGTCTGACAGTCCCTCTCGCTCTGGTCTGGGTGAGAGGACTCATTTGATGATTTTACCACGATAAAAAAAAACAATGGAAATTCTTAGAGTTGTCGGGGGCGAAGCCATCTTGTAATACATAAAGTAACACCAACATGAATGAAATTAATCATTTGTTGCATTCATATAATAGTTACTTTGTTGTTAAGTATTTTATAGAAAATATTAGATAAATAGCTTCTTAAAAATCTTTAGTTTACCTAATCATTGCAACTCTAGGTAGTAATACATAGGGATTTTCCCTAAATCAACAATTTCTGTGTCATGCAGGCGAGATATAGTAAGTAACAAGTTTATGATTATATAAATCTAGCTATGGGGATCACTTCCAGCGAGATATCCTCATAATAACCTCATTTAAAATATGTATAAAAGCACATTCCTTTAACTCACTCGTACCTTTTATAGCATTTATATGAAAGTGAAAGACATAACACAGGAATTACGATTAGGTAACGAATAGATTCATAAGAACCAACCACCTACACAGAACATAGTCGATCTATAAAATATCTTGAAAGACTAGTATAAGTAGTAGTAAGGTTACAGAACGCTAGAATGTAAGGAATGCTTGTTAGCAACAGTTTAATTGATTAACGGTAAAGGAGGCTTTAGATTTGATATTGCTTTGTTCAACATTTTTATTATGTGGTTAAATTATCCTATTAGTACTCCCACCTAGGGTGGAACGGAAGTAACCCGACGAATCACGACGAGTTATTTTAGTCAGTACTAACTGATTAAAATTCACGGTGTTCCTTAAAGTACCGCTTTACGATCCAGAGTTATTTGATAAGGCAGTCCCGCGCCCCCGGGTGTTTGGATCTGTGGCCATTCGAATAGGCTCGCCTTCTATTGGAAGGAATATTAACTTAAATACTGGTGAAATATGGGTAAACTAACGTGTGGTATTAATTTTGAAAGATTCAACGTTTTACTCCAAAAAAAAAAATAACAGGTATCTTATTTTTACTTTTCTAAGTCAATTCATTTTGAAACTATTTTGACGAGGTCCACGACCGTATTATGTAAGTATGTTTATCAGTAATATCTCAATAACTGCTATATTAATCATTAAGCATTACTCCATCGACTGAGTTCCAAAATGTTGCCCGAGGCGATCAATTTTCAAAACAAAGACAGCCCAGTTTAGAGTTGTGTCACAAACTATGTTCCACATCGTACGTGCGTTTATTCACACACGGAAACACAGAAACCCGGGACATCTGCTTTTTTTTGGGACAAACCCACCGCACTATTCCCTAACCACTGCAACTCCCGTAAGCCAGAATCAACAGTGGCAACCAACCAGAAAAGCGCCGAGACAATGAAGCTCGACGTGTCCCGGAGAATGAATTTACCTGTCTTGGATCCTGCAACGAAAATAATCAGAAAAGAATAGTGGAGGAGTAGGAAAAAATATACGTTTCCACTTCCCTCCATGCAAGCAGGAGTCAGAACAAAACAATGCCAATAGGCACAAAGGGACATTACAACTGGGAGAAGCCCAGTTGCCTAGCACCACGGGTAAATTGACTACTAATATTAATGGGTCCTAAAAATTGTGAGCTGATATTTGATTCCAATAATAGGTATGGCAAAAACGCTTGAACGCACGGAAGTTTGTTCGAGTTTCCACAAGGTCCGAGTAGTAAATGACTCCAGATGTAGTCTGAACAGTGTTCAACATAATATTACGTTCTATCTGCCAAAGAATCCACTCCCATAGAATATGATGTGCTGATTGTTCATATTCACAGTCAGATGTGGAACATTGACAAAAAGGCGAGGGAACAAGCTTGAAGGAAAATAATTAAGGAAGAAAGGAACATCTGCTTGTAAATCATAAACATTTTTGTATGATCCCTCAGTCACTGCGCCTACCGTGCCTTCAAAATCATCATAATTATTTAAAGTTGTTCACGAAAAAGAATCAGTAGCAATGAACAGTTCCAGTGTACACTACCTCTATAGTGGAAGGAGCCACACATGATTGCAGATGTGTGACGGCCGTAAGTGCATTGGCACACACTCCAATAATGCTGGGCTATCTGATTGTCTGCCCAACCAGTTTGTGTTCCTTTCATAATCGTCTGTCGGTGTTATTGTGAACTGTTATGTTCTACATTTTTATGAGTTAACCTTCTGGATCACTTAGTTTTAAATCGTATCTTGCCTTTATTAATTTCATTCAGAATGACTGCGGTATTTCACACTTAATCTTAATAATTGCAATTTATTATTAAACTAGCCTTTGCCAGCGGCTTCGCCCGCTCCTAACCCCCCCCCCCCCAGCTTATAGCCTATGTCATTTAGGATCAATACAGCTTTCTACTGGTGAAGGAATTTTCAAAATCGGTTGAGCAGTTCCTGTGATTACCCCCTACATACTAACAAAGACATCTAAATCTTACTCGAATGTAAAAAAGATTGTGATACCAAAGCGGTTTTTTTTAATTTCATGGAAAAGCTATTCTACTGTTTTATGTTCTAAATCTATATTTTAAAATAAAGAATTTAAAAATAATTAGAAACCATAATATACTCGTAATTTAACGTAACAAAAAATATTTCGATTTTTCAAAGTGACAGCAAACCATTTTTGGTGTGTGTTAGTAATATCACCCTTATTATCAAAAATTACAGTTACCAAACCCAAGTTGTCACTAATGTCTAAATTAAGTAGTTGTAGTAAATTAAATGTTGCAGAAACAGGTAATTGTATATAAGGCCTTCAATGTGTTGTTCGTATGAGTATTATTACAAATTCCTTCAACGAATAATTGGTTTTTATTATTATTGCGTGCAATAATTCGTTATTTCCCTTATTGTTTAGTCTGTAGTACCATAGTTACTGAAACCTATCCATATTAACCCGAGAGAGTACATCGACCGGCTTTTGAATCATGAAAACTTTCAAGTCTTTAGTTTTTGAAATGACAGATTATTAAGAATCACGATAAATAGGTCTAAAAGTTATCTGAGATTTTCGAATAGATAAATTAAACCAATTTTAAACTTTTCATAAAAAAACTGATTTACAGTTTTCGTTTTTTTTTTTAAATAATACGTTTCGAAAAATCCATCAATAGATGTTGTTATAAGACGGCGACGTGAGATACACTTCACTGGTCGACCGCGCCGACAAGCGCACTGTCGTGTGTAAGCCTCCAGATATAACATAAAATATCGTTGTGTCCCATCCTTGTATACAACACAGATTGCGACACTATAAATAAAATCGTTTCTAAATAAGCTCAGTCAAGGTGAAGACGATTTATTTGAAGTTTGTAATTTCTAAAAAGTAGATTGACCTTGATTTTAGTCTAATCTAGAATGATTTGATGACATTGTTTGTGAAGGTTAGTGAACTGATGGAGTATACGAATAGTGCCACGAACTTAGCTGTTTCGACGAGTAAAAGTGGAGGTACAGCCTCTGCTTTGAAAACGACACAATACTTGTTGAAATCAACACCAAATTCTCCAGTAGCGACGCCATCTGTATCTTATTTCAAATTTTAATCAACAATGAGAATGTCAGATGACATTCTCATTGTTGATTAAATGTCAGGATTTCGATATTCGAGATGGCATGATGTGTTTAGGTGTTGACGGTGCAGTGGCTGTACGATTGGCTGCCCGGCTCTGTGTCGCGCGTTCCATTCTTGCATGAAAGAGAAACATATTTGTACGTATGGCTAGTTGTGTATGCGAGTTCAAATGTTTGTAAACACATCCGCGAAACAATAGAAATCGTAATGTTACTAGGACGTGTTTAAAATTTAAAATTTTGTTATGGTATAAAGGTTTATTTCAATCCATATTTAAACTTCCGAATGGATACCATTATCAACTGTCTGTTCATTTATTGTAAATGTCTTTTTCCAAGTTTTCCGAAAAGATATGTCTATCGTTCATCAGTATGCCTATATAAATGGCTTGAACTGTCGACATTTTGATAAAAAGAGTAAGGTCAATAGCCTCACCAGAAAATTGCAATTATTACATACTAGCTGCTCCCCCCGGTTTTTGCTAGCCTACAGCCTTCCTCGATAAATGGGATATCTAAAACAAAAAGATTTTTTCAATTTGAATCAGTAGCTCCTGAGATAGGTGCGTTCAACCAACCAAACAAACTCTTTAGCTATACAATATTAATAATTTCTTCTATAAGTTTTTGCACCTGACGTTAACCACTTTACTTGCATTTGGACAAAATCTTTGCCATATATTGAATTCTTGTGATGCTCTAACCGTCGCAATAAAACGCAATACAGGTGATGTAATCGGATTCTAATTTAAAAAAAAGTTCGATGCACTCTGATTTGCATCCTTGCAACATTCGTCTGATTAAAAGAAAGAAGGATTATAAATATTTATCACTTCGGAGACATTTCAGAAATTTTATGGAACCCTTTTTAATAGTAATCCTTCTACTTTTAATCTCATGTTTTCTGTTGTGATCATTATTGTTCTTTCAAGTTGATGTCCCTTTACTTTTGCTGTATTATTTATTACTTATTCTTCTAATTTCTTCTATTCATCTCTTCTTTCACTTCTTTCCTTTCACATAATTTAAAATAAAGAAACATAAATTATTGTGTATAATAACTGTTAATAAGGATGTGTAATATGTCAAAATGTTAAATGTCAGGTAATGATTAATGCCGTTTCTTCACTCGATCAGCAGGTATTCAACATTTTGATCGATCACAAAAGGAGTAAATAATATCTTATTAAGGTGCTGTAAATTTAAATGCTTGGTTAAAGTTTAAACTAAGGTTAGTTTTGTCTATGATATTGTTGACGTATTGACAATAATTCTCATAAATGACAGTTCTAATATTAATAAAGGTGACATGAAAACATGTTGACCTCGCCTCTGCCTCGAATTTTGCGGTTCGTCAGGATTTCATCAATATCAAACGGACCCGCCACTCTCGGCGAAATTCAAGACAAAGGCCATATACATGGTTTCAGCATCTAATGTGATGTTAAACGTACAATATTGATGAATGTAACTCTAAAGTCTTTGTCAAAGAGACAGGCGTGACGAATGAGAAACGAGGCGATATTATTAGTAATGTATGGAATTGTTTGAATCCAGTCACATAGAAAAGCGAAAGCGATCCGATAGCGTGACAGAACTATCGGACTGACGTCTCGCTTCGGTTCAGTATCGCTTCGGACTCGCTTCGCTTTCGCCTGTCTGTTTGACAAAGGCATAAGCGTACTGATTGAATTTAGCAACTTCATAGTAGAACCAAAAGCTGTGTTGCAAGATGAACCTTATTTCAACGCAAATAAGTACTATATACCGATGATAAAATCGAGTATACTCAAGTTTAAACAGAATAGTGCAAAAACATGGTAATAAGAACGTTGGAACAGCTTAAAATTAGCATCTTGATCCAACTGGTAATCAGCTGATATTCATTTACGGTAGGATATAATGGAAGATGCCTTCAGCATAGTTAAGAAAAAGGTTCAGCAGATGATGCTTTCATAAAGAAGGAGGCCAAGAATGATTGTCGGTGCGGGTTTGTATCAAAAAATGGAAAATCTTAACCTGTGTCTATTATGTGCCAGCGTATTAGATTACAGGGGTACATTTTGCCTGCACCGACCAGTATCGACTTATCTTTAGCGACAATTTTTATTATTACAATTATGAAAGAACAAATCGACCTGAAATGTTGCATATTTATTGACCGTTATACGGAGGCTAAACTTAAATATTTAAAAAGTATTTTAATTATTCATACAGCTCTGATATCTTATTAATTAAACAAATTACACGAGGGAAGCATATTTGAGTGTAAAATTGCATAAAATAGAATACATTGACATGAATTAAATCGGTTTTATGTGCTAAATTATAACCAAATAATTAATTAGTGTAATTAAGTCTGTTTTATTTATCACTTTACTTTATTATAAAGTGCATTCATTATAGTCAAAAGACGGATTTAAATACATAAACACAATACACAAACTGCCCATATGTGCAATTGTGCATACATATGGGCAGTTTGTGTATGTAAGTTTAAATGTTTTAAACGCACCCACGACACCTAAAAGAGACCTAGTGTGACGCAAGTTTTTAAATTATTTAAGCTTTTTTAATTTTCCCTATCAATGACGCTAAGTTCAAGGTTATGACCATTATAAACAATTTATTCATAATTAGTTATACATTTATTCTGTTTTCAAGGACAATTAAATAATATCGCACGTGGAAACTGTATCACATCCTTTTAGGCTCTATTATTTTTTAGGCTTATTGGCTATTTAATTATTCATAACATTTTAAAAAAAGCAGGTCAATGTTTTGTTGTTGAAAAGTTGACGGATAATTTGTGATAACGCCATTTACCTTTTCAGGAACGAAAGACTTTACATAGCTTTTATCGCAGATATGTTTATTTTTGGAACTGCAATATTTTGGTTACTGTAAGCCCCTTCGTACCCTAACCGACGCAAGTGTCCGATATCTTACGACTATAGTATCCAGACGACTACCGCAATACAAATCCATAGAGGTTCATATACAGGCATGCATCAATAGACGCCGAGGCCGTGAGGCATCGGAGACTTAGTCTTCATCATCCCAATACGGGGCGTAGAACTCTGCCCAAGTCTCTGATCAAGGGCCAATGTAGTTGGTCGTTGGTTTGGTCCAGCTTGTTCCACCATCTCCTACCAAATTAAGCTATCCACTTATTAGTATCGGTCATAAAACTTCCAGAGACGCTTGGAAAGAGATCCATAAGTATAATTACACAGGGACAATGATGAATAAAGCCATGATGTTTAAAAAAGGAGAATTGGAGACGACAACGTGTTGCGCCGAGCCCTAAGTAAATTTGAATAAGGGCAGGTAGGTGATGATAATGCTTCGAAAATGTTATTCTTCAAGTATCGATGTGATGTGGGTTGCGGGGCTGTACGAATTACCGTGACCCCGGAACGTAAAGGGCTATTGAAGGACACCGTGGATTTTAGTCAGTACGAGTCTGACAGTCACTCCCGCTCTGCCCTGGGTGAAAGGACTCATTTGACGATTTTACCACGTAAAAGAAAAAAAAGTATCGATGTGATCTTATGTGCGGATGCAGAACCTATGAAAACCTAGCTTAGAATGTTATAAATTTTCGACCTTGACACATATTTTTGGGAATGAGATCTGTGTACCTAACTACCAAGATAAAACGAAGTCTCAACATTACAGGTATTAAAACACAGAAGGAACTTTTTCCAGAAAATGCCAGTTACACCATTCCTTACGTCAAGACTTCCTGTCAATTCCATCTCAATGCATAAGTCGCTTAACATAATTTTAAATGGTGTGAAAATACACACTGTACAGTCAAGTTGCAATATGTCCCACGCAAGTGCGATCAAGTACATAACAAGTCACTTATGTCACTTAAATTACTTCTACGTGAGTGGGATCCGAACTATTTCGCAGTACACACTGTTTTCCATTTCACCATCACATTTTAACTTTTTATTACCATTTACCAAAACCGCATTGCTAATTGAACTTCAATTATTACGCAAAATGATCATAAAAGTACTTATATTGATTCCAATGAAATTGTTTTCGAACATTTAAAAACAAAGCTTACGTAAAATGGGGCTTATATTTTCGTAATGGCGAGCGAGCGTACATTTTGTCCCAGTAATGTTGACAGTAAACAACCACCGCATGTAATGACATTTTGCAATACTTAATGCTCATAAAACATGCGTCGTAAATCAAGTAACACTGATTTTGAAAGATCACCGTTAAGTTAGTAATCAATCTGCAATTTGACAAATGGATGCTCAACGAATTGTTAATTCTACGCAATGAATTTACGATCATATAGAGATCCTACCACGATTGAAACAGGTTTCTGTATTATTGATTGGTGTGCGCTAATAAATAGTAATAGAACATTGTAGTTAATCGTAATAGTGTGAGATTACGCGCGCGTAATATCGTGGCGTACGAGTATTACGCAAAACAAAGATCGCGTACGGCTTGTATATTGTCAAGAATGAAAATGTACCAGATTTCAACACACGCGTAACTAGCGGCTATCCGCTTGCGATGCTTCTATCTGGGTCATATTATTTCGCATTTCGTAAAACTTACTTACAGGCCCATAACGTTACAGCCAATTACACAGGGACAATGATGAATTAAAACAACGGACATAATTATCATAATTGGCGTGGCCATTTATTTTCACAATCATGTCGCTCATCCGAAATTAAGGGAAATCAAAAACATCATTTTTTCGTCTTAATATAACAGGTACATAAACTCAAACGTAACTTCAACCGATTAAAAAAAATTAACAAAAATGTAGACTAATAGAGTATTTAGTTCAGTGCGTTCGATCGCGGGCCGTGGAATACGAGTTCCTTGGATCTGGTAGCACGACCACTATCCATTGCCGGGGTATTTCACGTCCCCCGTTCGTATTAGTGCTAAGCTTATATTTATGTATCACATTCAGACGTATCTGCTCCCTGCAGCCTTAGTAGCTATCATGATGGCCATATCCGTGGCCGTGTCCGTGACCGATAACAACGGGGACTGGTACTTTCACGGGGTAGGGCACGTGCTTCTCGATGTGGACTGGCACGTGTTTCTCGATGTGGACGGGGTAGGGTCTGTCGACGGGGACCTTGACGGGGTAAGGCACAGGCTTCTCCACGGGGTAGGGGATGTGCTTCTCAACAGGGTAGGGCGCTGGCACGGGGACCTTGACGGGGTAGGGCACGGGTTTCTCAACGTGCACAGGCACGGGACGGTCAACATGGACCTTGACTGGGTAAGGAACGGCCTTCTCTACTGGGTAGGGTACCAGCTTCTGAACTGGGTAAGGCACAGGCTTGGGGATATGCACGGGGTAAGGCCTGTCGACGGGAACCTTGACAGGGTAGGGAACTTCCTTGTACACGGGGTAGGGTTGGGGCACATGTACGGGGACCTTTACTGGGTAAGGTACCTTCTTCTCAACTGGGTAAGGAGCGGGAACGTGAACCTTGACGGGCACGTGAACCTTCTTTTCAACGGGGTAGGGCTGAGGTACGTACACCTTGACGGGGTAAGGCCTGTCTACGGGCACATGGACGGGGTAGGGCACCTTCTTCTCAACTGGGTAGGGTTGGGGCACATGCACTGGTACCTTCACGATCTCCTTGACTGGGTAAGGGACGTGCTTGACGACTGGGTAGGGTTGGGGAACGTGCACCTTTACAGGTACGGGAACCTTCTTCTCCACTGGGTAGGGAATGTGTTTCTCTACGGGATAGGGGACAGGGACGTTCTTAACCACAGTGATGGTTTTGTGGGAGTGGGTGTCATGTCCACCGTAACCACCGCCAAAGCCGCCACTGTAACCACCGTCGAAACCACCGCCGAAACCGCCGCTGAATCCTCCGTGACCACCACCGTGTCCATAACCAAGTCCGATGTCGTACACTCCTCTCTTCTCGTGCTTCTTGTCGTCAGACGCAGCTTCCTTGTTATCGGTCACTGCCACTTCTTTTTCTGCTGTCTTGGCTTCCTCTGCGTAAGCGAAGGCCAAGAGAGCCACCAGACTGGCGGCCACGAGCTGTTAACAAAAATGAAAAGATTAGTATCATAATCTGGAACAAATGTGATTGTAAGAATAGAATCGAAAGTTATTAACGCAGTTGACTAATTATCTGGTGCAAATATGCTTCGAGGTTCGTTGTTTTAATGAGTGGTCGAGTTAACATCGGCACAGACAACACTAAGTACGCAATTTCCTTGTTGCGTAAAACGATAAAAGTAGGACAAGGGGGTTTTGCATATCCAGGCACTGTCACAACCCTACGGGTTTATAATTATTATTTGCACTATCACTTAATTATTTTGTTAATTTGTATTATTTTAAAGTTCAAACACACCATGTGCCTCATGATGCTGCACTAGTAGGTTGCACTGAAGTCAGCGAAGTCCTGAATGCGAATGATGCGTGATCGTTCGTAGCTTCGCTATATATGCGGTAAGAGCGGCCGAGCGAAGAAAAAAAATGGCGGCACTCTATAGGACCATGTTACACTTTCGCTTTTGAGGGGGTTCGGAATTGAGCGAGCCGAAATGCTCTATAACTGTCTGCGCCGAGATTCGCGGCGACCGGTTTGCTAGCAATGATATAATTTAAATATAATTAACGTAATCTTCTAATGTCGATCTGTGAATGCGTTTTCTTTGTAAGGCTTCAAGGTTGCTGTGTTTATGTTCGGCTTGTACTCGTATGTTGCAGTTTAGTGGATACGTATAAGATGTTATTGAACGTTATCCTTGGAATTTTCTCGATAATTTTTTTGATTTTATGAATGAGGTGAATATTCTAATCACGTAACTAAGTGTGCTGTGTGTTAAGTTGTTAATTTAATTTGAGTATTAACACGTAATACAGTAGATGTAAAAGTTTTACGAGGGTGTTTAATTGCAAAACATAGTAATCATTCTAACACATTCTGTTTATTTGCTAAAATATTTCGCTGTCTAATTGGCGTGCGGTGGATTGCATTGAAACTAATTAAGATTTTTGAAATGTAAACTTTACACTAAGATGTTAGTGACGTTATTTAATCATCAGTTTCCAATGATAACATAATAATATGACTTTGAACATTTCGGAGTACAGCACCAAACAGTTTTTAGAGTGTTCTGTTAATGCGCAAGAGTTCATTTCCTTTTAGGTGAGCTCACTTCATTTAGGGTATCAGGTTCTGGAGTAGATTGAGGCTAAGAACAAACTCATTGAAAATAATAAAAAAAAACATAAAGAGTCGAACCTCTTTAAACTTTAGTCCTTGAAGATATGCAATTAGAGGTGAAGGGCAAATTGAGCCATCCGTAAGTAAATAATAGAATGGCCTCAAACTACATTCACCATTTATAATACCGCATTATGTACTTACCATGTTTTAAAGCTTTATTGCTGTTTTGGTGAATAATTTTTTTTTATCGTGGTAAAATCATCAAATGAGTCCTCCTACCCAGGGCAGAGCGGGAAGGACTGTCAGACTCGTACTGACTAAAATCCACAGTTTCCTTCAATAGCCCTTTAAGTACCGGGGTCACGGTAATTCGTACAGTCCCGTGACCTTGGTGAATCATAGGATGGATTGAAGGTACGCAAGTACTCTAAAATGAATTCCTGTATAATATGCAAAAGTAACAGATACATTGTTTTTGTGTACTGCTGATTATTATTAATTTGCTACTTTTGTTATTTTTAATTCAACTTAGCCCCACAGGAATTCCCGTGTTGTAGCTGCGTTTATAAAAAAGTAAACTCACATACACAACCATCCAGACTCGGAGCAACTACTTGTAGATCATACAAATATTTGTCCCCTACGGAAATTGAACCCGTGATACACAGCACAGCAGTTAATCCCTCAGTCACTATACCAACCGTGCTATCAAAATAATTACCTGATGGAGACCAATTAAATGTTCATTGACCTAATTTCTTTTATTAAACTTTAATCTGCCCGCAATCTATTCCCAAACTTATTTTCATGTTTCAGTGGAAGCCCCGAACTTTTTTTAAAGTCAAGGCTTTTAAATTAATGACCCGTGACTAAGAATATGTTCGTTTCATGTTTGCGTAGTCAAAACATGCATATCAGTTACATACAATTACAGTTCCATTAGCATATATTTGTAGTTTCGTGTTATCTACAGGACTTCGGTTATTTCATTGAATACCAGTAATGTTTATGATACTAGTTTGTAACCTTAGTGACCCAGTAACTGTAATCATTATGCTTTACTGATCTATTAATGTTTTTTTTTTTATCGTGGTAAAATCATCAAATGAGTCCTCCCACCCAGGGCAGAGCGGGAGGGACTGTCAGACTTGTACTTACTAAAATCTGCGGTGTTCTTCAATAGCCCTTTACGTACCGGGGTCACGGTAATTCGTGAGTCTCGCGACCATCTATTAATGTATTAGGCAATAATTATATCACAAAGATTTTAGCCTTAACGCTGGATATTAATAATCTATATCGGTTACTATCTTCGGTTGGATCTTTGTATGTAACCGATCAATCACCGAGTTATAAGATGTCAAATCAGAAGCAACCATCAAATACAAAGGAACGGGATTTGGATTGAGATTGAATATGTTTTCGACATAAGAGAAAGACGAGATACAAAAAACAAGGATGAATCTTAATTATTAATTTTCATCATGGTATGACAAGTAACATAGTAATTAAAGAAGTGAACGCTGATTTATTGGTGATTGTTCTAGAAAATGTGAAGAAAAACAAGGCATCTGCAAAACCAAGCATCAGGAAGATGATAAAGTGACAGATTTTGTAAATGTTTACCCTGTCATTTAACATACTTTTCAGAATGCTAAAAAAAACTATGAAAATAATGGTGGATTAACTCAGGTGGATATTTATATCATTAAATAGAGCAAGAAGACGATGAAGAGAAAAAAAAAACAAATAGTTCAATGAATATCAAATCATAACTTAAAATATACCGCAATAACTCATAGGGCGTGGCTAGTCGTGACCCACAAGGTTTACTACCAAGAGACTTTCAACTTCGCCTCTGAGTGACCGGCGAATTCAATGACACGCAGGGCACGTCCTTGGTAGGGACTAAGAATTTACTAAGCATCTAAACACGACTTACAATAATAAACGATAGGAATTTTGAAGTTTTTAAGGCAAGGGATACTCTTATCACTTCCGAAAACGATAGAACGGGAACTTCAAGGCGCAAGCAATCCAGGAGAATTCTCACTTCCCTTTTTTTTTTAAATCATCGTGGGTGCGTTTACAAACATGCAAGCTTATATACAGAAACACTCAGAGCAACTTTTGGGCATACAAATATTTGTTCCGTGTAGGAATCGAACTCACAACACACGGCGTAGCAGTCTTTCGTGCAGCCACTGCGTGAACCGTGCCGTCTCTTGGGTGCGGCATAGTTAGTTTTTTTTTCCATTCTTCCTACCATTATTCCTTCCGTCAGTCGCCACGCTATATGTTACTTCTTCTTCTGTTTTTAAATGACCCAATTTGAGGCTTCAATGCACTCTAAGTCTTTCAGCGTCACCTAATTCATTATTATCTTCTCAGCTTTGTTCTATATGTCTGACTAAACGTCTTCTCCCTTTTGTGTCATATTTTCCTGAACTGCGCCAATCTCAATTAGGTTTTACCCGCAATATTAAGAATATTGTCCACCCACTAATACCTACATACAAAGGTCCATATTTCTTAATCTTCAAGCCTGGGTTTTCACCCAAACTGATTCTATAGCAAGCAAGAAATAATAGCTTCTTCGTAATGCTATATTTTTCTTCTTCAACATTTACGATGTCTATTAATTGTTGTTATGTACGTCGCTATTGTGCAACGTTTCATCTTACGAGTAATCTTCATTCGTCGCATGCCTGCAATTCTATTACGCCATATCGTCAATATCAACCATGATTCCGCGGAAATGCTAATTTGTATTAACTACTACAAGAGCTTAACCACGTTAGCTAGATGTTAAGTAAGTAAATGAATAATGGCTATCTTGAAATCGATCGCAACATCAGACAGTTTAATGACGGCAACAGCATCAAGGATCATAGAATCTTGAGCGATGTGTCATCACTCCACTGTCCACAATATTGGTCATTGGTCTCCTACATATTACAAATCTCAATTTATTAGAGACCCAAGAAGCATGTCTTTTTCATTTATAAGTGTTTTATATAAGACATATCTTTAACAGAAATCACAATTGGGTCAGTATTTAATACAATTATTATGTGCGTGATAAATATATTGAGGGGACGGATTTATTTACTCCAGGAAAACATAAATAAATTATTTTGGTTATAATTTACTCGTAAGTAGGATTTATTGTGCTTATATTTGACAGGTAGTAGTCAAGTGAATTTCGTTCAATTCCATGATAATTATCTGGTTATTAGTCACAGCATCCTTCCTAAATCTATGTTAACATCGGGTGAAATGATAGTGTCTACAGTTACTGAAGCGCTTGCTCAAACGCGCGTCGCCTACGCTCTGAACAAGTTCCAGTTAACAAGCCACTTGTGCGGTACGATAAGCAGACGCATGTCTATGTTTTAGTGTAGTTCTATTCCTAGTTTTGTAAGGTTTCTAAATTCAAATGGGAATTTGGTGTCTAATTAATTAGTTGTATCTAAGACAGTTACTAAAAGATCTTTGCTATAAATTGCTGGTTAATCGTGAGTACAACTGAAATTGTGTCATTGCAGTTAGTTATCGATTAAACTTTTAAAGGCTACAAAGTGTCCCACTATTGGTAAAGGCTGTTTTCCTTTCAAAACTCTCTATTTTGGTCAATTAAATACTTGTCCCGCGAATAATGTGATCCACTGAACCTTTAAATAATCAAAAATCAAAAGTCTTTTCACAATGGGCTGATAAAATTAGCATTTTGAAGTGGTCCCCAAAGGCGGGCGCCCTTCGCCTTTGTCTTAGTACCAATATTGTAATACTTATAATTCTTATTAGACTTATCACGTAGTTTTCCAAAAAGCCTGTGCGCGTGTGTGACTAGATTATTGTAGTTAAATTATACAAGAGGTCTAGATATCGTAGCATGTCGATTTGGTCACGGGACTAACGAATTACCGTGACCCCGTGAGTCAGTACCAGTCTGACAGTCCCTTCCGCCCTGCCCCGGGTGGGAGGACTCATTTGATGACTTTACCACGATAAAAAAAGAACATGTCTATTTATAATTTTTGGTGACGCTCATTCATTACTTCTATTAACATCGACCTAATATCGATTATTTCCAGCACTAATTGAATAATTTCCCGGTTAATTATTATAATTTAATGTAAAATACATCACGCAACATTAATTTTACACGCAGAAGAAAGACCCTGATCTTATACCAAATCAATTGAAAATTTGCAAAAATTAAAATGCATAATCTACGATGTTTTTAAAACTGGCATTTTATGTCAAGGCGGACTGCAGTCATTTTTTTTTGCATTTTCATCAAATCTGTACCTAAAATGATGTGTGGGCGGGGTGCAATATACATACATATTAGCATGAATGATGGATGTGTAGTATAAATTCCATGTATAGTAATAGCTGATTATATAAATAATATGACATTTAGATGCAATCTGTTACACTGCAGAATGTGTGCAGTAAAATTGTTATTTATTATAATTGCTGCTCCTCAAATTTCAAACCAACGAATTTAAGATTCAAGCTCACATATCATGATTATGGATTTGACAATCAAATTGAAACTAAGGCAGCATAAAGTTAATTTAGTTACCTTTAGCTCATCAAACTGTGGGCAACCAGCGATGTACTGGAGATGGTTTGTCCCTTTTTCTCTAACAGAGCAAGTATCGATTAAGTTGGCATTGTTAAAGCAATTTCCAATTCTGCTATTAATGTCACAGACACTATATTGAGTGCTGAGTTTTAATCACAAGCTAATGTAATTCAAATAAACTAGGGTAAGCTTTCAGAATGTGAGCAGAAGATATAGCAGAAATAAATATATGATTTTTCAAGTTTTTTTTTTCTTATCCTTATCTTCTTATTACTAAAACGAAAGGTTGTGAGTATGGATGTTTGTTACTATTTCTCACAAATACTACTGAACGGATTTCAATGCAATTTGGTACATAGATAATTAATTTATAGTCTGATAACACATAGAATACCTTTCGTCTCATTATTATGTCACCGTTGGATAATTTTCGACATAAACGCAGGCGAATCTGCTTGCAACGACTGGTGAAATGCAAAGGATTAACAAATGATACACGTGGAATGATAAAATAAACCAATAGGTTACGAAATTCGAAATCCATTTTACGAATTTCCATTCCGTTTTACGAATGCAGAAATCCAAAATGATGATTCATATCTCAATGACATCTTGTTAACCCGATCACTATGTGCATAACCTTTTTCTTATCATTCTTACGAAATATTTTTGCCGTTTGCATAATTTATTTCGATTTTGACGTCTTGCGTGACCTTCACGTGTTCATATATTGTTTCTTATATTTTGATTAAGTGTGTGAATTTAGAAAATCCTTTGTTTTACGAACGGAAGTTATTGTTATCGCATAGTTTACACACTTTGGAGTTTGTTTTATCTTCTCATCTTGTTCCTGCGTTGATATCTGTTTTAGAATCTTCAGAAATGTGACATTGAATTAAGCCGTGTGCTTTTTTGTTTGTAGCTATTTTAATTTAAAGTTATTTAATACTTAACTGATTTTAATTTACCACAAAAGCACATAATCAGCCTATGTTTTTTCTACTGTTGGACAGAGGGCATCTCATTGAGAGAGAGTGGGCTGCAAACTACGAGTGTGTGTTGGCAGATGTCTTATATCTTCGAACTTTTAGTTCTAGGACATGTCGTTTTCCTCATGATGTTTTCCTTCACCATGTTGACATCGGTGGTGATGAAATAAATTACACAGAGTAATGCACCTGGGTGGGTTCGAACCCACAGTTTCCGACATGTTGTCGGGCCCTTATTACTGGATCACAACTGCCCATACAGTGGCCTACACCATTTAGTGCATTATATGCCTGAAATCAAGTTTGATAACTTTGAAGTAAAAGTATTATAAACTTTTAAGGTAGAGCCCGGTCCACATGAATTATTAGGATTTTTTTGGTAGAAAACATAACCCATCCGCGGCGATTTCCAAAAGAATAAGACCTGACCGCGGTTTGGTTACAAGGTTGAAAATTAAACGATATCTAAATAAGTTTCGTGGAATTTTAGGTTCGCATGATTCATTTATAAATTATAAAAGAATGAACTTCGCGTTCTCTTAAACATAAAGATTGACCATAATAATCCGATTAAGATTTAATACACTTGCGTGCATAATAAAGGCATATCCCGTATACCCTTCAAAACAAATACACATACATAAATTATGTGCATTAATCAATTATATTAAAGAACTGCATTTAATTCCAATTGCATCATTTTTTATTGAGGATGCTATTAATTTAAATCCATCCAAGGCGATTCAAGTTTCTCTATAAAATACGTTGTATTCTGATGATATGATTTTATTTATGTATTGGGCTATAATAAAAGCCATTTTATGTTGTTAACTTTTATATCAGTAGAAATGATAATATAATAAAATAGCCAATCGATACTGATGTAATCTAACGTTTCAAGGTAGATTTTAATTCCAAACCTTAACGGTTATTTAGTGCTTTGTAAAACAATGTTTAATTTTTTATATTAATACTGGTAACTGTCGCAGAGCGGTTCTATTGTCAGGATGATATTATCATCAATTGAGAAATAATTTTCATCGATTTCTTTTAATTTTTAGTTTTTTCATTTAAACTGATGAAACAAAGTTCTAGAGAATTTAATTTGCAACAAAAATGTTAACCAGGTAAATATAGCTTGCATATTTTTCCAAATCTCGGCCGGAACAAAGGTTGTGAGCCCACAAACTTGGATTTAATTTTATACACTTGACATCTCAAAAACAAAAAAAAAAACTGCGGCCTCGGAGAAAAGCGCGCTGAGCCTAATCAAAACAGCATTTCAAATTAAAAAACAAAAAACTTTATAACTATGTAATTCATATACGGTTACATCCTTTACTAACTCACGCCACGTGCTCTTCGCAAGACTACAGACGTGACGATCATTGACTCCATTACGATGTCAAACGTCATTCTTTAAAGGTACGTGCCCTTTTACTGACGCTGCGATTTCGTCATCCATCATAACGGGTCAGGTCTCGGCTCCTCGCATTATGCAACATGACCTGTAGACTGGACTGCAGGCGGAATATAATTATACCTATAAAATAACCAGTTTAAAGTTTAATTTCATAGTCTTTGTGCGTGGCTGTCTGATCTTCCTGAAACCGGTTTTAGTATGCAGTTGGTTTGTTCTGTCAGGTGTCATGTGGACTTTCAGCGCGTTTGATGAGTTTTCTGCAGTAAAATCAGTATCATCAATTAACAGCGGGTCTAAAACGGCCACTTTAAGCAATATGTCTAATGATTCACTCAGTGCATTTCCAGTAAAGTCGTTGGCTATTTTTCTATTATTCATTCACGAATTAAATCATTAGGAATATTGTTAAAGACCCGCAGGCGTACATCTTTTGGAGACAGAATAAAAAGCTTTTCAGGATTATGGTTTAAATAAGTGTCTATATTTCTACCCAGGAATTTGTATCAATAGAAAAACTGAAATGGAAAAAAAGACAAAAGGGCAGGTGATATGTATTGTATAGCAGCAAACGACTATCAATAACATTTTCAGGAGAGCATTGTGATGCGTCTTCGGCTTCTTAAAAACACGTGTCTTTATTATACGAGGCGAAATATGAATAAATAATTTAATATTATAAGAAAAAAAAGTTCTGGATGAAATGAAGAATAACATTCTAAATTCAATGATAATGAAAAGTATTTTTCTCAAAAATACAGTTGTCTTTTTGTTCTTTGTTGCCCTCAAAATGAGTCATCAGTTTACCATCTTAAATTTCTGCCTACACAACTACAACATCAAAACACAATCTTTCTCAACATTGTCTACGTTAAACTATAAGTTCAAGGCCACAACACCTAACGACGCGACGAGGGTAAACCCAACAGAACATAATTTCACGCCAAATGAAGCTTACTTTATGCATGTCCGATTAATTTGATGAAAAAAACTACTTTAAATAAACTCAATGAGGAAATTGCAGTTTTAACTACCGGTATCTTTATTTTTAGACGGATATAAGTAGATAGTAAGTAGGTACTGCCTCGTTGGTATAGTAGTCGAAAGCGCAACTTTCAAGTTCTATTCCCGGGTCTGGCAAAGTGTTACTTGTTTTTTTTTCCATTAGGAATTTCTCAGTAACAGCTACGAAGTCTGGGTTTGTGCAATAGGTTCCCCCCTATTACATGGGTCTTAAACATAATGGGTGTAATGTGGGTGTACTATTAGACCTCTAGGTAACCTTTAAGAGTTTACGGGTATGGTGTTATGTAAACACACGTGTTTTTGTATGGTATCCCTTTAAGGTCAAGGTCAGTGCTAAACTATCCCCGCTCATCGAAGAAAGCTTTTGCAATAACCCAGGCCCTTAATACTTATTTTATTCTGTTTTTAGTATTTGAAATAATAGCGTAAGTAAGTAATTGCGGTAACAAAAAAATATCATTTGTAAAAATTTCAACTGTCTCACTGTCTGATAAAGCCTGGTGATAAACGGACGGAGTTTTAATAAGGTCCTGATTAACCCTTTGGGTACAAACCCTGAAAATGAAGCCAGGTAGAGTTCCAGGTCACGGGACTGTACGAATTACCGTGACCCCGGAACGTAAAGGGCTATTGAAGGACACCGTGGTTTTTAGTCAGTACAAGTCTGACAGTCCCTCCCGCTCTGCCCTGGGTGGGAGGACTCATTTGATGATTTTACCACGATAAAAAAAAGGTAGAGTTCCAGTCTTAGTCGTAACGTCTTAGTCTTAACGTGTAAAAGTACTAAAATCTATTTAAAGAATAGCACAAAGCTACTTACATTTAACAAGCGATTAGTAAACATAACATCACATGTGTAATCCTCAAAGGAATCCTCACACAACTGTTTTAATTAATTGCACTCCTACATTTCAACACATACGTTTGAGTCCTATGTAATGGGAAGCCTATTTCCATCAATTCCAAACCACCACTGAACATAGTACTGCTATGTATTTGACAAAATTTCTAAATGGTAAAACTTGGGCATGCGGGCGGCGAGTAATGGGTGACTCGCTGTCCGACCATGGACCATACCCGGGTCGTCGACGCCTTGTGTTCCACGCGCGCCTCAAAGAGTGTCAGCACAATGACGTCCCCCTTAGAAGGCCAAAGCCTGCCGGGGTCGCGGGACTAACGAGCTACCATGACCCCGAAACGTAAAGGCCTATTGAAGGACACCGTGGATTTTAGTCGGTACAAGTCTGATAGTCCCTCCTGCCCTGCCCTGGGGACTCATATGATGATTTTACCACGCCAAAAAAAAAATGGTAAAACCTAATAACGCTTTGCCCGACCTTATAATTGAACTTAAGAATTCATATTCATCAGTAGCAGTTAGCGGTGCTTTTTTGTGCTGAAAAATTATCAACAAACTGTTCTGGTTTCGTTTTGAGTTTCGTACTAACTATAATCGACCTGGTTTGTCAATTCCCTCCTCTTTAAACGTTTCGCGTGTCGCAACGTTGCAATTATTGCCCTGTTGATGGTATTAGGTCTTAGGAGTTATTAGGTACGCTCCTTTTTTCAAAGGACTTCTTACATCTCAACTCATTAGCGTCTATTTAGAAAAATACAGGCGTTACTTGTAAATTGTTATCACTGTCAGGTAATGGAATTTTTTCCTTGTAGCATAATAATAATAGCAGAGCGCGTGCGTCGTGGGACCGTCGATCGTTTGCTCTATTATCGATACGCCGCGATAAAGTTTTCGTAATAGGCTTTTAAGTTTCGCACTGGGAGTGAAAACCGTGACGTTTATGAAAACAATGTTGCGGAAAATTTAATGAAAAGAAGGTATTTTTTTACATAGAAACTTAGGGTATTTTCTGAGAAACAGCTCAAATACATTGTAGTAATTATTTACATCGGGACATTCATTGCTTGATAAAGTCAAATAATTATTTTGTAACCAACAACAAAATCTAGGGGTTTAAATTTATATCTCGAACTGTTTAAGACTGAACAAGTTGCAGGTCCATACCGTGTTCACATTCACAGTTTTATAAAATATAACCCATCTAGCTTGAAAAGTAAAAGTTTGCATAATTCGTTTAATTTAAGTAACAGAATTAGTTTCGACTGCGGATCGGCAAAATAAAACGGCACATGCTCTTCGATTTAACGTTTCATAAATAGTCTACGCTCTATATACATAACTTCATTCTTTATACGTATGTATTTATGCGTCTGAAATGCGTGATTAGCCTTAATTTGTCAGTTTATTTGCGCAAAATATTCGTAACAGCTTCGCGTACTCATCTAATGTTGAATAGTAATGTCTATTACTTGATTATGCCGCAAGTTTGTACAACTGACATCATTTACGTGATTATATTACAAAAGGAGTATGCTTTGTTTTCATTATTTGCACTCTGTGGAGGATTTGTTTACGTTCTTTACGATTGCCGATTTTTCTTGATCTATGTCTGGATTATTTGTGCAAGCGATAACAATTGGTTTTGCATACTCATGCACTGAATTTTGATAAGGATTTTTTATTTACTTACTGTTTTCTGTATGCCTCCGACTAATTATTGAGTCTCTTTGATTGAAATGTTTTCAGAATACTCAGAATCTGGATTTTTTTCATTCATTCAAATCATTCTACAACGCTGTTTATCCGTACATACGTTTGATGACATAACTAGAAACAAGAATACGAGTGCTTGGAATGCTGATTAAAACAATTCTGTCAAGGTCTTTTGTTACAGAGGTTTATGAGGAAGACCCACTTGGTATCAGAGTTTATTGACTGGTATGGATTACATAGTAAATTGGGCTTATTCAACAACTTGGAATATTTAAATCTTTCATTCGATGTATAAAAAATGTAATTAATTAAATTTTAAGTAAATTCAGGTGTATGTTTTAATGAGCACACCATGTTAGGTTTGTTTACTTGCTCTAAGGCTGCCTAACACGGACTGTTCAAGCAGTCAAATTCAATAGTAATCATTTGTTAAAAAAATAACTAATACAAGAGTCGGTATCGACAACTCCTGAAGCAGTTTGACTACTTGAGCGGTTCCGTGTATGGTATGTAGAAAATTTTCATGTAAAAAATCCTTCTCTTTTTTCTTGCTACTATTGCTTAAAGCAATAGTAGTTTCAGTAATCTGTGTAAAGCCGGCTTTACATTTCCGCATTGAGTAATTTTAGGACATATCTCTAAATCCATAAAAAAAGTTATTAGAGTTGTGCTGTCTAATATTTATGGAAGATATGATAACGAAGTAGCTTGAATTATAATGAGCACATTATTTAAATGTGTGTGAACTATTCCTGTGTTTTTCGTCGTGTCATTATACTCTCAAAATGGGCACTTACAGGGTTCCCATGGCTAATATTCGTTTAAAAGATAAGAATTTAATGTTTCGTAGTTCTATTATTTCGGAAGTGTTTGGTTTATCTACTATAGAAATTGTGTATTGTGTTTGGAAGCCTATTTAATATTATTACTTCCTTAGTCATTTCCTTAGGTTCTGCATAACGGTCATGGAAAAAGACAAAAAAGGGAATTAAAATATGTATAAATGTTAAAGATATTTATTTGACATCTCTACACCATGATTTTATGCAATCACCATTGACATGTCCGTTGACTAAGTATTTTTCTCATAAAGGTCAATCAAGTTTTCGACAGGTGATCAACGAAAAAAATTTTAACGACACAGATTTCTTTCCACCAGTGATTGACTTGTTTCAATCTTAAAATTTACGCTTGCAGTTACAAAAAACACTCAAACGTGAGATATAAAACGCAGCGTTCCAGCCGCCGCGTTTTCTTTCAACAGTGCGTCAACGCCTTAGACCCGAGCGATTCTTAAGTGTTATTTCGCAAACGTTTCCCACCAAACAGTTTTCGTGAAGCGATTGTCATTCCAAGGTCCTTATTGTTCTTTTAAATTGTCTTATTTTTATTATTAGGATTATGTTGTTTAATTACATTGAGATCGGTTGCGTTAGTATTGCTAAATTGTTGAGTATTACATGTACCCTAGTACCTACACTATAAACTCTACAGTTGTAAAAAAAAAACGAAGTCACACTAGGTATTTCTCCTGGATAGATGAATCCTGGGTGAATGCGGCCACGTCAAGTTTATCCTGGGCCATCAACACCGAATCTAGCGGGATTGATTAAACTATTTTTCCCATCTAACCCGCTGACAGAGCAGGACCAGCGTGGTGGATGACACCAACCCACTGTGTTCAGCATAGCTATAATCAAAAATCCAATTGCTCGCAGCGATAATGCCAGTCCTCGTGAATTTGTAATTTTATGTAATACTCTGCTCCACACTAGATTTGAAGGTGTAATTAATCCTGTGTTGCGGCATTTAATTTCACATTCACAAAATCAAATTCTAACTTTATAAATTCTAAACCATCAAGACCTAATGCTATCGCTGAGTCTTATAAAGAATAGTATAGCTAGGCGTGTCCCGCGGGCTTCTGGGTTGATAGGTGAAGGATATCCTATCCCTCACGCATCCCGCCTCCTCATTCGCTGCTGAGTTTGCAAAAATGAAGCAAATCACCTGTTTTTCATCAATATGTATTTCGATGTTGTGGATGTGATCTTTGGTTTGACCTGTTATGTCCAAGATTTTGATATACTGTCTGTCTACTACTGTGTCTGTAGTTTTGTAAAACAGTTTGATATCCTGGATGCGGTCTATGGTGTTGAACCACCACAAAAACCCAGTCTATCTCGTATTATGAAATAAACTATTTATTTGATATTCAATATTTATTCTATAAACCATTATTTTCGCAGTCTGCCATACCGTTGCTAAGCAGCGTAGTAGATTATTCCAACTTATCGTCTTGTAAGATTATGTTTATGTATGTAGAGAGAAGAAAGGAAAATTATCGTTCTAAAAATTCTAAAGGTTGTTTTAAAGTAATAAATTCTTCGCTTCACATTAGGCGACACACGTGCTTTTGTTGGTCGGAGTCTTGTACTCGTATTTTATTAATCTTTACCCTTTCATTTCCTTAATACCGTAGTGAATTTTGTAAACCGCAACAGAGTCTACTTTTCATATTTATGTTATAACTCAAAGATTAATGTCGCAGTGTATTTCAAATTATTCATGCAGTTTGACCCGACACGTATGCGCTTGCGCCGGTTATACTCAATTTCACATTTATAATGTAACCGGTGTTTTACTTACATTTGTATGTTTTATTTGTTGTTAGCGTTATGTTCACTGCCTTGTTTTTCCAGTGACGGTTAGTAGGACTACAACTGACTGAATGATCTTCAGAAGCAGCTTAAGTAGGAGTCTGTATTTCTTCAAAAACCAACTTCAAATTTCAATTCAGCCTGTCACACTCCACTCCTGAACTCTCCTAGCCTCTGCCAGGCCGCAGCCTACTAGACCTATGTCAAGGTGACATCACTTGTTTTCAGCTTTCCGCATCCTGTCTTAGCCACCTTCTTAAGGTCACCAATACATCTAGCGTCGAAGAACTTCTAACGAGACCACTAACAATCGGTACCTTATATTTGTAATATTTGTGTGCAAAAAGACACTAGTTACTTATTTCTCCTTGAGTGTATTTGGGCCTATGTATCATAATATTAACAAATAAATAAGTATTTATTCATACTGCTTCACTTAATTATCATAGTAAGAGTATGTAAATCCATTTGGCATTTGGTTTCATCACTCCAATTTCGGTCATTGGCATCCCTCAGTGTTGCCAAATTCCATTTAGCTTATATTATTCATATACTACGGCTGTTCCGCTGCTCGGCTCCTATTGGTCGTAGCGTGATATTATATTTCCTTCTTTGATAAATAGACTATACAACACAAAATTTTCAATTATAACCAATAGTTCTCCTGAGATAGCGTTTTCAAACAAATAAACTCTCCCCGTCCTACCACAAGAAATATAAACATCTGTTGAACACTCCTCTTAAAAACTATCAACGTCAAAATGACATTTCACGTTGATATAAGGGCTCCTAAACACAATACCGCCAACGCGCCGCCACCGCTCCGCCACCGCTCCGCCACCGCTCCGCCACCGCTCCGCCACCGCTCCGCCACCGCTCCGCCACCAATTGAGTATTGTGTTTGGAACCCTATTTATGATTATTGTTTCCTCAGTAATTTCCTGATTCTGAATAAGTATAAAACACTCATAGAAGGAGACAAAAAGGGGAATAAAAAATATGCATGAAATTAAATGTAAGAAAAAATCAAGTCATCTTTCAGAAACAATCACGAGATTTTGATTATGACAACGTATACTTTAATCACGGTGATTTTATGCAATCAGTAAACAAGACAGTAAAGCGGCGCCACAGAGCGGTGGCGGAGCGGTGGCGGAGCGGTGGCGGAGCGGTGGCGGAGCGGTGGCGGAGCGGTGGCGGAGCGGTGGCGGAGCGGTGGCTTAGCAGTGGCGGAGCGGTGTCGGCGCGTCGGCGGCATCGTGTACATGAGCCTCGTCGTTTTGCAGTTACAATTTTATGGACAAGCATTCAAGAGTTGTTTAATTTTTTGTAGTAAGGCGGTTCAGCTTTATAATATTATCATAGATTTGAAGTCGGTCTTCAACGAGCATTCCATGCCTTATGAAAGGACTAAATCTGTCACTACTAAGAGCATTCTATTCCATAGCCCGCATACCGCATTGTTCCAATTACAGTATTGAGAACATTCTACCGGGTTTGTTCCCACGCAACAATTAACGTTTGCCTACAATTTTGCTAAGATATCGATCAACAAGGCTTCTATTGCGAAATGCGATGTTTACTAGATTATCATATTGAAATTGAGAGAATCTAATTATAGAATAAATCAAGATTTTAATAAGCATTACGTATGTAAAATTATAGATCGTTTTCTTAATGATGTGTTTATTTCGATATCTAGATTAAATCATTTAATCATTTATCATTTCATGTATAACCCTGACTCATGTGTCATCAAAGATTCGAACTCAGGGCCCGATAGGGAAACACGGCGAAATGTGTGCCAGGGTTGCAGGAACTTTTCAAGGGCTTTCAATTCCTTTCAGTTGCCGTTTGCGTTTCAGTTTAAGTCTGATAGTCCTTTCACTCCACACAGAGTGGCAGAACGTGCATTTGAAGATTTATCAGCCCAAAAAGAAAAATAAATAAGGAATCAAAACCAGGCAAACATAACGGTGAATTTATAACTACTGCCCTGAAAAATAGGTAAACATTATGTGGTAACTACTACGTCCTGAAACCGAAAATTCAATTAACCAATTAATCTTATAGAGAACATGTCTGGTGTCCCAGAAGTGGAAAGATTGTGGGCAGATCATTTTTTAAGCTGATTCCACGCGTCTGATTGAAAGTAACGTTTTGATGAACTAGATAGCTACGTTTAGCAGTGATATGTTTTAAGACTAGTTAAATAACCAGCGCTCTTATTGCGTAACACTCACAATGGCTACTGCTTTCATTTTGTCGGATGAGAAAGGTACCTAGATAATTAGGCTGTTTAGGAATTGAAAACTTGAATATTGTGTACTAGCTTTTGCCCGCGACTTCGTTCGCGTGGAATAGTGACTTCCGGCAGTTTTTTTTTGTGATAAAAACTATCCTATGTCTTTTTTGGAGTTCCAAACTATGTCTGTACCAAATTTCACACAAATCGGTTCAGTAGTTTAGGCGTGAAGAAAAGACAGACAGACAGAGTTACTTTCGCATTTATAATATTAGTTTGGATGAGTTAACTAGCTGTTCGTTATCAAAACGGTAACCGACATGTCTCCAAACCAAAGATTCGAAGACATGTGCCATCTGCAAACTCGTACTTGTCCCGAGAAGTGGATTTTCCAGGTGAAGGTCAGCATTCCAGAGGTGGTAACACAAAAAGCTGATTTTGGTATACGTAACTGCCTCTTAATATTTCCTCTGTATACATCTAAAATTCTAGGTCTAAGTCTGACACTTTATAAAATTACTGATTACAGTTTTACAAAATTTCCAGTTACCTAATGAATAGCGAGCTACTCGAGCTTGTTCAAATAGAATACCATGTCTTTGCTCACCGCTCAACAGACCAAAAACATTAAAATTTTACCAGCACTTTTTCGTAACAGACGCTACTGACAGGCCTCTAAGTTATGTGAGTTCAATTAATGCCTTCTCATGATCAATTACTCCACAATGTAATACAGTATGCATGCGTTTCCTAACGTTACCTTCGCGTTGAGAAAAATGCCGTGATGCAATGTCGCAGTGAGATGTCCACATTACGTATGTGGAGCAAAACGTACGGACTTCCAGCACTGGCGAGTAGACTGTGGTACAAGTTAGAAGAAGGAAGAGAATTTTAAAAAGCCTTACTTACTTACTTTACGATGTCTTTACAATACTAAATTAATTTAGTTCAGATTCTAGCAAATAAACAATAAGTATTTTGTGACATATATATATATATATAAGAGATCAGAGACGAACATGTTCGTATCAGTAGCACGCCTTTTGAGCAACCTTCAAAGTTTGCTATGCTAGCCACCAAAATCTAACCAAACCTTGTTGTTTACTGCACTATCCACATAAAATGCTTCCCCGTGACTGTTTGCTTTATCCCTCCAAAAACTTGTCTGTTAAAGTTTTCATGTCATAGCTGATAACCTATACCAAAACATAAAGAATTATCAACAGCATTATCTAAACTAAACTCAAAGCTTTATTTACATTTTGACCAATACAATCATTATAGAATTTTAAAAAAATAATAAGAAAATGAAAGATTATGCCTAAAAGTACTTTACATTCCAAATCCTACATCGATACTAATGTTGATTAAACGCTCTTTTCTCCTAACTTATACCATACGCCAGCTCATAAACGCAAGCCTTACAATAATTTGATACTGAATCATTATAATTACGAAAGTCATTATGCCCCACATAGTATAGAGGGCGTTACGTGCGCCGATACTAAACTATTTCTGTTTTATTTCATTTTGGACTTAATTAATATAGACTTTGTGTGGTTGCTAGAAATTAATTGTTATTTTAGATTGAGATCGTTATCGGTTGTAAAAGTCACTCGAAATTATTTTCTTTTGTTACTGAAATTTTACTTGGTTTGCGTCTGAGCTCAGGAAATGCTGTATCATTTATTTGTCTTCTAGAACTCTGCCAGGTTGGGACATCGGAATGGGCTCGTTTCATACCACATGGGACTTGTAATGTGGGTGTTTATCAAGCTCGTCTCTACCTAATCTTTTTAAGATTATAATCGTGGTACTGTAATCTATTACGTAATTTCAGTGATCTTATTTCTTATTCTCGGTGAGGTCATATGAGGACTATTTCGTTGTGTGGTCATACGGTCTGATTTGCAATGCGGTTTGATTTCAATGTAGAACCTGCTTAACTCTTAAAAAGAAGATGAGTTACTGACCTTATAAAACAAGTTGTGTATTGCATAAAAATGTTCAAGTTATCAATAGATTTACATTTCACAACCCTGCTGTACTATCTAAACTTTTGTACAGCCAGCACATCAACATATCCCAATCTGTCAAATTTTGACAATCGAACGGAACCTTCTTGTTTTGTGATAAAGTTGAAAATCAGTTAAAGAAATTTGACAGATTGTGGTAGCTTGATATGCTGATTACATTTTGAAAGTAGCTAGTAAAATTTTATGTTCGGGATATTTCAAGGAAAAAGATTACTTGTTAAAACCGCAAAATGGCACAGTTATGCCAAGCTTCAACAAATAATAAAATTGATTGAAGATGCTTTTATATTCAATTGACCACAGAGTGCCCGCGTCAATACAAAGTAACATTCAAATGTACGAGAAACCTTGCACGTTATATACTTTGTAATTAATTATTTTATACTTCCATTCTTCCAACAGTTTCACAATCAATGTTTATTTAGTTCTTAAGACTTTATTTATGGGTCATACTAATTATACCTATTACTAATTTAAATCAAAAGATTAAATGCTTTTCGATAGTTGTATCATCTTTGCACAAAAAGAAGGATGCGCGATTAATTAGGCAAGAATCGTCTTCTTTTTAAAAATCTGGAAATTATTTATGTATATTTTACGTGGAGACAGAACTATGATGGCCCATTGTAAAAGTCCATGACATGTATAAGTTGTGGATCTATTCTAACCCAGCCAGCCGCATTTTTTTTTCTCATATTAAAATCGTTGAAGAAAAACATCGTGAGGAAACCAGCAACCAGCTTGTCACTGAACCAACAATTCGAAGAAATGTGACATCTGTCAAACTTGGGCCGGCGTGGATTACAGCCCGCTCTTTAGTACAGAAAGGAGACCTCTACCACAACAGAGAGAACATAATAGTCTAATTATGCCACTTCACGTTCACTCTCATTCATTCATGGAATAAATGAATAAGTCACGCATTCTGCGTCTGAGCGTCTGACATAAGAATCTTTAGAAGCGGCACGGTCATTAGCAAGCTCATGATTGGTTCATTCACGATGTTAACCTGTGTTATGTCACTGACATTGTCTGACCTTCTCCTTATAAAGGTATCAGAGTTATCAACTCATTCACATAACTTAGTCTCGTGTAAAAGGGTCTGTGTTAATGTCAAAGAGTACACGTCTCTGGTAAATGCCGGTACCTAATATTTATTCTATTGTAATCTCTCTTCTATGCTAGGCTTTTTTATCGTGGTAAAAACATCAAATGAGTCCTCCCACCCAGGGCAGGGCGGGAGGGACTGTCAGACTCGTACTGACTAAAATCCACGGTGTCCTTCACAAGCCAACAGGGTCCGTCAATTCATAAGTCCCGCGAGGGGCAGGCTTTAGCCCTCTATAGGCCCCGTCAAACTACAGGCCCCGTCATCTATGCTAGGCTGGCTCTAAATGATTTGCTTTTATACAGGGAATATTTTAAAGCAGTTAGGGCCTGTTGGACGAAGGATTACAAGTCTTGTAAATAGGTAGTCGTACGTTCTATAGAAGGACTATTTGCAAACTAACTTGCTACATAATGTATCGCGGCTCTGGAACGCAAAGGGCAATCCAAGGGACTGGGTTTAGGTTTTAATGAGTACGACTTTGACAGTTCCTTCCGCTACACCCAGAGTAAGACTAATTTGATTCTACTCCAAAAAGGGCTATTTGCAAGATTTTATTACGATACGTAAAAATAACACTTTTACCACCTAATTGCAGACTATTTTAATCAACATAGGAAATTTTAGTTTACAAATAACCTGTTCATCTGTTTTGTATTATGTGAATAGAACTATTTTCTATTTCTCTTGTAAAGATTACAACACTTATGTTCGGATAATACTTTAATAAGTACCTTTAAACTATGAATAACCCAATTTCTTCATGAAATTCTGACATTTGAATCGCGACGCAAACAATGAGCAATCTGCATCATTCTTTCACCTAGAAATGTTGCCAAATTGTATCTTCAAAATATTCATGCAATATTATTTGATGCTTCTGTAGCAATATTTGTTTCTTGGTATGTTTGTGACGTAATTGTCTTCAAATTATCCATTCAAAATCCAATTAATATTTTAAACAAAATATTATGATTCTAAGGGCGCGTTGTTTGATCATCAGTACAAACTATTTGTTAAAGTCAGACATCAGACATTACTATACATTATGATAATAAACATAATAAGTGATGGGCTATATATGATGAACCATAGCAAGCGAAAATGTCAAATTTGCGAAATACTCGTAGAATGTAAAAAATTTATGCCTTGATAAACAATAAATAATTAAAAATACTCATTTCCTAAAAAGGAAGAATTCCTTTTTACTCGCATAAACCTATTTAGTCTGTGTTTACATGCTTTATTTACGATGTATGTAATATTTCTGTATAATTTATGTAAAAAAAATTACGTATAATTATTCCTATTCATTATACATGCAATCTTAAAATAAAACATTACAGGTTCGCTAATCAGACAAAAAATAAGAAAATTTCAGACCGTGATGAATCACATCCAATTACATATTACGATGAAAGTCAGTTCGTAACCAATTTGACAATCTCCATTAAAATACAAAAAATCCGCGAATCCAAGTATGCAGACGGTAATTCGACAATGTGGACAAAAAGCGTACATTAAAATAATAACCCTCATTGTGCAATTGCCTTTAATTCAATGAACGACATTTTAAAAGGGTATTTTTTTTCAATTTCACACCAAAATGAGGAGCATGAATCGGTTAACATCTGTCTTCCACATGTCATTGCAATTCGAACCTTAAGTGAAATAAATAGGAGTGACGTGATATTATTTCATCGTGAAATGCAATCATACTTTTTGGCGTAAGCATGCGAATTGGGTTATGTGTGCAATATATCTGCATAATCGTACTGTTATGCATGTTTCAACTCTTTTTTTTGTTTTTTTTTTCATGGGCAGATTTTTGAAATGGATTACTTAAGGATTACATTAAACTAGTAATCTCACTTCAAGTGTTTGTTAATGCTCTAGAAATATTACAAAATATAAACAAAAAGAAAAATATTTTACACACTCACTATCTCTTACACTACAGCTCACAGATTGATATTTTGACTTGTTTTAATTATTGCAAACATTCGCTTATTTACTATCACACAAAATATTTCTGAGTAAAAACAAAATAGACAAATCTCGGGTTCACACTTATTAACCGACTTCCAAAAAGGAGGAGGTTCTCTATTCGACTGTATGTATTTTTTTTTTACTACCCATTCAGTTTACACATCAACTGTCGAACAAGCAAAAAGTATAAAACTACGGAGGTTGAAAACATTTAAACTAAAAAGAAATAAGGATTGATGCATTCGTAAAAAAAGGAAAATACAAGCTGATTTCCTTGAAAAACTCGACCAAATGCCATTTAGTTCGAAAAAAAAATATTAAAAAGAAAACAATAATGGCATCCTCGATTATTTTGACTAAAATGGCCAGTTTAAAATGTAAATCATAAAAAGGAGGTTATTAGTAAAAAGTTTACCTATATCATACGCAGTAAAAGTTTCAACTACGTTTTAATTTTGGAATTAAGTACAGTATGACACGGATGGGATCGCGGGACCTAGGGGGATCGCGGGACCTAGGGATTACCATGACCCCGGTACGTAAAGGGCTATTGAAGGACACCGTGGATTTTAGTCAGTACAAGTCTGACAGTCCCTCCCGCTCTGCCCTGGGTGGGAGGACTCATTTGATGATTTTACCACGATAAAAAAAAAAAAGTATGACACGGATCTATCGGTCCTTGTATTAAAAAAAAATTACGTTGTCAGAAGGTCGTTTGTAATAAAAATCAATAGTCTCTGAAAGTGTATACTATTTTTTTAAATGTCCAAGAATTCTTGTGCTACTATATAAAAATCCACCAGGTTAGTAAATCGCACAATTCATTCAATTTATGCAAACTGCTTAATTTTTCATATCCCTTACCATTTAGTTCAACTTAACGCCTCTTTTACGCGAAACTTATGTAAATCCTGTTCATAAATTAATTAAAACAATAAAATTACCATAAGTAATCCGGTGTGAATGTGTTTATCGTCAGCCTTTTCCTTTTAAATTGAGCTACATACTCCAGCCTACTATTTAGTGATGATTTACTAAATAGTGGAATAGGGCTGCCAAATTTCGAAAGTACATAGTTTATTGAACTTTGCTATGCATTTTTATTGTAGTTTTGCAGCATGCTGACACATTATACAAAAAAATATAAATTAGCTTCTGCCGCGTCGTCGTTCGCGTACTGTTTTTACCTCTGGCAATTTTTGATTTTCCAGACAAAAATTGTGACAGCTCGGTTAATTATGTATCATAAAATATAATGTATAACGCATATCAGTAAGGAATAACGTAACGTAACATAAGCTGCCTATCAAAAACAAAACAAAAACGTCTTCATAACATTAAGCAATGATAAACAAAAGCGCCCAAATCAATCTACACAACTTGCGTTTTACGTATAAGTTGTTACTGTATAAAATGACGAAATGCAGTCATAAAAATCATAATACAAAAAGTAAGTTTATAAGTTTAGACTTATTAACAGTAGGTCTCCAAAATCGGTCATCTGATCTTTATCTGAATACTTATTAAGCATAATCTATGGCTTGCATACTTATGCAAGCCATAGGTTATGCTTCTTCATCGATAACTACGGTAATGACATTGTTTTGTAACGTTTTTTTATTGTGTTTACCAATTCGTGTCAACCCTACAAATAACAAATGAATCACTTCATCTAACATTTGCATTTTAATTGGATTTTAATTGTTGAAAAATTAACGTTTCCGTTCGTTCACCATAATTTACTACATCTCCGTTTAAACAAAGATTATTATTGACTAGCTGTTATCTGTGACTTTGCCCGCGTACAACTCGGAAATATGTATATGACCAGTATTATATTGTAGCTTGTGGTTGAGTCTATCCATCCATCCAGACATTTTGTAATATTCTTCTGCTTGTATAATTAACTTTTGTTGAATTTAAATGTTAATCGTTAATTTATTGATTCGTTTATAAACAACATTATTATATTGTTGCGTTCAAAGCTTTTGCAGACATAGTTTTGCAAACTGTAAATTAAAATGTAAACTTTATTTGCTGACTTTTATCATTATTTAGTGGTGTAAATGAACCCTACGTCATCATCATCCGTCATCCGTCATCAGTCTTTATCCCATTCTACTTGATGCCGACGTAATATATTCTCTTCTACTCGTATTCTCCCCTGTCAGATGTCACATCATCATTTAATTCTTTTTCATTCATATAAATACTCCTTGTAGAAGTCCATCTATCTTTGAACTCACCTTTTAAAATTTCAATTGATGTGTATTATACATAATCATAATCTAAACTATAAATAAAACTAACTAGTAATATGTAAAAAAAAGGAAAACATTCAAAGGGCGTCAAAGAATTCGTCCACATCGCTGTCAACGGGAACAGTGCCCAGTACGCTGGCAGCATTGCCACGTTGTATGGCAGTGCTGATTCGTGGACTTAGAAATAAAATAAATACAATACAATACAATTATTTTAGCCTTCCTTTAAACATGGCTCTAATCTAGCAAGAGAAATCCAAACCGTAACTCAGTTCCAACAGATTTTGTAATTTATTGATTTCCTACATTTTACAGGAAATCTAAAGTACTATTATTATATTTCGCACCAGAGGCAATGAAATGATTATATAAACTAAAACTATCATTATTTTAAAGTTCAGAATGACAAAGTATAGGGAAGTCTGTGGTAGAACCGTTAAAGATCTATTATTGGTTATACACACACCAAAAGAAGTTTGCGATCACATTGAAAAATCGATTTTTTTACGGTAGTTTATTTATTGATTTTTTCTTTTTTTATTAGATTCTTTATTTAAAACTATAGATATAAAATATAAAACATTGAAACAGTTCAATTGCTTTTAGTTCAATTACAAAACAAAAAACAGAAAATTCTACGGATCACAAACTTCTTTTTGTAAGTATACCTGGTCTTTCATATCTTTTCTCGTATCAGAGACAATAGGCTAGTTTGACAGCATTAATAAATTGCAAAACTTTAGGCAGTTGGTGAGAGCTCAGTATTGAAATATAATGATTATGTATTTTTACCAACATAAATATACGAACCGCTCAAGGGCTTATGACGGAAAAACTCCGTAAAAATTAGCACGGCACGGCGTGACGCAATTTGTATTTATAAAATGTCGTATATAGAGTGGATTACAGATTACTCTCTCTCACAGAGCAGAAGTTTACGTTCCAGCAGTGGGAATATTAGGTATCTATAGACTGATTATGTTATAAAAGAGCAACAAAAAAGTCCTCCACAATACTGTCGGGTGGTATTGTGCCCAAGAGACCGGCAGTGTTGCCACGTTGTGCTTCAATGCTTAGCTCTCTGGCCAAAGTAAAAGCCAGCCCTTTGATCTCGGGAAACGTCAACAAGATATTGGCTTTACATTGATGCGTCTATCTATTTTATTGCAGTAACAATCGCCTTATTACGAGTATTCGTATAAATCCTCGCGATTTGGCGTGAACACGAATTGCGCATTCCGATCATGATGTATCTAGGTACGTAATAGGTGGTATAAGCATTATCATTATTGCAATTTTATGTCGAATATTGGCAGTTTTATGGATACACTGTACGCATTCGTATGTGTTATCAATTAAAGATAAAGCAGTTGTATGTCCAAGTTACCCAGTAACAGGGTTAAGCAGTGTGAGCGATAATGGCGCCTCCTAGTGACCCTATGTGGCGCCATAAGAACTGCCAATTTTCCGAAATTAAATATATTAATAAACATTTTCTGGCTTGTTTTTCATTAAAAATTAAATGAAACCTAAAAAAGTACTAAAACAAAGATTGTATATATTTAATATTAAACTTAACACTTTACTTCACTCCACGGGTGCGCTCATTGATTCATATCTCTGCCACAAGGCGCGCTGCGATCGATATAACCCGACCACCGACTCCGCACATAGCGGTTTGCTATCAGCTGAACCCATATTCAGTCGCCAGGTGATTACCGCGATATTTCTGGGGAGGAATAAGCACACCATCATCATCTACAGCCTGACTTCACACTGTGATGGTTATCGGCCTCTAAGCCTCTCTTTACTCATCCAAGTTTGACCCGTGATAGCAACTACGTAATTTGCCCATGACAGGTACACTTAAATAGTCCGTCTGTGGTTAAGTCGTAAGTAGTAAGGATAAGTCTGTAGAGTCCGCACTCATGATCTGCGGAAAATTCGAAGTACTACATTTTTATGCAAGTTGATGTATAGTGCGATCCAACTAAGTAGGTCACCTTCTACTGACGCCACACCTGTCAAATCGGAACAGTTGTCTAATATTAACCGTACTTTTGAAGTGTCATTTGATCATAGACCTTTTTTTTTGGTTCTTTTCATCCCTCTTTGGGACAGGCAAAGGGAGCTAAGCCTTTGACCATAGACCCTGACCTTCTTAGTTGGAATGCATTATAATGATAGACACTAGCGCCGCGTCAAAAGGATTTCAGTCGTGGCGCGGACTCTAATCTCAATCTACAGTCTCTTTTAAGACAGGTTATCATTTATTTACACGTGTCTCAGAAAGTTGCGTAAATTCTCAAACACAAAAAACTAGTTTACATATTCACAAACATATTAATTATAATACTGCGTTTAAAAAAAAAATTTCAACACACTTTTTTGTAAATGTCAAAAACCTAGAACTACTACGTCTTGATTAAAATTTAAATAATTTGATGATGAATTAGGTATTAGGTATTTTAATGCGGTGAACAAATAAAACCGCGTGATTAAATATTGCACAATGGGTTTAATAAATTCATTCATAAATTATTATGTTCAGAATCAATTCAGCCTATCTTCAACTAAAGCTGGATATCGAAAAAAAGCCTATTCCGAGCCATACTACCCTGACTTCTGCCGTCAGCAACCACAATGTTGCCACTATCTTCTCAACTTTTGTCTGTTCATTACAAATATTATAAGACATTGTACAAATACATAAATATTAATTAAACTATAGAAATATAAAAATACTAAATTAAAATAAAACTTAACTATTATAGAGCATCGAAAAATTCATCGTCAACGCTGTCAGCTGGTAATGTGCCCAAGAGACTGGCGTCGTTGTCTCTTTGTATGGCAATACTTAGCCTCTGGCCAAGGTAAAAGCCAGCTCTTAGGTCACGGGAAGCATCATCAAGTCTTTTAGAAATGTCTTTGTATAGGCTGTGAGCTCTCGGACCCCATGGCCCTATAGTTTACAAATATTTGTTTTTTTTTTTTAATATAGTCAATATTAATCACCTTATCGACATTAAGTAACCACCAGATTTACTGGAGTATTTTAAGCGTTCCTTTTCTACTTCAGCAGCTTTTTCTTGCTGCAGCCAAACTAGTTTGTAAAATGATTTATTAAAAACTGATAAATTTACTACTGCTTAATTATACAAAATGTACAACTCCACTTTAGTGTAGAAAGGAACTAAGACGTATGTGTTTACTTTCTAAACGTTTCGGTTGAAATAGAACTTAAAATAAAATAATCTGACCGCATAGTTGCTCGCAACTTAGGAAGATTAATTTCAACTCTATAATTTATTGAATTTTATGTGATTCTTGATTTGTAAATTAAAATAGTGAATTTCATCTAATTTGTGAATATTAGCCGCAACTAATTTTTATTAATTTTGATGTGGAACGCGTGAAGAAGAGAACATCACGGATGATCAATGTTCTCTCGCGCGGTCCGCTTCCTCCTTCACTTGTATTACTGCTTCGTAGAAGGAGCTGACTGCTTCCCATCCCATCCCCTCTGGACAGCCACTGTGGCGACTGTCCAACTACTGCTCAAAGAGGGCCGGGAGTTACCGAAATTGCAGCGTGTCCGATCTCCTCTACCTAAGACAAAGAAGATTTTGGTCACAAAAGGCGCAGAACAGTTTGATAGATGGCACGATGTCTTAATTATTTTTTATTTTTTGCTTTCGGCAACATTGTTTGTCTTCACGGTTTCCAGAACAGATGTGATGAAATAAAATTAAATGGAGACCATCCATCCTCTCACTTTAAGCTTATACCAGTTTCTTATAGGAATATTTGCAACATAAAACTAGTTAAAAAAACCAGCCAGGGTGTGTCTCAACACCAACAACAAAATGAAAAAAAATAATGTAACTCATACATTTTTTGTTTCTTGATGTCGTAACGGTTTGCGTCAGATTTCTGTTATAATAATGTATCAAGTGTTAAGCACACACATTAATAAATTATTGCACACACATGCACTCACACATACTCACATTGTTGATTTTCACAACTGTACAGTCATGAGCAAAGAGATGTACATTCATCAAACAATGTGTTTCGAAGCACTATGTGATGCGTTTTTATTTTTGTCTACCTTAAATGGAAAAAAGGTTCACGAGTATTCACATATAGTCCTGAAAATTAAATATTCATTGAAATTATGAGTTAAGCGACATTATTTTTGACTGAAACTTCATAAACAAAAACAAGTCTATTCACTACATTGGGGTTCCACTTTCCAAACATTAACCTATATTTGTAAAAGCTCGGATACTACAAGTTAAGACTTATGTTTTTTTTACTAAGTTCATAACATATTTTAGTCCGTGACTGTACAACTACTGATAAATTATACAGGTATACTTTTTGTTTTTATTTTGTTTGTGACGCCTTTCACGTTAGTATGTAGGTAATGGTGAAGACAAAAGTATTTTTATACAGTAGGTCTTTAGAGACGGGTGATGAAGTTTTAAACATGGTATTTTATTATATCTAGCGGTTGCTGGCGACATTTTGTTTACTAAAAAAGTTCTCTTCATGACCATCATCTATGGCAGAATTTTTGACATCGACTCAATTGCTGCAGATTGTATAAAACATATTCAATTTAAGTTATTCGTTTTTGTTGTTCTTATTATTTGAAAAATATAATTGAGATAATTCCGAATATCTGCCTACATACAAACAGAAAAAATATTTTATCATCTTGAAATTTTTTCTTCTATTAATATTAATTAAAATCAGTAAATAATACCGTAATTATAGATAAAATTATCTCTAATGGACACTGGCGCAGCCGACACACAATTTATTTTTTCTTTATTTTTTAAATTGTTGTTTATATTTTAACTTGTTTTTTGTATTTGTTTATTTTGTATGCTCCTATTGGCTAGTCAAAATAAAAGTTTTTTCTTACTTTATAAGATGGATATGTTACAAAATATAGATTTTTGATAATGTGAGACAGAGACAGACAGTCACAAATACAGGGCAACGTAAGGTGAACGTCTTAAAACCTTTTTTTACGAAGTCTCAAGCGTGACTGATTGAATTGTATAATGTGGCTATTATGAATTAGTTTCACATTTTCCTCAAACCGCTACTTGTATTAAAGACTATCAAATGTGGTGTTAGCAGTGTATGAATTGAGTCTTTTGAAAAATGTTTTTTGACTGTTCAAGTTATTCTCAGAATGAAAGCAGATTTTCGAGGTCTCATTACTCAAGTACGTGCGTGGTATTTCCCTGAAGCAGATATACAATACATTTTAAGTTCATATACAAATCACACCACTCTTAGAATAATGCATTTCAGTAATACCAGAAAGGTTGGCTGAATCGTGTGTCCTACCCTGAAAAAATACTGTAATATAAAAACAAATTGAGACTTGCTACGCGCTACGTTGCTACGAGGCTACGAACTTTTTCTCCTATCGTAGCACTAAGAACTTTCATGTATAGAAAAAAAAACTTTTTTATTGTTTGACTAAAATGACAGGGGCTGATTACCTAAAATGGATAAAACTGTTTATTTTAGTGTTACACCGCTAACCGGGTACTTAAAAAAAAGATTAGTTTCAACCGCCTGCTAGTTGAGACTGTAGCTCAAAAGTATGTTTCAAAATAATTATTTTCAATTAAAACTTCTTAAATTCTTTGGATAAGTCAATTATAATGACCATACGACAGCTGCGTCCTCTGTCGTCGTCGCCAAGAACTATTAAATTGTGTAGAACACGGTCTACACTTTCTAAACTTCGACGTGGCGATAACTTGATACGAATATCATGTTTACGTGTTGTTTACGTAGATGGCGCTGTAAATACAAGTGTCTAAGCGTATGGGGTGGGCAAAACAGTAGGTAGTAGTAGGCAGATAATTATGTAAATCAAAGGCATCTTCTTTAGTTATCATAATGAATGAAAGCTTTTCTTCTGAAGTAGATCTTTTTTTTTCATTTTCGTGTGAGGATGTGGTCAGCCTCTGGTGTGAAGATAATTATTGTGAATACTAACAACTTGTTTGATTGATTTATTAGGTTATTTTTAAATAATCATGCTTTCACAATCTCAAGTGGCAGGCACAAGTTACTGAAATTATAGTCTTTAGTTAAAACTATAAATCGTTAGTGTCTTACATCGCTCATTATTAGGTCTAGTTAGCAACGAAACGTCAGTCTAAGATAAGCTTTTTTTTTTTTTATCGTGGTAAAATCATCAAATGAGTCCTCCCACCCAGGGCAGGGCGGGAGGGACTGTCAGACTTGTACTGACTAAAATCCACGGTGTCCTTCAATAGCCCTTTACGTACCGGGGTCACGGTAATCCCTTGGTCCCGCGACCCCGGCAGGCTTTGGCCCTCTACAGGCCCCGTCACTATGCTGACACTCTTTGAGGCGCGCGTGGAACACAACGCGCCGTCGACCCGGGCATGGTCCATGGTCGGACAGCGAGTCGCCCATTACTCGTTGCCCGCATCCCGCGCCTACGGTGGCCGGAGATCGTCTTGCGACGTCCGACGCCGTGGGCGTCTACCGCTGCGGCTGGGGTGGAGGGAGGACGCTGTCCTCTCCCTCAGGCGGCCCGCCTCCTCCTTCACGAGCATGACTGCTTCGCAGGAGGAGGCGACCGCCTCCCACTCCATCTCGCCCCGCAGCATGGCCTCGACCAATGCCGGGCGCGAGAGGTCTCCGCCTATCGCCGTCGTAAGGACACGGCGGTGCTCTGCCCAAGCGGGGCAGTCCTGCACCGTATGCTCCACCGTGTCCTCCGGACGATCCTCGCAGTGGTGTCTAAGATAAGCTGTGATGGAATACTAATTGCGGATTAATGACTACTATTTCATCCACTAATCTTAAAATGGACGATTTTTGAAATGTACCAAAGATTCGGTCTTTGAATACATTGTAGTACTTCTGGTGAGTTCTCGATTTATTAGCGGTCGGTCTTTGTCTTCCACACTTTTCTAAAATCTTCATCTCAGTATTCACACTCTTTCTTTTTTGTTTTATTTAGCGAATACACTCACGTTTGACCACTATCTCGCCTGATGGTAACCGAAGATGTGGTCGACTGTGAACCACGCTTGTCTCCAAGTAAACTATTTTCTCTTGACTTAAATACCCCAAGGTAGTAGCTATCTTTGGTCGCAAGACTCACGAATTACCGTGACCGAGGTACGTAAAGGGCTATTGAAGGACACCGTGGATTTTAGTCAGTACGAGTCTGACAATCCCTCCCGCCCTGCCCTGGGTGGGAGGACTCATTTGATGATTATACCACGATAAAAAAAAGGTAGTAGGTATCGGGAAATACAGAATACGGCTGTTAGTCATCCTTATCTATTAGTTAGAAGCTCTAAAAGTCTGACAACTAGTCTTACCATTGGTTATCGTATTACCCAGTTACTGGAGTTTCGATAGGCAATCGCTCCATGTAAAATACTGATATTCAGCTGCAGCTGGTTCGACTGGAAGCCGACTCCAATATATATGTGAAAAAGGTAGGCAGATGATGAGCTGTTTAATGATAATTCATTTTTTTGACATACTCTTCAACAAATTCTTTCGCAAAATCCTTCAACTCCATTGCTCCAGTTTCGCAGCAAACAAAACCTCCTCCTTTACTTTATAACATTGCACTCGCGACCTCTTTCGCAATGAAAACAACGAATTAAATGCTTTCCCATGCAACTTGCAAATACACACTGCACTGGCGGACAATGCGAGGTGCACACTATAATTTTTGCACACCACTACCAATTACGGTTGCATTCTGTCCAAGTCATTGGGCAATGTGGTTTGTTACTGATTCCAGTTTGATACGAGTAATTAAAGTTAGTTTTCGTTTCCTTGTTGAAAAGTTAAGAGCTTGTAGAAATTGGATCATAATTTGTTTCGTGGTCTTGCTATTTCAAAACTGTCTACAGGTAAATGACGTATGGTAGATAAATTAGTACTGTAACTAGATTAGAGGAATAACGAGTACATGACGTAACAATATTTTTGTAGTTTCCTATCTGTTCCAGAATACTGTAAAAAATTTCGACTAAGAAATTTAAAAAACATAATAAGATAAATAGTTTACTACAACACCTTTTTTTTATTACACAATTATCCTTCACTAATCAAGATATCTAATTAAAACCCTAATTAATATTCAAATGTAATTATCAAATATTTTTTTATTCTATTGTGTGCAAGTTTTTTCTTCCTCGTGTTCACAAATGCGTGTGAGCACGTAAGTAACAATGGGACAAAGAATGCTTTGTGCCGTGTAGTAACGTTTTAATACATATGTACGTACACACGAAGCTGTTCAAGTTAGATGTGCAATGACTGAAAACTGTGTATTTTATGTGACTTAACACTTCTTGTATTGTTGTCTGCTTCGGTAAAAGAATACGTGGAAATTATAAAAGTGGTCGGTTAATTTGGCACGCAATGTATATTCACAAATATATGTATATTTTTGTATATTTGTCAATATACATTGCGTGCCAAATTAACCGATAGTATACATGTGTATACTATGTGGTTTTTAATGATCGCCAAAATGACTCTGGGCCAACTTGGTGAATTGTGGCCTATCCTCACAGTGGAAAGTAAGGGTTGAGTATGATGTAACTACTATGTGATTCTTTTTAGATGAAAGACTAACATATATTCAGTTTAAAACTATGGTTTCGGTATAAAAGCTCCACAATTTACAACGCACGTTGACTAGCCAAAATATGTATAAAAGAACACCATCATCATAATTTCCATAAAACAAACATGCACTTGACCGAATTATGGAAGCGTGTCAGAATTCGAGAAGTATATAGTACAAGGTCAGTATATATATATAAAATGGACGGTTACTCCACTTTTGTTGACCTTAACCATCTTACGTAAAAGCGATTCTCACGGAACGAGCGGCCACGATGACTCGCGACTTGAGAAAAAGAGATTGAAAAATTTATATGTGAATAAAGACATAAGTTTGGCTCAGTGACTGTGTTACTGATTTCTGTGCTGTTGATTGTGGGTTAGATTCCATCTTAGTAAGTGTCTGGGTGTTAAATTATTTTGTAGGATTTAATAAGGTATGAAGTCTTAAAGTACCGAACTTCTTTCATCTATCCGTTTTTCAACCAAAGATTTATTATTACATACAAAACTGTGTGTTTCTGGTTTTATATGATACCTCAGATTTTTCAGTGATCCATTTCCCCCAAAACTATCTCTGCATTTTGGGTTTTCTGACTAAACTAGCCATATTTCAATTATATCGTTCTTATTCAAACATTTTCAGTTTATTTTATAAAATGGAACGGTATAGTTACAGTCAATTTATTATGTGGCAATAATAAAGCACATGCTTGGCCTTTGCCATTCCAAATAAATGCATTATAACACTTTTTGCTTTAAAAAAAGTCCAAACCTACTGTGTTCATTATTTGATAATAGCAGCAATTTTGCAAATAAAATAACATATTATTATAAAATAGAGTGTCTGTAAGTGAAGGTCATTCTTTATGATTGTTCAGCTACACCTGCGTTTGTTCATTTCCTCAATCAATCGATTATTTCCTCAAAAAAATGGCCTGTGACTTTGGAGGCCAGATTTGTAAAATGTGATATTTTTTTCTGTTAACCAATGAGTGTTTGTGTTTTTTTCTGTGTTTTTTTACACAAAAGCCATTGGTGTATTTATTTTATGTTTGTCTTTTAGAATATATTTAGATTTCTTGAGCCTCTTCGTGGCCAATTTCTTACTAAACATCAAATTTGAGGGAATACTCTCTAAATATTCTAATTCTAGATAATTTTGTATGTCTGTAAATTGGATGTTGTTGGACAATTCAAACAAAGTGCTTAATTATTAATTATTATTTAATTTTTTCATACTTTTTTACATTCATCTTAACCTAAAATGGTAACCTTTATATCACTACGTACACGTACGCTCATACATGCAAGACATGTTTACATATAAATATACAAAAATGAAGTGTTTTCTTTTTGCTGTGTCCCGGCCATTACTAGGCGAGATTATAAATAATATTTCAATGATCGCTTGGCGGATGAAAACTTTTTATATTAAAGCTAGTATTATTCTAATGGCTGTAGTAGGAGCCTCCATAGCTGAACTGGCTGGAGTGGTCGTGGCCGTGGTCGTGCTCGTTGACCAGCACGGGAACCTTCACGGGGACGGGGTAGGGCCTCTCCACAGCCACGGGGATGTGCTTCTCAACATGGACGGGGTACGGCCTGTCGACGGGCACCTTCACGGGGTAGGGCACGGGCTTCTCTACTGGGTAGGGCACGTGCTTGTAGACGGGGTAAGGCTCAGGGACGGGCACCTTCACGGGCACAGGGTAAGGCCTGTCTACATTGACGGGGTAAGGCCTGTCGACTGGCACATGAACGGGCACTGGCACTGGCTTCTCAACGGGGTAAGCGACCGGGACGGGCTTCTCAACGGGGTAGGGAGCAGGTACGTGTACGGGGTAGGGCCTGTCAACGGGCACCTTAACGGGGACACCAACGTGTTTGATTACGGGGTAAGGCTGGGGAACGGGAACCTTAACTTCAACCGGGTATGGCACGTGTTTCTCCACGGGGTAGGGTTGGGGCACATGCACCTTGACGGGGTAGGGGACGTGTTTCTCAACGGGGTACGGCTGAGGGACGAGGACCTTCACGGGGTAGGGCCTGTCGACGGGAACGTGGACGGGGTAAGGTACCTTCTTCTCAACCGGGTAAGGCGCAGGCACATGGACTGGGACTTTGACGTACTCTTTCACGTGAACAGGCACGTGTTTGACGACCTCGTAGGGCTGTGGTACTGGCACTTTCACGGGGTAAGGCACGGGTCTCTCCACGGGGTAGGGGATGTGTTTCTCGACGGGCACGGCGTATGGGACGCCTTTCACGAGAGTGATGGTCCTCGTGGTGTCGGAGTGGGTGTGCTGTCCGAGATCGTAGGACCCGTAGCCGTTGTAGCCATTGTAGCCTTGGTCATCGACGAAGTTGTATGCTCCGCCGACGCCATGGCCGCTACCGATGTATCCGATGTCTAGCCCGTGGATACCGTATCCATAGCCGAGGTTCAAGAGTCCACGTTTGTCCAACTTCTTGTCCAATGGCTCCGCTTTCTTTTCTGTCGTCTTCTTCTCGCTGGCAGCTGCGGCTGCTACCAGCAGGAAAACTAAGCAGAACTGGAACAGAAGAAAATTGACATTAATATTCGATACTTAACTTCTTATGCCTATGAATAACATACGAATATTATAATTATTTTGACCAAAGACTGCAGTCTTAGTAATCATCGAATCGAATAACATGTGAATTCTGACTCACGACAATGTCGCCATAATAAAAAAAAACGATGTCATCAATCAAATGGGTGTTTATCCTACAATTAGTCTTTTTATAATTATTATTCAGTATTTATAATGCCACTGCATTATGTCAATTATCAACTACGTTGCTTGCTCAAGTGTGGAGAGGAATTTGATGAAAAACTGAGGAAAACGACTCCACACAGTATTGGTATAAAAATATCAACGTCGAAGAAAAAATACGTTAAGAATTTATGATGAAAACATCCAATAACTCAATTGGTACAGGCACGCGTTTTTTTTATATAATTGGTCTGCATTAGTAGCCGAATAACAGAGATAATATCAAATCTAAATGGAAATAAAATTGATGACGTGATGATAAGGGTGATTCTAATTAACTTTCATCGGAAGCGAATCAAAATTCGTTGAATTCGAACTAAGTAGATTATCTAATTCAATGTCAATAACCTTTACTAGAACACTAATCTCAATTTATGAGCATTTTAATATTAGAAAAATCTAGATGTCTAAATTCAAATATCAGCAGTTTAAAAAACAATCCATTTCGAAAGAACTAGTTCGTAAAAGAATAGCTGCATAAAAACCTATTAAATCAATCAAATTACTTAATGCTGTACAATGGCTCCAAAATATGGCTTATTAAGTCAATATTCTTGTAATCGAACTAGAAGCATCGATGCAAATCGTGTCAATACACGGCGGTTATATAACGAGAGTTTAACGTATCGTTAAATATTCACTACAATGTTGCAAATAGTTAAATCAAGGTTGTGCAACCGTTCTTGCAACCAGGTGACATGGAAATGACTATCATCAATGACTTGTATTGCGATAGCCATGTAACTGATATTTATATCCATTTTATGACACCATAAAAATCCGAATCACTTTCAAATAATTATAATGATTTCCACCATAAAGGACTTTGTAAACTATCTATTAAAATTACTAGTATTCATTAGATCATAAATTATTGCCTTGTTAAAACGTTACCTATATTTTATGACATGTAAATTAATCCACATAAGTCAACCTTTTTAAACTCACACCAAAAACAAACAAACAAATTAGCAAAACTTTAAACTGGGCTTTATTAAACCAACATCATCAATTAAGGTCATATTATTACTTAACAAAACATCTGAATTACTCCCGTTGACCGGTCAGTTTGCAAAATACCCGGACAATACAATAATTGATGAAACATCACCCAGATTTTATTTCCCGATTGTTCAATAGGTGATTGAAAGTTATGCAGCAGATGTGACCTTGGTTAATGTTGACTAGAATCTGCTAAGTCACCGATTGGTGTTGAAAATAGCTAAGTACTTAATTACTAAGTATTTTAACGAAATCACTTTAATAATGAGGAAGTATCTATTTAAAGCCGAGAAAAAACAAACTAATAAGAGTGTGGTTTTGACAAACTATAAAACAGACATCAGACAGTAAACACTGGTGACTATGTCTCCAATCCCTTAATAGCTGCCTACAAATTTCCCTTCTAACATTCTAATACCAACTGTTCAACAAAAAACATACAAATCAACCAACAAGTTGAGAAATATCCCTCTAAACCTGTACATCTATTTGCAATAGTCATTTAAATAATATCACGCTAGATACCAGCCAGTAACTGCTCTATAATCGTCGGTCACAAATCGCTAAGTTAAACCTCTGTGGTGCAATCCGCTTGCATCGAGTGTTCTTTGTTCAAAAATTTTCCCAGCATTTTTGTTTTTCTTTGTGCAATTTTAAAAATAAATTAATTTGACCTTGCATTGTTTTGAATTTTGAATTGTAACAAATATTCTAGAGGAATTCATAGAAATTGTATCTTAAGTAAAAATAAATTTCGTAAAAAAACGTGTTGAATGCTTCGTTATTTGTAAGCCATTCAGTGGCGTTCCGGATTATTAAATAGTTTACGTCAAGTTAATGAAGCTTTAAAGTTATGTTTACCAAAACTATTTCCATATCTGTCCCACGACTGCCTAAGTAATGTCCACAGTTCAGTGTTGCGGCGCATATTTTACGAAACGAATACCTACCTTAACTGGCAGATCTGTTTACTTACACATCTACTGTTACAAAAGCCGAGCAGTTGTCGAGAACGTATCATTACCACGACATAATCCGCAACGTACGTGATCGCGTCACTGTACGTAACTGTCTGATTAAATCTTTCTTTATTCGAGTATTACGAAGATTGTAACCACAGTTTGGAGCGCATCTTTGTGACGTCAATTTGACCGCATCATACGCTTGCATAGTCGTAAAACTGACCTCTTTGGCACGTGGTACCAGTAAAACATTATTTGTATGTAAACCGCATGTTTTGATGACTATTCGATTTCTTTTTTTATTTTGTCATTTGAGTAAAACACGCGACACAGTTTTAGCAGATGTGTAATGAATTCTTTCACCATCTTTATAAAAAATGGTTCTTGTTTCCTAATCTTTAATTAGATTAAGTTATGATAAATTATTGTCAGCCTATTTTGAAATAGAAGCAATCAATGTTGTTTCGTAATTTTCGATTCTCAATACCGAAACAATATTTGAAAATTGGATCGCAAACATTTTCATTCACATTGTTTTAACAGAAGAGATGCTAATCAGTAAGGAAAGAGAACGAGGTCGGGCGGCGATCGGGTTGCCTCGGCTAGTTGCTCGTGGGATAATATTGCTTCTATGGTGGTTTCGCAACTTAGGAAATGGGTTGCAGATACTTACCTAACTGCAGCTTTTGCGATATGTTAATTTGTAGTATTCTGAAGTTTTTAAACAAAGAACTTACTTGTGGCATCGTTGTACAATTACTGTACTAGGGATTTTTAAGTTCAACTTACTCACAAGTTGAACTTACTGAACAATTTTATTATGAATTTAGCTTTAAATCTACTCTAAATATTTCTTCTAGCTATTCCACCGGTTTATCCTTACTAAATGAAATGGTAGTCGTTCTTGCAAACACATGGATTGTACCATACCTTGCGTCAATATAATACCAAGAATTATTGCTCCTATACATGGTCAAAGATCGCTGCTCGTTTCACTAATACAGAAAATGTGCCCGTTTTACTTTTCTTATGTAATAATGTTCAATACTACGGTCATAAACATTGACCTGTGGATTATGACATGGACTCGTGAGCATCTTATACATTAATCAAACTTGCGAGATTATCTGATGGGTAATATATGAGCCGGAGAAAATGTACGGCTGAGAAATTTGGACGGACCCGCGATGGCTGTTGTGTTTTCTTTTTATTATTTTATACGTAAAAATATGATCAGCTACAAAAGATACTACATGAAAAAAGTGCTTAATGAAACTCGATCAAAAACCAAAATAATAACAAATGCATCATTGTATTGTACTCTTAGTAAGCAAGTTTTTTCTGAATGTAGTTCCAGGACGTTGTGTTATGCCGCTTCTGCTTTAGAAACAAAAATAGATCTAAGAACATGTCAGTTTAGGACTAATAACATAAACCTTATAAGGCAAACCGGGTTATGCAGGAAACTAATAAATATTATCAGCTTTGCAATTCTGTTGGCGCTTGCCTTTGAACAAGTTATTTATTGCATTACGTTTACTGAAACTCCGCCTATTAATTTTTACTCTATTCCACCGTAATAGAGTAACTAAAAATTCATTAAATGGTCAGGAAGCTTTTAAGAACTATATAAACTAGATTTATTTTATAAAAACTGGACTAGAAAATCTGAATTAACTTTGAGTGTTTAATATATATAGAAATTTTAGAACAAGAGCTTCAAAAACGAAGAAAAACATAACGCTAAAACATAAAAAAGAAAAAGAACGCAGGTGCGGTGCGGTCTAAAATATAACACAGTATGTTTTCATAAATCACAAATAGAGTAGAATACTACTTAACTCTAATTGTGTTAAAAATATAAATTGTTCATTTACTCCAATTGTGAATTGTTCAACTTTTAAATGCCTAGTTTATTTGATAGTATCTTAAGTGTTACAATTAACATTGAAACGGTGTAATTAGCACTCAATCTCTCAATGTAACAAGTCTGTTGTATTGTATTTTCTCACGGGTCGAAAACTATTGTTGCGTAAAATATTCTCATAGCTTCGAAAAACGAGTAAGTACCATGTTTGTTTATTGCTTTATCAAAGTTATCTTATGTTGTTTGTTTTATCAGATTTTTAATAAAGAAGCTTCCAAGATTTTCCTTTGAATTTTCATTTTGCCAGCAAGTTTTTCTCATTACTTCTTGTTAATTTTTCTATCTAGATGTTTTCTTGGGTGCCTTTATGCAATTCACGCATTAACTGGGCGTTGCATTGACTTATGCCTTCCTGGACTCTCTTCCTTGTTAAACTGGACTGAAACCTGTTAGTCTTGATCGAGAGTGAATTCTCATTGTGATGTAATATACCATAGACCCATCAGTAATGCAAGCAATAATTTACACTTTAATGTATTTTAGCTTGACGTTTTGAATTTTCATTGTCAGTAGGTCGTTTGAGATCTCTTAGATAATTTTGTATTTGAATTCGTTGATGCAGAAATAAATGTTTTTTAGATTCAAATCTTTTTAAATTTAGGCTACTGAATGCATGTAAATTACTATCGTCCGGTTTTGTTTTAAATATAGATAATTATAGTTATTTACAACGGTTTACGATTTTATGATACCGACTTATTATTATAATTGCAACGCATCGCGATATAGGTATTATTGATGAATTAATATTTAATAACAGCAAAATGTTGACTTCAAAAAAGTGTGTCACATCCCGTTTTTCACACGAAAATTCTGGTGATATTTCACGTAGAACCTGTTCCACCATTGTCCAAATCGAAATTAATTTGAACGTTAATTTGTAAACTAAGAAAAATCACTCAAATTCTGAACGTAGATTAACAAACAATGGTATAACAGGCCCTACGAATCACTGTTTCACAAACACGGGACACACTTGCACTTTTTTGAAGTCATAACTTGCACTGCACTGCACTTCACACACTCACCGTTGTTTTCATAATGCCTCTTCAACGGTGGTTGGTGTCGGGAATCGAACTGGATACTGTGTTGAGTGTGTTGTGTGTTTTTATAGGTGGTTATTTGGCGATACTTTCGCCATTGCCCCCCTAGCGGGAATAGGCTGTTTTGTACTCGAGTCCTTCGTATTCGACTAGCCGTCGGACCGAAGACAGACGCGCCGTGCGTTCGGATTTTAAAAAATAATTCAAATAATTCTTCGCTCTAATTATTTCGTTTTTTTTTCACTTCAGTAATAGTTCATTATTTTCTGACATTCGGTAATAATCATCATGTGTGTTCATATCCTGAAATTCTAATTTTAGATCACTGCATATTTTAGTTTCGTGTCTTTTGCAATTGCGTATCTTGAAGTAAATATTGGTGTTTCCGCTTGATATTTTAATACTGGTCGGCATCCTGTTCAAAGATTACAACTTCGTCCGTAATAATTGTAATTTGCGGTGTATGATATATGTCGGTAATAGTCTAGATCGTAAATTATTTGGATTTCTAACACTTTACAAGTAATATATTAGTTCATATTCTATTGTTTGCTCTACTTTATGATTAGGTTCATAAACTACACAGCATTGTTCTTAAAGAAATTATTTTGCTTTCGGTTTTTTGAAAGAATAATAAAAAACATAAAATTTTAATTTCGGTAAACTTGGCCATGACCTCAACATGCACTTCGTAACTTTTTTAAACAATATCGCTTAACCTTTGTTACCTTAACCTTTGTAGTATCTAAGTTCGATATTCGGGTGAGTAATTTCTCTTAGTAAATTTATTTATGAAAAAGCCTACCAAACGACTTATTTTTGAGGTGTGAAAATCTTCAAATAAGTCCTCCTGTCCCCGGTGGAGCAGAAGAGGCTGTCAGAATCTTACTGACTAAAACCCACCCTGTTTCTTCACATGCTCTTAGTGTTCAAGGGCCGCAGCGCCCAACTTAGACATTTCCGCGACCTAAGTGTCAGGTTTGTTACTTGACAAACATAATTAAAATCAATTAGAATAAAATTTTATAGAAGCTAAGTTAAAACAAGTTTTAAACTCACTGCCTTCGATCAAATGATAGAGTAGCCAATTAAGTGATTATGCAATGATTAAATCAGAGTTGTTAATTCTTTCTTTGAAGGCGTGGTTAGCTTTGAACCAATGTTTTGATTAACCGGTAAACTTTGACCTTCGAATTATAATCATATGAACTAGTTTACCATGCATATTTTTTTTTTCGAATGTCATTGGGCAAGTTTTTTTGATCAGTAGTTTATAAACAATTAGTTAAAACGCTATAGTTTTTTAAAAATAATGATCCTTTGTGTTAGTGACCAATGTTACCATGTCAATTTAAAATTTATTTCGAACAATTGCTACGCTTAATTACCTCCTCTTTTATTAGAAGTTGGTTAATTACTTAGCTGTCTCTCTCTTTGAAGTTAAGCAGAATGACTCAGTTAGTACCTAAATTCGACAATAACATCTCTTTAGACTCAAACTTAATACGCAAGCCGTGATCGGATTGTCAAAACAGGGTACACAGCCCTAGACTACAAAGGGCAATCAAAGCAACAGGGTGGTTTTAGAACTGTCTCAAACCACCCTGTTGCTTTGATTGCCCTTTTACACATGACATGTCAACTATCAACGTCAAAACGTCATTTTACGTTAATATAAGGGTCGTTTTGCAGTTACATATTTTTAGACAAGGGTACAACAGATGTTTATCATTTTGTGGTAGGCGATAAAAGTCTGACAGTTCCTAATTAGTCCCTACCCAGGGATAGAAGATTCATTGGTTGTATTTTGTTGTAGTTGTTAAAAATAACAGTACTATACTTTACTACATTTCGTCAGTTAATACTAAATACCATGCGTATGTAATAGAGGGCAGTACGCTCGATTGTCATTAATCTTTCATAACGTATTGCTCACGACTACGCTTCATTACGTCTTTACGAAATTTCTTGTGTGTAGGATAAGTATAGATTTCTTTCAACTGATTGTAATCAACATTTTTCACTAGTTTGATATCCTCATTAGTGCGACCCATGAGTTTTTTTTTTTTTTTTTTTTTTCGGAACAGTTTTATATGGAATAGTGACTTACAATTACCATTTAAATTTCTTAAAAAATAAAATTTTTGATTCAGTAAAAACGTATTTTTTTATGATGTGTAGTGAAGACGAGTTTTTCTACATTCATTTTAATAAAGGATTTTTTTTCTAGTTACTGAAAAATTACTTTAAAATTCGAACATACACCCGACATTAATAATCAATCTGAATCCTTATCCCCTTTTTTTTGACGGTTGCTTCTGATTGGTCATCTTAAATAATCGAATATGAAAATGCTATCGTTGTTTGATTACAGAGAAAGATCCAACCGAAGATAGGAATTGAGATAGATTACTTATTTCCAGCGATAGACAACTTTTGTTTGAACAGGGATTCTAAACTGCAATAGGTACTATCAACAACAATCATTAGTGATCACTACCAAGGTACTATAAGGGGTACCATATTAATGCAGCCGTCTGTAAGTACCTACTATCTATTATGACAGCTCCGTTGACATAATTATGCGTAAATAGGTACCCACTGGATAATATTGTTCAACCATGACCTGGATCGAATACTGATTCATTTATTGTAATTTCTTACTTGTGCGTATTAATTAGTTTTGTAGGGTTTTAGTTTTATTGCGTTCTAGAGGATTTTTATCTGTGCGTGCGATATAAAATAATTAAGTTGTACAAATATTAAATTATACAGACCATTAAACACTCTGTATAATTCGTTCTAAATTGTATGAATTGTTCGCATATAGGCATTCAAATCGGTCTTTGATTTCTTTAGTTACAGACAAATATTGGGGATCAAGATTGCAACCGAGTTTTATTATAAATTTCCGGCGTAAATCAGTGCTTCAGAGCGCAAGGGTTATTCATTTAATCTTTATACTTAATTATGATTTAATAAATTAAATAAATACGGTATTTAATTAAATGTCTAACCAGTCATACACGTACGTTCTACTGATATTTGTGACTTGAGAAACATCCGTCGCGATCCAACTGACCCGACCTGAGTCTGACCGTAAAAGTCAAAAACTTGAAACGTCATTACATTAACTTTAATGTCGAATTATGTAATGAAATGGTATCTAGAACCTTTTATATTGACACCAGCTTTTACCCGTGACTCTGCTCATTTCGATGTCGGGAATTATACCGTGGTAACGTACTATGAGGATATCCTATGTCCTAATCTAGGACTGTCTTTTATCCATATCCGTTAAGCCCTTATGATAAAAAAAAACATCTTTGGATTTCTGTGCATCAGCCACTGAGTCTGAATTCGGGTACGGTTGATCGCAATAAGCTTCCCTGCAACATGGGACAAAATTTGAGTGAAGTTTTAGGTAAAACTCTGAATAACCCGATAGGTAATTTGACAGCAACAATAAATTGCTGTCGCGGGACTAACAAATACCGTGACCCCGGAACGTAAAGGGTTATTGAAGTACATACACCGTGGATTTTAGTCAGTGCAAGTCTGACAGTTCCTCCTGCCCTGCCCTGGGTGGGAGAACATTCACATTCACATGTCATTTTATGATTTAACCACGCAAAAAAAAAATTGCTAATTTAATTAGTCCGATAGCCAATGTTTTGAAAAGTAATGGACTCATATTCTTTCATAAAAAATAATGCATATAACAAAAATATAATCCATAAATTCGAGGGAGTGAGGGTTCGTGCCGTCAGATGCAAGTAAAACTGTACCTGCTTGTGACGTTTTGACAATTTTATAAGCGTTGTATCTTCGTCAATTTTGGTTTAAGTAACAAAAGAACCCCGGGTCGCGGCGCGTTGTGTTACACGCGCGCCTCAAAGAGTGTCAGTATAGTGACGGGGCCTGTAGAGGGCCACAGCCTACCGGGGTTGCGGGACTAACGAATTACCGTGACCCCGGTACATAAAATCCACGGTGTCCTTCAACCGTGGATTTTAGTCGCTACAAGTCTGATAGTCCCTCCCACCCTGCCCTGGGTGGGAGGACTCATTTAATGATTTTACCACGATAAAAAAAAATACAAGCGTGATATTATGTGTATGTATGTACATTCAAATCTTCAGTTGTAAAAATCATGTAATGCGTAACAACGTCCTAGTATTATACTGAAACCAGTCTCCATTAATTTTCAGTGCTGATTTTTAGTGAAAAATAGTTACATTGACTGGTTTTCAGTGTTATGCCTAGCTGCCTAAGTAAGTGATATTGTTACGAGCGACTGATATTATTACGCCAATCGATTAATCAATATAATTCGACATAATTAGGTGACCTGTCATACTAAGCTGTTAATTACAAATAAATGACGCATTACTGACAACAGTAGTGGCCTAGTAGTTATTGTTACAGCTCTGACTGTCTTGTATCGTGGGTTCGAATGGGCATTTTTTCGAGAAGTTGTTTTAACTCAACAGCTGTCGAAATGGTGAAGGAAATTTTAATAAAAAGGACATTGGCATAACCTTTGTTTTAGCGTGGTAAAATCGTCAAATGAGTCCTCCCACCCAGGGCAGAACGGGAGGGACTGTCAGAGTCGTACTGACTAAAATCCACGGTGTCCTTCAATAGCCCTTTACGTTCCGGGGTCACGGTAATTCGTGAGCACGCGACCGCAATGGCATGACCTACAGCAAAAGAATGGAAGACCTGTGACATGTACCAACACGCACTGAACCTCATGGTATATCCTCCTCCGTCTCACATACCTACAATATGCCTATGTCCCACTAGTGGCAACATTATAGACTTATTCAATTAGGTTGCCTTAACGCATTAAACACTTAATTTCGAACTATCGACGCAATAATCGCGAAAATTTAATTTGATTGCTATTAATCATAAAAAACATTATGCGATAATTATACAGGAAACCTTTTTTTTATCGAAAACTTAACATTGAAAGGGTATCGAGTCCTTGCTTGCGGATAATAATATATGAACATTGATTGTTATTATCAATTTTTATAGTACCTAAAATAACTAACATTTGTGAAGCCCGAGACTCAAAAACGGCCTCCATGTATTTGAGTGTCAATTAATAATATGCAAAAATATTCCCATCAACAAGGGATTTCAGACTTCAGATTTAACTGAAAAATTCCTGAGTGAAAAAACGCAATAACGCAATGGCAATTTGCGATTTTACCCCTTCTAATGTGTCCTCTCGCTCAAGACAAGGTAGAAGGGACTATCAGACTTGTACTGACTAATCCACCATACTCTTTCAATATCCCATAACATTGCATTTCAGGGCCTTCCCACTGGCTTAGGCTAAAAATTAAACCTAGGACCTCGTTTTAACTGAAGTGATTGCAACCACTAGACTAAAAGGGATTGTGGTAATCAAATCATAAATTGTATAACAGGATATCTCAATATTGAGTCATAACGGAATTGAAATTCTATTTTCTTTAAGGATATTTGCTAATAACATTTTAGGCATACATACAGGATGTTAGGTCAAAATAAATCATATCTAATTCTCGATGTGCCTGCAATTTGATCAAATTATGTTATTAAACAATGTTCGTAATGCTATATTTCGTTTTGAAGTGACGTATTTAGGTTAGCACCTTAATAAATCATTGGTAGTTGAGGAATCAAATAAACGTGACTGTTAAGGTTGCTTCGATTATTTATAATAGTAATTATTTAGTTTCTAAAACATAGGTGTTAACTAATGTTGCTAAATAGTTTCGTAATATAATGTATGTATATCAATCGTAATCGTATGAATATGGACGAGGCGAAAGAAGCAAGGTTTGTAAGAAGGAGCAGTACCCCTTTGGGGGAAAGGCATGACTTAATAATTATAATGTATTTAGATGTTATATTAAACAATCAGCGAGTTTGTTTTTAATTCATTGATTGATGATGATCGGTTCTATTTAATTTTATATACTCTAGGGAAACATCTTATTGCATTAACTTCAATCCATCCAATTCTAAATTCTGTTTTGATATTTTTTCGATCATTTCTTTACGTCATGTAATTTTAAATCTATGCTTCACATACATTGCATCAAAACCAAAATATTTATAAAAACTCGAAACTTGTATAGGTTTTATTATTATTTGCCTTAAAATTCATTAACCTCAAGAATTTGTTAATGTTATTGTAAACAATTGCTTATAAGGAAGTAAATACCCAGTTTATCGTAATAAGCGCCGTATCTTGACCCAAAATTGAAATCGTGGTCATTTTGATACAAATTTTGACCTTTAAAACACTGCCAATGTACAGTCACTTCCCTTTTTAATAATAATAGTAATAAGTGGTAATACGAGTATTATTACTATTAAAGCTAAATTGAAATCGTGTTTAGCCCTTAGATGTATGGTACTGTTAGAGGCTGAATTGATTACGTGATAATATTTATATCATGGTGGTTGCTATAATCATGGTTTTAATGAGGAAAATTCAAGGTAGATTTGGAAATAGGCAAGACGACTGAAAAAATTGAATTTGTCCGTCAGTAAGATTATCCATGATTTGATTTGCAATTGTATTTTTTAACGTGGTAAAATCATCAAATGAGTCCTCCCACCCAGGGCAAGGCGGGAGGGACTGTCGGAATTGTACTGACTAAAATCCACGGTGTCCTTCAATAGCCCTTTACGTCACGGGGTCACGGTAAATCATAAGTCCCGCGACAGGCTTTGGCCCTCTAGAGAGGCCTCGTCATTTTTGCTGACACTCTTTGAGGCTCGCGTGGAACACAATGACAATACTTCACGTCTAGGTATTAATTTTACATAGTTCTAGTGTTACGATCCCGAATAGGATTGATGCGTTTTATCTTTGTCAATATTCATTGAAGATTATAAAAAACGCATGCCCATTACTTTTAATGCCTTAACGGACTAAATAGATTATGATATTAGATGAGCACCTCAAAAAACGATATTTGTAACGACTCAGAAGAAGATATAGTGTGGAGCAAAATTTTTTTGAAGTGAAAACTTCTTTAGCGGCGTTGAGCACTTTTTCTGTAATGGGTATAAAATCTTAAACTCGCGTCACCCTGACCGAAAAAGCGTAGGACGGCGCAGGGCGCTTGCGTGAATGTTCGTGTGACTTTATTACTTTTAAAGAAGTTTGTATGCTGGATACATTCGTTGCTAGGTAACATTGTTTATAAAAGATGTACGTCACATTGGAAAATTATTGAAATAAAAAGTCAACCATTTTTGCGAGTTTTACTAAAATCTGTTCACAAGATATTTCCAACAATTACTATTCAAGTTTTCACTTCTGCCGGCACTCCCAGAGTGCAACCCGTCGTTTTTTTTGTCCAGATATGTACCAAATATAGTGTAATGCTCATCATTATTTGTGACTTTTAAGGCATATGAAGCAGTACAACCCACATTATATAACAAAGAATCATGAGCAAAATAGACCTTAGCAGCATAAACCAAACAATCACCGGTTACTCAAAAGAAAATCGTAAGCAATTCGAAATACGGTTTTAAACCGTTCCGCTCTCGTTCAGTGGATAAAAATGAATCGATTTACATGCCACACAGTGTACATTCAAGTACATAAATAAGTATCTATAATTATACTAAATATTGGAAAGGCTTTAGTCGATCAAGCGTGCCATACAATCTTATTGTAGGCTAGGAGCCCGGCTCACTTTTAGGATGTCATCAACCTATACATACGTGTACACACTAATAAATATAAATTTGCATATGTGAAAGACAAAGTGGGAAGTATTGATTACTACATTAAAGAAAAGGACACGCTGTGCTGAACCGAGCCAGCTACAGGTATAAAAATAGATTTTTAAACATATACTTGAATTTCATTTTAATTTCAAACACTAAAACTTGAATAATTTTTTTTTATAAAAGGAATTAAATTTCTAATTCCTCTCTTTAGAACACCAATGTATGATTGATTAATTATACTTTAAATGCATTTCCTAGAAAACAATACAAGCAAGTACATTTATAATTATCGTAGTTTAAAGTAATACTCTTTAACTTAAAACGAACAAAAATAAGTATATTATAACATTTTAAGTTCAAAATATTTGTTCATTTATGTTAATGTCGTAACCATGACTTCAGAATTGTATCGTATTTTGTAAATCTTAACAAACGTGCAATAACAATGAATATTTATTGAGAGATGAATATTGAATATCCACCGCGACGCCAAACGGCAATCCTCCACTTTAAAAAAACCATAATCTAAAATAAATTACCATGATGACCAAATACTCTTCCTTTTCTTGCTTGACATATTAGCGCAGAAAATGGAAAATAGTGCGGATTAACATGTAACTGTTTTTGTCCTTCATAAATAAATTAAAATATTAATGTCAGATGGCATCAAATTCTTTAACCGTAGCTCCGTGCCTATTAGCCGACCGGTTCCGGTCACCAGTGGCCTTGAACTCGAACGAATTCCCCCTAAATCTGGTGCATTGAACGAGACGCTGAACTAAATGAGTCTTTGTTAATTTCTTTTTTACATTCTTTATTTATTTTAGTACATTGTTGGGACTAAGTAGTTGCTATGTACTTTTATGTCATACTAGCTGCTGCCCGACCCCTGCTGCTGCAATAATTATCACTCGGGACCATATTTCAGGGATATAAAATATCCAATGTCTGCTCAATATCAAATATGCAATGCTGTGAGTACAGCACAGTATAGTTATTATTTTACATTATTTATTTCCTTTTTATAATATTGGAATACGATTATTTTGCTGCATGGAAGATAATTTCAATTTAAAAAAAACTGTCGACGGACATACAAGTTTTCGTATTGTTTTCCATGCTGCGTTTTTAAAGATTTTTCACTAGTTCAGCAAATCGCACCTTACAATTAATTAAGCAACTTTTTACGAGAAATTCATGCTCCATTTCTTGACACTAATCAGTTCACAAATTATCACATAATATCGAAACCAAACACTTGATATGACATTATTAGTATTAAGTTCTCTGTAAATTACGTGACATTCACCCAATTCCAGCAAGGTCGGGTTTTAAGCGTGAATTTATGAACTGTCCAAATATAGAATAAAATAGATCATGAGATAAATTGATTTATAATGTACTCGTACAAATGTACATGTAGAGTGTGTGAATATAAACACATTGAAAAGATCATTTGTTTGCTCAAAAGTTTGTTGGTTTAAACATGCTTAAATTTTAAGCATAATCAGTCTATAATATTCCCTCTCCTGGGGCACTTGCTTCCTCAGTGCCAGCCAGGCTCAGTGCAGGTGACATATGTCACATGTCTTCGAATTTTTAGTTTTGGGACATGGCAGTTTCATGGCTATGTTCGCACTCACGACCCACATCTCGCAAGGGGTAGTTAAAAACCTCATTTCTAGGCAAACGTAACAAGCTACTCTCAGTCACATCATCCATTTACATCAGATGAGAAACCTATGATGACACACAGATGACAGAAAGCGAAGCGTTTCCGAAGCGATACTGAACCGAAGCGAGACGTCAGTCCGATAGTTCTGTTACGCTATCGGATCTCTTTCGATTTGTATTGCATGCGCATGTGATTGGATTCAAACAATTCCATACATTACAAATAAAAAAGTCACGTTTCGCATTCGCCACGCCAGTCTGTTTGACAAAGGCTTAGTTTTTACAACTACGTAATAATATTAGGTTCTTGCAACCCATTCATTTCTTTCTACGTTTTTATCACCACAGGAAGGGCTATACCTCGTTAATGTAGTATGCAAACAAGGTTGACATCTATGACTCATTCCATGTGAATATTTAAATCGGCTCTTACCCAACCATTTCCATCTACAAAATGGGGCTAACCACGTTCTCACATATCTCAATCACGCACAGCTTCCAACAAATTATACTACTTCCCGTCAATTTATTAGTAACCTTTATTTTAAACTAGCTTTGGGCTTAAAGCCTCGTGTTCATAGTTTGTAAAAGTTGCGCAACATTTTTGCAGCAAAGTTAGTTTATTTTTGTATAAATGTTGTTTGCTACTAGATACATATATGTACGTCAAGAGACGACATAAAAGCTAGCTGGCAGAGACTGTATAAGGGAAGCTCAGAACCGGCTCAGTGGCGTACATTGGAAGAGGCCTATGTCCAGGAGTGGACGAATACAGGCTGATGATGAACATTTGAAAAGTTCAATAATATTAGTGAATGAAACTTTGCGTTATTCACATTGAACACTTGTTCTCTATTCAAACAGAACTGTGCCAAATTTCAGAGCCCTCCGTCCGTGTAATTTCGTAAAAAAGGACACAACTTATTATTATACACACAAAATTGAGCTTTATCTATAGTAAGAATTATTCAATCTTTATTATTTGTGTCACATCAAAAAAGATAATACTGTTTTAAGGAGCTTGAACTCTATCTCTCGAGCAAGCGCACATTATGCAACGTGTTTGCCACATGTGTTGCAACATCGCAAAATGTGGTTACTGCAACAACAAAGTTTGTTTATCATGTGTAGGTACCAAGCTTTAGATCGACCCGCGAATAGAAAGGTTACATTCAAGTTCAAGATATAATCGGCTAACCTTGTAATTTGCTGTTAATATTATATAAGTTCAAATGTCATTGTTTGGTGCTACTAAGCTGTGAACTTTATTGACCTATTGGCTCTTTGTTCAAGTTGACGGGGGACCATTTAATTTATTACATAAATGAATTGTGTAGTTACCTATCTATACTTCTATACTTATACTTATACTAATATTATAAAGAGGAAACCTTTGTATTTTTGTATGTTTGTATTGAATAGGCTCAAAAACTACTGGACCGATTTCAAAATTTCTTTTACCATTACTTAGAGGGATTCTTCCGAATCCGTATAGGCTATATTTTATCCCGGAATTTTTTTTTTTCAGAGAGCTTAAAAAATAAATGTCCACCCGTGCGAAGCCGGGGCGGGTCGCTAGTAACATATATAATTAATTGTTTTTTTTATGTTATTAGAATTAAAACTACTAGATACAGAGTCATTGTATGAATTTCCCAATCAGCCAGTTGTAATTAATTTTTGTTTGAAAAACGTTGTCCTATTCTAGGCTATTCGACTTTGTGTTGGGTTCGTTTACCAGGGTTGTTTCCATGTGGGTAGATTTTTGAAATATTAAAATTCATATACACAAACAGATGGACCCGGAACATCTGCCCGTACATCATACGTATATTTGATCCGTGCCTGAATCAAACCCACGACACCCAGCGCAGTAAGTAGTCGATTGCTTGACCACTGTGCCATCCGTCAATTAATTAGACAACTTGTGAACTATGTGTTTATGATATGACAGGCCTGTTGGTCTAGTGGTTAATGACCCTGACTGCTATGCCGGAGGTCGTGGGTTCGATTCCCACCCAGGACAAATGTTTGTGTAATGAGCACGATCATTTGTTCTGTGTCTGGGTGTAATTTATCTACGATATGCATGTATTTAGTAATATATAAGTATGTTTATCAGTTGTCTAGTACCCATAACACAAGCTCTGCTTAGCTTGGGACTAGATGGCGTTGTGTGATAGTTGTGGAATATTTATTTATTATTTATTTATGATGATTTAATCAACTATTAACAGCAATATGTTACTGTAAGCCTGTAACATGCCACTACTAGGCAAATGCCTGTCCCCATCTTTAACTTCCATCGATCCAGAAGAAATGAACTATTGGTAGTTTTCTCCAGCTCGTGCTGCATTCACTATTCTCCAGCTCGTTCTGCAAAGTCCTTAGTGGTGTGCAGCGATGCCAAACAAGTTCTTCAGGCAGGTTCAGGGTGTACAGCATATGACGTTCTAGGTATATCGGTCGTATCCCCTAGAAAAGTGGCCAGTGATAAACGTTAACGCCTAATAGTTTTATATGAACATTGAGCGTTTACTAACGCCTTTTTTTTACGTAGTAAAATCATCAAATGAGTCCTCCCACCCACGGCAGAGCGGGAGGGACTGTCAGACTCGTACTGACTAAAATTCACGGTTTCTTTCAATAGCCCTTTACGTTCCGGGGTCACGGTAATTCGTACAGTCCCGCGACCCCGTTTTACTAACGCCTAAGTTAATTAACGTTCCCACTTGTCTACAGAGCAACTTACCAACCGTATGCGCAACAGAAATATGTAATAATCATAATTGTATGCTTTTAAAATGCATACGTTCACCTTGCACAAACACAATTAATCATATTATAAATAGTTCCTCATCATACAATAAAAAAAAACAAAGAGTCAATTAAATTAGTTTTAAAACAATTAGCGAAGAGAACAACGTATGCTCGTAACTGGGTCATATCTACCTACCTAGCTACTACGTATGTTCGTATATTATACAATAAAGTGGGGCCTTGACTTGAAAGAAACTTTGTAATCATTGCAGAAGATGTGGTGTACGTAAAAGTTGCCGACATGCCACGTGACGTGAGAGCGGTCACGGTTTCACACAAACTGGAATAAGTTTGTAATACGCATTTTTTTTGTCGTTGTAAAATCATCAAATGAGGGCGGGGCGGGAGGGACTGTCAGACTTGTTCTGACTAAAATCCACGGTCCTTCAATAGCCGTTTACGTTCCAGGGTCAGGAAGGAAGGACACCGTGGATTTTAGTCAGTACGAGTGGGAGGACTCATTTGATGATTTTACCACGATAAAAAAAATATTTTTGTTGATATAAGGGTCGTTTTGCAGTTACACTTTTTTTTAGACAAGTTTAACAGACGTTTATTTTTTTGTAGAAAGGCGGTTATTTTCCAAAGTAAGTATTGATGGATATAGTTTAAAAACTTGTCAAGTATGACCTTTTCTAACTGTGAATCTGCGTGAAAACTGTTAAAATGTTCTTTTGTAAAACGATACTGACATTTAAAATCTCATCCAAGTTCCATCCTAATAAATACCTACCCGCAACAAAATGATTTAGCACGAAAGTCCTCTAAACTAATATCAGGCAAATTGTCAAATCAATCATGCTAAAAACAAAAGCAATCGATATGGGAAAATCTGCATTATATGAATAACAAAAGAAAATTGGAGCTATTGTTTTTATAGAACCTTCACAAACTGGGCCAGTGCGTTCCCAGCTTAATATGCAAAATATTACGTAACATTGATACAAATTTTCAACAAGTTATGGGCCCAGCACGCTTCCACTGCGCCACTCTGCTTTGTTGTAGGAGAATTTTATAAGTAGGTTTTCATTGTGAAAACCTCCTTTTGTAGCTGGCCGTTTAGAATGAGTAAGAAAAAGTAAATTGTCTTTATGATGGATGTTTTTATGATTGCCGAAGTCTGCCGAACTGAAACGACGTTAGACGATGCGGGGTGTTAGGATATTTTCGTTAGGGAATTTCTTGATTCGGTCGCCGCGCTTAGAGCCCGCGATAAAAGCTATGCAATAGCTTAAAAACTATTATTTTTTGGTTTATCGTCTCGAGACCTCCATCTGCGCCTACGATGATTCATAAGTACTAACAGCCTCCCACATCTTTCAAATCAAATGCATGTTTATAATTAATTAACTATCTGTAATCGTTTAATGATACTCGTATAAACGTATCAAATGATCATCATCTATCATGATCCGAGGGAAATCGAGAGCTTTTTGTAATGATACTAGTATTTTTAAGGTCGCCAATTTAGAGCGAATAATTAATTATAAGATATTTTATGTACTTCGTGATGTTTTGAAGGGCAGTGATTAGCAAAATCGGATGTAAATAACAAACAGTTGTTGTTTACACCATCAATTTTTACATAACACGAATGAGCGCCGCCACTGTCAAGTAAATTTAAAAAAATGGAAACATTCTTTTCGCATATTATTTTCTCAATGTTCTGTATATAAATACTACTAATTTAATTGGTCTACTTTAATATGGTGTGCTTTTATTTAACCTTCTATTGGTTTCAAGGCCGAATCAATCAATCAAATCAACCTACTGCTGTCCCTTTTTTTTATCGTGGTAAAATCATCAAATGAGTCCTCCCACCCAGGGCAGAGCGGGAGTGATTGTCAGACTCGTACTGACTAAATTCCACGGTGTCCTTCAATAGCCCTTTACGTTCCGGGGTCACGGTAATTCGTACAGTCCCGCGACCTACTGCTGTCCCTTAATGGAAATAGGCTTCCCCCTAGCATCGCTATAACTGCATGTAGTCCGCGTTCCGCATCGTCTACTCCTTAATAGCCTCCTACTTTGACATAACATCAATGACACACTCTATATCTATGTGATATGTCTGTCACGTTTTACTCGCGAGTTATTTCATCCCATTTGAGATAAAATATTCGCTGTCCTTTTTCAAATGAAGTACAAGTTACACCCTTATCCATCAACCCGCGCTGATCCCGTGTGATCGATGTGTGGACTATAGACCCATCTCTCACAAAGAGGGGCCTGCGAGACCCATCGGGAATATTATCGGATCATGATGTATGTATTAGATAGATAGATCTGATATTTTATATAACGAATACTACTCGTATACTTGATTTACATATTTTCAAACATTTTTCGACGGGTGACTTCTTATATTGTCTTATTGGTAAAATCAATTTTTACAAAATAACTTTTGCATGATTAAGAAGAAGGGGAAAAAATAATGAGGTAGCCTATGTCGTTCTACACCCATTATCTGCATATCCTTTTCTCAACCATGTTGGTGTCGGTTTCAAGTCTATCAGGATTCAGCTGAATCTGGTAAATCATGGAGGAATTGATTTTCTGACCTCCAACACCCAATTAGTACTTGGTAATAAGATATATCTACGCTTTGGAATGGGCACCTACAGTACTTTCACAGTTTTTATGTCTTGTGACTGGGACTGTAGCACCGTAAATATTTCTAAACTATTTTATTTTACTTTTGTCTTGTCAAAGTGCCTGTAACTGGCCTACTTGAAATAAATGATTTGATTGATAGATACCCTTTGATAAGAGCCTCTGTCAAAGATCTAAAATCAACAGCTGGGACTGACAGCATTATAGGCTAAGTGTTCTCCGAGACACAAAACAACACGGTCTGTGATGGTCACCCATCTACTGACCAAATTAGACAAGCGCAACTTAACCTAGGAAATTAACCCGTGATACTCTTATTATGTAACTACGAGTTACTAGAAAGAAACAATAGGTACACTATTAAAAACAATAAGCAATCGCCGTGAAAGCAAGACTTTTGCAACACGCCACTGACCTCTACGACCTTCACTAATCTGAGATGGGTACCTGAGTTGGGGTGAGGAACCTCGTAAAACCAGATATTATGCACAATGTCGTGTATGAAGGAAAGTGTCTGTGAACTTGGTGGGCGACCTTCGCTACTGGTCTTGGGACACTAGGTTAAGAAGGTTTTTTAGAATGAGTTTGATTAAAAGATTCTGTTATTTTATGATAAGTATTTTTAGTCCTCATCTTCACATCTTTCTTTTTCTGTACCCAACTGGGTCCAAGGGAAAAATGTTTACCACCTAAGCCTACATTGTGGTTGATGTAATATAGAATCGTGTATTAAGATTTAAAGAGTACCCATTTTTTTTTATGTGGTAAAATCATCAAATGTGTCCTCCCACCCAGGGCAGAGCGAGAGGGACAGTTAGATTCGTACTGACTAAAATCCACGGTGTCCTTCAATAGCCCTTTACGTACCGGGTTCACGGTAATTCGTGAGTTCCGCGACCCCGGCAGGCTTTGGCCCTCTACAGGGGGGCCCCGTCACTATGCTGACACTCCTTGAGGCGCGCGTGGAACACAACGCGCCGTCGACCCGGGCATGGTCCATAGTCGGCCAGCGAGTCACCCATTACTCGCTTTTGTTTATTTTTTTATAGTTTATATTTAATTATTAGTCAGTTTATATTTAGCCTTATTTGGTCTTGTTTTCCATCAAAACATGAGCTTTTGTTTTAGTTTTAAGATGTGATCTGAGATTTGATAAAGCTCGCACAGACGAGAGACGACATTCATCTTGCACGACTGTAATGTTTATTTTTATTGTTTCAGGTAAGGCAGCAACGTTTTTATCTTCCAACAACATTAACAAGGGTATGGTAAGTTTGATGACTGCTCGAACAGTCGGACTTCTTCAGGAGCGGTTAATATTGACTGATGGAGCAGTTAACGAGCAGTTTGTATTATTTTGATCTATGACTAGCCCCAGTCGTCTATATATGGGCAGTATTAAAAGGGCCCCGTGAAAGAAAATGAAATAATCTCATTTAAATGGTGATTGGTGACAAGAAAGAGCTTTCGTCTTGATATTTTACCACCGAAGGACTTTATATTTTACTTAGTCAATATCATACACATATCTACCTGTTTAAGGTACCGCATAGATAATTTAAAATTCACGTATTGTCGTTTCCTTGAACCTCTCACCTGTCAGAGTGGCTTAGCGCAAGCGTATGCGCACGTGCCGTACCTACTGCAGTTTAAACAAAAGGAAACAAAATATTTTCTTTTGAACAAACGATTAGTCACCGGCCCAAATCCAGTGCAATAAGAAATATATTACATGACGTGTTACCGAGGTCAAAACTGTGTAAATCTACGAATAAAAAGCTGTAAATTATTTGGTAGACAAGAGAAGGGTTCCGGGTAAGTTTTAATGAAGAAAAAAGGTCTTTTACCCTGATATAATAATGTAAACTTGAAAAGTAAACTTAAGACGTATTTAGTTAATAAAGCATACTATAACATTAACGAGTTCCTAGAGGAAAGATTTATATTAACATAGCAGCTTATTTGATTTGATTATTATTACCAGTCTTTTTTTGTGTTTATTAATTAACAATGGAATAATTTAATTTTTTTAATTTTTATTGTTGACATGTTTGTTGTTTTTCAGTCTTAATAACTTATTTTTGTTTTTAATATTCTGTTTGATTTTTTTTTTTTTTTTTTTTTGTTATTTTAAATTTATTGCAATATTATTATTATTGAATTACTTAATTTATTGTTATTCTATGAGGATAAACACTTCTGGACATTTGCACGTCACATCATGTGGCAAACATGCTGTACATAATAATGTTTTTCGTGTTACCATCTTACATGCATGTATTTTCTTGTATGTATGACACATGTTTAGCAAATAAAATATTATCTTATCTTATCTTATCTAAAGTTATTCAAACGAAAGGCGTGCATCTTATCTTATCTAAAGTTATTCAAACGAAAGGATTTTCTATATTTTGGGTTTCTTGGTCTATAGAGGAATTACGACGAAAAAGAAAGTAGTGTGGTAGAACTGTCCCATTCAAAAAGTACGTACACTGCCACATACTACCTTATGTATCTTAAAAGAAAGACAGTCACACACTTTTTTTTATCGTGGTAAAATCATCAAATGAGTCCTCCCACCCAGGGCAGGCCGAGAGGGACTGTCAGACTTGTACTGACTAAAATCCACGGTGTCCTTCAATAGCCCTCTACGTTCCGGGGTCACGGTAATTCGTACAGTCCCGCGACCACAGTCACACACTAGGATAAATTAAGTAAACGTCGACAGTTAGATCTAACGAAGTTGACCCATACACGGTAAACCTGTAATAAATTATTTTCCGCATTCAAGTGAATTATTATAAATTTTCACACAATATCCTTGCCACATTCTTTGTTGTTATTAACTAATTTAAATCACTAGATATATTAATTGTGTCTATATATCTTAAGGTGAACTATACAGTTGTTTTAAACGGCTATGTCGGGTGATCGCAACCAATAAAACTATTAAGTATTTAAATGTTAGAAACAAATATTTCAATAGTTACTTGCTTTTATAAGAATGACCTGTTCAAATAAGCGACACGGTTCGCGCAGTGGCTGAGCGATCTGATCGACTACTGTGCAGCGTGTCGTGGGTTCGATCCCCGCACGGAACGAATATTTGTATGATCAACAATTAGTTGTTCCGGATCTAGGTGTTTGTGCATGTGAGTCTATGTTTGTAAATGCACCCACGACACAGGAGAAATTCCTAGAGCGGGACAACTTCTTTAAAATTCTTTCTCATTCTTTATAGTTTAGAATTAGATTCAAGTTATTTTAAAGGTCTTTTTATCCAAAAATCGTTTTGCTTATTTTATATTGACTGTACAAAGTAATAAACAAAGTATACGTACCTATAAATTATGTACTACCAAAAACTACAATAATATAGACATAACATTTGACAAATTCTTAGAACATACCCGAAAAATATTAAAAGAAAACCGAACCTGATCTTCTTTTGTGATTTATCGATAGCATAATCGAAAATACTGGAAAAAGAGGTCCACAAAAATTAATCAATTTAAAAAAGATGGTTTAAATTGAATTAAATACGTCTTACAATATAACCTGCCAGAATTGTGTAACCTAATCAGAGTAATCGAACAATATCTGAGTACAATGTAGGCTACTACGGTTTCAATATTACCTAAACACCATTACGAAACAGTACCTGAAGGCTCTGTAACAAAGCCATTCAAAATAATCATTATTCCAAATTCTCAGTCCCTTAGTCACTTCTTACGACACCATGAAAGGGTCCTTTCCGCTTGTGCCCGTAACCGAGAACCGTGTAGCAAGGTAAGCAGGCTACTTGTCCAAATTCCTGGTGGCCTGCAAACAGGGCAACTTTTTGTTGGGTGATAGTGGCGCAATTGCATCACGCGTCAAACCATAATGATTTAAAATTAAAGTCGAAGTTGTTGTTTTTTTTTTGGAGATTGGTATTGAGATTTGAGAACATATTATATCTTACATCCAGGTTTTTTTCATAGCACAAATACTATATTTGTTTACTTAGATACTAAGCAACAACTCGGGTAGTTAGCTATTGAATTTGTCGTACAAAGCACTCAACAAATCATAACAGCAACAATGTCTGAAATTCAATATTAAGATCATTTGTTAAAGCACGAATCACACCGTTAATAGACACAAATAGTTTTGGACCCACAATTGTGTCCCAACAGTGTCTCAACAAAAAGTAGCCAGGTCTGTAGGTCCAAATGCCGCATAACCAAACTACGTACATAACCTAATCCACTACCAGTATATGCCATCGGGTGATATCGCAATGCATCCGGCCAAACGTCCTTCATTTACACCATACTTTTACTAGGCCTACGATTTATGAATTAAAGTCTACTTTACGTAGCTATAGCTGTAGAATATTTTGTCGCGTAGTTTTGTCGGTGACGAGATTTTAATCGAGTATCTTTAAGACGAAAAATGTAGTACAGGTCGACAGTTTGAATGACCTAATAATTGGCAGTTCATATTTTCCTTAGTAGTCTGAATTCCCAAACAAAGCAGGAGTGATAGTTTTATATTTTGAAGAAGATGCACTGGGTTAACAATAATAATTAGGATGTAATGAAATGATCACACGTGCGTGAGCGAAACAAGGAAAGAAAAAACACGGGACAGATTAATTGACATAATTTATCGAAAAGTTTATGTTAATCCTGATATAAGTCATAATTGAAAACATTTTGAAAGGAATTGTCACGTATGTAGGACTTCTGGAGCATTTTCCTTGTTACCGAATAAAATATGGACCAAGATCGCAAATGTTATGTAACCAACGTAACAGCTAGTAGAGCAAAATTTTGAAACTGACTGCTTGTACTTCGGTAAATCTTGTAATACTTGCAGTGGTATTATAGTCTACATAAATCATGACTAACTGCTTGATTTCCTCTGATTGGTTCACTGGCGTAGGCTGATAAACGTTTCTTAATTCGTAGGAGTTTATAGGAAGGTATTGCACATCATTCTTAGGTCAATTGGTCAAAATGAGGGAGACTTTACAAGCCAAAAGTTCCAAGAGTACTTTTTCTTTGGCCTATCATTATCCTCTAATGAATTCTTATAGTCCTTGCCTAGCACTACCCTTCCTTCTATATAATCCCTTCATTATCACTGTCAGTCATGTTCCACCCGCTGTTGACTACCAGCCTGGTCTCTTATGCACCGTGCCTTCCCTGGCCTATTTATTAAGTCTAACTCACGGTCGATCCCTTTTGAATGTTATGCATGTTCTAGAAAATGTCTTCTATGCATTTGAGATTAAGAGCCAAGGCCTTGGCTGTCTTGGTTTGGCCTGTCTTGGCTCTTAATCTTATTACACCCATATTCAATCCATCATTTATGATCTACTAGCGGTTTCCGCTACAACTCGAAATTGTTATCTCACAGCAACATACTCCTAATACAGATATGTGTACCAAATTTCATCCAAATCCATTGAGTAGTTTTTGCGGGAAATAGTAACAAACATCCATCCATCCATTCTCACCAACTTTCGCATTTATAATATTTGTATGATCTTGCTTATTCGTTTCTTGCACCTACAGCTAGGTACTGTAGATTTGTTGTCTTAGACCCGCACAGCTCACCGTCAGTCCCCTGCAGTGATCAAAAAGATAACCGATACAATCAGACAGTCCCTTGTCGGCACAAAATCGCCAGTGTCACTAAATGTCGCAATGGTCAGGCATTTTAACGCGTAGTTTCCTTCTCCCGGGCCGTGTTCCGCTTGCAACACGACATTGCGTATGGCTGGGATTAGTCGCACGCGCCGCTGCGACGCGATTATCAATTCTGATGACATACTGTTATTATGGGGCATCATTTGTTTTTTTTATTCGAATAGTGTCACTGTGATCTTAATGATAAAGTGTTGACCAAAGCTTTTTAAGTATTCATGAATCAAACAGGAAACTTCTGAAGATCAATATGTATCTTATTGGGGATAAGAAAGAGGATGACTACCTACAGAGATAAAACATAAAATGGAAAAAGAAGACATTTTTTGAGTCCACCTCAAATAAATTTGAATTGGTGCAGAAAAATGATTATAACTTAGTTTTCATTAGGTCGTAATTTCCTTTTGGTTGCCTTGAGTTGAAAATCATTTCAAAGAGTCTTCCCGATCGGGTGGAGCTGAAGGGATGGTCAGGCTCTTACTCACTAAAAACCACCCTGTCCCTTCGGACATCCTTTATTTTCCAGGACTGTGGTGCCCCGTTTAGACAGACCCATGATCCCGGGGTAGTAATTTACTTGATGTATTAATTCTGATAAGTTTAAAAAAATTACCCAAACTTGCATAAGGCACGTACTTCCAAATGTTTTTGTCTTCTCTACCAACACAATGCACTCAGTCAGCCAGTCAATCATGATCGTATCTTTTAACACTATCAGTCAACAGTTAATCTAAATCAAAGCCAACAAGCAAACACCTGAAAATGAACGTCTAAACGTAAAAAATAGGTAGTGTGTTAGCACGCAGTTGTCGAGGCGGAGAGAGGCGATCGCGCGCCCTTCAAACGAGTCCGGCTACCAGTTCCGGTAGCTGCAACCGAACAGAACCGTGAAGGTAGTGGATACGGCATTCATATTATACAGAAGCTAGGTAGTAAAATATCAAAAACATACGTCTTTGCCCAAAGCAAGTACTAGTGCAAAAAGTATGCATATGTATGTCCCGGGTCAACGGCGCGTTGTGTTCCACGCGCGCCACAAAGAGTGTCAGCGCAATGACGAGGCCTCCCTTTAGAGGGCTAAAGCCTGCCGAGGTCGCAGGACTAACAAATTACCGTGACCCCGGAACGTACAGGGCTATTGAAGGACACCGTGGATTTTAGTCCGTACAAGTCTGACAGTCCCTCCCGCTCTGTCCTGCAAGGATTCATTTGATGATCGTGGAACATGACGATCCGTCAAGGGGTGTTAAAATTGAAAATGGATAGGTAACTGCAAATAATAGATACTGGTGAGTCTTTGGCATAGTTGGCACAGACTTACCTATTGACTGGGGAACACTTATCGTTCAATGGATTTTCAGCTGGCTTACCACCCTTTGGCTAAAACAACCCTCTATCTTTTAAAAGACAAAAGGATTAAAATATTTTTTTTAAAGCAAAGATTTGTACCATGACCTGGCCCTTGGATTAATTTTCAGGATTTGTCATATATGACGAAAACTATTTAAGGACCGCTGGTAGACCGTTTGCCATAATTGGCGAGCTCTAATAGGTCTTGTCAAAGGTCTACATTCAAATTTAGAATTCCATGGGCGAGTCGCAACTAATGCAAGCACTGTATTCGTCACCAAATCCGCACATGCATGTGATTTCGACACTCCATGCATTTCGTCAACAACATTATACATGCTTGACTTCTCCAAGTAGTTCTTAACCTTCGTACATCTTATCCAGTATGACACATTGCAACGACACGAAATAATTAAAACTTCATTCACATATAGATCACAAGATACGACAATCAGCCAGGATAAGACAAGCACGGTCCATTAATCACGAGTGAACTAAAAGGAAGTCGAGTTCTGTTTGTTTGTTTACGAGTACAAGAGTACTTAGGTAGGTTAGCGAATAATTAGACCAACCTCCAATTAAATGGCAATTAAAGTTTTGACATAAAACATACAAAATCGGAACCGAAAGGTTAAGTGTCCTTCTCCCATATTTTCCCTTTTCATCATTCATTTTAGGCATTACCGAAAAAATGAAGTGAAATTTAAAACGTCATACAAATGAATATCGATGATCTTTCGTCGAAGAAAGACAAAACCAAAAACCAGTGATGTCGGTGAACTTGGCAGATCATTTCTCAGCAGAACCCGAATAAATGTGGGTTCTATGGGCACGTGGCTGAGTTCTAGAGTTCCTTATACTTTTAGACATAGTTCTGGAGTTTTGTCTGAAAAAAATGCTTTGTTAACTTCCGTCGGCATAAATTATTTTTATATTTTTCAAAATAAATACTTGTGTGAAAACTGATTTAGACGCCAACGGCCCTTCTACGCACGTTTAATTGGATTCTAATTAATCAAAAAAACACTAATTACTCAGTGCGTACAATTAATCCCCACTTAACACTAATGTGTTTGTCCTCGCGTGATGGCTGAACGGATATATTTGCAAAGCATTCTGATCTGTAAGATAATTTGTATCCGCCGTGTAAGATGAAAGATATTGAAATTAAATTAGGTTACATTGGATTTGGTACAGGGTCATTACAAAAAATGTTTAACATATTTTTCGATATGTACCTTTTGCTTTGATTATAATTAAATAGTTGACAACCTTTCATTCTTCGCTACACACAAACCTACGAGTACATCAGACGATATACGAAGACCAAGGATCTGTTGTGAGCTGTGTTTCATTTTACGTTTATTTGATTATCTCTTATAGGGGAACAGTGTATAAGACGGGGACGCGATGTATAATAGAATCATTCACACTTAAGGCAAACTTAACACAGCACTAACGTAGCGTAAGCGCCAACAGGACGTCATTTGCATGCGGCCATTAACAAAAATGGCGTCTTGTTGGTGCTTGCGCTACGTTAGTATTGTGTTCAGTTTGCCTTAAGTGTGTGTTTTCCCATCATCACCCGTCTTATACACTGTTCCCTTAAATTTAAGGGGAATAGAATTTTATTCTTAACCTTATCGATGACACTATCAAATCAGCCAAATGCCAGGCCACTTCTGCAATGGGCGACTCGCTGTCCGACCATGGACCATGCCCGGGTCGACGGCGCGTTGTGTTCCACGCGCGCCTCAAAGAGTGGCAAAAAGAGCCAAAGCCTGCCGGGGTCGCGGGACTCACGAATTACCGTGACCGCGGTACGTAAAGGGCTATTGAAGGCCACCGTGGATTTTAGTCAGTCGAGTCTGACAGTCCCTCCCTCCCTACCCTGGGTGGGCTATTTGATGATTTTACCACGATAAAAAAAATGGTCACTTCTGCAGCATCCTCGGTAGCAGCACAGACGTTGCTTGTTATGTTTCTATTGGGGTACAGCAACAATGTATAGGAGGTGACGAATATCTTAAAAAACTGTTATACCACTTCTCAGCACTCCGATGACGATTGGTAGGTAAAGCATCAGCAGAGGAAAGCAAGCATAATAATTATGTACTCTAAAAATTAAAACACGGTTGGCGCAGTGGCTGAACAATCGACCGCTATGCAACGTATCGTGAGTTCGATCCCCACACGAAACAAATATTTGTGTGTTCTGCAAGTATTTGTTTTGGCTCTGAGTGTTTGTATATGTGAGTTTCTATGATTGTAAACCCACCCACGATACATGAGTAATTCCTAGGCAACGAATTAAAAAGAACACAACAATAATAAGGGTATTGTTCTTGAACACAGACATTTACGAACTTAACGAGAAAACTTATTTTGTCAAAAAAATCTGAATGTGAATCTCAATCGTTGGTTGATGAACAGACCTTCAAATCTTTCTGCGATAACCACAAAAACAAAGAAGTAATCAAAGGGCGCTTACGTGAATGAAAGTGCATTAAAAGTTAATGTCAATGACCTCATAAGCCCTGGTATATGTCAACGATCAAGGCTGACACGCCCGCAAATGTCATACAGTGCGCTTTGACTCAAATGTGCAAGGTTTGAACCCTGTTAGCACTGTCAACTTAGGTCTACACTCGTAACTTACCATGCCTTTGTCTTAATACTTATTTTATTAATAACTAGCTTCCGCCCGCGACTCCGTCCGCGAGGATGTCGGTCTTCGCGTGGATGGTTTATTTCTCGATTTTGAGTAACTCTGGCAATGGCATCTTATAAATATCTATTGGACCCAAATACGGCTAAGCCTATAATAATTAAGGAGATCGCGGTTCTACAGAACAACGTCTAGAAATAAAACTGAAAAATAAGATTTTTTTCCTACGTATTTTTTCAGGATAAAAAGTATCCCATTTTATGCCCAGAATAATAAGGTATAATTATACCAAGTTTCATCGAAATCGAACCCTTAGTGGAATGTACATGCAGGCATCACGTGAAACGTGATGCCTGCATATACAGACAGACATAAAATTTTTTAATCACATATTTGGGTTTGGTATCGATCCAGCAACACACCCCGCTATTTATTTTTTCAATATTTTCAATGTACAGATTTGACCCTTCTACAGATTTATTATAAAAAAACGATTATCCGAATGTGCGCGATCATGTCGATGATGGGCATAATTTACTCCTTTTCTTTCAAATCATGAATTTAGACAGAGGAGAATTAAATATGAGATTAATGATAAGGGCAGGAATGGCATGATTCAATATAACATAATATACATAATCATACCTTTATTACCATACTAGCGGGCGCCCGCGGCTCCGCTCGCGTGAATGTCGGTTACCGCTGCAAAAAGCCTACTCAGGAAAGACACAGTCAGCAACATGATTTCCAGGTCTATTGACAGACACCGACACTAACATCGATCATCACAAACACTCGACATAGATAGATTTAGTGTGTTGCGGACTTTTTTGTAGATATTTATAAGTTCAACAATTAATTAGAACATTTTATGGTTCTATCTTTTATATTTTAGGCAGCGTACGCAAAATAAGTAACTGTTCTGGTTGATTTTTTACACCTTGTGGCCGAAAAACCTAAATATCTTACGCAACCCTATTTTTCTCCAAAATAAAATACAGCCTATGTTACTCGTGGATAATGTAGCTTTCGAATGGTGAAAGAAATTTTTAAAATCGGTCCAGTAGTTTTTGAGCCTATTCATTACAATCAAACAAACAAACAAAGTTTTCCTCTTTATAATATTAGTGTAGACTAAAATAACTAATTTCGTATCCACTATTGCTTCAACTATAAAGAAATTAAATGTGAACTAATAATATGTTTAAACACTACCAAAACCTCTAATACCTATTTCATAAAATAACAACAAAACAAATCTAAAAATAAACTATTCAAAGACTAAAAGTAAAAAGGGGCACACCGCAATCGCGGCGGTAAGACCCCTCTTTGAGGAGTGATAGGCGTCACGGCGTCCTGACCTACCGCATGACGCAGGTCCTCAACGGACACGGAAGTTTCGGGAGGTACCTGTGTCTGATAAGGAGGGAAGAAACGCCTGGGTGTCACCACTGCGAGGATCGTCCGGAGGACACGGTGGAGCATACGGTGCAGGACTGCCCCGCTTGGGCAGAGCACCGCCGTTTCCTCACGACGGCGATTGGCGGAGACCTCTCGCGCCCGGCATTGGTTGAGGCCATGCTGCGGGGCGAGACGGAGTGGGAAGCGGTCGCCTCCTTCTGCGAAGCAGTCATGCTCGCGAAGGAGGAGGCGGGCCGCGTGAGGGAGAGGACAGCGTCCTCCCTCAACCCCAGCCGCAGTAGTACACGCCCACGGCGACAGACGTCGGCAGACGATCTCCGGCCACCATAGGCGCGGGCATGCGGGCGTCGAGTAATGGGCGACTCGCTGTCCGACCATGGACCATGCCCGGGTCGACGGCGCGTTGTGTTCCACGCGCGCCTCAAGGAGTGTCAGCGTAATGACGGGGCCTGTAGAGGGCCAAAGCCTACCGGGGTTGCGGGACTCACAAATTACCGTGACCCCGGTACGTAAAGGGCTAGCGAAGGACACCGTGTATTTTAGTCAGTCAAGTCTGACAGTCCCTCCCGCCCTGCCCTGGGTGGGAGGACTCATTTGATGAATTTACAACGCAAAAAAAAAAGACAAAGTCGCGCTGATAAGCACGGTTTGTAAATATTGCAATGACTGATTAGCGTATTTCATGTATAACTTTGGTGTTTCTACACCGATTTACACGATTCTTCTTTTATTGAATAGGTAATAATGTTAACTTTTTTTAATTAGGGATTAGAGAGAGTGTTGTAAACGTAAGAGTAGACAAAATATAATCAGAAAGCTCCGAATTGCTAAGCTATCGGGAGTTTCACGTGTTATTGTGAGTCAACCATAAAAGATAGACATATACTGTCAAGGAATATTTTTATATAATTTTAAGGAAAATATTTCCGTCATACATGATTTCTATGTAGCTTTACCATTAAAGCTGCACACGCGACGGAAGCTTAAAAAATGGAGTAACTTCTCCCGTTTTCCCAATATTTCCCTTCACTGCTCTGCTCCTATTGATTGTAGCGTAATGAAAAGTATACTATAACCTGCCCAGGAGTATGAAGAATAATCGTGCCAAATTTCGTTAAAATCCGTCGAGTAGTTTTTGTTTCTATAACGAACATACAGACAGACAGACAGACAGACAAAAATTTTATTGATTGCATTTTTGGCATCAGTAGCGATCCCTTATCACCCCTTGATAGTTATTTTTTTTTAATATTTCATGTACAGAATTGGCCTCTCTACAGATTTATTATAAGTATAGATTTGTACGACATGTCACACAAGGAAATTCAAAGGTGATTTTCTTCTCAACTTTAATAACACTAGAGTGAACCCAGATTACGCACATAACTTAAGTTCCGCGTTGTGATTGACTCTTGCAAACGTCATTAATACGTAATATACATTTCAAGTTCCGCAGAAATCATAATGACGAACGTTTAAATATTGTAAAGATATTACTGCTAATCTGCAGCTTAACCACAAAAACATAATTTATTATACAACTTATCCCTAACTTCAAATCCCAGTCAAACTTGAACATCTATAAAAAAAAAGATAGACTGGGGTAGATTTATGCGCTGGCTTTTTTACAAAAGCGATATAATTTTTTCATTTTTTCAATCTTTGTTGAATGATATTTTTTTATAATAAAAATGACTAGTTTAATATAAGTCAGGTTTGTACCTCTCATCCAAATCAGTTCAGCCCTTTTGACTAGATTGAGTAACAAACATTAATACATCCATCCAAACATCTAACCTTTCGCATCCTAAACATATTTTGAGGAACGAAAAATTCAGCTGCGAGCAGGGTTCGAACCTGCGTCTTCTGGATAGGTACGAAGGAAACTATAAAAATATAACTTTAGTTTATTAGTCGTTACCTAATTATTTAAGTATTCATTCCTCAAGATATCTTTGCGAAGACGCGAAGCAGGCGTTGTTGCATATAAAAATATAACTTTCGCATCCTAATCTAAATTAATATTATGAATGCGAATGTGCGTTTGTTTGTTAACTTTCGATCCTAAACCACTGAACCAATCATCCTGAAACGGACATAGGGCACTTATAATTGTTCCAGAGGAAAACAACTATAAAATTCTTACGACAATAGATGGCGCCAGGCGGGAAAACCCGCGGACAAGCAAGTTTATAATACTAATTGTTACATTAAGGCGGGCTCGCGGGACTCACGAATTACCGTGACCCCGAAACGTAAAGGGCTATTGAAGGACACCGTGGATTTTATTCAGTATGAGTCTGACAGTCCCTCCCGCTCTGTCCTGGGTGCGAGGACTCATTTGAAGATTTTACCACATAAAAAAAAAGGCAGAGACAGAGCACTTAAATTAGAGAATGCTACATAAAATTTGTTAAGTTTTTTAGAAAGAAAAGTAGAAAATGTTATTATGTTAGAAAATGTTTTATAACGTTAAAATAGAGTGGGAGTAGGTACCTTTAGATATGTATGTATAATCAAATGATTTATCGATTACCTACGTCAGCAATACATTAAATTAAACACAACCATCAATTAATATCAATAATTTATTAGTATATTCACGGCACGTCTATTTTGTAGACTGGCTAGATTGCACGCATATCAACATTGTGGTGGATTCTGGTTAATTATTGTCAGTAATAACCGGTCCGTGTCGTAAATTAGCCTAATCCATAAAAGTGGCGTGTTGTGGCTTAATTTGTAATAAATGATCGATATCTTTATTATTTCATGTTAATGTTTTTGATGATTTGTTAAAGAATGTAAAGGTAGAGTCGATCGCGGGCATCAAATCTGGGCTCTTTAGTTTATAAATCATCATCACTGCAAATCTTAATACGGTCAAGACAGTGATGGTCGTTCAAGTGTATACAGAAAATTGTCCAGCTTTAATCCTGCACCGCATCACATGCCCAAGCAATATGTGACCTGCAAACTTGACGATCTTCCACGGGGTTTGCGTAGCTAAATTTGGGGCCAAGGTTAATGCTAATATGACAAAACAGAAAATTGCGATCGATACGCTTAGAAGAAGCAATAATAGTCATCATGTCCTTGAACCAAATATTCGAAGACGCGTGTTTATACAGATAGTAAGTGGCCCAAAAGATTGACAGCCAGTATTTTCAAAGGGTAATTGGGATATGGAGGTCCGGAGGAGATTGTATTCAGATGCAACCAGTTATACTGGAAGCCGACCCCATCAGAGTTGGGAACAGACTAGTCAGATGATGATGATGTGACAGCCATCAATCAGTTTTAAGCCCACTTGCCAATTTTAGATCAAATTTTAAGCAGATTGTGGTTTTTGAAGTATTTTATTTATGATGAACTTTGACTATAAAGTTATTTATTACTTTGAAATAACAAATTATATCGCTTTTGTAAAAAAGCCAGCGCATTAATCTACCCCAGTATATTTTTTTATACATATTCAACTTAATAGAGGAAAAAAGGAATGTTCAAGTTTGACTGGGATTTGAAGTTAGGAATAATTTGTATGATAAATTATGCTTTTGTGGTTAAGCTGCATTTTTCGTTCCTCAAAATATGTTTAGGATGCGAAAGGTTAGATGTTTGGATGGATGTATTAATGTTTGTTACTCAATCTAGTCAAAACGGCTGAACTGATTTGGATGAGAGGTACAAACCTGACTTATTTTAAACTAGTCTTCTTTATTATAAAAAAATAACATTCAACAAACATTGAAAAAATATAATATTCAAAAGACAACGAGAAACCACTTTTTGCTTTAAAAGCAATTATTTCCCAAAATTATAACGAAATAAATGACTTTATTATGCAAAGACATGGCAATAATAAACTTTGAATAATATATATTTTAAATAATTATTACATTTTAACAAAAAAATAGTGCCTAGAGTTGGAGAAGAAAAAAACAAAAGCGGACTAAAAACTATGTAATGCATGCGATAAGAATCGTGTGATAAAAAATTAAAAATGTTATGTAAGAAAATAATAATTACAGTACAACTGTAATTATTATTTTCTTGTCATGTCATTGTCAGGGTGTACGATTTATTATAAATATACGAGAATGTGTTAAAGATTATTGGCCGAACATACAGATCAGCTAAAATGTATAAATAACACCTTTTTGTACTTATGTTCACAAATAAAGATTGATTTGATTTGATTTGATTTGAAAGATTCTTCGCAGTACTGTCTAAACAAATACTCTGGCTCTGAAGCTTACAGGACAATTGAACGAAGACGGTAGATTTTAGTCGGTACGAGTCCGACAGTCCGTCCCGCTCTACACAGGGCCGGAGGACTTGAGTGATTCGATTCCCACACGGAGTAAATTACGAAGTTAATTAATTTTTATACGGAGCGTTTTGTATGTGATGTTAAACGTTTGAAAACGCTCCCACGATACAGAAGAAATTCCTAGTGAGAAAACTCAATTGCAATTCACCAAGATTTTATGTTCCTTATAAAACTTATCGAAGGTGACTGAGACTGAGATGGACTGAACAAAACCAACGACCAGTGGTCCTGGAGTCCTGGTCCAGTGGTGAAACTGGAAGTCACAGTGACAAGTCTGTGCCCAGCAGTGGATTGATGCAGAGTAGCAGTATCAGTATCAAACTTAAAGAAACAAGATAAACAAAGTAACACTAAAGTAAAGCCCCTCCACAATTTACAGCGAAGAAATCCAAGGTATTATCCTATAAGCTTTTACATTATTGCTTTTTCAATCCAAACTGACATAATGACACTTGACAAAATATCTTTAAGATCCATAAAAATGATGGAGACACAAATGACACACTGATCTCAAAAAACGACCAACAATTTGTCAGAGCTCAGTGTGCTCACATTACATTTTCCATATTTGTAGCAAAAGTGTCAATTTAGTGTCTTCTTGATTATGTAATGCAATGTAACGTTGCTGTTAACTGCGTAATGACACACGTCTGTAAGACCGGTGTCCTCCCTGGGTGCAACGAAAGTGACCATCAGACTAAGCTCCTTCGTACTCAACGCGATGCAAGTCTAAGTACGCTTTGAGGAGTGGCTGGATAGGCGTCATGGCGTCCTGACCTACCGCATGACGCAGGTCCTCACCGGACACGGAAGTTTCGGGAGGTACCTGTGTCGGATAAGGAGGGAAGAAACGCCGGGTGTCACAACTGCGAGGATCGTCCGGAGGACACGGTGAAGCATACGGTGCAGGACTGTCCCGCTTGGGCAGAGCACCGCCGTGTCCTCACGACGGCGATAGGCGGAGACCTCTCGCGGCCGGCATTGGTCGAGGCCATGCTGCGGGGCGAGACGGAGTGGGAAGCGGTCGCCTCCTTCTGCGAAGCAGTCATGCGTGGATATTAGTCAGTACAAGTCTGACAGTCCCTCCGCCCTGCTCTGGGTGGGAGGACTCATTTGATGATTTTACCACAAAAAAAAATAGTCTAAGTACGCTTTGTGTACGAAGGGGCTTTAACACTGACTAAAATCCACCGTGTACCTTACCCTGCCCTTTATGTTCAAAAAGGGACTTTTAGTGGGTATTTGCACTGCTAAATTCTAAACTTATCCACGTCTTCCATAACAAAGTTTAACAACATCATAGTCACTACATTGACTAACAGCGTCACCTTTACATATGACGCTTCAGTGAATAAACAAAATATTTACCTATTCAACATACATTTTGCAGTTTGCACACAAAGTTTGAATACACGTGTGCTCTTAAAACCAGGTCACAATTGGTCAAAAAAACATAAAGAAAGTTGGGCAATGTCTTAAGAATTTAAACAAAATCAAAGTCAAGATTTTCTCATATCTTTATCCTAGATGTCAAAATACATTCTAGCCTTGAATTTATCATATTTTATGGTTTCTTTAGTAATGTGGACGATTTCTTAACTGTTTCTTGGTTTGGTCGCGGGACTGTACGAATTACCGTGACCCCGGAACGTAAAGGTCTAATGAAGGACACCGTGGATTTTAGTCAGTACGAGTCTGAGAGTCCCTCCCGCTCTGCCCTGGGTGGGAGGACTCATTTGATGATTTTACCACGATAAAAAAAAATTGTTTCTTGGTTTAAACCTTGATTTTTTTTACGTTTTATTCAATCAACTGGGTTCATTGCAGTTCATTACTAAACATAACTTGGTAATCTTAACCAGATTACATTATCTAGTTTTTCCTCTTTAACTAACCGGTTTTTCTATCATTCGTCCACCTATTTAAAAGGGATTATATTATTGAATATATTATAGCACAAAAATATCATTTCTTCACTTTTTTGTTTTCACTTATATCTCCTGACTGCACGGACTTTTTAAAAAAGTTTTTAAACATCATAACATTTTTATTGCAGTCAATGTTTCAATGAAAATTTTCTGTACAGATCCCCATTATTACATACTTTTTGTGGACACTCGTGTAAATATATACCAGTCAATAATAAAGGGGTTGGCTACCTAGAACACCTTATCGGTGGTACATTACCACCATTAGTAATGGCTGATGATTTTTTTTGCTGGGGAGTTTGTTCCGCCACTTCTTTTTCCCAGCCAAAACACTAGGAAGCTTGGAGGCGCTTTGGGGGACTGTCTTATGTAAAAATTGACCTTCAAAAAGTGCTGATAAATCAGCCTAATTTGAATAAATGACTTTTGATTTTGATTTTTTGATTTTGATTGTAATTCCTCTTTTTCCGTAGCTTTAGCAGACGTTCATTGAGACGTTATTGCTGTAACGACTTGCAAGGGTCATTGACCGCATCTCGGATATCGCACTTATCATATTACAATAGCCAATTGAAGACTTGGTTCTGCGAAGAATATTTATAACTGTATGTGTCGAATAAATAACATAGTTTGTTAATAAAAATAACTACGTTGGTGAGCGCCGCCTTCAAATATTTTGCATAATGTTGATGCTTCTACATTTTTTTTTATCGTGGTAAAATCATCAAATGTGTCCACCCAGGGCAGGGCGGGAGGGACTGTCAGGCTCGTACTGACTAATACACGGTGTCCTACAATAGCCCCTTTGCGTTCCGGGGTCACGGTAATTCATGAGTCCCACGGCCCCGGCAGGCTTTATGCTGACACTCTTTGGGGCGAGCGTGGAACACAACGCGCCGTCGACCCGGGGATGCTTCTACACCACATGAAATACTCGTATACAACATTATTTTTTGTTTATGCGAAACCCAATACACCTGTCTAGTATTTTTGTGTAAATAATCTATGTACAAAATTTGAAAACCGTATCATAAAAAATCACAAGGTTATAAGTTTGTATATTACCTAGTTGTCCGTTCAAAAACATGCTCATTTCGCGGTACACCTGCGTACACCGCGTCTCCTGTGTTATACACTCGTGATAATAGCTTGGCAATAGGTACCTAATCGTACGGTGATTATATTGTAATTAACTGGTAATAAAATTTAAATAAAATATTTTTGAAAAAAAAAGTTACTGATTCTGAACAAACTATATTCAGGTTTCGCATATACTAAAAATAATGTTGTATAATGAAATTATGTAACCTGTGAAAACTCCTAACATTAAAAAATCCTTAAAAGTAAGTTCCTTAGAATATTTATTCGAAATTTAATTGGCAGGACTTTATAGCAAGAAAAGGTAAACGGTAGGGTTAAAAGAATCACTGATTTACTAACATCAATCTATCTATACATAATTATAATAAATCTGTAGAAGGGTCAATTCTGTACATTGAAAATATTGAAAAAATAAATAGCGGGGGGTGTTGCTGGATCGATACCAAATCCAAATATATGATTAAAAAAAATTTTGTCTGTCTATCTGTTTGTTCAGGCATCACGTGAAAACTAACGGTTCGATTTCGATGAAACTTGGTATAATTATTTCTTATTATCCTGGGCATAACATAGGATACTTTTTATCCTGGAAAAATACGTAGAAAAAAAATCTTATTTTTCAGTTTTATTCATAGACGTTGTTCTGTAGAACCGCGAACACACGTTGCATTACCCGCAGTGGATTAAGCGCCGTAATATTTATAAGATGTCATTGTCAGAGTTACTCAAAATGGGGAAATAAACCATCCACGCGAAGACCGACATCCGCGCGGACGGAGTCGCGGGCGGAAGCCAGTGAATAATATAAGTCGAGCATTTAAAAATATGCAAAGAAATGTTAAGCAACGATCATTTAATTTTGATTTATTGAAGTAGTGACTAGAGCGTTACCTAATTGTGATTAAGTCAAAAGTATTCATAACTATTTCTGTAAAGAAGTAAAATATTATATTATATGAAATCAGTATTAATATGTGGTGCATGAATTTCCTGATAACGCAACTGTAAGAAATCATAAGTAATGTAAATACGCGAATTACAATACAAAGAATCTTGGGAAACATTCCACCATTTGCAAAACTCGTAAGTAATTATTGTAACTGCTTTTGATTCACTTGTATCTAGACCGTTATGTTTGAGTAATACATATAATTATGTCTACACATTATCACGCGTGCAATTTCTGAAGAGGAAGCAAAAGTGTGTTGTGTACATTTCGTCAATTTATTATTTTTTATTAAAAACTTTGCTCTATTCTGGATGGAATATCTCTTCTATCGTGGGTGCGTTTACCTGCGCCTCAAGGAGTGTCAGCTTAGTGACGGGGCCCCCTGTAGAGGGTCAAAGCCTGCCGGGGTCGCGGGACTCACAAATTACCGTGACCCCGGTACGCAAAGGGCTATTGGAGGACACCGTAGATTTTAGTCAGTCAAGTCTGACAGGCCCTCCCGCCCTGCCCTGGGTGGGAGGATTCATTTAATGATTTTACCAAGATAAAAAAGAAGCCAGTCCTTATTACTTTGGGTCAGGCAGTTGTGTTGGCTCAGTAATTACAGTTACTTACGAGTTAAGTCGTGGGTTTTGAACCGAGCCGGGCTACTTTTTGCAATTTATTTCATCAACACTGCTCTCCAACACGATGAGGTGAAAAAACAAGAGGAAACAACGTCAGGCAAGTCCTAGAACCAAAAATTTATTTGAAAAACATAAGTACAATGTTTTAATTTCAATGTCCAAATCGCTGTTTTTAACCTAATAGGCATATCAATTTTGAATACCTACTTAAAAAACGATGGTATTAACCTTCGTTTCTTAAGTAGGTATCCAAAATTGCTACTTTACTATACAGCGCAGTAGGTCTTTTACATCTTAAAAATTCAAAATATGAATTGTTCTCAATAGGGAAAACGTAACATAGGCGCGATTCAGTGATCTAACCCAGGACTCTACGATCAGAAGTCACTCTAACTGTCACTAGACCACTAGGCAATGAAACACAGCCTATTTCAATATATTTAAATAAGCATAATTATTCTTGTTAAACAATTTCACTAACCTTGGACACATGCTATTTCGTCTTTACACTTATTACTAAATCTCAAGGAATGGAGTCGTACGAATTTTTTTTTTATAAATCGCTGCAGCACGATTACGATAACGATTCGATTTTTTTTTATTTACCATGATGGTTTTAAAGCAATCAAATCACAGTTGGCGCACTGGCTAAGCGAACGACTGCTACGCCGCGTGTCGTGAGTTCGATTCCGACACGGAGCAAATATTTGTAAGATGTATAAATGGTTGTTCCGGGTCTGACTGTTTGTATAGGCGAATTTAAATGTTTGTAAACGATAAAGTTTAAAAAAAAAACTGTCAATGCTTTTTTTAAGTTGTAAAATCATCAAATGAGTTCTACTACCCAGGGCGGGATGGACTGTCAGACTTGTACTGACTTAAATCCACGGTGTCCTTCAATAGCCCTTTACGTACCGGGGTCACGGTAATCCGTTAGTCCCGCCACCAACTATCAGTGCTTAGCAAAATAAATTAAGGGACATGTTTCTGTAGGATTAAGTACATCCATTTTCACGGGTCAATTACGTTTTCCAGTTAATAATTATACTGGTTGCCCTTGTTATTATTTCAAGACATTTTTATAACTTTAATTTCTTTGTTTTGCGTTAAAATAACATAGTAAAGTTGTGCAATAAGTGAAATAAAACCATGACTTAAATCATTGACATGGATAATTAGTAGGTAGTATGTGACTATTGTGTTGTAAAACTGAGTTAATTTTGTCGCGAGGTAATATTTTTTTCAAAAATAACATTGTCAATTCTTCTGTGGATTTTACTTCATTTCATTTCTTAAAGAAAAACTTCCTAGCAGCTTGATTTCTAGATCGTGAAAAGTGCTAATGAGTTTTTAAAAGGAATTTTACATTAACAACTCGTGCGCTTTTGTATAACAAAACTTACATAATTGGATTCAAAACTAAAAGGTCACTTTTGAAAAGTAAAAAGTTTATGACTGTATAAACTCCTGCCGGAAAGTCGTAAACCTAGCCTAGGCGGTGAGTAATCAAAATTATAAATATTTATTGAGGGACCCGTTAATTTTACAACAGTTATTAAAGCTAATTAATGAATTGTTATAAACACTAGCACGCTCTGTAAATAACTTAATTGTTATGTTTATTTAAACTACACATAAATAAATTCTAGCCTCGAAATAATTGTTGATGAAAGCCTTGTTGAAAGTGTATATTTTTTTTCCCCTTCCTTTTACGTATAATGATAAAAAGGTATGATTCCTTTAAAAGGAAGACCTTACAAAACGCTCCAAAACACAGTTCCTCATAACTTAACCTAAAAATCTTTTGATATTTTTATGAAAAATCTTGTTGCCACCCAAAAAGATCCACATTGCTCATTATAGCCTTAATTGCCAGCGTTAAAAGGCATTTCTTTTCTTTGTCTGGCATAAGAAAATAGATATTTTTATCTCTTTTTGTCGTGGTACATTTAAAACGACAAAGCAATGGCCCTTAACGATCGTGTTCGCGAAAGGCAAAGACAATTCGACCTGGGTATAATGTAAAATAATATACAATTATAAGGGTTATTTTCTGCTTAATGTTATTATTGTTGTAATAATGTAATGCGTCGTACACGGTTTAGTAGTTAGGGAGTAAACAGATAAGATGGCTGGAGCGAAATGGGTTGGTCTGAAATAAGAGCAGTATGTATTAAATCCTAGTTATAAGACACATTGAAATCAAAAAGTGAGGAAAATCTTGATCAATCTAATATCTAAATATTCAAATACGCATTAATAAACCATAATCTTAAAGATTTTTTTAATCTAAAATTACGCAGGTTCGAGTAGCTCGCAGTATTTTTTTTCTTTCTGAAAGGAATTGCTATTGCTTCAACTGCAAAGTTAATTATTATGATCATCATTTGTCGATCATTTTCTCAACTATCGGGATGGAAGTCGAATTTAACTTGATGCACGCTTTTTGACTAGCTGAAATGAATTAATTAATAAAAATAATGAACATTATATTGTTCTTTATTGCGCACTTAAAGAGGCCATCACCATCGGCTGCCAGGTTACTTTCATCCAGCTGCTAATAGTCACCCTAAGCAGTTTATCACTCCATCGGCTTCAAGGCGTCATTGCTAAGACTTACTAATACGCGGTTTCCAAGAAAAAAAAAAGGTAATCTTATAAAACCACAGCTTATGTGCAAAGGAGAGCTTAACCAGAATTGGGGGTCATCTTGCTTCCCCATGCCCAAACCACCAGAGGTCATTACAGCACCGCAATAGCCCACAGCTACACAAATGCACAGTATTACGCACCATCCCGCGATAATTGCACAACGCGCAGTTTTCCGACAGTTGTGACGCAACAGTTTTTACTGCGTAGCGCACTGCTAGCCTGTTGTGAAGTACGGGTGAATGACATTACGGAAGATGCTGCGTAGGGTTATGGCATACTGGTGATATCATACATACGAAAACATCACGTTTGAAGTCTCCAAAGGGGTTACATAGAGGTGTTCATGTATTACACCCGCATTTCCCAATTAAGTGATTGTTAAGGAACTTGGAGGAGGAGAGGTGGAATTTGGAAGCAACGTGGAAAGACCTTCTTAACTATTTGTAACTAGCTTTTGCCCGCGACTTCGTTCGCGTGGAATAGTGAAAACTATCCTTTGTCCTTTCTCATGGAGGCGACTGCCCTCCAGCGCGTCTATGAATGGCGCGTGGAGGCGCAGCGTCGGGGCGAATCCCCGCTGCCTCGACAAGTCGAGGCGCGGCGGGAAGAGCTCCGGCGCGATCTCAGGGCAGTATGGAGGGAGCGACTGTCGCAACCGAGGTCCGGGCACGCCGCAATCGCGGCGGTAAGACCCCTCTTTGAGGAGTGGCTGGATAGGCGTCACGGCGTCCTGACCTACCGCATGACGCAGGTCCTCACCGGACACGGAAGTTTCGGGAGGTTCCTGTGTCTGATAGGGAGGGAAGAAACGCCTGGGTGTCACCACTGCGAGAATCGTCCGGAGGACACGGTGGAGCATACGGTGCAGGACTGCCCCGCTTGGGCAGAGCACCGCCGTGTCCTCACGACGGCGATAGGCGGAGACCTCTCGCGCCCGGCATTGGTTGAGGCCATGCTGCGGGGCGAGACGGAGTGGGAAGCGGTCGCCTCCTTCTGCGAAGCAGTAATGCTCGTGAAGGAGGAGGCGGGCCGCCTGAGGGAGAGGACAGCGTCCTCCCTCCACCCCAGCCGCAGTGGTAGACGCCCACGGCGTCGGACGTCGCAAGACGATCTCCGGCCACCGTAGGTGCGGGCATGCGGGCAGCGAGTAATGGGCGACTTGCTGTCCGACCATGGACCATGCCCGGGTCGACGGCGCGTTGTGTTCCACGCGCGCCTCAAAGAGTGTCAGCATAGTGACGGGGCCTGTAGAGGGCCAAAGCCTGCTGGGGTCGCGGGACCAAGGGATTACCGTGACCCCGGTACGTAAAGGGCTATTGAAGGACACCGTGGATTTTAGTCAGTACAAGTCTGACAGTCCCTCCCGCCCTGCCCTGGGTGGGAGGACACATTTGATGGTTTTACCACGATAAAAAAAAAAAAATGTCAGTTCTCAAGTTCCAAACTATGTCTGTACCAAATTTCACACAAATCGGTTCAGTAGTTTAGGCGTGAAGAAAAGAAAGACAGACAGACAGAGTTACTTTCGCATTTGTAATATTAGTTTGGATTTTAGAAGACCACAACGATGAACTATGACAGCTATTATAAGTGTTTAATGTTTGATTGGGTAGAAAATCCTGCTTTACTTGAATTTTCACGGAGCGTTCTGATTATGTAGGTTACACATAATCAAGTGAGCAAAAAACCAGAAAATTGGTACAAAGAAGATAAAAAAACAGGTATATGACTTAGAAAAAATATTAGGTTAATATTTTGTACCGTGTAAAAATAATGTGTTAACGTAAAGCGCAGGCCACACAGAAAAGACATAAGACTAGGACGCGTCGCAGATATTCGCAGATGTACAAGCATTGCACCCGCGACCCGACTCTTCTGTATTTTTTGCGTCGCGACGCTTCTATACATTTTGTATGAAAGGGACGCTCTGTAGAGACAAATGTCTGCGCCCTGTCTGCGTCTTACCTCTGTTTTGTGAGTCCAGCGCCTTAAATACTCACAAATTGACTATTCATAATAATATCGGAATGTTATTCTGCTAAAACGGATTTTATTGGCCCCAAAACACAGAAGAATAAGCAGGAGAAAGAAGGTCAAGTACATAAAATAACTACATAACATCTTGAGTACATACCCTCCAGGTACAATCAACACACAAAATTATAGGATAGTCATTAATTTCGCAAATCTCGTCCATGTCACAATGTTGTAGTAACATCTTAAGATTGTGCGTTAGTTTTTATGAGATCCAGTTATTTCTCAAGGCCGTGTTTTATTACGGTAGATGTTTTTACACACACATGAAAGTACAGTCGGTGTAACAAATAAGTTATCAGGTAGATTGTAGGAGAGTTTTTTTTTTGTGAATGAGCTTGTTTTGAGATAAAAATAAATTACAGATATTTTAATTTAACTTAACGTCTGACTTAGATAAGTTTGAGATAAGTCTTAGTTCCAGTCACGATTCATCAAGTGGTCCAAGTTTGGAATCCTTGCTTTAATGAGCAAAAGCGACTTCTTGCGCGTTAAATTGCATATTTTATTTAAGGCGTAGATATACGCTTCATTTAGGATACGTTGGAACCTTTTTTTCCGTAAACCTTACAAGATTTGGGGGGCTTTAACTTTGCCACGCCCACATGACCAAGAGCTATGGCGTGCGGTGTACTCTTAAGTAGGTAACAACATAGTCATAGCACTCGACCATAGTGAAATATATTTTGTTTTATCCCTTGGGAGTTTGGGAGTTTTTTTAACATTATAATTTACAAATCGAAATGACTAACTTTAGTACGTTTTGTTATTATAACCTAGTCGACCGAGCTTAGCTCGGGTAAAATAATACAGAAAATTAATAGTGAAATTAAATAAATGAGACTTCACTGAAAATTATTTAATATTTTTTTGCTTTGAGAGTCCATTCTTTTTTTGAACATTTTAAACAACACGAATAGAATAAAACTAAATGAAGGAATTAAATAATTCGATAGATTTTTATAACAAAAACGTAACATGAATTAATTACAATGACTTATTATATTTTATTTTTTGATTACGTTTTTTATAATAATCATTCCAACCCAATTAATATCACACAGGACACTTTCGCGCCAATTTTTAAGAATTTCGATGTCTTGGTAGGCATTGAAGTTGACTGAAAATACTTTTTACAAGGTCAAAAACAAAACATTTATTTCAATTAGGCTATCGAAAACGCACTTTTGAACGTCGAACATTTAAAAATGATGGAATAGATTTTAATTCCCCACCTCACTGTTAAACGCATATCATGGTTATACAGCATTTATGAAACTTAGAAATCAAAGTATTTTAATACTCCAATTACTTTAACCCACTTTAGGGTAGTATACGACAATGATAATAATAGTAACCAAGTGAAAGATAACATAAAAAACCTGATCTAATCTGGAAATTGAATCCACGGTCATCAGCTTAGTAGTCTGCGCGTTAGCGCTCGGATTTGCACTCGGATAAAAAAAAAAACCTAGAAAAAAATGTAAGAAACCCTAAAAACTAACTGACAAAACGAAAAAAAGAAGATAAACACAATATGTTAATCTAGGGTTTGAACTCATGATCATCGTCATGGAAGATAGCGCTCATACAAATTGGGCTACTTAGACATCGAATCGCGTGACGAAATTATGAACCATATTCTTCCTCTAAATCTTTATGCATGAAAATACGGTAAAAACGAATTTTCCCAGACATGGGACTTATCTAGATTGATTTTTGGCTTCTTTAAACCTATATTCCAAATTTCATCTAAATCGTTGGAGCCGTTTTCGGAAACCGAAAAATATACACGAGTATTAAAGGTACCTAAACATATATATACAAATATTGCCCCTTTTAATATAATAGTTGCGATAGTGGGATTGTTATATTTCGTGGCAGTCAATTTATAAAATCACTTAGAGACTAAACCAAAAGATTGGAACTATTTAAGTTAAAGTAAGACACTTAAGTTTAAAGTTTACTCGTCACCTCGATAGATGGCGTTGTGCCTCCAGGGATCACTCCTGAATCTCGCTATGGTTTCGTTACACGAAGTGACTTACCCTCCCATTCTACTAACTTGGTCTCGTAGAAAGAACAGAAATAGTGTAAACAGCAAATCTCGAGTTTTTGGATCGTTGTGTACATGAAAATGTATTACAACAATATTAGCAAGGCTTTAATTTTGATAAGATATTTATTTCTCTAGCTATACGGTCTGCCTGTTTTTAACCGACTTCAAAAAGGAGGAGGTTATCAATTCAACGAAATGTTTTTTTGTATGTGTTTGTTACGCAAGTACTCCGCCAATTGTGGGCCGATATTCAAAATTATTTTTTGTTTGAAAGGAGATTCTTCTGAATCATCAGATCCTGACTTGTCACCTGTGGGACCACCACAGGTGACAAGTCAGGATCTGATGATTGGATCCTGGAGAAATCGAGAGCGACCCTTAAATTTTATGGGCCCACACATCTTTTTTGGTAAATCTTATAAAGTAATTTAAGTACTTCCGTATGGTAATCATAATCTCATGTAGCTGAGCTGATGATGGAAGGTACAACTCCTTAACAGTAAGGAGTAGGCATCGTCTGATTCATCGTTCGCATATCTCCGGAACTAGAGGTCTGATTTAAGTAATTATTTTTTGTTGTACTAGGTATCGTTCAACTTAGGAAATACTTCAAGTTCCATCAAAATCGGTTAAGTAGTTTTTGAGATACGGAATTTTATTAGCTTATTGTGTACATGAGCCAGTGCCGATATTACGAGTACCAGTGCTACGGATTACAAAATTCTTGTGCACAAGTAAATTTTGGTTTTGATAAGAATTTGGGTTCAATGTTTAAACTAAAAAGGGTAAAAAAAAAACAACAAGTCGGTGGCTTAGCTTTTCTATTTCATTGACTTTTTTGACACCGACTTCCTAAAGAATAGTTATTTAGTAAGTTATTTTACCCTTTTTTAGTGGTTGTTTTTTATCATCAAATGAGTCTTCCCGCCCTGGTTGGAGCGTAAGGGACTGTCAAACTCGTACTGACTAAAATCCACGGTGTTCCTTCAATAGCCGTTTACGTTCCAGTGTCATGGATACCTTTTTAGGCATTCCCTTGAACACGGGACCCACCATGAATTGTAGTAAGAGTCTGATATTCCTTCCGGTCTACGGTCTACGGTATTGAAAGTTATTTGATGATTTCCTAACCAAAAGAAAACGCATTATTATTGTGATGTTGGAACCTTGGTGTTTAGTAAAAGAAACACACTTTATAGTTTGGTGTCTTTTATTAGACTAAAACGTAATTACATTAAAAGGAATATGTAGAAAAGTTGCTTACTTAGCTAAGTGCGCGCACACATAGGTATCATACATACTACGAAATAATACTCACACTTCACCTCCCGGGGGCGAAGAAAAAAAAAATGACACTAGTACATTTTTTTTTTTTTTTTTTTTTGGGAATTTTAGTACTTTAACTATTTTTACGATAGAACAAGAAAATATTATAAAAAAAAAATTACAGAAAAAGAACAATCTATTATTATTTATAATCTAATGAAGAAGAAAGTATAGTTTAATAGTTTTATTCATAAAATGGTTTAGTCCTATTTTTATGAATAATTTCTTCTTTATTTAAATTATTTTTTATCTTAACATTACATCCTAAGTCTTCTACAACTACATACGGTCCTTTATAAAGAGGATCCAATTTACGTCCAGTTTCTATCTTTATTAATATTAAATCTCCTACCTTATATCTAACAGGATTCATCGAAATATCATACTTAGCTTTTCTCTTATGTTTTTTAGTTAATAAGTTATTTTTAGCTTCAGTTTGTGCCAACTGTAGTCTATATTTTAATTGCAATGGATAACTGTCGACATTGTATAGTGGTTCTACATGATTAGACAAATTAGAAGGTATATTACATAGTTTCCCAAATACTAATTCGTGTGGCGTGTAATTTGTTTCTGAATGCATGGTATTATTAAAACTGAAACACCAAAAAGGTAACCATTGACTCCAAGTTTCCGGATGATTGTCGCACTGAATTCTTAAAAATGAGCCCAACACTTTGTGGGTATTTTCTAAAGCTCCTATCGACTCATGATGATAAGCAGTAGACGATAGTTTTGTAATATTCAAAATTTTACATACCTGTTCCATTGTAGACGAAATAAACTGCATCAGGAATAGCTATTGGCGCAGTTCTATGCAACAAAGACTTGAGACCCATAGCATACGCAAGTAGACCATTAAATAAGGCAGAAAAGAATTACCCGACAATACAAAAGGAACTTCTGGCCATTGTCTGGGCTGTGAAGTACTTTAGGCCTTATGTTTACGGGCGAATTTTTACATTAATGACTGACCACAAACCCTTAGTGTATCTTTTTGGAATCAAAGATCCTTCTAATAGATTACTCAAATTTAGACTCGCTTTAGACGAATATAAGTTCAAAATTATTTACGTAAAGGGTAAAGAAAATACTGTAGCAGATGCTTTATCTCGAGTTATAATGACATCGGATGATCTAGAAAATATGCATAAACAAGTTGTGAATGTGATGACAAGAGCACAGAAAAAAAGGATGAGTGATATGAATGAAAATAAAGATTTGAAAGGGACAGCGGATCTTAATAAATCTGAAGACGATTGGCCTGATCAACCAAAAGTCGTAGATATATTAAGAAAACCGCGTGACACGATTGAAATGATGTTTATGGATGGCAAAACATTAGATAAATTGAGAATGAGAAATATGATTACTGTGGAAATAGAGTGTTTCGCTTATAGAAAAGATGTAAAACATTTATACATTAATCTTAATTTCAAGGCGCATTTCTCGCGAGTCGAATTTGTGCAGAAATTAAGTCTATTTTGCAAAAAGATAGGTGTCGAAGAAGTATGCATCGTAAAAGATGAACAGAATGTTGAATTTATTAAAAATATTTGTAGTGAAATAAAGTCACTAGACGATTGGACAGGACCCCGCATATGTATATTGCGAGGTGTTAAAAGAATTACGGACGATAAAGAGAAAACTCTCATAATGAACGATTTTCATTTACTGCCAACCTGCGGACATGCAGGTATGCGCAGGATGATAAATACTATTAAGAAACGATATTTTTGGCCAAGTATTGAAAAAGATGTTCAAGAATTTGTGCGAAAATGTACGAAATGTCAGAAAATGAAACATAGTCGTTACACTAAAGAACCAATGGAAATAACTAGTACGGCATCTTCAGCTCTTGAAAAAGTATACCTAGACGTAGTAGGACCCCTAGACAAGTCCATAGATGATTATTCTTATATTTTAACTATACAATGTGAATTGACCAAATTCGTACAGGCAATTCCTCTTGTAAATAAAGAAACTACGTCTATTGCTGATGCATTCGTGCGTAATTTTATTCTGGTATTTGGTATTCCTAAGGTAATAGCCACAGATCGAGGAACGGAGTTTATTTCATCATACAATTCCTGGCACTTTTCAAAAATATATTTTCCTAACGTAATTACTTCCGTATCGCTACTTTTACCTAAAACTAATAGTAATGATTTACACTTCTCAAAAACATCATTAGCTTGACTCAATTTTATTTCAATAGTCTGGCCTTTATACCGACTTTGACCTTTTTTCACTAAATATTTTCGTATTTCACATAATAACTCTTGACATTCTTTTAAACTTTCTAACATAATGAAAGTAATATTCTTAAAATATTCCTATAATTATTCACTATAAGGTAAAACTTAACTCTATTTCGTAACATACTGGTACATGAATTTCACACGTAAGCACTATTCGCCGCGAGGTATCATGTTCGATGAGTATCGGTGCGCCGTTTTATGAATTTATAATATTAGCGTAATGAAATTTGATCACTGCCTTTACACTTTACACATAATATTGTCTCCCGAATCCCGAAAAACGTTAGAATTCTAGTCTTTTTGATAACACTCCTAGTTCATGGAAAACACTTGAAATAATAAAAGTACATACATATAGGTTTTAACACTCACGAATAGTTCGTTTTGCTTAAGCAGTAGGCTCCTCAACGCTGCGCCTGGCTCGTAGAGACGACCTGATGCGGGATATGGCTTGCATCCCCATTTCTTCCTGAATTAGGCGGCGATGGCACGCCCTATATAACTTGCAACCAATAAATAGTACAAGTGCCACAACCAGGGCCAGCAAAATATATGTTACCGTGCTTATATTTTGTATGTGGTTTCCAAATTCTTTCAATTGAGCCGAATTATCTCCAGCAGCGTTCTGGGATAGAAACACGTCTTCTTTTTCAACTTTTGACTGGCACATCTTGATGTATTTGTAACCAGTACCTAAAAGCTAAAACAAAAGAAAAAAGTTCCTTGGCAGAGCCCTGGCAGGGTCGCCATGTGATGTTGGAACCTTGGTGTTTAGTAAAAGAAACACACTTTATAGTTTGGTGTCTTTTATTAGACTAAAACGTAATTACATTAAAAGGAATATGTAGAAAAGTTGCTTACTTAGCTAAGTGCGCGCACACATAGGTATCATACATACTACGAAATAATACTCACACTTCAATTATAGTAGGTATTATCATATTTATATTTATTAATAAACTAATTGAGACGATTTTGATTGCTCGAGTTTGACAAGGTATAATCGATCTAACGTGAGCTGTTAATAGTGGTTAATTTAATTTGTTTGTGATTGCTAACCGCAGAGTAGTCGTAAGAAAAGTCGTAGTGTAATTTATTATAGCCTACATTTTTGTAATTGGCGTAGTAGTACATGTAACTTAAATTGTAAAATCGTGGAGTTTTATCACTATACCAATATTTAAATCGTAATAACAGACAACTCTGTTATGTGTAACTCATAATAGATAACTAGATTTTTTCCGAGGTTTCATTCTCCTCCTCCCATCCTCCCTCTCTCATTCCTCCTCTATTAAATGCAAAAATAAGGAGCCAATAACCATCTCCAGAGTCCCATCTATTTCTGCATCAAAACTCATGAAAACTGTTACAGCAGTTTAGGCGTGAATTGTATAATTTAGTTAGAGTGCTTGTTCAATAAAAATAGACTAAATTAAATCTCTGCTTACTTCTTCGGGTATTTAAGCTTCAAGATATTTATATTTAACATACGCTGGCACAAACTTTCTATAAAAATAATAAACAAGAAATCTATTAAATAATAAACATTTATAAACATTGATTATAAAGTTGAACACTTATACAGGATAATTAACATACGTTTCCCTGTATTAACTCCTGTATTTTATTACTTGACAAGTAGTTACAATCCTACTTAGGGACAGTTATTTAATCAATAGTTAAACAAAACATTAGTTGTAATCCATTTAAAACAATGTTTCCAAAAAGTTCACATCATGATTAAATGCCACTGCCCATCTTAAAAGGCGTGTAAAACCAATTAATTTTAAACTACACGTGTAAAATAAAATACTACGCTATTTACAAACAAGAGATCAGCTGATTACTCAAATCATTTCGCAATGACTCATCTACCAGCCTCATTAAAGGTCTCAGCACACATATGGGATCGGAAAGGGATCGTAACCGTAACGCCTTTCGCCTCGCTGTCAACCAGGCGTCAACCTACCGTATGCACGTAACGAAAGCGTATCAGCAGCGCCTGTACGTCAACTCGGCTACGGCTAGGCGACACCGCGCTTACGCCTCGCCGCCCCCTGGCTGACCTGGTTGGCACCAGATCAGTTTGAATCCAAACGTTAAGTGTAGCGCACGGTTATGTCTTGGTTTACAATACGTGAGTTGGCTATCATAGCCATAGCTTCTGTGTTTGAATCGAACTTAAAATTTTAAATAAAACATACGCGCAACACGAATGAAATACTCCTTGCGAATGGCGGCGTCTTTAGCAGGCAAGTCGCGGGAGGGGAAAGGGGAAAGGGTGGACGAAGAGATGTGAGCTCGGGTACGGAGAGACGTAAGCGCGGGGACGGAGAAACGTAAGCGCGGGGACGATGAGCCGTAAGCGCGGGAATTCAAGTTCGGAGCCTGTTCCGAGGCGAGGCGATTACGTTATTATTCCGATTAGTGTGCGTTGCAGTAGGGAGTTTAATACAAACCATTCTGAACGGCTCGAGGCGATACGGTGACGATCCCTTTCCGATCCCATATGTGTGCTGAGACCCTAAATCTTCTCGATGCATCAATGAGAAACGACCTGTTTGATATTGACCTCCACACACGATCAATTTTATTTAAATGTATATAGTTACGATAGTTTTGCGTAATTTGTAATCTTCAGAGCTATATTTTAAAGATGTGTTGATGGGTTTCTGGGTATTTTGAAGGTGAGCATTGGAGCACGACGAGTAATGTGACCTGGGGCCGTATTACGACGTCTTAAAACCAGGCTTGTTCCAGTAAGTGAATGAGGTGGCGCTAGATGACTTGTATAGCTCTGTCTCTTTCACTCACTGGAATAGGCCTGGTTTTAAGACGTCATAATAGGGCCGCAGCATTGTTTTATTCGTAGTAATTATGGTTTATATCGTCAAGATCGCGGGGAATAGATGGATAAGACACGCACAGAACCGAGAGATATGGCATAAAAAGGGGGAGGCCTATACCCAGCAGTGGGTGATCCCGAGCTGATATGATGATGATGATGGTGATGAATTATAGTTAATTGGGAAAAATGAAATATCCTAGATCTATCGTAATCCTGATTAACCAACTATTATTGCTTGTTACATACACTTTTTTTTTGTCAACGTGCACGCGACTGACGTGTCTGGCAACTATGCGTTCAAAAACATACGTGGCTATATCTCGAATCTTTATTACGTCGTCTAGCCAATCAAATATATTTCTATCCATTTAAACCCCATGAAGACACTCAATCAAGTCCTAATAAAACAGCGAGCTATTCTAAAAATCTCCAGTAGCGTCTACCTGTCCCATGGTCCGGTTTCTCTCGTAGTTCACCTCAAGTTTGTGTCTAAATGCTTCCCTATTACATCAGAATGCTGCGACTGACGTGTTTCAATGGTGGATGTTTGTAGAGTACTGTGTGTGTGTGTGTGTGCAATAAAGTATGTGCAGAAGGATAACTGTTGTTACAGCTTCTTTTACTTTGCCATTTTTACTGATGTCTTGGTATATGTGCTGGACAGCATATAGCACTATTCAGAGCCTACAAGCCAGTTTTTAACATCCCTTTTCTTCTTTTGTCATTTTCATCAGCTAGGAGCGGAATTCCTTGCCTGAATCTTTGTTTACTGATAGCTAAAACCTTGTGGTCTTTAAGTCAAGAGTGAATAGGTAGGGTACTTCTACTGCAAGGGTGCTTCACCGTCGACCACATCATCGCTTACCATCAGGCGAGATAGTTGTCAAACTTATCGCTAATGCCTTTGTCAAACAGACAAGCGTGGCGAATACGAAGCGAGGCGTTTTTATTTGTAATGTATGGAATTGTTTGAATCCAGTCACATGGAAAGCGAAAAAGATCCGATAGCGTGACAGAACTATCGGACTGACGTCTCGCTTCGGTTCGTTATCGCTTCGGAAACGCTTCGCTTTCGCCTGTCTGTTTCACAAAGGCTTAAAAGAGAATTAAAAACAAAATCATTTAAGAAGTGTGTCTATCGTCTGCTATTACTGACTGTATCTTTCTGTACCTTCTACATTAACTTCACAGTATAAAGGTAATGTTTGCGCTCGGATCCTGTACGACCACATTTTCTGCTGACATCCCAACAAATCAAATACGTAACAGTTAATTGGCTCTGTTCTAGGTGCAAAAGTTTTTTGCGCGGCTGGGTTTGGTGTCAGAAAATCATTAACATTAAAGTTGAAGATACTTTAAAGTGTACCCAGATTTTCCTGGCTCTTTCCACGCAATCTTTCCTCTTCTTCTTTGTAATGCTAACAGCCCACTGGTGTATTTTTGTTTTGTCCCCGTCGAGTTCTATGACGATATACTTGAGTGCGCTGATTTTAATGAGAAGTTCCTAGCAGCCGTTACATTCGACTGCTAATTACAAAACAACTTAATCGGTCATGTAGGTTCGTTGAAAATTGACTTTATAGGGTGGACAGACCGAAACACGCATGATTTTCTAAGAGATCCATATTTCATTCGGACGTACGGAACTCTAAAAAATACGAACAAGGAACGTGTTCCATCGAAACTTTATTTATAGAACCAGTATCGCAAACTATATCGTCATACCACCTGTCAAATAACTTGCAATACGATGACTTACAAATTGTTCTAGTTACACCAAATACCTACGTAATCATTACACATCAATTTGACTCCTTACAAGTTTACACACAGTTTTCACTTCAACTTTGATGACAGCTAGAAGTCTACTCACCCACAAAAGTGTTGAGGCGTGAATGCCTGTTCAGTGTAGTCGTCAACCATATTCTGGAGTGTGGTTCTGTTGTTCCAATACAGTATCAGTGGAGTAAGTGTAATGTATTTAATTTATGACTGTAATTCGCCTCAGCGAACCTAATTGAAATGAATCGGTTGAGGTGTGGTACGCGTGTGAGCGATAGTAACAATGTCATCATTTGAAAAACAACAGAATGAAGAAATAAAATTTCTATGGTCTGAATTCACAAAGGTTTTAACCTCACACGGGATGACTATCTTACTAGTCTTACTAGTGAGGATGGATGGATGTTTGGTACACAGATAGTTTTTAGTGTCTGGATTAACAAATCGATAGTTGATATCCCAATGTTCCCGTGGGATAATATTCGAGTTGTAGCGAGCGAAGCTGCTGGCAACAGCTATTGATAGATAAATCATGAACCAACTGTACTGGTCTACTTGTTAATATAGGTCGGTTCAGAAAAAACTATTATCAATGCACAAGACATTCAGATCTTGTATTTTTTTATATATTTGAACAGAAACAGTTTAAATAGTTTGTTTAACTTAGTTGTTAATTTCATTCAGCCAGGGACATACCTTCTGTATACTTGGCCTCTTGATGATACCAAAAGTTATGTTTTATCGGTGATTAATCGCTTTACGTTCGAAGAGACTTTGTCAAGTGTCAAAAACATAACGCTCTTACCTCTCATGATCCTTTTATGATAATATCGCTGCAACTAACACCACGCCCTTATTACATCATAAGGCTTATTACACACTATCAATAACTCTTGGCTATCATTACCAAGGAGTTGAATAATTTCCACTGATGGATGGTATGGCTCAGTAACGACTGTTACAAAATATATTAGAGTTTCCTTCGAAACTGACGGACGCATTGGATTTATAGGCTGAAATACTTGAAACGGAAACCATTAATAAACATTAATTAATTGAGATATTTATCAAATCCTTTTACAGGTTAACCGTAGATCGTCCTTATTGGGTTACGTAAAATTATGATTATTAATATTAATAAATGTTTATTTTTGGGAAAATTATACGTTTTTGCAAGATATTCTTACACAAGTTGGTATTTATTTGACACGAGCGAAAATTAATTAATTCATTGTCTTAATAAAATTAATTATGTTAATCGCAAATTATAAATAACTTGACTCAATCACATTATTTTATAATTTCCTCGTACATATTTAGGACAGCTACTGGTTTTACTTCATCCTTATAATAAAAAAAAAAATCATGAAAATCTCAAATACTGACCTTTCATTGAAATTCGTATAGTAGTTTTTGTTGTAAGCCTTTTAGTAACCGTCAATTAAATATGTTCTTTGTTTTTTTTTTTATTATCCTCTGTGTATTGTACAACTTCCTTAAGCATGTAGTGCTTACCTTTAAGTGATTGTTGCACTAATGTAAAATAATTTATTGCATGATTAATTTTGTATTAAACCATTGTGAACAATTGTTGGTGAACCAATAAATAAAAAAATATTATTAGCTATTATTTCTCACTTTGGCGCCTAAAATATTGCTGCAACGCATTTTTTGCTTCATTTCTAAGACAACGCAATCAAGTATGTGTAGACACAGCTACCAATCAAGCTATGCATAACCAGAATGAACTAGTCGTTTGTTGTACGGAAACATCGTTCAAAGAGAGGTCAAGTTACATTGGATAGATAAAGCTCGATATACGACCGTTTTTACTCAGTTGAATTATTTGTAACTAGCTGTGCCCCGCGGTTTCACCCGCGTTTTTCTCGTTTCCGTGGAAATACCGAGATAAAATTTTGCCTATATTATAGCCTCCCTCAATAAATGGACTATTGAATATTTAAACAGTTTTCATATCAGATCAGTATTTCCCGAGATTACCGCGTTAATAACAAACAACCAAACTTTTCAGCTTTATAATATTAAGAAAAATATAGATAAAGTTAAATTGTATAAGTCGCAGGCAATAGCTGTCTATCTGTTCGACATTCAGCCAGACACATAAGACTACAGGCGGGAGTGTCCGTCCACTTTAAACCGGGTTAAAATAATATTTTAAAGTACTTCTGAGTAAATTATATTTTTCGTTTTATTTTCTTGTGGCAGAAGAATATATTGATTGTTTTCGCAACCTGATCTTGACAACGCGACATATAGTTGGCCGTGCGAAAAACAGTCTTGCCGTAAATCTAATCCTACATATTTAAATGTTTGCCCCTGTGATCTATTTATCGTTACGGCAGAAGATAATTTAATTGGGAATGTGACTCTTTTAAAATGAAAAGGCAAATCATTTGGAATCATTGGGATCCGAGGTATAAGTACTGTTTGACCAACCGCTAGACCAGTCAAAACTGTTGCAACGATCACGTTATTGCGAAGAAATTTAACCTGAAGTCGAGTCCCGTTACATAAATTTGGTGGCGTTTTTTTATCGTGGTAAAATCATCAAATGAGTCCTCCCACCCATACTGTCAGACTTGTACTGACTAAAATCCACGGTGTCCTTCAGTAGCCCTTTACGTACCGGGGTTACGGTAATTTGTGAGTCCCGTGACCCCGGCAGGCTTTGGCCCAATACAGGCCCCGTCACTATGCTGACACTCCTTGAGGCGCGCGTGGAACACAACGCGCCGTCGACCCGGGCATGGTCCATGGTTGGACATCGAGTCGCCCATTACTTGCCGCTCGCATGCCCGTGCCTACGGTGGCCGGAGATCGTCTTGTGACGTCCGTCGTCGTGGGCGTCTACCACTGCGGCTGGGGTGGAGGGAGGACGCTGTCCTCTCCCTCACGCGGCCCGCCTCCTCCTTCGCGAGCATGACTGCTTCGCAGAAGGAGGCGACCGCTTCCCACTCCGTCTCGCCCCGCAGCATGCCCTCGACCAATGCCGGGCGCGAGAGGTCTCCGCCTATCGCCGTCGTGAGGACACGGCGGTGCTCTACCCAAGCGGGGCAGTCCTGCACCGTATGCTCCACCGTGTCCTCCGGACGATCCTCGCAGTGGTGAGACCCAGGCGGTTCTTCCCTCCTTATCAGACACAGGTACCTCCCGAAACTAAATTTGGTGGCTTAAGATTTCTAAGTAAAATAACTGGGGCACCAATTTTTAACTTGAGAGAATGTGGGGGGAGGCTACTCGGGTTTAGAGAATTAAGAAATTCCTGTGGAAAATGGACTGCATCTTCTTGATCCATTACATTATCAATAGAAGTGTAGGTGACTATATCCCCTGGAAGTTTAGTTAAAATTAAATCGTTAATTTCGTCAAAACTACTGTTTCTCGCCGCCAATATTGCTCGTTGACACATCCATTGATAATCTTTATTTTCTATTTCGACGATATCTGGGTAAACTTTAAGATCTTATACTTACAATCATCAACAAATATATTTCGAAAAAGATTATTACAGGATTTTATGTTGATAAAAAACTCTATGGCCCATAACTCATTAATATGTACCAACTCTTAACATATTACACACGTGATAACTTTTAAACGAAATATCCGATTGAGATGAAACAAAAAGTATTTTACTTCTACATAAATACCCTTGATAACGTCATGCTTAATTTCGATAAAGATCAATATTACGATACATATTAAACGTAGTTTTTTTTTTTCAGACGATTTAATAATTATTTTGAACACAAAATCGGTTATTGTGATTAAACCATGATAGTTAGATATATGTTCTCGCGGACTTTTTTGTAGGTCTTAATGGGATCTACAAACCCGTAGTACATCATTTTGTTCTATTGTCAATAGTTTTTGCAGCGCACGCAAAAATAGGTTTTTGATTTTACAACTGTCTGTGTTACAAAATAGCAATTTTACTACGGATCCCTAATTTTGAAACAAAAAAAACATAGCCTATAGCCTTCCTCGATAAATGGACTACCCAACACTGAAAGAATCATTCAAATCGGACCAGTAGTTCCAGAGATTAGCGCGTTCAAACAAACAAACAAACAAACTCTTCAGCTTTATAATATTAGTATAGATTAATGCAATGGGATCATTCATTCGATATAGTTTATTTATAAAACCAATACATTTCAAAATAGTCACCGTCAATTACAATTTTTCACACTTCACAACATAACTTAGAGTCACAATTTAACTTAACCAAGTGATAATCCGATAATCCATACACAAACTTACAACTTCATACATTACTGTGAGCTCAATTCAATATCAACTCTACTCGTAAACATATAGAGTACAAACTCGTTAATTTCAAATTCAAAATTAATTCTATTTAATAAAAAAATCCTATTCTAATTTAATTATACTTAATATAAATACAATAATTAAGGTAAAAACATTATACAATTCTAAATTATTATAATTCTTAATTAAAATCATTATAATTATAACAATGAAATTTCAATAACGTCATATTAAGTCAATAAGATTCGTCAAAAAATAAAAATAAAATTTAATTAAAATAAAAAAATAACTGCCCTAATCAAATAAACCACCCCGTGACGTTCCTGGCACAAAAGACCCCAGAATACAAGCAGCGTTACCACGCTGAATGGCAATAGCCAGTCTTTGCACCAGAAACGAACCGGCGCGATGGTCCAAACCACTGGTCCTAAGTCGCTGACCAATTTCCCTCACGAAAACTTTAGCCTCTCTTCCCCAAGCACCACACGTCTCAAATGCCACGGGAACAAACAAGTACCGTGACTGAAGGACAGCATACTTGATATGTTTTGACGCCGCGGCGGTCTCAGCCGCAGCAGAAGCGGCTAACGACGTTCGCGCCAAATGACAACAAGCGAATGTATTGACGCAAGTAGCATCCCAAATCAAGCATCTGCCCCTCTGCCACGGAACCAATGTCAAACCGTCCGGCCTCTTACCGTCAGACCGAGAAAGACCAGGAGGCTCCAACAAGCAAGGGACACCAGCAGAAATTAAAGCCCTACGGATGATATCATTCAGAGAATGATGGCGAGGAAAACGACCCAGGCAACGACCGCAACTGAGCGCATGATAACCACAAGCATCGACAGTGGATCCACAGATGCAAACGTGAGGCTCGACTACTTCACAGCCCACGCGAAGACCCACGGCCACACGCAAGGATTCATCATCCAGAAGGGTGCCTAAGTTCGGAGAAGGCAAAGCATGAAGCCAAGCACCAGCCTCCAGACCAGATACACCCCTAAGCCTCGCCAGATCAAACCCTGATGCATGTCTTAAAAGGCTGTCCAAAACCCCTCTGGAGCCAATCTCGTCCCAGCACCGCTGAGAAGTAGGAGTACAAGGCGAGTCCATGCCCGGATTTCGGTCGCGCCATGCTTCACAAGCCCCAGAAGCATAAGGGATGATAACTTGGCTACCGTTGGGAGAGAGAATTTTAGTAACCAAAGCCACCACCCCATGCACCGAGCCAAGGAAAGCCGGCAAGCCTACATCAGCAATCCGCCTCACACCCAAACCCCCAAAACGGACCGGCAATGAAACCTGATCCCACTGCGAGTCGGTCAAGTTGACGTTGAGAATTTCCACGACTGACTCTCTAAGCGCCACGTCGAAAGCAAAAACCTCATTCGAATGCAACCACGTGGGCGCTGTACGCAGTAAAAACATAACTTTCGGAGCCGCAAAACACATCCTTAGCAAAAGCAAAGCGACGTGACTGGAGAGCTGCTTCAAACGTGCTACCGCAGACAACAGAAGGAGTCTACGTTGTTCCAAGGCTATGGGAACAGCATCGATGAAGATGGGAGAACCCAAAAGAAAAAAGGACGAAGAAGTCAGAACCCTGAACCCTGGCAAAAGGGCATCGAACAAAGTACAAGATGAAAGAGCCTCAGAGCCACAAGGAAAGATTTCACACTTTGACCCATTCACCTCCAGCCCAAGTTCAGCAAGACGAGGAATTAACACTCGTAAATCATCACAAACCTGATCAGGAGCCCCACCTATGGTACCATCATCTAAATACCAAACATTCAGCGGGGACTTCAGATCCATGATGACTTTATGTAAACAAAGGCTGAAGGCGAGCGGGCCCAAGGGATCCCCCTGCTGTGCTCCCACCTGAGACAAAATCAAATTATTATTATAAAACAAACTCGAGGGGGACCTGTACACTTGATAAAGAAATGGATAAAGAGTAGGAATGTGCTCCAAAACCTCTCTAAGCAAAATATCCCTTTCGAGGGAATTAAAAGCATTACGAATGTCAAGCTTAATGACAACAGTTTTGGAATTCGCCTCATCGGCCACGAATGCCCGAGTAGCATGAATAGCAGCCTCGCAGCCTAAATGAGTACCAAAGCCAAGCTGACGAGGCTGCAGATAATTAGCCATCGCCTCTTTCACAGCTCCACACGCCAATTTAGCTGCGAGACGCCTGAGGGTACTACCCACAGCAATAGGACGTAGCCCACCGTCCTTTTTGCGGAGCGCACACAGAGAAGCACCGTAAAGGTATGGTAATACCTCCAGGTTTACTTGACCACTCAGCATAAAGTTCATGAAGGTCGTAAGGCTCTTCAACAATCGAGGACCACTATCACCGGCCGAACTCGACACCAACTCCTTCAGATGGCATGATGGTAATGCAATTACATCTTTGTTATATAATTAAATTAGTACATTATTGGTTTGTTAAAATTTTTGTTGGCAATATTTTATAATTTTTCAGTAATACTTTATACTGAAAAAATATAAAATATTGTGCGATAAAACTGATACAGGGAGTCAACCGTGTCCCTTGAACGTAAAGAGCTATTGAAGAATACTTGTAGATTTTAGTCAGTACAAATCAGATAGTCCTTCATGTCCCTCCCTGGGTGGGAGGACTAATTAGATGATTTTAACAAGACAAAAAAACCATCAAAATGACCCTATTTTTCTGTTCCATTATACAATCCAAGATACGAAAGAACCTTCCGCTCAGGACATCACTTTTCCTTTCTTTGGAAATTCTAATGAGATGATCAGATCACATTATGTGCTCACAGCATCCGCCAGTGTTATATAAATATAAGTAGGTTAATCTATGTTGAGGTAAAGAAAAAATGTTTTCTTTTTTTTTACATTAACAGATTTATGTGTTTCAGCTAGATTACCTTTTTAAAGACCGCCACTACAGGTACTATAAGCAATATTGCAAATGATTCATACGTGCATTTCCAGCAACTTTTGGGATATTGCTAAGTGGCCGTTATAGATGTTTTAATCATAGATTCTTTCTTTTTATTAAGTCTATGCTATCTCACTCTAGGGCGAAGATCTCGGCATCCCTTCCACTTCTCTCAGTGGTATCCTTCAAAGGGTCCCGCTATCATTTCCTCTTTTCCTCAGCACCCTGCTTCAGGGCTCCATTCTTGCGATATTCAGGCCTACAGCTGTACATTTTTTTTTAACGTGGTAAAATCATCAAATGAGTCCTCGCACCCAGGGCAGAGCGGGAGGGACTGTCAGACTCGTACTGACTAAAATCCACGGTGTCCTTCAATAGCTCTTTACGTTCCGGGGTCACGGTAATTCGTGAGTCCCGCGACCGCGGCAGGCTTTGGCCCTCTACAGGGGGCCCCGTCATCATGCTGACACTCCTTGAGGCCTACAGCTGTACATAGCATATTATTTTTCTACAAAAACGATCATGATACAGTGTCACGTATCAGTCTGAAGAAAGTTGACAACAGGAAACGTTTTATTGAGCGTCTTGAGACGACACAAATCTCTATCAAGTTGTCAATCACTATTACAAGACAAGCAACAGTCGGCATCCTTGCGGACCGTGTTTTTATTTTTTGTTGGGATAAACCCTCCACACTATTCCCAAACCACTGCAACTCCTGAAAGCCAGAATCAACAGTGGCTACCACCAGAAAAGCGCCGAGACAATGAAGCTCGACGTGTCCCGGAGAATGAATTTACCTGTCTTGGATACTGCAACGAAATTAATCAGAAAAGAATTGTGGAGGAGTAGAAAAAATATGTTTCCACTTCCCCCCATGCAAGCAGGAGACAGAACATAACAAGGCCAATAGGCACAAAGGGAGATTACAACTGGGAGAAGCCCAGTTCCCTAGCACCACGGGTATATATGATTACTAATATTAATGGGTCCTAAATTGTGCCCTGCTATATTTGATTCCAGTACCCGTGATTGTTTTGTAAAGTGAAAATATTCTCTTATAAAGGAGATAACTTTAATAATATACAAGTAAAGTTTCCGTTTTAAATATAAGAACTACAGCCCACCATTACTTGATGTTGTTACTTCACTTACCACTTTCTGGACCTTGCCTACCGAAAGATTGTCGACACTGGTGTAAAATGTAATAATTCCACATCATTTGCTTACCGTTTTATGTACATTGCAATTCGAAATTTTCAAATTCCTTGTTCATTCTAGTTCAACGCATTTGACGGCTCCCGCACACAATCCGCCTAAAATACCTCCAAAATTTCTGGAATCCTTGATTCTTGCCCAGTGATTTTATAAGTCAACCAATGAATATGAATAATTGGTCATAGTTTTGAAGTGTTTGTGCATTTTTCCTCATCCACGTAGTACGGGGTTAAAATGGAACTCCAATCATATGAGTTTGTTTAAAATTGATTAATGCCTGACACCGCCAGCCCGCGCGGATATGCGGCGATCACCGTCATTCCGCGCGGAGCTAAGTCTACTTTGCCGCACTACACCGCGCGGACGAACGGAGTCGTGTGCGTATTGCCTATTGCTGAGAATTATCACCATACGAAAAAAAAAAGGCGGTATTTAGTTCTAGCGGTAATCATATTCAAATATTCATCGTATAACGTGCTAATGAGCGCAAACAGTTTATTTAATTGCTTCATTTGGGTAATGATTACGAGATATTCATGTATGCCTCTAATGACCTGTTTATTGATAATACTCAACACTCAGTCAAATCAAGAAATTTGGTTTATTTATTAGATTTAATTGTTTTTAATTTGTTACATTTTGTTGTTTAAACAACCATGATGGCTAGAAATGAAATACACAGGCCACTCAGAATAGGTATTTGTTTAGTTTTGCGACTGTCATCTAAATCGATTCTGCAACCGTTCTCCGACAGTCGTTTCTCCTTTGGACTGTTCTTCTTTGATCATGTTTCTTTTTTCAACATAATATTATTTAATCTCTCTTAACACAAAGTCCTACTTAAAAATAACTCCCTTAACCACCAATCTAGCACAAATCCAAACATATAAGGCAAATGCAGCATAATAGTAACAAATATTATAAGCCGAACTGATTAAAAACGAGCGAAACCGTGCGCAGAAGCTTCTATGAATTAAAGTCAACTAATTGGCGAAATATAGACGCAACATATTCTTTATTCGACATCTTAATCATATCACGCTCAGCATTATTGCATTATACGGCCGATTCGATACGACACTTAATACCACACCGATCATTGCCATTAGCATCATTCGACTACCACCGATGCACCTATTACTAAAACACGCGATATAACAGCCATAGTCTTTCGAAACAATTCTGACATGCAAACTGTGCCAATTTCTTAACATACTAGTCGACGGTCGTACGCACTTATTGAACCAGAGAAATGACTTCGCTAATTAAGTGTAAGATTGTGAGCACACTGTTAATAGTTTTGTTTATTGTTACCTAGCGACCCGCGGATGCAATGTCTACTATATTATGCATGTTATATACTTATAAACCTTCCTCTTGAATCACTCTATCTATTAAAAAAAACGACGAGTTGCACTCTGGGAGTGCCGGCAGAAGTGAAAACTTCAATAGTAATAAATAGACACGAACATTCGCGCAAGAGCCCTGCGCCGTCTTACGAATTTTCGATCAGGTCACGTGTGACGCGAGTTTAACTTTTTTTACCCATTCCAAAAAAGTGCACAACGCCACTAAAGGAGTTTTCACTTCAAAAACGGCATCTAAATCCGTTGCGTACTTTTAAAGATCTAAGCATATATAGGGACGGACAGACAGACAGCGGGAAGCGACTTTATTTTAAACTATGTATTGAAGTAAAAGTTTTGTGAGAGACGAGGGTCTAGTTAAATACCGTGGTATTGAAAATACCAACAGTAAATTTATATGAGACATAAAGTAAAAAGGCCACCATCTTGACTAAAATGTCTGTTTACGACCTCAAAAATGCACCTAACGTTTTAGTCTGAATGATTTGAAGAAAGTTAATAATAACATATTTTGATAAGCTCAGTATAAAACTTGAAAGTTTTGCTTTGAAACAATTTATCTTTTCAATACATTTGAAATCTATGTACATAAGCTTGTTTAAAGAGAGTGTTGTATGCATCATCATCGTCATTACCATACACATACGGCTTATAATCTAACTAGACAGTTTTAATAAAATTCTGAATGTTAGTTTGTAAGGTACCTATATGTGTATGGGCCAAAGTAGCCTGATATTAAATAAATCAAAATTAATTTAACTCAGTGTGCACAAAGCCTTATAGCTATTAGTTTTAGTGTACTGATTCTGAAGACAGGTTTAGTTTCAGTACGTAATTTTGATAATTGATACCCTTTCTTTGTTTCACTATTTAGTTTAAGTAACCTGTAATTTCTAATTGGGGTTCCGTGTTTTAATAACCAGCAATGATTGTCGTCGTATCTACCCGTCTGTCACAGGGCACTATCTAAGTAATGTAACGTTGAGCAGTTTTGTAACTTGGATAATTATAAACATAACGACTTGCCAGTTGTGCAAAGAACCTTTGCAGTATCTATTGCCTTAATTGGAAATATTTTACCGGTTATATTTAAATTCTATGTTCTAGTAGGTGAACTATTTCCATCACTCACAGTAAATTCAGTCTCCAATCTGCTACTGAAAAAATTCAGGTGGAAATAAACCAAGAACACTTTGTAAGACCTGGGCTTCGAACTGAGAACCTCATGATTAGCAGTACTGTTTACAGCCACTATACCAACAAACCATCTCTGTTGTAAACCATCAAATTATTCAAAAGTAGTATCATTTCTTATAATCCATGTATTTACAAAATTCACAAAGTATAAAGACGCGTCTTAACAAACTAGATACATAGCGTCTTAACTGCAGAAGAGTATCTCATTGATTGCACTGACTATGTCCCGTACAATTTTACTTATTGCCCTTTGTTAACCGCAGTATTCATCTTGTAGTACAGCTGCAACTTAAGTCCGTTTTCATTAACATTAGGACTCAACTAAACTAACCTAACGTATTTTTATATTTGGGAAGTATAACTATCAAATGAGACCTCCCTCATGGAAGGACTGAAAGGGACTATTACGGCCTTATTACAAAAACTAAATAAACCTTGGTTTAAACCTGGTCTATCAAGTCCAGGCTTATCTGCAGAGCCATGGTTTAAATTTGTCCGTATTACAAAACTAAGATAAAACGTCGACTTTAGTACCGCCATTTGAACGATTGTCTATACAATTAAATCCACAATGAGTAATAACAATTAAATCTACCTTGTTTCAATCCATTTTGGGTGAAAATAACACAAAAACTACAACACAATGAAAAATTTGCTATGAGAAACTTTGACATACCTTTGACAGCTACTACTGTTAGACCATGGTTTATCGCAAAACCACGATTTGTAATAATCTGTGTTTAAACCGTAGTTTTACAAGATTAAACCTAGGTTTTTAGTTAAACCCCGTTTTGTAATAAGGCGGATAGATTCCTACTGACTAAAGTCCACCCTGTTCCTTCGGTTGACCGTTCCAGAGCAGGTTGCTCAGACAGGCCCGCGACCCTGGTAGGCGTTTGTCCCTATGCATAGAAGTAGTCAGTTTGACAAACTGACTACTTCAAATAATTTATGCAAAGATCGTATCACAATGCGAAATATAACATTTAAACAAAAATGGTCAGTATAACATAGAAACCAGACATTACACGACAACTATGCAATCTAGATGAGGCACCATAAATAGTCTTTCTCAGTACACTTTAATTACCTAACAAAACTGACCCATTTACCGCTTGCCACACAATCTACACAAACCAATAATTTCTATCTCGCGACTTCCTTTAACCGCGGTTAACTAAACGACTGCTAACTTGTCGTTAACTTATTCATTCAATAAACAAACTTAGATTAACATGACTTACGTAATGTACTCAATTCCCGTGAGAATATTAGATATTTGCATACGATAAGCTGTCAAAGTGATCACGGAATCAAATTGTATGTCAGGAATTATTGACACGCGTTTGAATAAATCTTGTTTCGTTAACCTCGCCTTTTATGGTGCATTTTGTCGCTGATTATCAAGGCTGATCAGAAAGCTGCAGGGTTACCCATTAACTTTGTCAATACAATAAAACAACTTACAAGTAACAATCTCTGATACGTTTACCATGATTCTATTGACATATTCAATAAGTCAGACGCCACATGAACATAAGTTAAAACATATCTTTATGAAGGCGAAAGGAGAACTGAAAATTCAGTACTTTAAAATAGAAGCGTTCACTTATTCTGCCAGAAACATCTAATAAGTTATTCCTAAATTATTATTTTAATTTGCAAGAAGAGCCTTTATGATCGTTCTTAGAAATCTATGCTTTGGAATGGGCAACTGCAGTCCTTTCACAGTTGTTATATCTTGTGACTGGGATTGTAAAGTTTGACTACGTTGCGGTATTTTTTGACCAACTGAATTCATTGCCCATTTATAGTCCGCAGTAGTAATCAAACTTGGATGCAACTCGCATGCAATTTCTATCATTGCTTTTTGACAATTCAAAAGTGCCTGTAACTGTTCTTCTTCAAATAAATGCTTTATGTTTGATCTGTAAATAAAATCGTTCACATTTTTAACTAAAATATTTTTCCCTATTGTCCTCAGATACTTCGTGAGCACAGTGTTACAGTTCCAGATCTACCGTTCAGTATGCGAGCGGACCGGTCAGTTCATACCCGGCGACCCTACACGACCACTCCACAAATGTGACTTCTACAGGAATCCTGAGGCTGGCAAGATTCTCACGTAAGTTTCTATATCGATGACTGACTTATTAAAGTCTTAGGTCAATTATTGAAGAAAAAGGTGGTGCCAGATAATGAGGAAGAAGAAAACGTATGTTGGCACCTCAAGTAAAACGGAATAAGTGCAAGTGGATAGGAGGTTTTTGGTGGTAAAAATCATCATATCGACGATGAAGAGTCAATATATAATATCTAACATTTTGGCAATTTTTGTTTTATTGCATTATTTATTGTAGAATAGAGTAATGCACATGCTGACAAAGATCTTAGGTCTGTTTCTTATTAATTTTGCAAGATAAACAATTATTGCAATATATAATAAGTGGTGTTACGTCATTTACGATGGCAATAAATACTAATAAAATCTATCTAAAATATATCTAAAAACTAATAAAATCATTGATTAATATATTAATATTGTAGTCATAAGCATAATATTGTAGTCAGTTTACATAAAACATTTAAAAAATCAAATATACTAAAAAAATAATTAAACGGACTTGAAACGTTTTTTTCGCCTCCTGTAAAGTTGCGTTTTTGCAGTTATTATTTATTGACTCTTCATCGTCGATATGTGTCCTCTCTCCCCTGAAAGGAGTAGAAGGGACTCTCAGACTCTTACTAAATAAAAATCCACGGCGCGTTCAGGCCCACGATATCCTTTTAAGACGGTCCCATGATCCCGGCAGCTAGCGGCAGCGTTTGGTCTTATAAAGCCCCATCAGTTCACTGACAGCTCCTTGAGGCGCGCGTGTTACACTACGCGCCGAAAAGACCCACTTAACACCTAATTAAACATTCACTTTCATCAAGTAATCTAATCTTGTATCTCCTAACATCCGTCACAGATAGATAACCATCTGTATAAAGAGCGATAGTGATCATGTTATACGTATAATAATTCAATTTTACATAAACCGTAGATATAATCTCGAGGCGTGAAGCCGAATGGCCTTGACCGTAACGGTTGCATTTGATTTTACTCACGTAATGGTCGCTGTTGTGAGACTAGGTGGATACTGCGGGTTTGACTGTTGAGTTTATTAATTATTGTAATATTTAAGTGTCTAGAAAAAACGTGGGAATCACTCGTAAATCGTTGTCTCTAGATAATCTCTGGGGGGGGTTTACACGGGCCAATTTTAGCCGTGTGTCAAAGTCACCACAAAACAAAGTCAAAGGCACGGAGCAAATATTTGTATGATATACAAGTAGTTGTTCCGGGTCTGGGCATTTGTGTACATGTGGATTTATTTCTTTGTAAACGCACCCACGACACAGGAGAAATTCCTAGCGTGATAAAAAAAAGAACTCAATAAAGCCCACAGTACACAGTCGATTTTATTCACCCGCCGAAAGCGGCTTGTCCCAGCACTGGAAAAGCCGGATAACACTCAACCTTGCTTGCAATTTTAGTCAGTTACGGCCTTTTTTTTTTACGTAATAAAATCATCATATGTGTCCTCCCACCCAGGGCAGAGCGGGAGGGAGACTCGTACTGACTAAAATCCACGATGGTCTCCAATAGCCCTTTACGTTCCGGAGTCACGGTAATTCGTGAGTCCCGCGACCCCGACAGGGGGGCCCCGTCACTATGCTGACACTCTTATGGCCTTGACCAATGCCGGGTGCGAGAGGTCTCCGCGTATCACCGTCGTGAGGACACGGCGGTGCTCTGCCCAAGCGGGGCAGTCCTGCACTGTATGCTCCACCGTGTTCTGTGACACCCAGGCGTTTTTCCCTCCTTATCAGACACAGGTACCTCCCGAAAGTCAGTTACGGCCTAGTTGAATTATCATTTGGATAATCGATGTTGGTGCAACGTCATGTTTTGGGGCATAAAATATCCTATGGAAATGAAACTATTCTAATTCTTTATTTAACTCAAAATAGTAAAGGTTTAAAGCCTGCCATTGACATAAAATAATTTCCTCACTCAACCCAACAATTTGGCAGTAAAAAACAGACAAACAGACATAGTAAAGTTCGCATGTAGTAGTACCTCGACATTGATTATTCTAGTGCGATTATTGGTTCTAATTACTTTGTTTTTTTTCTTCTTTTGTTGTGTTTTGACCCTGAAAGTATAACTTGGTTATAACTTATAAGTCTGGAATAGATTATAAAATTATAACATTAGATTTTTTGAGAAGTAATTTAATTAATTTGTACCTATTACATGATATGTATTCCACTGTTCCTTTTTTGTCTTATAAGCTTTTTTTTGAGAAAATGTTAATTATCACATTGAATTTATAAATTATGATAATGTAACTACTAATATAAAAATAAATATCCTTGAGAAACGACTAGTAACATGTTAAAATGTGTGACAAAAAATGCATTTTAATTTAATCTTAATTTATTCATCAGTCCACTAATTACACGAGTTTCTTACAATGTAATACCACTCTTATTCCTTTGTAATACAGTCTTATTAGCTTAGCTAATTTCATTCTCTAAAATAAAGTATTGATCCGATCTAATTTCAACTGTACCACTTTCATGGAGAGTTGAATTTCATTCGGGAGAAATTATCCCAAAATAGATAAAGTATTCAATCTAATTTCAACCCTATCCTGTTAAGATAGGGTACAGTTTTATTTGACACTTGGGTATAAAAATAAAGCATGGTGCAGACAATTGCGCGGCTCCGCACGGATGTGGCCACTTGACGCTATGGATGCGGGTTGCATTATTAAATTTTATTCGTTAATATTGTTACATTGTTGAATTTAGTTTAGAAGCTAGTGATAAATTGTAAGAGGATTAAAAATCTTCCTTTCGATACTTACATTCACAATTAACGTAGATATTCAACAAAGAAGACAAGACTTTACAGAAGACGTAGAAATAAAATAAAAGAGAAAAAAATAATTCTAGTGTTCGATCTGTCAAATCTCTTTAATAGATTTTCAACCTTATCACAATAGTAGAAAGTTAATGTTCGATTTGTATGAATTGAAATTTGAAAAATTCGAGTAGGTTGACCTGCTGGCGTCTGTACATTTCTAAAACATCCGCATCGTTAATTTGACTTTTGTAATTTTGCAGCCTTTTTCCTTTTGGAGACCCAAAAACTCCATCACAACTTTAGCAGGACCAAAAAAAAATTAAATTCGCATTGTAACCGAATATTCTATTCTATTGGTAGCCTTGGCCTTTTTAAACTGTCTCGTAGACCAATAAACATTATAGTTTCCTACTGACAAACTAATTAAGGTTATCCCATATTACTTTATTGTACATCATAGCAGTTCATCATTCGTCAGTAGTTCGTGAATATTTGTTTCAAACTCATTCGACATAGAATGGAATGTTTAAAATTCTATCTTATGTGTATAGAGAAATATTGAATTACCAAATTGCTTACGTTACTCTACAGTTGACAAAACAATCTAGAAAAATGTTTATTGGGTCTTAAGCCTTCGTCAAACAGACTGGCGTGACGAATGCGAAGCGAGGCGTTTTTATTTGTAATATATGGAATTGTTTGAATCCAGTCACATAGAAAAGCGTAAGCGATCCGATGGCGTGACAGAACTATCGGACTGACGTCTCGCTTCGGTTCGGTATCGCTTCTTAAACGCTTCGCTTTCGCCTGTCTGTTTGACAAAGGCATTATTGTTGGAGACAGAAAAGGGATTTATGTGGTAGGTATACCGTACTTATTTATTATTGTTATAGAACCCAAACATAATTGTGATATAACATTACATAACATCACACCTGTAATACCCGCATGGTTAGGCAGAGGTCTCTAATAATATACCCTTGTTTCGCTAGTTATATATAAAATCCATATAACTGCAACTGTGGTTAAATAGATATCTCACTTCGTATTATGACTAAATCACTTTTGCTTGTAGAAGTACCTTAAGGGCTGATTTTTCAATATTCAGATAACTTTTATCTGAGGAAAATGGCGGTTTGACAGCTTATCTATAGAGAATATGTCAGAACAAAAGGTGAGAAAAAAGCCTTTTTTTATATTTTTGCGTGGTAAAATCGTCAAATGAGTTCTCAGGATTGTCAGGCTCGTACTGACTAAAATCCACGGTGTCCTTCAATAGCCCTTTACGTACCGGGGTCACGGTAATTTGTGAGTCCCGCAACCACGGCAGGCTTTGGCCCTCTACAAGCCCCGTCACTATGCTGACACTCCTTGAGGCGCGCGTGGAACACAACGCGCCGTCGACCCGGGTATGGTCCATGGTCGGACAGCGAGTCATTATTTTGATACCTGGACTAAAAATCAAATAGAATAGCTGTAATGTTCCCAATGCTGGGACACAAGCTTTCTTGATATGAGAGTGAGTGAACTGATATTCACCACGCGGTACGGGATGGTGGATGTCACTGTTATTTATTATTTAAATTAATTAGCTAATCATTCAATGTCATTTAAATCAAATAGACCTAGATTTAAATATTTAACATTTTGAAACTATAAAAGGAATGGTAGTTAAGATAAGGATGGCGATGTTGTAACTGGTAGGTATGTTTTTAACAGCAACGTTTTTTTTAGAATAGTTATAAACAACAGTTTAACTGTTGTTTATTAAATACTAGTGACGCGCCCCGGTACCGCATGTGCACTCTGTACTATATTATGCATGTTATATACACATAAACCTTCCTCTTGAATCACTCTATCTATTAAAAAAACCGCATCCAAATCCGTTGCGAAGTTTTAGACATCTAAGCATACATAGGGACAAACAGACAGCGGGAAGTGACTTTGTTTTATACTATGTAATGATAGTGATATTCTGAGTTGAAATAAATCTAAGAGTGACGTAATTGTAAGACTATTAGCACGAATAAATTTTAAAGAGGTCTTAGTGTCTCTTTTAAGTGAAAATTCGTGAATTTATTTATTTCAAACCGAATTTTTTTTTAAAGTTCTTGTTCCTCAAGGATTTAGTCGTGATTGATGGTCCAAATAAGCACCTAAGAGGTATATCTGTGATTCTATAATACCCCAATTGTAAACAAACAAATTTAATCATTGTTGAGTCAACTTAAAAACTCCAGAACATTCCAACGTCGTCGTCGCATCTAGGGCCATATTGTTATGTAGTCTTGGTGAAACCCAATTCTAAAGTCAACTGGTGCATCGACCAGTTGCCCAACTAAGCCGAACAGAGACCGTTGTAAGTTGTAACATGTTACCTCCTACTGTTTTCTGGTCGCCTGGTACATTTCGCAGCCCTGTTACGGCAGGCGACCCGCGTTTACAAGCAGATACGGGTCCACTGATATTATTTATACTGTTAACATAATGATCTTAAACATCTGGAACATTTTTGGATGCATGAATTACAAGAAATAAGAATTTACCTAATAGTTACATATACATAGATGACCTCAAATCCAAAATTTTTATCAATTGATTGTTACTATGTACGAGTAATTACTAAATTAATACGTGGCAATTTTTTGTTTGGTCGGGGTCCCCAAACGTGCTTTAGAACAGAAGTATACATACATATACACAATACTTGGTATTAGAAGGGAAAATTACATTCCGTAATCAGCTAATTCATGATAATACTAATTGCAAATACCTTTCTTGATCCACTTTGAGCCCAAAACTACGCTACTACGCTCTGGCAAAATCCCAAATAGTTGTATTCATTTGTGCCATTTGCCACTACATCAATTAAGCTGTACCTTGATTTCTTGCCACGGCCATGGTTTTAGTTTAGCTTACTATTAGTATAATCTGTCTTTCTCGATTCCACGTATGAACTTAACGTATGAACAAAATGTACTCATCGTTTTACACCCGCTTGTTCATTTTGGCTAAAGACATTAATAAAAATAAATAAGTCTTTACAAGCTAGAACGTTATTTTGACAATAATTAGAACTTTAAATTATTAATATACATAAATATAAAAATACAAAATTAAAATAAAACTAAACTAAACTAAATATTATAGAGCATCGAAAAATTCATCCTCAACGCTGTCAGCTGGTAATGTGCCCAAGAGACTGGCGGCGTTGCCTCTCTGTATGGCAATACTTAGCCTCTGGCCAAAGTAAAAGCCAGCTCTTGGGTCACGGGAAGCGTCAATAAGTCTTTTAGAAATTTAAATTTAAATAAACTAAACCTGACTCTTTACATTATCATCATGACACCTAAAACATTTGTAAAAAAATATATCTTTAATCTGAGATATTCCCGTTTGAGCAACGATTTTTAATGCACTCATGTTTAGTGTATTCCCAACTGAGCACTTATGACCTTTTTTTTCATTTAATGTTAGGTTCACGTTTGACCACTATCTCGCCTGATGATAAGCGAAGATGTGGTCGACGGTGAAGCACGCTTGGCTAGAACCTATTCACTCTTTACCTACTATGCAGTAGTTTGTAGTAGGGGTGTGTGTGTAATTCTCCATTCATAAAATAAATACGCACAAAAAGCTACTGTTCGGTCTACATCAAACATTCTCCTAATACAAGACTACGAAACACCGTCTCAAAAGCATTCAACATTTACGTTCCGAACCTTCTTACATAAAACATAATAAATACGCTAGAATACAATTCACGCTGATGTAAAACCAATTGTAATCCAAAATCGTGACTCTGTTGGTGCCCTAATTACCATTACACAGAGGTATAGGAAGCCTGGGCATATGGGTCGGAGCGGTTGCGAAAATCACGCTGGACATAAGTATTGGGTGCCTAAAATGTATCTTGTACTTTGAAATTGCTACCTTCAATTATCTTTTGTCGCTTAGGTTGCAAAATAGTTTTGACTTGATGAACCACAATTATATTTAGTATCTACATACTCGTAATAGGCAAATACATTGTTAAAAATATCTGACCCGTATTTTTTCTTTTGATACGTAAACCAATATTGACGAAGATACAAACTTAAATTAAGTAATATGGCAGATGTGGTATTCGATGAAGCGTATACAAGCACGGCTTGTAAAAATAACCTACATTAATTTTAATGCATCATTACCGGTTCATTTTTCAAACGCCATGCTTAAATATTTAAATTGCAATACAGTGTATCTGGTAACGTCCTAGTGATCCAGGAAATAGGGTGTATTATTCAAATAAATGTGCTCTGTTTATCACGAGACATCGCTACTTTATCATGATTTCATGAATAATGCGGAGGTAAGTTCTGTGGGCTTATGATTAATGGTACACATAGATACTGATTAATTAATGACAGCTGTACAGGGAACAGACATCTATGAATATAAATCTTTGGTCTTGTAAACAGAGACCTAGGTAATTTATGAGGTTATAATATTCTCTATTAGAGCAAGCGTGACGACCAATATCCGTCTTCTTTGTAAGGAAGTGACAAAAATGTTAAAAAGTTTGCCTTTGTATATAATTATAGATCATCATATCTATTGTCATTTGTCCTGGAGCAATAAGGGCAACTAAATTTTATTACTTGTTAAATGTTAACGCTATACACATTAGTAAAATTGCTCCAAAAACCGCGAACAAAACAATTAAAGAAGAGGAAAAATTCATTTATTGAATATTATTTTGTCAACCCATACCCGTGGTCGCGGGACTCACGAATTACCGTGACCCCGGTACGTAAAGGGCTATGGAAGGACACCGTGGATTTTAGTCAATACGAGTCTGACAGTCCCTCCCGCTCTGCCCTGGGTGGGAGGACTCATTTGACGATTTTATCACGATTAAAAAAAACCCATACCTATACCTTCCCTCTCTCAGGCTAGTATACCAGCAATGAGAACATTAATGGTTATTTTTATTCAATTGTTATTACTTTAAAAAGCAGCATTTTAGTCCCCAATGCGCATAGTCTACATTTTATCCCATAGACTGGACACTTATGTAACCGCATGCAGATTCAAATCAGTTTTATAGTAGCCGCGCTATTACGCTGTGAGAATCTTATTGAATCATACTGTAGCTCACTTTGGTGAAGTTAGGTAATTTAGGTTAAGCTACTTTCATTAGGGCATGGATTTTGATGGGTTTTCAGCTTTGTAAGACTGTCATGGTTGATTGCAAATTACTATCTATCGGAAAGTATCGTTTTTTTTTAACTTTTTTAAACTGAGAGTTATTTCAGTATCGTATGTACTTTAACAAACATTTAGGCCCACTTGCACCACAATCACTAAACAGGTTTAGCGTTAAACTGATTTAAAACATCGTTCTGTCTCTGTCAACTTCAAACAATTTGACAGAGATATTTTATTCTAAGGCAGTTTAGCGTTAAACCCGTTTAGTGATTTCGGTGCAAGTGGGCCTTAAACTCACAAAAACCAAGGCCCGATAATAAAGCTTATCTATGTAACGTGATGATAACTTAAATCACACAAACCCCCAAGAGATATTTCTAGTTCTATATGTCAATATTGTCTTTGAATGACATCCAGACAATGTGACCCTCTTACCTTTGAAGGTTAGGTACTAAGAGTATAGATCTTCTCGATGAAAAAGCATTTTCAAGCTCACGAGTATTAATCTTACTCAGAGTCTGAAAAGAATTAGATTCTGTTTATTGTCTGAGTCATGATTAATTACTTTGCAAAACAATTAACCGAGATCGAAGGACGACCTTACTAAAATTGGTTTGTCATTTTGTGAACATAGTGTCCCCAAAGATTTTAATCGTTCATTGGACCTTTTCTAACCCGCATTATCTCGCACCTGGGCAAAAGACACCCCTATGGTCCATTTTTCCCTGTATGAGCCTTATCTACTACATTTCAAACGTACTTCAGCTTCTACGTCAACACGGCTGCGATTTCTAGGAATCTCTTTTTTTCATCACATAATTCCTCTCGCTTTGGGTGGAGCAGAAGTGACTTTGTCTTACTATCTTGGACTCCTTAAGTTAAATAATTTACAAGTTTTAGTTTCGTTACTAGTTTTTAACTTATGAATGTTAGATTACTTATCCTGCTCTCTTGTACTAAATCCATATTCTCGTGTAAGCTCAACATTTCTTTGACTTTTCGTGAAACCACCAATTGCGATGAGGGCACATCTAACGATTTAAATCTTTAAGTTCCTAATTTTTAAACCCCAGATATTCTTACAGCAATATCTCGGTAAAAACTTGTATCTACGCAATGAACGCTTAAAATTCGTCTGACTCATAATATCATCTTTATGTAATATAATCTTATGCAAATATAATATTAAAATGGCTTTATTAGGAGTTTTAAAGCAATAAAACAGACATAAAAGGTAACACGAGTATCTTGCGAGATCTAGAAATCTTGGCGTAAATACGAGTATTTAGGCTGTAACCAAATACGTACGTTTCAAAGATGTCGACTGGACTGTTGACCATTGAACAATTCTTCCTAAATAGCAAATTGAAGTTTCTAAACTAAGGTAATTACTTATCATTTAAAGAACTTCTGAATTTCAAGTTGTTTCATCGTATGAATACCGTCACGTAAGCGTAACAAATCGTACATTATTTCTATCATTCGTCTTCACTCATAGTCAAGCTACAGGTTTTCATATAAAATTATCACAATGTTTAAGTCAATTTTTAAGTCAGGATAAAAAAAAGCTTTGGTTGGCAAACTCGATGGCTAGAATAAACTAATAAATATCGTATTTGCATCCTTACAGGGAGATAAAGTGGCTAAGTAAGTATGCCTTCTGGCTCACCGGCGTCACCTCGTGCTAAAAATAGAACTTCCAACTTTATAAAAAGATATTTATATATCTTCGCTTACCATCAGGCGATAAACACATTTTTTTTCTTTTGTAAAATCGATGATGATCACCAAAATACAACGCATCAAAAGTCGAGAGTTCGAGAGAAAGCATCAAAGCTCGTGACGTCAGAATTGTGACGTATTGCCAATTTTGAAAGCATCGTATCTCCGTCAGTTTTGGTTTACGAAACAAAAGAAAAAATACGGGTCTAATATTTTTTGATAATCTAAGTGACGGACTAATTATATTTTTTCAGTCAAATAGCCAATTCCCAATTAATAGACCAATCACATGCCGGAAAGGTCCAGCGCATGCATAATCAGAATGTAGGAAGCCCAACTATTACACAATTTGGTTCAGCAGCCCTAGTTCCACATTGTCTCACCGTGAACACTTATATAACGCTGTTCCTGCTCTCGCATTACCAACAATTGACACCCTACCTGAATTAAGGCTGTTATGTGAGTCATTGACTTAAGTAAACCGATATTGTAGGTTACGGAGTCTATGGTTCTGGTTTCGTGTGTGGGATTCTTGTTTCAAGTGGTAATCCCCAAAAAGAGAAAGCGCAAGCTTAATGGATTAATTGATATTAGACTAGAATGTCGTCAATTGAGCTATTTCAGAAGACTTCACCAAGGCGTTACTTTTGTAAATCCATGTGCATGTTCACTCTGCATAGGACTTCAGCCCGAAACCAACTTTACTGACTAAAATATTCAAAAAAAAATGGATACCTACTAAAAACAACCTGAGGACCGATCGATGAGTTGATCTTACGATGAAGCAAAAAAAATTTGTTCTTCGTTCGTACACTAATGGCGCTTTTTCATTTTTCCATACAATAAACGTTAATACTTCAAGTACGCTGTAAATAAGATTTAGAAATCCTGTGATAGCCTCTTTTTTTAAGCGATACACTTTAAATTATTCGTGTATCATGGATGCGTTTACAAACATTTCAACTCTCGGAATTATTCCAAACGTTAAGAAACACCTAAATTTAGTAAAACTATTTTAAATACAATACCTCTTTAATTCCAGACGTATCATGGAGCGAGGTTCTTCAGCACCCTGGAGTCAAATCCTGCAGGATGCAATTGGTGAAAGCAGACTGAGCGGAGAAGCTCTCAGGGACTACTTCAGACCTTTGGAAGACTGGCTCAGGAGTGAGAACTTGAGGACCGGGGAGTATCTGGGATGGAGCTACGATGGAGATTACTGCAAGTTTAGGTAAGATAATTTCGTGAACCTTAGTGAATCCTGTTTTTTAGGCGGTAATACCAAATCCAATGAGTCCACCCACTCTGGGTGGAGCGGGAGGAACCGTCAGATTAATTCTGACTAAAATCCACCGTGTTCCTTTAAGAGCTTTACGTTCAATGGTTAACGGATTCCCGGATTAGTGTTGCTTTGACCCAAAGCACTAAATCAATTGATTAAAAAAACTTTTCACAAAAACTTATAAGACTATGTAATAAATAATGTACCTATTTCATTTTCATTCAGTCAGGTGTTTTGTACTTTATCTAATCGAAATACAGATTACTGTAAAATATAGAAACACAAACTTGATCCTCATCAACTAATGGTTTTAGAAAAGAAACACTGAAACAAACTTGTTCTTTTTACCCGAAATATAATACTTTTAAAGAAACCTTATGAAAATATCTTTTCTATTCCAAATTATTATGAAAAACACTGACAGAATTGTGTTACTTAGGAGTTCGTACTGCCACTTCTTGTCCCTAACAACACACAGGTGGTAAAGGTTTCATGTACCTATTTTTGAGACTCATGCGCTGGTTATACTTTTATCATCCTAACTTGAATATTTGTCTTTTCATGTTCACTAGCTTATATCGACGGTTTTGCCCGTGTGGTATTCAGTAACTATTGCCTGACAAGATAAAACCACTATGATATTTTTTTGTGTTAAACCAGTTTATATAGTAGCATTTCATAAACACCCTAAAATATTTCCACTGAAATGCTTCCTCCCTCTCATCTCCTCCTCTCCTCTCTTTCACCTCCTTCTTTCCTTTTCTTTCTCCGCCTCCTTTTTGTCTCTGTTATAAACTATGGATTAAACACACACATAGTTAAATCCGTTCTGCATTTTTTGTGTAAAAGAATATCAAACATCCTTCATTTTTTGGAATATTTGAGAGGCCTGTTGGTCTAGTGGTTAGTGACCCTGACTGCTATGCCGGAGGTCGTGGGTTCGATTTCCACCCAGGACAAAAGTTTGTGTGATGAGCACGATCATTTGTTCTGTGTCTGGGTGTAATTTATCTATAATATGTGTGTATTTAGAAATATATAAATATGTTTATCAGTTGTCTAGTACCCATAACACAAGCTCTGCTTAGCTTGGGACTAGATGGCGTTGTGTGATAGTTGTGGAATATTTATTTATTTATTTATTTTATTTAGTTCTTACAAACTTTCGCATTTGCAAAGTAATTTTGAAATTTATCTATCTATTTCAGTATCGAGACAGCAGGCCTGCAAGTGTACGGTGGTTTCTACAACGCTGCTCATCGTCACTTCGACGTCACCAGCTTCGTCACTATCTTACTAGCATCCGTATTTACTACTGTATTTACCATGCGCTGGCGGTAAATATAGGAACACGTAGCGATAAGGCATTAGCATGTTTAAGTAAGGATCATCACAAGTCACTAAATGCGTTTAGCAAAATACGATACAAGGAGAATCTGTACCAGTTCAAGACAGTATTACTATTGTCTATAAGAAATCTCATCACTGAACTCAAAGAAATGCTCTTCAACGACGCGTTTTTAAAATCGTCAAATAACTAGTTTAACTTTAAAATACATGGTTAGCGTTAAATGCATTTAGTGATTTTTGTACATGTTGACTAAAAGTAATGATCTAAATAGTTTTTTGTGAAACAATCAAGGTGTAAATTATTTTTAAAGGTTCTTCAAAGATACAAGAGTGATTTAAAAAAAACCACTTTAAATTACTTTTAATTTTTTGTTAATTTCTAATTTTCATATAAGTTACGTCATATTTTATTTTAAGTATTTTATACATGTCGTGTCTAATTTTTTTAATTTAATTTAATTTAATTATAACATTAAATCTGTCTCTCTCAGGGTTCATAAATAAATAAAGATTTATAACAAACATTGTACTTTTAAGAAAGTGTAGATTTTAAGGAATTTATATATTTTTTTTTTGTAAATAGCATAAAACTAACTTGAGATTTTAGCGTGTTATTGTGATATAAAATAAACAAATGTAATACATTTTGTAATTTCTTTTCGTCCATCTTCAATCATGTTATAACAGCTACAAAGTCTTACCAGATAATACCAAAAATGTCTCCTTTGCGAAGGGCCTGGACAAGTCACACCTGGGTACCTCAGAGGCATTACAAATTCCTAGAATAGAATATACGTATAGTAATCCCCAAGAGACTTTTTTATCCATACTATGTCGCACATCAAAAGAGAGCAACACTAGCGGTTTTTAGCCCACACGAATGTATTCGTCAGTTTCTCTGAAAAATTGCAAAACTAGAGCACATAAAATGTGTTTTTCTATTTGTCTAAGTACGGTACCTAATGAGATCATCCCTATCGTGTTTCTCTGTTTCGGAAACACGGATTTCTTTTTCGTTTTTTTTTGGATAACTCCCTACGTTTATGCGAGCTAGGCCGCGACCATAATATAGTACAGACACCAACATAAAAGTATAGATAGCAATCACGACACACTACTGCATGCGGGTTCAGCACAAAAGATAATGTCATAAATAGATATTAATTGAGCCGACATATTTCACGGACGGGACAATTTGTCTGACCCCCCTGATTTAATGACTTATTTATGGGTTACAATTGAGATCAAGTCTTTAGATTATGTCTCAAATTCTCTCTCTCTGATTTAATATGAGTGCTCGACAGGGGTCTCCATTTCACCTACACAAGCTCAAAACATTTATTTCAATTAAGTTGGATGCTTTTGAACTGTAACAAGGAGTTACAAAATTGAAGCTAATTAGTATGCTAACAAGCAAACGATGAAGAAGAAAATGACAGGGTTCTAAATGGTGAACTTTAGCAGAAACATATAGGTTAGGATCATGCTCGTATTTAAATCATGTTACGATTCGTTAAGTAGTGACAATAAGACAATTTATTAACTGGGTAAAATTGTGCGCTGCCTGGAAACTTCATGAATACACTTCAAATACCTGTACTGATATTCATTTAGATTTTCATAAAATATTAAAAATAGATTTCCGTAAAAATAAAGGATTTTGCCATAAATCGCTCTTTGTTTGAACTCTGTTTCTCGTTCTGCAGCAAAATCGGAACAAAATACCTTTTAATAACAAAACGAAAGTTACGAGAATTTTGAGTTAGGTCAGCATAAAAAATTATTAAGCGGAAAGGAACCATTAACATCATCTGCCTACCCTTGTCGCCTTCTACTTGAAATCAGCACAACACATTTTTTCTTCTTTTCTCTTATCTTCTATTTTTAGATCCGAATAAAATTAGGTATTGTGATATCATCATACAGACACAGTTTACAGCTCATAAAAAGAAGAGGCCTGGTGGCTTACCATGACGTCTTAAAACGCTTTTAATTCCACTGTGGGAACGAGATCGCGCTAGAAGACTTGTATAGCTCTGTCTCTTTCCCACACTGGAATTACTTCTGCAACTGGAATTACTTCTGCATTAAGACCCGAGAGATAACCCTGCTGTATTTTCAATGAGGGATCCTTCGCAAAACTGCGTAGGAAGGTCCACGTCATGCCATGTGTAAACAAAAACTGAATGTAATTGATGATTCTATCTTTAGAAGATTTGCAAAAGAAAGGTCATGAAAACAATCTGTAAGAAAATTCGGGCTTGTACTAACAAACCCGTTTACACAAGAAATACTCCAAAATGCTACGAGAGGAAACCTTAGAAGCAGAATCAGCAGGGATTCTGACATAACATTTGTTTGGTAGCTCAGCATTTATTTCCCTGAAATCCCTTTGAAGTTCAATCGTGTTTGTTTACATGAACTACATAACACGTTGGTATTTCTTTCAGAACACCGTCCGCTTCACAAACACGAGAATTTGCCAAAATAAACCGTTTAGTTTCTAATTGAGATAGTCGATGATGTTGATGTTTTTTTTTTATCATGGTAAAATCATCAAATGAGTCCTCCCACCCAGGGCAGGGCGGGAGGGACTGTCAGACTTGTACTGTCTAAAATCCATGGTGTCCTTCAATAGCCCTTTACGTACCGGGGTCACGGTAATCCGTTAGTCCCGCGACCCCGGCAGGCTTTGGCCCTCTACAGGCCCCGTCACTATGCTGACACTCTTTGAGGCGCGCGTGGAACACAACGCACCGTCGACCCGGGCATGGTCCATGGTCGGACAGCGAGTCACCCATTACTCGCCGCCCGAATGCCCGCGCCTACGGTGGCCGGAGATCGTCTGGCGACGTCCGACGCCGTGGGCGTCTACCACTGCGGCTGGGGTGGAGGGAGGACGCTGTCCTCTGCCACACGCGGCCCGCCTCCTCCTTCACGAGCATTACTGCTTCGCAGAAGGAGGCGATCGCTTCCCACTCCGTCTCGCCCCGCAGCATGGCCTCGACCAACGCCGGGCGCGAGAGGTCTCCCCCTATCGCCGTCGTGAGGACACGGCGGTGCTCTGCCCAAGCGGGGCAGTCCTGCACCGTATGCTCCACCGTGTCCTCCGGACGATCCTCGCAGTAGTGACACCCAGGCGTTTCTTCCCTCCCTATCAGATACAGGATCCTCCCATAAACTTCCGTGTCCGGTGAGGACCTGCGTCATGCGGTAGGTCAGGACGCCGTGACGCCTATCCTGCCACTCCTCAAAGAGGGGTCTTACCGCCGCGATTGCGGCGTGCCCGGACCTCGGTTAATGATGTTGATGTTACCTTGCTTTTGAACATTATTCCTTCTTACTATGGCAGTATCAAAAAGACTAATTGGAAATTTTATTCTAAAGAATTAAAAACTTTTGTGTGCTAAAACGCTGTGGTCTTAAAATATCCTAAATAAATACCCATAGAGATTTCATTTTCCTTTTGCCATAACGAGGTCATTTTATATACGCAGGTATAGGTATTTACTCGCTTTCTCAATTCTTTTATGAATTAAAAATAAGATACTTAGATACCTTGACTGACTGCAAGGCTGTCTACAGTGAGCACAGTTAAGGTTCTCAAAAACACCCAATGAATATCTTAAAATGGAACCCCTTTAGTAAAGGCATTTGAAGCCTCCCAAGTTGATAATAATCAGTTTATATTTCAAACACGTGGGCGACCGCCCCCGCCTTTTCCATGAAAGTAAATTCAACGAGGTCTCTTCGTATTTCTTGTCGCCTAGTACCTCTGATTGAATTTCGATTCAATATAGTCTGTAGAAAATTCTTGAATTAATATTTTTCTATGTTGTCTGTGGTCGGATAGTGTGAAATTTTAGGTGCTATTCAGAATGTGTGTCTTTTTTCACCTAGAATTAAAAGTAAATAGATTGTAGACAGAACAAATGAAAAAAGGCGAGACGTTTGCACTTTTGACAAAAAATTGTTGCACTAGGTTCCCTGCAACAAACAATCCACAGTCACGACGACAACCATGTTCGCCGACTGGCAGGCGCCCATGTTTAATCTCTTACAATTTCTGCTACCCTAGTACTTGTGGTCCGATTAGTATTGATCAATTTCTGGTACGAGTAGTCCACTTCTACAGGTTGCTGTAAAGCTAGCACGCAACCTGTAGATCTGCTGAGAAAATGCTGTAGTGCTTATTATGGGGGAAAGCTGATTACGAAAATGTATTACCTGTTTTCGTTTGTAATGGATCAATTTCTGTAGACTACTTCTTAGCTTGGATGTGTAATTAATGAATTGTGCATGGTTATGAACTCTTTAAATTTAAACATGTTACGGTCGGTTGCTTTACTTCAAATGACGTGACGGGAAAAACCATAGACTGATTATTCTGAAACCGATTGAAAGAATGAAGACCTTATTACTTTTCTACACGAAATACAATGTAGACAGAATGTACGGTAGCAATGTATTTTTCGTTTGTCCGAACAAATTATTTGAATTTTACAAAATGATTTTACCGCAATAATTCGATTTTAAGAAGTAATAAAAGTTACGGGCCCCAACTCCATTAAAATTATATTATTTTCAATAACAACATTCCCCAAAGGCATACAAAGTGAACAATGCACCCTATCTACATTCCATTAGCCATAGGGCCGTGGTATGCATCCTGCGACGTTGTGGTGCCCGGAGTTACAATAGAATCATCTCTTAACAATTTTTGGTCGCCTGGTACTTCAGAAATTGTTTCGGTATTGTTCTCTCGTGACGTAACTTTCCACTATTTATATCTCCTACTTGTCTTGGTTGCCTAGTAGCTATGATGAATAGTTAGTTTTTTGTATCAAACTGAACGCTTTTCGACTTTTTAATACTGAAACAAATTAAAAGATGCATTTTATGTGTTCATTAGACTTTATTTCCTGGTAAACAAATTTTTAGTATTAATTAGTATATATTCAATGATATTTGCTTATAAGTTACACACAGCATTTTCGTGTATATTGAAAGCAAGTGCCTAAAAGCAACAAATTTTTGCTACAATAGAAATAAAATGAAACCACGCGCAACAACAATTTCCAAAAGCCTGCAAAACGAACTCAATGGTCCTCAAAGGCCCGTTAAATTTCTCTACAACAAATAAACATGCACCCCCCAGTGAACAATCTCCTGCTGATAACGTTAGCGTGTCAACACTTGAAGATATAGGGGCGGATGACGCCGCCGCTGTGACGCCAACTTAACCCACGCTCAGTATCGTCTCTTGCGTTTTATGTACGCCTGGTACATTTTTGTTGTTAAATATGCTGCTTAAGCGCTACTTATGCCCCGGTTTCTGAGATACTTTTATCGGTAGTTTATCTATTCGTTAGTGGTAGTGGTTCGATAACTTTTATAAACGTTTGGGTGAAATGAAGCTATGTTGTATTGTGGAAAGAAGAAATTGTGGCGTTTCTTAAATTACAGTATAATTTTTAACGTTTTAGGTTAGGAGCAATGAAACTCTTTATAAAATATTTAGATCTTTGTACCCTAGGTCAAGTTTCTTGTGTTTGTTTGTTGTTGATAAAATATTTGATAAAATCCTATGCATTTAGGGATTTTAACAAATATTTTAACTCCTACTGACCGAACAACTACCTTAGGACAAACATTATATGAACAAAATAAAAAAATACCGGTTACCCGAAACAGTAGTTCTATTTATTCTTTGATATTTATTACTTCGATATCGACAAGACTAACTTGTATTAAAATTTCACCCCAATTTATCTTCTCCTAATAGAAAGTTGTCTGGATTCAATCTCGCGAGAGGAATAATCTGGAGTTTTCGTAAACAATTGGCTCCCTAGCCCCGATGCCGCCAATACGACGCCGTTCTTGTTTACCCATTTCAGGAAAAAATAGTAAATGGATGCACCTTAATCTTATCAGTTCCGAGTCATGTACACGTTATAGTAGGTGGTAATAGTAGGTGAATGAGATTATTGCGTTATTTACTTTTGAAGAATAGAAACAACATCAAAATGTTTTTGCAAATTTTCAGATAAAAGTTATTATACATATTGTATGTATGTTGCTCTCTAGAAATGTTTTTAAGGGTATGTTTTTTGCGGTTTAAAAATTAACAGAAACGTTCCAAACAATTGTTTTTCAAATATTAATTTAAATAAAGAAATGCTAACTACTTTAATTAAATAAATAGTGACTGGTGAAGAAGAAATGAACTTAACTATACCTACTTTAACTGAACTAAAAGATAAACAGTATGTAATAAAACAACGTGTCAATGATTGATTTTCAATAACTCTAGAAATCAGAGAGCGGAAATTCACTTTGGCACGAGGATATTGACAATTTGCAAAAATAAGAACCTTAATATACGAAATCACGATTTGGTATTGACTTCCGTTAGCTGTGGCTGCGAAGTTACCAATATACTAAAGGACGCTGCACGCCACATCGATCACGTTCGTTCATATTGAATCTGGAAACCAAACAACTTTACCTCGTTGCTGATTTCGTGATATTTCAAGGAAATTGTGTTTACTTTGTGGTCAAGTGGTATCGGCCCCGACATACGACTTGTAGATCGTGGATTTCAAAACAGCCAGGCGCATTATTTTGTGTAATTTGTTTTCATCACCACTGCTATCAAAACGGTGAAGGAAAACATTGCGAGGATAACGGCATTTGCTAAAACCAAATATTGGAACACAACATGTGACATCTATCAACCCGCACTGGGCCTATGTGGTAGATAAAGTCCTGTGTTTCAGTATGGTGATGTGATTACTTGTGTCAATACTTATTATTTTATTCTTTTAACTGTAGGTTAATATAGCATTCGATATTTTGATCAGTAACGTTTAAAATAGCTTTCTGGGGTAGTTTAATTTGATAAAACTACTTTCAAAAGTCAATAAATCATAAGCCTTGCTTTCAGACAGATTTGATTGAATGAAAAATTGAATCAATACAAAGTAGCCTTGTGAAAATAAAATTCATCTAGAAGGACCAAAATGACACCGTCCTAATTTATTTAAAGGCCAACCCTTACCAATATTCAAATCCTATTCAAGCAAACCGTGAAATTGCCCAGTGTGTTTTAAAATTCTTGTAAAATCCCTTTTGAAGTAAACAACCCTTAGTTATCGATATTTTTATCTAAACAAAGTCCCATCTGTCCCGTATCCCAGTCGCGTCCTAACTGTACCGCGCGTCACATGTGCTCCGCGCTCCGCTACTCTTCTGATCGCCTGGTACATTTGTGAACGTGTGTGTGTTATTTTCATGTGGTTTTCGACTGTTTTCTGTGAGTACAATTAAAAATTAATTGAAATTTCATTGAAAAATTGCGGTTAATTAAAGTATTAATTGTAATGTTTTGTAATTTGTATAATTGTGGGCGAATCTTTCACTATCAAATAATTTATTTATTTCTCAACTGGCAACATTGGTAAAGCAACAGTTAATGCATTGTGGATGCAGCTTTGTAACGTGAGGTAATAAGTGTAACGGTTATTTTACATAATTAGTAAATGAGTAAATATTTCATCCACTTTAACAATTGATTTGCAGTTGATTTGATCAGTTTCATGAGTACTTCTGGGATTCTTTATTTATATTTAATAACCAAATTAGCACAAATATTTAACTAGCTTACAACCGGCAATAGTCTCAAGGAAAACTTTACAGAATAGGTATTTGATAGAGACCAAATATGCATAAAATGGCAAAGAAGTTTACATTCACCGTTTATGAATACACAAATGGTTATGAACTTACGACGATAATTTTTATGTCCGCACCAAGTGGACGAGTGTATGCTTTAGTCATTAAGCCAATTAATCTTCGGTTCAGTACACTGCTGACCCAAATAGCATCTGCTTTGTGTATTAAATTCTAAGCTTTTCGTTAAATATTTAGAGCAATGGAATTTTTCATAAAGATCTAGCGTGGAGACGCAATTAAAGTTGAAAATTAATTTGGCTTGAACTTCAATAAGGCAGATAAGAAAAGTCATTTTCAAATGTCTTATCAACCGTCTTCGTCTTATTATCCTAGGGAGTCTTAAAATAATACCGATTCTCATTATCTTGGCCAATATTGAAGAGAAGTTTTCAACGTTGAAGATAACACGGTCTGCAAACTTTTATCAAAGGACCATTTACTGATTGTCTGAAGTTTCGGTGGAAAGTTCTTTCGAATTCCGACTATAAGTCCATATTATTCAGTAGTTGCCAACTGAATAATATGGACTTATTGGTAGTCAGAAGCCTGAAAGTCTGATAATTTTGACCAAGAGTTGACATACATATTATCCAGTAACTGAGTTGAGAACGTATTTATATGGAAAAGGTAGGTTTTAATAGTTTTCATACAACATTCATGCTTAAATTTCAAGTCTTACAGAAACAGTTTTTAAGAGAACATCGAATCTCCTCACCCCTCACATCAAAATCTTGTTAGTTAATATTCACCCCTATAATTCCCTTCCAAGTAATTAATTATACTTTATTGAAGAGTCAATAATGAGGGTAGGCAAATGCATTAACACGCTACGTAACTTTGTTAACGTGAATTAATTCTTCCCGGGGGTCCTTGTAACTACAATGGTAAACAAAATTCACCATTAACTATGATTATACGAGTACTTACTATGGCAGTGCAATTGCAGAATGTAAATTACTTGCTCCAATTGATTGTTTGTAGTAATTTTTTATTACAAAGGCACAGACTTCAACATACTTTCCATCTAATCAAATAAATCCTTATTGTTTTAACACCACCTTGAATTACAAGGACCAAAATTAGGTTGTGTACCAAAATACCACATAGTAACCTAAATGAATTCCAAAATTCTGCCGCCTATCTGGATTGCATATCTCCTTTGACAAAGCTTATTTTGTCATCTCAGGCGGAAACCAAACTCAATGGAAGCTCATAACAAGCCAAACGAAATGAATATCATAGCACACAACTGCGCAACTGGTGCACCTATCTAAATAGTTCACATCCTTTACGATACGAATACTGTTGTATGTACACAATTAACTAATGATTGCGTTGCACATCTGTCTACAAAAATTTAAAACAATTATAAAAGAAGTACAGAAATAAGTTTGTCAATAGATCGATGATAAACAATTGAAAGAGAGATTCTCAAACCCTGAGACAAACAATTTATAATTCTAGCTAGATGGACGAAACCAATTGTATCACTTCACTTCGTTTCATATTTCATTACCTAATGAGTTTCTATAATGTTTTAGTATAGAACAATCAAATACAGTTTTGATTTACCCATCGTCATTATTGCTGATAATTCTATTAGCCCCACTCTGTCTAGGCACTCCGACAATTAATATTTTAGTAGAATACAGATGTGGCAGTACAGTCATTCAGATATTTAATACCAGACTAGATTCTCATTAAAGGAACTTCAATTTTTGAGGACATGGTTTTATATTGAATGTTGAGAAGCATTTGACTCAATGATTATGGGGATTGGGATGTTGTGGGCAGTGGGTTTTCTTCTTCAAACAAACTTCTTTTAAATTTTCAAGTATTTTTTATTATACCACAGAACTATGTTAAATTATTATATCATCTTTTACACGTCCACTACCTTCGCTCTCTTCTAAAAAACCCCCTATTATCCTTCCGTTCTTTTTTTTATTAATTTCATTCTTCCCTTTCACTCATTCGTCTGTGTTCCGTTCCACACTCGTAAAAAGTGTTTTGCACCAATTCTACAATAATGATCAAACAAACAGCAATGACTTGATAGCTCTCTCACATTCCACCATCAGCCTTTAAACAGGAAGTCCCAATATTTTTGTTCCCAACATTGTTTTAAACCTGCCATAGCAATAACACTTAAAATTTTATGTTCAATCAATCAGATGCTAACAATAAATATCTATAATATTTTGTCAGCGAACACTTACTATGACTATTTGATGGACCCCTCATCCAAACAGTCTTCATCCGGTAGTCAAACGCGGGGCTCATAAAATAAATTGGTACCCCTTCACTCCCAGTTAATCTCGTTGGCAATGCAACTACTAGTATATTATGTGTAATATTATACTATTTCATTCACACGTATCCAAATGTTTAAAGAATCTCCTTATATTTTTACTATTTTTGAAGTGAAAACTTCTTTAGCGGCGTTGTGCACTTTTTTTGGAATGGGTAAAAAATGTTAAACTCGCGTCAAGACACGTGACCTGATCGAAAATTCGTAAGACGGCGCAGGGCGCTTGCGCGAATGTTCGTGTGTGTTTATTATTATTCAAGTTTTCACTTCTGCCGGCACTCCCAGAGTGCAACCCATCGTTTTTTATTTTGTATTTCCTGTACCGCCTCACAGCTGGGCAAAGGCCTTGTCCAAATCCTTATTTCTTCGTATCATTAACGTTAACGCTAACGTTCCTACTCATTTGGGTAGTATGCACTCAGTAGGTAAATTCTGTGTTTCTTTGTTAAGCTTCTGCTTTGAAAAAATTTAAAATACTATTGATGGTGAAATTTTTGTGAGCCAATACGAGTATACATATAGCTTTAAATATTGTGTAGCAAACCACAAAAAATAAGACCCCCAGGAAGAATGGCACCCCACAAGAACACACCAACAGAACAAGATCTTTAAGACCTCGCAATAAGTCAGTAACTCACTACAAAGATCTTGAAATACCACTCGACACTTGTTAGCATCTCTATCAATTTAACAAATCAAGTTAAGTTCTGGCTTTCATTCACAATTCAGAAAGAGGTCGACGGCACTATTGATAAAGCAGTTGTGACGCGCCAATCGACGCATCCTGCCCAATTACGCGCACGCATGCGAAACGACGAAGCCGCGTGTATACACACACATAGACGTGTAGGAGAACAATTTACTGTAAAGGAGAAAGGTTTAGAAATATTTTATGCGTAGACATAGCAGAGTGAAAAAGTACTTTTATACTATATTTATTGTTTCAGAAGTCTATCATGAACTAGTAAATGTTGATGAAGATTATCATACTAACTTGCTTTTCAAAAACACAAATAAGAAAACAATTGAACAAGCTGTTAAAGTAACTATTTATTATATCAATGCCAGACAAAAGGAAAGAAAAAGTAACATTCAACGTTGAATTTAAACTCAAATGCGATACGGGTGTCCCTACATGTGTAGTGCAGCACAAAACATAGCTAGGGAACCACATAAAAAGGAAGAATAAGTACAATATTATAGTGACGTCCATGAAGAGATAATGAAAGAATGTGTGAATGAACGATGCATACACACAATATGCAATCAATTAGTACAGTCATGTGAGATGAAAGTATTTCAAGTTCAATATTTCTACTGTTTGAGAAGCAAATTATCGCATTTTGTAACGGTTGCATTTTTAGAAATAAACAGCGTTGTTATATCTAATAGTTTAGACACTCACGAAGTACTTATTACTAATACATAGCTTGCATTCAAATGTTTCAGAAAATGTTGCTTCTTACTGAAGTAGCATTGGATGTTGAATCAACGTCAACGGTTGCCACTATTTCTTTTATGAATGAAAGTAATTACGTGGACATTGAACTTTGACTTTTGGTTATTGTGTAATAGATTCTATTTTCATCTGAAGTTACTCCAACGCATTGCTTATTACTGGCGTAAAAGCTCACATTGACCCCTTTTTATACTGTTTTTTGGATGTAAGTAAGTTTCGTTACATATGCCATTAGAAAGCGTGCTGTTCATTTATTTACGGTGGTCCTTTGTTTTGTCTTAATTTTGGTAGATTGTTAGAATGGAAAATGATAAAATGGAACAAATGCAGCTACGTATAATATCATACAATAAAGTCATATCACGCCTCATTTGCTTAAACAGGTCGCTCTTTTTGGAAACTGTACCTGCTTGCTACGTCCGTGACTCCAGTTCTTTTTATTTTCTAAGCATTTCGTCTACCTTGAATAACATTTGATTGATTTCATTTACATATCTAGGCCAATTATGTTTGTTCTATTACTTTTCATTCCTAATCTCACTGTTGTTACATCATTAGATCCTCATAACATATAACACTGATCATCAACGTCCCGTATTACGAAACATCGCCACTATCACACAGTTATTGCTACAATTAATTCAGCTGCCCTCTTCCCTCCTCCCTCGTCCAGTTGACCCGTAGCCACGTCATTCTGTCACGCGTTACACAAATTATTGTCCTGCTAATAGAAAGCGAGGATGGTTCAAATAGAAAAGAATTCTTTTTTTATTTCTCTCTGGAAGGTTGGGAAAAGGTCAGTGTTGGTTGTCTCATTGTGTGGTTTGGTGTCTCAATATCAATAGGTTTTTGTTTGCTGTACTTACTTGTTGGTATTGGTATATTAGCTCGTTCTATATTACTTTCTTTTGTATCTGTATTAAATCTGAATATTTATTCTTCACTTAAGCCTACGACTTCTGAACATAAATTAAGATTCTCACACTAAGTAATATTTAAATGTAAAAGACATTGGCTAGATTTTATTTTCTCTCATCATATTAGTAAATACATTATAATCTCTGTCTAAAGAAAGTGTATGTATATGAGAGAATAAATGTATAACTATAATTGGGTTCGTTACGCTTTAACGCCTAAATCACAGAATCAATTTTGATGAATTTTAAATCATAGTGCAGAGATCGATGGGAACCAGGGGACAGTATTTATTTTTGCATAAAACTCGATTAGGAAGAAATAGGTCCTGGGGGCGAAGGATGGTTAGTTATCTATAACTGTGATATAAAAATAAGATAAGTATAAATTAAAAAAATTAACCCATCTAATTGTCCAACAGGAACTGATACCCGCTTGAAAATGTCGCCACGACATTAGAAGCATGGATCGGCGACAGTGCTAAAATGGTGCTTATAGACAATGTGCTAAGGACTATAAAGACTAAAGCATGGTGTGTCGTGATAGTGTGTGCTGTAGCCATCGTGATGGAAGCTACAGCCCTCAACGGAGATAATGTCTGCATGGTGAAACAGAAGTAAGTAGGAAGTTTTCTTTATACGTTAATGCGTGAGTTCAGCTTATGTCTCGTGGACCTAGACAAAATGTCATTTTATTAGCATGAACTAGGGAATGCAATCTAGCGAGATTTCAAAATTTGAGAGATCTCGCGATATTGCCAGTTTTTAAAATTGCGCAAATCATAAATTGTCAAAGAATGCCATGAATATAAAATATGAACAAAATTGAAATTGCGTTCCCGAGCTTGACGATTATGGTCAAGTAATAAAATATAGATATGAGATTGATACTTTATCAAAAATCTTTGCAGAAATACTGAAACGCTTTGAAAATGTTTCTCTAGTATGAAATCATATCTACTAGTCAATCAGTAGCAGCCTTTATTGCACAACACGCTTGCAATCAATATTGATTTCATTTTTTATTTAAGAAAAGTATTTTTGGAACAAAGAACTTTCATTTTGTCAATATTCATTATCATCATCTGCCTAGCCTTTTCCCAACTATATTGGGGTCTGCTTCCAGTCAAACCAGATGCAGCGGGATATCATCATCATCATTTTGTCAATATTATGTAACAATATTTGAGAAATTACCAAAACAAAGAGCGTAGAAAATAGAGAAAAAGAAAACATAACATTATTATTACAGCCAGATAACATAACGTTTTCCTTAACCTAATGTAGGCAGAATCAATATTGGAAATGGGACGCCCACTATCTCCGAAGTTAGGAATAATCTTAAACCAGCATTATCCTCAAGAGACGAAAATAAATACAGAATCAATAATATTGATAAGAGCGGGAATCAAATGTTAGAAAATAGAGGTATCTTAGAAGCTGGTCTTATAAGAATAGCGACAGTAAAACTAATCAAAATACTTTATTTCACATATGCCTCTATTAGGGCAGTTACGAAAAATCGGAAAAAACAGGTTGGTGAAATGGCGATGTTAGCTTGTTATTAGTAATTATCACTAGTTAAAATTCTGTATAATAAATAAGAAATTTTGGATGGATGAATGGTTGTGTTGATGGTTTTTGTTAATCATGCAAAAACGGCTCGAACTTCATTCTTCTATTTTATAAACTCGACCATCCGGGCTTAGTAAAGCATAACCTCATTGATATATATTTCCAATAAAATATTATTTTTTAAATAAGACATTTCAAAAATGTTTCTGACAACTTTTTAGATCTATGTTTCCTGCTACTGTCTAATCAAGTAACCGTGGCCCCGGAACGTAAAGGGCTATTGAAGGACGCCGTGTATTTTAGTCTGTACAAGTCTAACAGTCCCTGCCGTCCCGCCCTGGGTGAGAGGACATATTTGATGATTTTTTACCACGTTATAAAATGTACTGCTCATACACATAAAGTTTTATTAATATCGGTTCAGTCCTTTCGAAAAATAAGGACTTGTATTAATATACACGTTAAAACTACCAATTCAAATAATTGTTAAACATTAGTTACACCATTACAAAATAACTTTGATCCTTTCACTCTCGTTCAGGCCTCGGGGTCCTTAGTTACCTAGCAAGGTTCCGTAGGTACAGCACTCAATAAATCAGATTTATCTAATGCTTTTCAACATTCTATCATTCAAGCATTCACTTCTGGCACTTAAACAAAGACTTAGTGATACAGTAGCGTAACTTAAAACATCTTGATATTATTTCAGGGATGACGTAAACGAGTTTTGTGTTTTTATTTTACTACACAAAATTCGCACTTTGTCGTCGTAATATTGTAATAAACAGAAATGTGACTTTCTGTATTTTTTACGTGGTAAAATCATCAAATGAGGCCTCCCACCCAGGGCAAAGCGGGAGGGAGCAGACTCGTAGTGACTAAAATCCACGGTGTCCTTCAATAGCCCTTAATGTTCCGGGGTCACGGTAAATCGTACAGTCCCGCAACCGTGACTTTCTGAATTAGTATTTTTTATGTGGCAATGATTTCTATACAAACGAAGAATATATAATTTCATAAGCCACCAGAAAATTATAAACAAATAACCTTGAACTGTCCTAAGTCAACATGTCTCCGTAAATATCAGAACAGAGCACCCTATTCCATGGAGGCGTTACTAATCCGGATAGCGTTAGGTAAATTAATTACCACTTTCTACAGAACACGTCGGTAACCCGCTTACTGAGAAGTGAGGGTAGGTAAATGCTCTTATGAAATTAAATTCGAGAGTTTGAAATATTAATATAGGCTTCTGATGTAGTGGTACCTTCTGTTTTATTACACCTGTGACAACTGTGTTAGACAGGGTATTATTCCGGTATAACATCCGGTTCAGAAATGTAATACCCTCATCTGTTATTTGATAATCTTTCATAAAGAAATACATAAGTTGTATTTTGACCAACAATTTTGTTGACAGGACTGTAATATGAACACTATGTGGGGGCAGAGGAAGAAATGGACAACCATTATTTTTTTTATTCCTTGAAATATCAGATAATGCTCGATTTTCATAATTACGGAATGAGGGAAGTTGATCAAAAATAATTTATGGTACGCGATTTAATTAGGCAACCTATAATTTATAATACCGTCTGTCATCTAGAGTCTCTAGCGTATCTTATGAACCAATATCACATAACAGATGAGGGTAAATATAAACAGAGGAACATTATTCCACGTTTTGACTATTCGGTACTTAAATGAATGGATTTTAGAGACAAAATGATTCATCGTTCTTCTGCCCGTATCCTAATTTAATTGGGGTCAGCGTATCATTCTTTCGTACTTCACTATTGGTCGTAATTTCATTAATCACTTTCAATATTTCTAGCCATATTGTAACATACAGTATATCATTAAAACGTGTAAGTTATTTTTAACCTAAACCTAAACATTTTACACCTTTTATATAGATTTCATTAGTATGATTATTTATAATTATGTCATTATTTTTTAAATCAATTAATGTTACCTTAAATCGCCTGAAACACAGGATTACTTAGTTCAGGCACATATTTATTTGTGAATTAAATATAGATAGAAGAAAACTGTATATAACGTCAAACCATATTTTAGCATTAAAATTTTATCAATTAGCTGCATTAGTTCAAAAGTTCTACATTTCTTTTTCTCATGCCATATCTCTATAAACAACAGTGTTTACCGTTTAAAAAACATGCTGTGCTAAAAATATCTCCAGTCAGCATTTTTTGTAAGTTGGCTGAGAGCCCAGGATGCGTCGCACATGCCTAAGTATCACTACTCAAGGACTTTCTCTCCATGCATAGATTCTTAACGGTGTTCCAATATTGTCGATGAAACTTAGCACTTACTTTTTTTTAGCTTGGTAAAATCATAAAATGCGTCCTCCCACCCAGGGCAGAGTGGGAGGGACTGTCAGACTTGCACTGACTAAAATCCACGGTGATCCTTCAATGGCCCTTTACGTTCCGGGGTCACGGCTTCCTGATGAGACAGACCCGCGACCCCGGCAGGCGGTGTCTATAAAAATTTGCAAATTCTTGTGTCGATAACAGGCTCCAAGATATAACATGTATATCGTTTACATCCACAGATACAACATCACGAAGAGAGTGAAGTACCGAGCTCCGATGTCCGTGAGGACCTATGAATGGTGCTTCTCCATGCCGCCAAGATGCTCCCGGTGGAACACGGAGATGAGGGACTTAACCAAACTTGAGGTTTGTTCTTCCTTGCTAATTAAAAATAGATAGTGACAAGGAGGTTCATGTCACTACTGTCAATTTGAAAACAACCATCGTTATTTTATAGCAATATAAGTAAGTACATTAAACAGTATCTTTACACGAAAAGTAGTTTGCATATAACAGAAGTTTAAGTCGAAAGAAAAGTTGCGGGGCCTATTGGTAACACATTTTGCATAGCATGGCAGTATCATCCAGTATGTTAATATGATTGAACCTCTTCTAGTGCCTTATACCCATTTATGAATGCTTTGTAAGTCTTTTTTTTTTTTTATCGTGGTAAAATCATCAACTGAGTCCCACCAAGGGCAGGGCGGGAGGGACTGTCAGACTTGTACTGACTAAAATCCACGGTGTCCTTCAGTAGCCCTTTACGTACCGGGGTCACGGTAATCTGTGAGTCCCGCGACCCCGGCAGGCTTTGGCCCTCTACAGGCCCCGTCACTATGCTGACACTCCTTGAGGCGCGCGTGGAACACAACGCGCCGTCGACCCGGGCATGGTCCATGGTCGGACAGCGAGTCGCCCATTACTCGCTGCCCGCATGCCCGCGCCTACGGTGGCCGGAGATCGTCTTGCGACGTCCGTCGCCGTGGGCGTCTACCACTGCGGCTGGGGTGGAGGGAGGACGCTGTCCTCTCCCTCACGCGGCCCGCCTCCTCCTTCGCGAGCATGACTGCTTCGCAGAAGGAGGCGACCGCTTCCCACTCCATCTCGCCCCGCAGCATGGCCTCGTCCAATGCCGGGCGCGAGAGGTCTCCGCCTATCGCCGTCGTGAGGACACGGCGGTGCTCTGCCCAAGCGGGGCAGTCCTGCACCGTATGCTCCACCGTGTCCTCCGGACGATCCTCGCAGTGGTGACACCCAGGCGTTTCTTCCCTCCTTATCAGACACAGGAACCTCCCGAAACTTCCGTGTCCGGTGAGGACCTGCGTCATGCGGTAGGTCAGGACGCCGTGACGCCTATCCAGCCATTCCTCAAAGAGGGGTCTTACCGCCGCGATTGCGGCGTGCCCGGTGCTTTGTAAGTCTAGGAACATTTTAAACTATCAGAAATTGTACTTAACTTTAAATATATTGTCACCCAACTGCCAAACCGGGTGCCAACCCTCCGGGTCTTGGGCAGTTCTCATCCATCCGCTGCCATCCACATTCTTAAAATCATCACTTCATCAATCGCTTGAACTTTACAAGTTTCTAAAACACATTAAAGAAGCCAACAATTAATATTTACCTAGAATTTAAAATAACGAAGCCAGAGCTAGGGCGTCAGTGACTTCAATTAAATTTAAATATTCTCATGACTTAATGAGGAAAATATACAGTTTAGATGTCAACAACTTATTACTTAGGACTATCCTTGAGAAAAACTAGATCGATTGTGAAGTGACTGTCCCTACTAGCCTCAATTATATCATGGCTTCTGTAACACCACACACTGCAATTTGTATCTTCAGATACATCTGGGGACATTAGTAGAGTAATGATTTTGTGAATGAAAATTCGGCGCAGGCCACGAGTAGACATAACAAAAAAAAATTATCGGTTTGAAAAAAAAAACCTAAAACAAAACAACATAAAACTAACAAAAAGAAACTTAGGGAAGGAGAATATTGTGTGTCTCACGGCTGCGCCAAATAGGTCTATTTCAGTGAAAATACCGGTCATCTAGCACTACACATTTATGCGACAGGCATTTATGCGCTAAAGTTTATAGCTGAATCTGATACACAATTACTTTTTACAGTTTCTATCTCAAAGAATAAGCAACAATAATAGAAATGGTTTTTTTTTTTTTTATCGTGGTAAAATCATCAAATGAGTCCACCACCCAGGGCAGGGCGGGAGGGACTGTCAGACTTGTACTGACTAAAATCCACGGTGTCCTTCAATAGCCCTTTACGTACCGGGGTCACGGTAATCCCTTGGTCCCGCGACCCCGGCAGGCTTTGGCCCTCTACAGGCCCCGTCACTATGCTGACACTCTTTGAGGCGCGCGTGGAACACAACGCGCCGTCGACCCAATAATAGAAATGGTAGGAAAACTACAAGGTAGGCTTTATTGAACAGCAGAAACTACGAAACTTGCTATTGTTTATCCATCCGTTCAATTTAACCGAAGCTCACATTTGTCTCTTGATAAATCTGACGATAACTCGCTACATGTATTTCAAAGTTGACCAACAATCATTACATTGACACGATCATGGATCATGCCATGGTTTATTATAATGTGGTGCCTTTCTTAAAGTGCCTTCAAGTTCATGTTTTGTTCAGTCATCTTACTTGAGTAGTTCCTACAAGGTGACTACAACTTGCAATATTGTAACTCATTTAGATACTACCTTTCTTCCAACGGATGGTATCCAGACTTGATCTTGTTGGGTGGGCTGTCATAGATCACGTATATTCAGTGTGGTTGTTCTAAGACATCCCAGTTTCCTTATGACCTGTTCCATCAGCTGATCATCGCGTTAAAGTCGTGATGACAAGTGAAATTGTACATAGGCAATATCAATGACTAGTTTCAAACAAATTCCAATGTATTCGGCCGTCATTGCTCTGTTCAGATCCACCAATGATGTACTTTTAGTTGTCGTCAAAATCGGCCTCAAAGCTCCTATCAATATTTTTTAATATTCCTCACAGTTTCGGATATGGCCATCCACGCCCAGTTGAAAAATTCACTCTCTAAGTGTGTACTCTTTAACGTTTCAGACAGAAGAAAGGACTGCAGAGGTAGCGGTATGCTGTCCAGGATACAAGATGAGGGATGTCTCTTGCGTCCCTATCTGCCCATTGGGGAAGACAGGTCCTGGGTGCTCGGAAGGTAAGGTTAACTTTGGTAGTGACTAAAATGGCCATAGAACTACTCTTTTGACGCAGATTTTATTCATGACTTTTATCCCAACGGTTATGTGGCCAACGGAGAGAGGAGAGGAGCTCATGGCTAAATAAATACAGCCGCACAGTCCGATCTTCCGGGTTAAGCCGCGCTTGCCGAGGTTGGTCTGTGGATGGGTGACCATCTGTCATAGCGAGTTTCCTCCGTACCTCGGAAAGCACGTAAAGCCGTTGGTCCCGGCTGTCATTTGTAGATCTTTGACGGTCGTTACTGTTAGTCAGAAGCTCAAAAGTCTGACAACCAGTCTTACCATGGGGTATCGTATTACCCAGTTACTGGGTTGTGGAGGTCCGACAGGCAGTCGCTCCATGTAAATTACTGATATCCAGCTGCATCTGGTTTGACTGGAAGCCGACCCCAATATAGTTGGGAAAAGGCGAGGCAGATGATGGTTATGTGGCCAACGAGACATGTGACCAGCCCACTGTCACTTGAGCTGAGTCATTCTTTGAGTTACATATGTCTGCAACTTTGGTTCTCTAACGGATCATCTCATTCCGGATTCTATCCAGCGCCCACCGGCCAAGTGGAGCGAGATGGAGCAGTGGACGAATACACGCCACATTAAACAGTAACCTAATGATGAATTCGTGCGCTAACTCGCAAAACAACCCTGTTGTTACTAACCCCGATATTAAAAGTAATGATAATAGCATTTTTCTAACTCCTTGTAATCCTTCTGAAATTTTCAGCATATTAAAAACATTAAAAAACACAAAGTCAGCCGGTTATGATGATATAACTACAGACCTTCTCAAACAAATATCTCCTTTTATCGCTGAACCATTGTCATATATTATCAATTTATCTTTAGAACAAGGTTGCTTTCCGGATAAATTAAAAATGTCTGTTATAAAACCATTGCATAAAAAAGGCTCAAAATCTGACCAAAACAATTACCGTCCTATTGCTCTGGTTCCGATTCTATCAAAGGTCTTTGAAAGGGTTATGTATAAAAGAATTCTCTCCTTCTTAGAAAAATATAATATGCTGGCAAAAGAGCAATACGGTTTTAGGAAAAGTAAATCTACGTCATTAGCAGCTTTTCATTTAATCAAATCAGTTTTAAATAATATTAACTCCAAAATTACAACTTCAGCTTTGTTCTTAGACCTAAGCAAAGCTTTCGATTTTGTAAATCATTCCATCCTAATTAATAAATTACGTATAATTGGTATACGGGGTCCGGCTTTAGAGTGGTTTAAAACATATCTTTCTAACAGAACGCAGATAACAAGAATCACTAAATTCGATGAAAAAGTCAATTGCATCACGAACTTTGATTCTGTACCTCGATTCAACTATTTGGTGTTCCACAGGGAAGCATTTTGGGGCCACTGTTATTCCTTGTATATGTCAATGACCTCCCGCAAGCTATAGACCAACACTGCGTTTTGTTTGCTGATGACACAACAGTTATCTTAGATTGCAAAAATGACGAATCATATGAGTCCACAATAAATAAAACCTTAAATAAAATAATTACATGGCTAGATACAAACGCTTTAAAAATTAATGTAGAGAAAACCAAAATATTAAACTTTAAAACGCAGAAAAGTAAATATATCCAACTTAACATAGCTCACAAAGATCAAGCAGTTCAACAAATTAATAAAACAAAATTCCTAGGTATTACAATCGATGAACATTTCACCTGGAAGGATCACATCGATGAACTAAGTACAAAAATAAATAGATTCGTTTTCGCCCTTAAAAAAGTCAAGGATGAGACCACCAGACAGACTGCTTTGATGGTATACCATGCCTATGTTTGCTCCATCATCAGGTATGGAATCATTCTCTGGGGGAACTCTTCTGAGGTAACAAGAGTTCTATTAGCACAAAAAAAATGCATACGCTCAATTTTCAATATGGACTGGACTGATTCTTGCAGACCAGTATTTAAGTCACACAGCCTTCTTACAGTTCCTTGTATATATATATATGAAATCGCGAAATTTGTCAAAACAATTTTTTTCCTTTTTGAACCCAAAAACAATAAAAACAAACGTACAGTTGCACAGTTCCTATTAAAAATGCCGGTACCTAGGATTGAACTATTCAGACGTAATTGTATTTATATGGCTCCTCTCATCTTTAACTCTTTACCAAATGATATAACTAACCTTCCTTATAAAAAATTTTGCATAGTTTTAAATAAATGGCTTATTTCACACAGTTTTTATTCCGTAGCTGAATTTCTCAAAAAATCCAACTGTAAATCATACCACTACCGTAATGCATTATAACTATTTATACTTAACGAATTGATTGTTACTTAGGTACTATTTTAATATTATGTTTGTGAACTTATTTTAAGTATTTAATTTTAAATTTTAATTTGTGTGTTAAGTAATGTTTAACAGAAAAATATTTTTAAACCTAGAAGTTTATTTTATGTTACCAAACGATGTGTAGCCTAAAACTTGAATAATGTTTGCATGCCATTTTTATGGCGAAATGTGTTTGAACTTATATTAATTTTACCATCTTTATACATACCACATTTAAAGCAAATAAATAATTTTGACTTTGACTTTTGACTTTGTGCATTTTCCAGCAACGTCATTGGCTATTCCTCTATCATACATTCACGAACTGAATCATAGCGAATATTGGTTAGTTAACGTTTTAGACCCGCTGCAGTCTATGATTAATCATATTAAAAAATTGGTCGTATTAATCATATAAATTAATTTATAGCATTAGCGTAGGTATATATCAATTTAACAGTTAATCTGGATGTGATAATCCGATAAAGAAAACTTAGCTAGAGCGACCACTTTCACAATTTTAAAGAATATTGACAACCTGTTAAACGCGGAATAAAGTGCTGATCGCGTTCAGTTTTGTAAGTGACTGTGATAGCATGTGTACTTAACTGTAGGTACTACCTTCTTCTTCTACCCACAAATACCTAATAACCTAAAACCAGGAATGTGTGCACCGTATTTTCAGACTGCCCGGACAACAAATGGGGTCCAAACTGTATCCACGAATGTAAACGGTGTAAGAAGGGCTTCTGCTCACCCGTTACTGGAGAGTGCGAGTGCTTGGACGGATGGCAAGGTGAGAGGTGGGTGGCCACTTTCATATGCGTAGATGTAGTACAATTTAACAACAGGCTGTAGTAATCTGTAGAAGTAAGTCGTCCAATATTACCTTACAATTTACAAAATAAATTCTACGTGAAGTGAACTAAAATAAAAATTATCACAGTTATTTTAATGTTACAAATTCCAACAGTCAATAAATTCATTAGCTAAATGTTATTGTAAATTGTATATTAACCTATTTTCTACATTATTTTACAGTTGTGATGCGAGCATGCCACCGACGACAGCAACAACGTCGTTAGAAGAACTACTAACAGCTCTGTCTACTAAACCTCCAACTCCTACAATACCTAAAGTAACAACTTCCAGTACTACCATAACGACCCCTACTACTCCAGTAACTAGCACTAGCACTACAGTAGCGACTCGTAGTACTACAGTGACGTCTCCTACCACTACAGTAGCAATTCCTAATACTACAGTAGCTACGCCTAGTAGTAAAGAAGCTACGACTATTACTACAGAAATAACCAGTAGTACTACAATAACAACTCCTAGAACTACGGTAATAACTCCGAAAACTACAGAAACACCTCAAACTACAGTTACAACTCCTATTGTATTAGTTACAACTTCAACTACTGCTGTTACTAGTCCTACAACTACATTAGCTTCTACAACTATGTCAGAAGTACCGACTATTAAAACCACAACAACAGTTGCTACTCCATCTACTAAAATTATTTTAAATACGAGTACAATAGCAAGTATGCCTAAAAACATTACAACGGAAAATCAAGAGAAAACTGAAGAAATGATACCAATTCTAACTTCTGCAGAAATACCTAAAATAGCAACTATGTATGACAATACAACTTTTGTCACCACAAGTACTTCAAAAGCGGTCAAAATTACTACTGAAACAGTAACACAACAGGTGAACATTGAACAAATATTTAATACAACTGAAACTTTTGAAAGTACTACTGAACCTGTAATGGTGATAAACAATGTTCCAACTGTCAAAGTACAACAGAGACCTATTGAAATGCAAACTACCACTGAGATGCTTACAACTCTGCCTACAACAACTGCGATGGAGACAACTTTAAAAACAGAGACAACGAAAAAGGAAACTACAATTAGATTACTTCCAACCACAGTGAAATTTAAACCAAAGGAAATATGGATAAGACCAGCGCAAAAAGGTGAATCCCCTATAGTAGAAACAAAGATTAAAACTACTCATGAATTTCCAAGGTACAGAAGTGCTAATAACAAAGAATTGCCGCCAGCTATCACAACTCCTAAAACGATAATTGTGTCTATAATACCTACATCAGTGTCGTATTCAACATTCAAAAAGATTGCATTAACTTCTTCTTTAATGTCAACAAAGAACATTTCGACTGGTCAGTCGTATAATAAAACAGAAAATGAATACACAAAGCCAATGCTGGCTGAAACATCAACACAGCCCGTAAAGTTGAGCCCAATATCAAGAAAAGACTTATTGGCTACGTCATACTTTATAAACAAAACACTTGTACCAAGCACTTCTGTAACTCCAAAAACAACAACTTCTTCAACTAAATTGACTACTTTAGTAACGAAACCTTCGGAAGCTACTAAGACTCTGCCTCGTAGTGATAGAACTAACAGCATGACGACTGATATTAACAAGAATGTTTCTACTTCTATAACAACTACTTCTTCTGAAACAAGAACTACACTGAAACAGAATGATTTACTTATGACTCCTACTACTAAATCTTTCATAACTTCAAGTGCAACCCAGTCCTCAATGGAGCGATCAACAAAAAACTTGATAAAATATGCGACTCCCAAAAAAGCAATAGTTGCACCTGTTACAAAAAAGTACGTTAAACCAACTAATCCACCAGAGGTAGCTGAAAAAGAGTTTAAAAAGGCTAACGTTACTAAAAGTCTTACTAAAGTTACAACAGATGGACCGACGGATGATGAAGAATTTCATATTTTGACAGAACCCGAACATATAACAGCCGTTATGGGAGACAAGGGAACTGAGAGGTCGTCAGTAGACTTGATATCGGTGATAAGTATCGCAGGAGGGGTAATGATGGCAGTTATCACCGTAGCAGTGGTGATTGTGATGATAGAGAGGTGCAAGAAGCCGAGATATGAGGACGTGAGGAAGATCAATGATATTAGAATGCAAGTAATGATAGATAATAATGATATGCCGCCGCCGCCGTATGTGAGAAGTATTTTTCACACACCGCTACCAGGTAAGTTTCAACGTCTATAATTTAGAAAATTTTGTATTAATACTCATAACGTCAACTACTTATTTTAGAGACCGCGTAGAAATTCAATGTAAAACAAAAAAAAAGATATTCATTGTTATTTACTGTACCATTACTACCATTGTAGGTACACAGGTAGGTGGTATTGGGCGCTAACTTACGAGTCGTGGTTTCGAACCCAGCCAAGCGCATTACTTTGTATAATTTATTTCAACGCCACTGCTCTCAAAACGGTGAAGGAAAACATAGTGAGGAAACCGGCATGTCATAGAACCAAAAATTGGAAGACAAGTGACATCTACCAACCCGCACTGGGCCCGCGTGGTAGATTATGACCCACTCCCTTTCACCGAGAGGAGGCCTGTGTCCCAACAATGGGAACATTTATAGGCTGATGATGATGATTGTAGCTACACAAATATAGACTTCCTTGATAAAAGGGCTATGCAATAAAATTCTTTTGTACAGAATTTTTGTTTTTGGTATTAGGGCGTTCAACCAAACATACTTTCAGCCTTCGATCAATAATCTATTATTGATCGAAGCTTTCAGCTTTATAACATTAGTATAGATTTTCCTGTGGTGTGTGTTGTCTGTACCTATTTTACGTGTGTGTGACTCATCTCATACGAATGAAAATAGTAAAATTAATAGGTACTGTTTATGAGTTAAATGCATCGATCAGCGATAGTTGAACATTTTTGTACCAACCTTGTCGGGATGATAGAATATATTCGTACTCATTTATCTAGAACAAGATTTATTGTCATTCGTAGTAATGTTAGGTGTACTGTATTTTCGGCAAGTTCTTCATCGGCCCATTAGCTCAGTTGGTTAGAGCGTCGTGCTAATAACGCGAAGGTCGCGGGTTCGATCCCCTCATGGGCCACGTTATCTTTTTGTGTATTTGACATTTTGTAAGATTTGTATTTACTTTTCTAGATCCGCCTACTTCTGAAAAGTGTCATTATCAACCAATATCTACTTTGGATCGGAATCTGAAACAATTTATGAGGCCTGTTGTTGTCCAAACTATTTCTCCGATTATGCTGGAAAATTTCAGAGGTAAAAGCAAAAAAATATATTTAAATTAACTATCAAAAGGATTCATTTAGTAAAATTATTATTTTTATTTATGTTTTAGGTATTCTAGAATGTCATTACGATCATTTACCAAGAAGAAGCAATGACTTTGGAACAATACAAACTCGTTCGTCGATAGCGCCATCTATGAGCGACTGCAGTGAACTACGTCAACTTCGAGCTAGCGTAACTGAGTCGACTATCGAAGCATTGAAATGCGAAGCCAAACTGGACGTTATAGATAACACGACATCTGAACCACTTTACGCTGAAATTCCTTGCTGGAGGCCACCTTCTGAACATGCTATTGAAATCATGAACCTGAATGGTGAAGCAGTAACTGAATTATGACCGCGATGTTTAGGTCAAAAGTGTCATATTCGAAAGTAGTTCTAAATTGTTGTAATAGATGGCGTTGTCAGAAAGTTTGTGTTAAAACTACCAAAGATTTTGTGTGAATTATTGATTTTATCTATTAATGAATGTATTAGGAACGTAATTAAATAAAGTTAAAATAGTATTTTGTTTTTTATTTCCTATCTTTGAAAGGGGGATAATAAACAGTGTTTATAAACTAGATGACGAGACCAACTTCGTGGAAACCGTTAAATGAACAGATAAACTTTATCAGGGTCAAAGTGCGTGGGTAATACTATTATCAACTGACATCCTATGATTTGTGTTGGGACGGATTTCGCAAATATATTAATTAATTAGTCAATTATTTATCTTTATAAGTTGCTGCTGCCCAATTTAAGGAGTTTTTTTTTCCGGGAGACTCGTTTACAATTCAATTCAAATACTTTTCCCCCACCCTGGTGTTATCGGTAGATACTTAACATTATGTTGTGATTCCCAAGCATGATGAGTTTTTAGGTAATTTACTTTTTGACGGCACTATTGGCGCAGTGGCTGAGCGATCGGTTACTGCGCTAGTACCTATTGCGGGTTCGATTCCCGCACGCACAGTTCATATATTCGTATTGCCTATAAATAGTTGTTATCCCTAGTAGAAATTCCTAGAATGAAACACGAGCAAATTTATTTAAAAAAAAAACAAACTAGATATGTTAAGAAGTTTTAACATTAAGTTCACCAGAACCTGCAATGGCCTTTGACTTTAATACTAGCATGTCTGATAAGAAGTCAATGTTATTCTTTCGTTTCGTTGAAATAATTAATATTTGTTATCACTTTGTTTTAGTAAATAAATATGCAAAGTGACGTAATTTATTTCCATGAATAACAAAAATGATTGTCGTTATGGGACTGTTGAAAAACTTGGACACGGCTTGGCACTGCAGGCTGCCGAAAATAGAGGTGTGCCAACGTCATACAAAGCTGCGGGCAGAACAAGAAGTTAATTCAACAATTTATACAAAACTAGCTGGACTTGAAGTAGAAATAGCTCTTCGAATCGATTGCGATTGAAAATGAAGGGAAAGTCATATCGTGAACAAAATAACTGTCCGGTTTAATAATCTCAATCAAAACAATATGATAAGAAAACACGAGATCTTGACCGAAGCCTTGTGCAGACAGTATTATAAAGCGGTCTACTCAGATTCCACTTGTGATCAGATTTTACTCGTGTTATGTGGGTTCGATCCCTACATGAAATGAAATATTTGTATTATCTACAACTCAGATTAAAGAAAGAGATGTCTGTTTCTTTGAACTGAGATCTACAAGTAGTTGTTCTGGGTCTGGGTGTTTGTGTATGTGAGTTTCTATGTTTGTAAACGCTACCATAGTGTACAGGAGAAACACTCCTTGTTTTGGTAGTCCTGTAAAAAATACAGTTGAGCGCATTTGCAGAGTTCTGTTTTCTATAAAACAGCCTTGAAACGCAGTTGCAGCGCACGCGCACAGGGCACCACGCTGGTATTAATTTTGTGACGATTTAATGGGGAAAGGGAAAAGTTACAATCATTCCTTTTGTGGTAGAGTAAGGAAAAGTTACTGTGAAAAACCCTAACAGTATTTTTTTAAACATTCAACTTCATCTCTATCTATTTAAAAAGGCGAACACATCACTGGTGTGGGTACGTCATAATTCTATGAATCAGAACCTACAAAAACTTGTAAATAAAAGATCTGTGGAATATCATAAAAAATATTCTACTAAACAATAAGTACACATATTAAAAAATATCGAAGTTTTCCTCGTAGACAGCCAAGATGGAAGATCGGTCCAATTCTTTGAAAATACTCGTATCATGACACTGACTTAGCTACTAGTATTAATTATTATGTTTTGTTTTATTTTCATCGAAATATTGCAAAACATGTGCATTATCTCATCGTTTCCGACAAATGACGATATCAACTGAATTGGGGTTCAGTAATGAAATATTGAATTGGTGTCGATTGCATTAAGGTAAATTGTCGTTGGTTAAGTGTGACTGAAGAATCTACATTTAGACAGTTTATATAATTTTGAAGTAGCAGTTACCTTGTTGTTTTGAATGAAACTCAATCAACAACCTAAAAAATAAAAAAAGCCCTGGCTTCTCGCCAACAATGGATGATGGCGACTAACAATAACACCAAAAAGTGTTGATTGTCAATCATATAAGTGCTCATGATACATCTTTTACCAACTTCAACCAATGGCCAAGAACCTCAAGCGAGTCTCAAGAAAACAGTCTCAAATAAAGGAGGAACGTTATTACTTTAAATCTAAGCAGGCAGATGCCTATCTTTTTCAATCGATGTTGCTATCGGCTTATTACTGCATGCAATTCAAATTTTATAAATATTGTTATTCAAGCTTCACGGATATTGGCGGGATGGGTAGTTTCCTACGTTTCTCGGAAAAATGAACGAGACCGAAAGCTATGCCAGTGTAGTGTCGTTACCGTTATCCGCTGTCATGCAACTATCTTACAATTTAAATTTTATACAGAACCCAAAGCCACAAACTAATTCACGCTGACCTATCCTAGTATACTGTGTGCTAATTTTAGCGGCAGTGTGCTATGGAGACTGGTGGGACGAACAAGTAAGATACGTCGGTAAGTCAAGTTCTTATGTCATACTTTAGTATGTTATGTACTCGTCTACTTATATGTACGTATGTATTAAACAAAGAGATAGCGTGTGATCACAGGTCGAATTTGCATGCAAGATGTGCGATTTAAGTTAAATTTTCAAGGTAGTTTTTTCTTAAGTGTTTTTTATTTTAGTTAAATGGTGTTATTATTTGTTTGTGTGAGTTTTTTTTTTACTTTTTATGATGAGTTTGCACCTTCTGATTTAAATAATATTTTAACTTAGACTTTTCATGTACTAGTGTACAGACCAAGCTTTTCGTGGCAGCAATTTACTACTGAAGAGAATGTGAACTGAAAAACATTATCAAATTCAAATTAACTTTGTTCTGGCAATTACAAATACATAAGTTATGAAAAACTGCGTACGTACGTAATTTATTTTGAGTAGGTACGAAGGTACCGTATCGTTCAAACATGTCATGGCTAAAAGTCACAATAGAGGGCACTCTTTTCCTTTTTATTTTATAGTACTCTGTGACTACAGTCTTCATATCTCAAGTGAGATCATAACTTAACTACTGTTGAAATGTCCTATCTAATTTGGTGAGGTGATCTGTACCACAGGATCTTCCTATTTCAGACACCTTTCTCTATTTAACATTGTACAAGTTAACTAGTTTTTTTTTTTTTTTCAAGCTCGAACAGTTTAATTGAACATATTATATACAGACTATAAATAAAAACTTACTAGTAATATGTACACAAAAATAAATAAAACAAAAAATAAAACATTCAAAGGGCGTCAAAGAATACGTCCACATCGCTGTCAACAGGAACAGTGCCCAGAACGCTGGCAGCATTGCCACGTTGTATGGCAATGCTGATTCGTTGCCAGTTAACTAGTGCCTGTAATTTCTTGATGTGGAGAAAAATAAAGATTTATGATTATCTATTGAAGTTATTTTTTTTTTGCATGAAAGTGGTTCAATTAGATATTATTCGATAATGTTAACTTGACGCACAATTTTAATTGGTGATGTCATAAAATGAGTCCTCCTCCTCCCCCCCGCTCTGGGTAGAGCGGAAGGGACTTTTAAACTCTTACTGACTCAAAGTCCGGACCGTTTTAAGCCGTCATAATACGGCCTCGGTTCCTTCGGTTACCTTCTGTGTTCCATAGCTACGGTATCCTGTGACCCTCAAAACCACTGACTATTATAGTCCATTCAACCTTCCGTTTCAGATCAAAATGCGTGTGTTAATGATAGCGCTAGCCGTGCTCGGCGCAAGCGCAACCCCACAATATACGAAGACTGCGGGGGTGAAGGGAGGGTACAGCGGTCGGGGGTACCAGTACCAGGGAGAAAATCTTGTCAAGTGAGTGTTTATTATTTTCCAATAATCGAAGCCCTCACATCAACCAATCCGCTTTATTTTTCTTGTAATTTCGTCTTCGATCTTCGGTGGTCTCATAGAAACCGTAGTAACAAGTTTTGTCGACGGAAGAATAGACAGAATGGCAGAATGTAGAAAGATTGTTATCGCCTACAAGCGTAGCATAGCGCCGTAGAAACGGGTTTTGTCGACGGAAGAAAAGACAAAATGACAGAACATAGAAAGATTTTTACCGTTTTAAGCATGGTAATGTATAAAATATAGAAACGAAATGTTCTTCAATGGTGTACCAATCGTGACATACATGTGCAAAACAAAATCAGTGGATTTGTATACAAATACGATAAAATTAATTTGTCTATTCTTGGTAGAATAGAGATAGAATTGGTCATATCACTGGTCAATTAAGGATGGCGATGTTTAAAATTTAGAAAACAAAATTCTATTGTTAAGTCGTTTACGGGTCGTGCCAAATTCTGGAAATAAATGTCAATTGTATAGAATAACTTTTTATATTTTTGCCGTTCTTGGTACATAAAGAGATAAAATTTGTCATGAAACGCATGCCGGATAGATGATTGTGTTGTCCAGCAATAGCAACGCATTCACTAATAGCATTAACTTATCACAGTATGTAATATGTAATATCACTGTAACAGAATAGGTTCGCTCTTGTCGATCCTGTTAAAATGCGGGTTTTCTGATCTTAAGGTGCGTCTAAACAGGCTACATTATTTCCAGCCAGCTCAAAAACATTTTAATATAATGTAGTTAAAATCAGTAATATGTCTTGAATCAGCAATCATGGCTCATACGTTTATCTTGCAAGTAGACCAAAAATGAGTGTATATTATGGCACTCAAAGTACTATCGTACATTTCACAGTCTGGTTGCAATTGTTGGCAATATTGTCCGTAAATATTTCCCGTTTAGACGTACCTTTAGCCCATTCGCACACAACGCGACGTCAGTCTCCGATACCTTACGACTTCGGCATCCATTGCCACCTGCGTACGAACCTCGATGAATTGTTATTACGAGAGCGCCTAGATACCATACGTTAGGCCTTAGTGTTGTGTCTTAAAATTCGTGCTTGAAACTTAAAAAAAAAAATGAACCGTGAGTGTGTTATTTTATCTTTTCCTGTATTGTTCTGTGGTTGCCCGCCAAACTAGTTTTACGTACCTACTCGTAGCTTATATTGACCATTTGACTGAGTACATCTTTAGTGAATAATAGGTCCACTAAATGGTACTTCCCCAAATGACGCAAGCTCCTGCTAATTGTATTCTAGTGATCACCCACAGCCTATTAGATCATACTTAGTTAAAATGTCAATGTCATGTATGCATTCGTTTTTACTAAAAAGCTTTAGAGAGTACCCAAGATCCTCCCTGGCAGTAAGTTTTTGGAGATGATTTTATAGTTTCTCATACCATACCATCATCGGTGTTACTATGAACGAGATATTTACCATGCTTATTATTTGTTTTTAACGTTATCGTAGAAAAATACCGCTTGACGCTCCGCTCGACGCGCCGCTTGTGCTTCAATGCGGCCTTGGGCTTCTTTTCCACCAGAGCTGTGCTATCAGTCCCTCCCGCCCTGCCCTGGGTGGGAGGACTCATTTATTTGATGATTTTACCACGATAGAGCTGTGCTATGCTACGTTGCTATGGATGCGTTTGATATCCAACAATCATATTCATTGGTACCTACTGATGAAAACGGATTCAACTAAGATATGTTTTTTATATGGAAGGATGCGTGCCATGGATGTGTGCTATGGATGCGTGCTATGAATGTGTGCTACGGATGCGTGCTATGGATGTGTACTATGGTTGCGTGCTATGGATGCCTGCTACCGGTGATCGCTTCCCTACTATCGATTCATCGCATAGCTCGAGCTGCGTATTTACTCGCACCGCTACATAGCATCAGTGGAAACGGTCACATAGTTTCGTAGCTTAGCTTTTACATTCTCTGCTGGAAAGGCACCCTTAAGCTTTTGATTAAAAAACAAAGATGTATTTTCCAGTGATGAGGATATTCTTGAATTATATACGACATACATAAAGACACTCCTTGCCATTGATCACTAGTCTTAAATACGGCAATGACATGATTTTGCAAGGTCCTAAACTATTCAGTTTTCCTCCATAATCTGACTTTATGGCCAATAAGTTTTTGTCAGCGTTATTTTCCTTGTAGAATTCAAAAAATATAGCACAGGATCATATTACCTACCAAGAGAAAAAGTATGGTTTAACGTGAACAATATTTATTGAAGTACGTTAATGAAGATACAGAGAATACGAGATACATTCTAAAATAAACTTGACTGACATTTCAACGCTATCGGCTGGCTGCATGTACCCGCAAGGCTGACAGCGATGCCATGCTGTACGGAAAATTATAGCCCCTAGCCAAGATTAAAACCCAGCCTTTGGTCAGGGGAAGCATTAACTAGGCGTTTTTATACTTCTTTAGAAACGTTGTGAACACTCAGATAATCTTCACAATAATGTTCTTTTCCTTTCATGTCTCCAGTAATTTCTACGGCAACAGTACCCAACAACAAGGCTACGGAGGGTACGCAGTGAGGACGAATCTTACAGAGAGCGTCAACTACGAAAAGGGTGTTTGTTATATTGAAGTGCCGTGAGTACTATCTTACCACATGTCCTTACTTCTTTTAACTATTAGCAAATACTATGAGAAATAGCTCGACCTATGCATTTCTGTAGTCGAACTTGAAACGGAAAACATTGAGAAAAAACCAGGATAGGTATAACCAGAGCATCAGAACCAAAATAGAAAGATATGAATTAGTTTGATATTCCCTACCCCTATGCGATGCGATGAGCCCATCGCAGGTAGGTCGGTAGGCTCGCATGTAATATTATGGTATAAGTTGTGACCTTTGCCCAGCCGTATGGCTGATTGTGCATGTATCATTCTCTGTTCTGTTCCCTTTGTGAACTATTGCTAACTTTTGCAGGACAGCCAGTTTGGTCAGGGATCCCACCCATGTTCCAGCTGGCAACGGTGTAAGTATTATTTAAGTTATTCAAGTAGATAGAGTAGAAAATGTAATAAAAAATTAAGAGCAGCAATACTTTCTTCTTAGTTACCGAAACATCGTAGATTTTCACCTTATATTTTGTACGCCTTTATGTCCTTATTTGGATTTGCCCGCTCTGTTTCCAACACTCCCCCTTTTTCTACCCGATGATCAAAATTGGCGATTTTGGCGTGAAAACGTTACAAACTCATTATAGTATTTATCATTCAAGTTAGGGTCTAAACTACTTGGTACAAGAACAGAAAGGTGATGATATTAATACAATGGGATCAAGCTCCAAGAAGGTACTTAATATTCGACTAATTTCACAGTCCCGTCCAGACTTGAGCCGCATCAGGAGCTGCTGCGCCGGCTACACCAGGAACATCCACAACTACAGGATCTGCGACCCAGTCTGCACTCACGAGTGTATCAACGGCCTCTGCAGTGCACCAGAAACTTGCACCTGCTTCCCCGACCACGTCAAGAATTTGGCCGGCATTTGTGTGCCCACCTGCCCTATTGGATGCCAGAATGGACACTGTTCTGGTGGGGAATGTATTTGTAAGGATGGATACAGACTGGATTCAGAAAGCAAATACTGCATTCCATACTGTCGGGAACAGTGCGGTGGTCCCGGACGAGGTAAGATTAGTCTTACTACTTTTCTCTGGTAGAAGAAGCCATGTTTAGACATTTTACAGTCAGTTTTCTTCTGATATGCTTACATTGAATATAAAAAAACTCCTCACTTTCCAGGTAACTGCACAGCTCCTAACACGTGTGAATGCAAGAGTGGATTGAAATCCACTCCCGAAGGGTCATGCAAGCCATCTTGTGACCGATGCAAGGATGGAGAGTGCGTCGGTCCCAATGAGTGCCGCTGTAACTATGGCTTCTCGAAGAACCAGTATGGAGACTGTATTCCACAATGTTCGATGTAAGTTGAACTTCAATGACTTCAATTTGTCAACTGTTACTTAAAAATTACATTTGGTAAAAGTACAACTACATTTTTGAACAGAACGCGCTTACGACGTTATCAGCATATTCGAATGCTGACAAAATTTTTCGATTTACAACGAATTCTAAAATGCGGCGCGTACGGCGCGTGCGGTGCTGACGAATGTGCAACCACCTTTATTTCGGCTATTACTGAGATATTTTAGTATCGCTTAACTGTATACTAAAAAAGTTCCATAAAAGTAGTTACCAGCATACTGTGATAAGCATATTTTAATAAAAATCTGTGCCTACTTCAATAAATTAATGTACTCGTACATATCACATTATATTTTCTGTTTATTTTTCAGACCGTGCACGCCGCCAAGCCGCTGCATAGCTCCAAATGTGTGTGACAACCCCTCAAACCCTTCTACCACTACAACTGTCTCCCCCTACGGCCAACGTCCTAACCCTCACAACCAAAACACACCTGGAGCTCCCTACGGTCAACAACCCCAATATCCCAACTACCCGGGCAACCAACCATCTAACTATCCTGGAAGCCAACCCTCTAATTACCCTGGCCAGCCACAACAAAACTACCCTGGTTATAACCCAGGCAATTACCCTGTCAATCAACCATCTTACTACCCGGGTAATCAACCATCTAATTACCCTGGAGGTCCACAGTCAAACTACAGTGGCAACCCACCTCCGCCACCAAACCAACCCGGAAGTCCCGCATACAATTATCCAGGTTATCCTTATCCTAATACTCCTGGCAGTCAGAACCAATACCCAAGTTATCAACCTACGAACAGCACCGGCAATCCACAAAACAACCAACCTGGAGCTCAGTTACCGAGTTACCCGCCCAGCCCAAGACCGCCATACAATCCAGATGGGCAGCCGATTTACACCAACATTCCTGGTAGACAGCCATCTTTATATCCTGACAGTCAACATCTCTCACCCGATGGCCGTCCTACTCAAGGCAACGTTCCTGTCAATTCAAGTCAGCCGCTGCCAAATGGAGCAAACTATCCCAACAGTCAATATTACCCTGGTAGCCAATATTACCCTGACCAGCGTCCGAATCCCAACCCGTCCGGGTACCAGCCTAGCAACCGGCCAAACAACGCTGAACCTTTCAATCCGAACAGCCAATACTATCCCAGTCAGCAAATGTATCCTTACCAATATCCTGCAAACAACCCAGGGTCTGAATACCAGCACATTTACCCAGGCGGCCAAATGTCAGCCGTAGAAACGTCGTTGTGTGCAGTTCCCTGTATCAATGGAACTTGTGTCGGGAGGGACATGTGTGCCTGCAATACGGGATACGTGCCTATCGCTGGGGACACATCCAGGTAAAACATACTTTATTTTATAACAGTTCGGCGATAAAAACGGATGTTTTCCTATTGTTTGGGCGAACCGTTGTCACTATGAAAGGAATGCTAAAAACGGGTATGCAAGTATTAAAACCGCGCGTTACCACCAGTCTGTCAAAGCAAATTTATCCCATCTTTAAAAAATACAGTAACAGTTTTGTTTTAATTTTTAGAACAAGTTTCTCCCAGACTTTTTTTTCTGTTTGGACGGTGCGATTTAAGACATTTAAATTCACATACACAAACAACTTGACAGGCCTGTTGGTCTAGTGGTTAGTGACCCTGACTGCTGTGCCGGAGGTCGTGGGTTCGATTCCCACCCAGGACAAATGTTTGTGTGATGAGCACGATCATTTGTTCTGTGTCTGGGTGTAATTTATCTATAATATGTATGTATTTAGTAATATATAAGTATGTTTATCAGTTGTCTAGTACCCATAACACAAGCTCTGCTTAGCTTGGGACTAGATGGCGCTGTGTGATAGTTGTGGAATATTTATTTATTTATTTATTTATTTATTTAACTGCGGGGACTGGAGGCAATACAAATATTTCTTCTATGCGTATCGTACCCGCGATAAGTTATTGACGTGCTCATCTCATCAGGAATCGCAGCTCCACTAAAGCCCCTTCGTACACAACGCGACACAAGACTCCAATACCTTGCAGCTTTGGTATCCAGGAGACTGTCGCAATACAAATCCATAGAGATTCGTACACAGGCACGCGTCAATGGATGCCAAAGTCGTAAAGTATCGGAGACTTGCAGACGTATGAAGGGGCTAAGACTCATGAGCTGATGAAGTAAATAACTTCGTTTGACTCTATGTAACTTCTTTTAACTTTCCAGGTGTGAGCCCCACTGCTCGGGCTGTTCCAACGGAGTGTGTGTGTCTCCCTACGTGTGTCAGTGTAACCCTGGCTACTTCAAGGATTTCAGCGTGAAGGGCAGGACCTTGTGCGTGCGTCGCATCAGGCGGTCGGCTGACACTTCTGCACCCATCAATATCGCCGAACTACTCGTGTTCGAAATACCTGATGATTACACAGATTAAGTCAAGTTATTAAAGATAGATTGCTCAATTTGACACTTAAACTTTTTTTTTCAAACTCTTTCGATGCGTAGTAGTTCCAGTTCTTTGTGGGTGAGCTCTCTACATCTTTGGCATTATCTTTGCTTCTGGACTAGATTGAAACCAAAAGCAAACCGATTTAGATAGATTAGCTTTTAAATTTTTTAGATTAGCTTTTAAATTTTTTTAGGGTTTATTACACACCTTATTTCACACATTTCCTTAACAAATTATAAAAAACATAACATAATTAATTTAAATGTAGAGGCTGATAGACCTTGGAGTGTGGCAACAGTGAACGTCTTTCGACCGATCATCAGCATCTACCGCCGCTTGTCGAGGTTGGTCTGTGGATGGATGACTGTCTGTCGTAGTGAGATTCCTCCGAGCCACGGAAAGCACGTAAAGCGGTTTGTCCCGGCTGTAATTTGTAAATCTTTGACAGTCGTTACTATTAGTCAGAAGCTCTAAAAGTCTGACAACCAGTCTTACTCTGGGGTATCTTATTATCCAGTTACTGTGTTGTGGAGGTCCGATGGGCAGTCGCTCCATGTAAAATACTGATATTCAGCTGCTGGGAAAAGGCTGGGCAGATGATGATCATGTTGTGGTCGGCTTCCAATCTGAATATCAGTATTTTACTTGTAACATCCTGAATTTTAATAATTTACCAAATACTCGCAATTTCTCCACGATCTTTACAAACTCGCTTATATCAGTCTTTACGCGCATAACGTCCGGACGACTGCACCAGATTGAATAATTACTTTTTATTATATCTGTTAAAATCAAAATCAAAGCATTTATTTCAAGTAGGCCAGTTATTATTGAATTATCAAAGACAAAAATATATAATTGAACACTACAAAATTATGGTGTGACAGTCCCAAACACAAGACATAATTACCGTGAAAGTACCGTAGATACCCATTCCAAGGAGTAGATCTCTATGGAGAAGAACGAGCATGAAACTTCGTGAAGTTGACTTTTAGATCGCCAAAATTATTACAGAACCTTCATCACCATTCATTTTGAGATTGTATATTGTGTGAGAACGATATAGCAACTTAAAAGTGTCCGTATTAAAAATACAGAAACAAAATGATACATTTAATTAAGTTATTGGCCGTGATTAACAGTTGAATATTTCACAGGTTTTTTTTATTATTTGAGATGGGTTTGCTCTTGATTCTAATCCAGGTAGCATAGCCCTTTCCATTGCTCGTTGAGTGACTCATAATCTCTCTTAAAGGCCAGCAGTCAAAGATCACGTTTCAGAGCCATATGTCATCACTGACGCTGTGGGATTTAACACATTAAACACTTCTTATTTTGATTTATTTCTAGCTACAATGACCAACAGAAGCCTATTATAAAGATTGAATACAAACTGCGTTAATAAATAGCTTAAAACTATGTTAACGTAGCACTTCACTTCACTAACTTGTCTATGAGCTGTCCTGTGGTACTTGTCCGCGGAAACGACGGAAGACCATGTCGAGTGGGCAAATTTTATTTTCCATGACTATGGGCAGTTAAAATTCGGTACTCGCACCACAGTCGTCTTCAAGTTGACATTGTGACTCCAGTAACTGCACCCTCGGCGTGGATCTGTCGCTCGTCTTCTGGCGCACCTACTCCTCGATGTCCTCCGTCTTGATAGTATAGTGTAGGCTAGAGATGTACACCGGTGTGGGATCCTTTGAGGCTCTGTATGAGGTTTTCCGCAGCGGTTATTATTACATGCGCATCCTCTTTTGCACTGTCTGGCAGGTGTAAGCTAGTGTAGATATATTACAATTATATACATATATTTCTCTAGAAATCTGCTATTCCACACGATATAAGCCTGAGAATACAACGACACAAACAGAATCCGGAACACAAACAACAACTCTCCGCCGTGCAACAGTCTTCAGTTTCTTCTGGTCCAGTATACAGATCCATGTCATCTTCCGAAACTCTTCTGATGACTCCAGCTTGGTCCGCAACAAATATCATTCTTTCACCCATGTTGAATTTACCCCTTGTATGAAGTTACCTTTTCACCTATGGTTTTAACTTTTTCTTTAGGCCTCTGTGGAATTAACCCGTTGACTCTAGTGTCGGTATTGTACTTTATGTCAGCACTAGTCAGTTGGCCACAGTGACATGACAGTTACTGATTTGCCATAAGTAATGTAATTTTAGTAATGTGCATTAACCAATCTGTTAATGCTATCAAGTCTAATCTAATCAATATTCTTACGAACGATTATAAATATTACTTTATGATAACAATATTTTTTCATAAAAGCCGAGAAAGATAGAAAATCAAAAAAGATAAGCAACTAGAGAGGTTGTTGACACGCCATAAGACTCGAGAAACACCTAGGGATGTTCTTGTTAGTGTCAGCATAGTGACGGGGCCTGTAGAGGGCCAAAGCCTGCCGGGGTTGCGGGACTCGCTAATTACCGTGACCTCGATACGTAAACGGCTATTGAAGGACACCGTGGATTTTAGTCAGTCAAGTCTGACACCCACCCAGGGCAGGGCAGGAGGACTCATTTGATGATTTTAACACGATAAAAAAAAAGAAAAAAAGGGATGTTCTTGTTAGACAGCTGGACCAGCTATGGGCTTGATTCAGAAAGCGGTACTTCGAGTTACAGCTTATTTTAGTACGCTCTCTGGAGCCTTGTAGTGCTATTCCTATATATATACATATTTGTGAGCAGTGACATAGCGCGGGGTAGCGACCAGTAAGAACAAATGTTTGAAACACGCCACGAGATGTCGCCAGTGGCGAACTCGCTAATACTGTTTTAGGTCTAATTGTATTTCAAATGAAAAACAAGCCAAAAATATTTATAAAATCTAGTTGGGAAGAATTGCAACTTATATGGCGCCCAATAATGTGATTACTAGGAGGCGCTGTCATCGTGCACTCAGCTTAAACCACTGTGGGTGACAATCTTGACCTCTAGTCGCCTACCATGACATCGTAAAGCCTGAGTAGTTCCGCTGCGGGAAAGCGATAGAGCTATACAAGTCGTCTAGCACCATCTCGTTCCCACTGAACTACTGTGTACGATGACAGATATTTACTTAAACAACTGAAAGTTTTTCTACAACATTGACACAAAACTATCTCTATAAAGGTACAATAAATAATTGTTACCAAAATTTTATCAGAAATTGATGGGATTACCGATAACGTCTATTATCGTGTATGTTATATTGAAATTCAAACCTTATACCTCTATATTTAATAGAATTTACTTTACATGAGGTAAGTATAGACTAGATTGTAATGATCTTTCTATATTTGATTATTTTATAAGGGAATCCCCGCAAGCATACCGAGGGAGGCCCTAGTAAGAGCGCACGATGACGTAATAAAAAAAATACATTGATTTTAAATCAAAAATACAATCATCGTGTTTTATTTAGTATCACCTATAATAAAAAAAAAACCTAGTAATATTTTGACGACCTAGTAATAGAACCGGGGGCCTCACGCTTTGCAGACGCTGTTGCGGCCACTAAAGCAACGAGAATATTTTAGAAAACTTGGTGACAAATGAGCAGTAGTGGCCCAGTGGTAACGGCTCCGACTTACAAGTTATGTAGGTCGTAGGTTCGAACCCAGCCTGGCGCATTAGTTTGTGTAATTTACTTCATCACCACCGCTCTCAAAACGGTGAAGAAAAGCAACGTGAGGAAACCGGCATGCCCTAGAACCTTCTAATTCGAAGACATGTGACATCTACCAACCCGCACTGGGCCCGCGTGGTGGATTATGGCCCATTCTCTCTCAGAGAGGAGGCCTGTGTCCCAGCAGTGGGAACATTAAAGGCTGATGATGATGATGGTGACAAATTGTATGAGCATTTGTATATTTCTCTGGTTTAATTAAGAATTTATATTTTATAAAATTAGTCAAGTGCTACAAGTGAGAAACATCTACGGCTGAAACACATGCTCATTGCTCAAGTCCCGACACTTGCACTGAATTACTTCTGTTAGTGTAACAAAATAGGTCGCGGGACTACGAATTACCGTGACCCCAGAACGTAAAGGGCTATTGAAGGACATCGTGGATTTTAGTCAGTACGAGTCTGACAGTCCCTCCCGCTCTGCCCTGGGTGGGAGGACTCATTTGATGATTTTACCACGATAAAAAAAAAGTGTAACAAAATAAACCTCTAAACGTTTGATTACCTGTATGATTGAGACAGCGAAAGTATTTTACCTCTTTTACTGAAACAATAAATTATTTCAAATAATATTCATTGATAATATTTTATATACCGTACCTACCTTTAGGTGCTTAGTAACTAAAAATTATATTTTTCTTAAATCAGAAAACCTCTGTTACTGAGATAACGGTATTTATAGCATATAAACCGTTTGTTTACTATGTGATTCTTATCTAATCACAGAGGTCTTAGCTAAGGCACTTAGACTATTATGATTTCTAAAAAAAATGAACCGTTTTGATTATTTTTGTTGCAACTGAAACAGGCTCTATTATAATAGAGATTTACGGAATCGTAAGTAAATTAAAGGTGGCGCTGTTGTTAGTAACGTGCTACAGAGCAGGAAGCCGGGGCAGGAACCGAGACCGGCAAAATGTATTAGAATATAACTAATAGTTTACTTATCTATTGGACTAACAACTGACCATTACAGAATTAAACTTACTTCTTTTTCTAATTCGATATTTTTATTGTGTACATAGAAATAACATCTCTTTGAGCGAGTTGTTTGATTAAAAGTTAAGTTTTTGTTACAATACAATTCTAAAAACCATTTTAAAAATGAGTAGGATTTTAACTAGATAATAGTTTACTTGACCGCTGATCAAACAGCTAGTCTTCACTTGCATAAAAGTGCATTCACTAAACACAACGTCATACAAGTCAGAAGAGAATGACACATAAGAGAACAATCACAGCAATATAAACAATGTCCGATGCAATTACTACAGCAGTTCTCTTCAGCTTTTATTGATTCACTAGAAGAATCATTCACTTGGGAGTCCAATATATCGGCGCCTTTACTCGAATCTTTCTCTTCCACAGGTTTCGCAGCGCCATCTATTGACACTTTTGTATATTTCACTGATTTTTGTGTAGTTATGATTTTTTCTTCGGCCATTATACTTTGAGAAGTAAGTAGGTCTGTACATATATCTTGTTTACGTATTTGTGTGGTTTGCAAATGAATATCTCATTGCAATTCACAAAAATTATAGTCCGGGGCCACTTTTTTTTTCAGTTCACCTCTAAACTGCTCTCTCTAGCTCTCACTCTCTAGCTTTTGCTTTGTCAGTAATTCCATGCCTGACTTTGTAATGATGATCGGTTAAATTAAAAACTGGTTAATCATTTAGTCTGTGTAGAATAATGTCCGGAAAAACTACACAAGCGCCTAACCAGTTCTTTGTACACATATGGGGAAAAAGTCAGACAAAACCAATGAATAGCTGGGTTATGTAATCTATGGCTGGGTGTAATGACTCATTTTAAACATTGATACGTCTGTCGTCGCACGCGCCGCGGTCTACACTGAATCAAGGTCAGCTGATGGGTAACGAACCTAACGAAGGCTCATTTAGACCCACAATGAATCACACTCGTGCACTCGTAAATACAATATCAAAGTCAATCTGGAAGCAATAAGACATCTTTTCGCATGTCCATGCTACCTGCTAAATATGGTTATGCTAACTTAATATTGCAAGTGTGAAAGTGTGTTTATTTATGTATTTTTATTACTCCGTCATCGATTACTTACAGGAGGCGAGGAAAGCCACAGGCATAAGCCAGTAGTATGACAACCAGTACTATTATTCTGAAATGTTCACGAGCTCACTTCACTCAAGTGAGTGCACATTGGTTTAAGTGAACTCGTAAGCGTCACAGAATAGGACCACTGGGTGTCTGAGCTACGTAAAGTAAGTTTAAAAGTATAAAATAAAAAGCCGCTTCCGAGATAGATTAAAACCCCGAATTATAAACAAACAGAATTGCATTGCTGAAATAAGTTCATAAAATTATTACGGTGTTTAAACAACGTGGTTTGAATTAACATTCAATTTATTAATTTATCTTCTCCTCCTCACACGGAAAATGCCTGGAAGAGCTACTAGTACATAAAAGACCAATTCAAGGGCCATTTGCACATCTCCTTAAAACGCAAGCTAATGAACGGGTGTATTTTCTCCATCCCGACATAATAAAAATATGGTGCACAGACTTGGTCTTTGACTGTCATTCGGATGTCTAAACTCAGGGTTTGCTAGCGAGCAATGGAGCGCAGTATTCAACATTTATCATCAACATCAGCCTATAATGTTCACACTAAATGTTCAACTAACTGACCATGTGTTTGAAACACCATACTACACTCCAGAACTCAAATAGCCGACGTAGCTCATAAAGCTGCGAATCTGAACTGGGGCTGGGCAGATCGTGTCTGCCGGATGCTATCGTCACAACTGTGTGCTCGAATATCACAAGGATGGTGCCCTGAGACAGCTGTTTGGGATCGCGGCAGGCCGAGGAGAGGATTGCGGGAAATTTTGGACAGCTTCCTTGTGAATTGGTGTGAAGAGGCACATCATCAAGAGAAGTGGAAGGAATGGGGGAGGCTTTTACTCAAATAAGCGGTTTATAAATACTAGAGATATAAAAATTTCAAATTTTATTATGTTATTTATGTAATAAACAGGGAACATTAACAAAATTCATTATTTTTGTGCGGACTTTTCCTTTTCGTTAATTGCTGAAATCTGTATTTCCTCAAAAGGGCGCCCTCCATTGGTTTCCACAGGATCTCCTGGAATTAATCGATCACGATTTTATTTTCATAAGGGTTGAGTAGAGTAGAGGCTAAAGATGACGCAAGTGCAGGAACATTTCAGGGTTTTGTGTAAGTTTCTTGTTAGTAGTACCATAGTACAAATCTAAAACCAAATCAATGCCATCTATGAGGCAAATAAGAAACGAAAATCAAAGTCACTATCACATCGCGTCACGTCATAAGGGTCAGTACACACCGAGACGCGACGTGACGCGACGATACTGGAAATATGATTTTTTTCGTAATTTAATAAAGTTACATTTTGAGTTCTACTGAAATATTCGCGAGGCGTCGCGTCTTGGTATGACTTGACCCTTAGGCCCTTCGCACACAACGCGACACAAGTCTCTGATACTTTACGACTTTGTATCCATTGACGCGTGACTGCATACGAACATTATGAATTTCTATTGCGATAGTCGCCTGGATACCAAAGTCGTAAGGTCAGCAACTATTGCACCAGCAAAGGGAAAGAGGAGCGTCGAAACCGCAGCCTGTCTTGATTTTAAAAATCTATTGAAGACAAACTGCAGATTCGACGCTGCGGCCGCGCCGCGTATTTTACTTACCTTCTACAACGTAACTCCTCCCCTTGAAGAAGACGATAAAAGGTGCCCACCGCCATACTAACAACATTATGATTGCAGCCGTAACTATGACCAGTACTGGGATGAAGATGGACACCCAATGTTGCTGGAACCTGGAAAATACGGTTTTATTTTTACAAGAACCTAGCGGTCTACCCCGAACAAAGGCACCACAGGCCACCTTTTTTTTACGTAGTAAACTTACTTACCATGACATAGGTTTCATTGATTCAGTATCATTTGTCATAATTGGTTCTGTACTTGTATCATTTAGATTATTTATCGATCCGGTTACCGTATTCGTATGATAGTAGGCCATTGTTGTAACAGAAGGATTATTCGAAGATTTCGTACTTTTACCAACAGAGTATGTGTTTATACGAGTATCATAAGCCTCCGTATTTATGTAATCATTATTGCTATTTCCATTAGAATATCGTGTAACTTTCGTGGTTGTGGCATTTTTTACTGGTGTCCTTGCTGGGATCAGAACATAATCAAAAGAATAATCATCATAAGGATCATAATCATAACCGTAGTGATCCCGTGAGTGCCGGTTAGTTCTGACAGTTTCAATCGGGAGGCATTTATTTGGAGCAACACACTGTGTGTCCTTGCACTGAGCACACGTTGGAACACATACTGGGAATAAACTTAACAAATTGTTCGTATCAATGTGGTAACCAGGAAAACAGCTGCATTTTTGTGGGGCTATACACGTTCCGTTACCACACGACGGTGTGCACTCTGGCTCACAGACACCGCTCTTCGTTTTCTTGTACGAAGGATTACACACGCAAGTGTCGGGAGCCACACAGGTTCCGTTCCCACAACGTTCCGTACAGATTGGTTCACATCGTTTATTTGGAGCAACTTGAGCCTCATTTAAACGCCATCCAGGATTGCATCGGCATGTTTCGGGTGCGGTGCAAAATCCATTTTCACAGCCGTTAGAACAATATGGCTCACACATGTTCTTCTCAGATTTTCTGTAGCCGGGGAAGCATTCGCATGTTTCTGGAGCCACACAAGTACCATTGTGGCATGGATCGGTGCAGACAGGATGGCAGGTCGTATTCACCAGCTGATATCCGAAGTCACACCGGCAAGTGTCGGGTGCTATGCAAGAGCCATGCTCACAGTTACTCTCGCAAGAAGGGAGACAGTTGTGCCTGACTTTGAGGTCGGGAATGTAGCCCGCGTCACACGCACACTCTGCAGGAGCTCTGCAGTGTCCATTTTTGCAAGCAGGCATGCATATTGGCTCACAAACGATGTCACTGGAATAACAAGTTTTCTTGAGTAATGTATCGACTAGCCACAGTAGTTTTATTTAAGCTATTGTGTTGTTCATATACCTGTCATCGGATGAGTCATCTGTCCTCATGTAGCCATTGCAACAATACTTAACAGTCTTCCAATCTCTTTTCTGAAACAACAAAAGCCAGACCATTGGTTTTATCCCGCTCCTCTGCTGCTATTGGTCGCAGCGTGATGTTTTATAGCCTATAGCCTTCTACACGATCCAACACAAACACAATATTATTCAATTCAGACCAGTAGTTTCTGAGGTTAGCGCGTTCAACCAGACAAACTTCAGCTTTATAATATTAGTGTAAATTATTCATCAAAAAACGTAGTTTATGCCAGAGATTGATAGGACCCTAGCAAAGTCACAAGCAGTTAATAAGGTGTGTGAGTATTTGTTACTTACAGATACATTTCTGCGGTTAATGGCAGTCGACCAGCGTGTTTTAACACACCCATAACTAGAAAAACACTGGCCACGGTAGGTCATGATGTAAGGAGTACTGAATGTTTCTACCACCATCCTTGTTACTCTGAAAAAATTAAAAAACCAAAACCTTCAGTAATATAGGTACTGTAAAGGTATTGTAAAGTTACAACAAAATATATTGTTCTTGTCGATATGTTCAACTTTTACTGAGCACATCTTGAAGAGCGTTTTGTCAAAGCATATCAACTATGTGGCTAATTCAACGATGACTGCACGTTTGGCGCAGTGGCTGAGAAATTGGACTCCTGCGCTATTTACGCGGGTTCAATTCCCGCACGGAACAAATATTTGTATGATCTGCAAGTAGTTGTTCCGGGTCTGGATGTTTGTGTATGTGAGTTTCTCTATTTGTAAACGCACCCACGATACAGCAGAAATTCCTAGTGTGGGGCAAAGTTTTTTAACAATAAAAAAAATAACAAAAAAAAACGATCTTCCGACAACATAAAAGTTTGTGATCACTTAATTAGCATAATTTAACTTTTATGAAAAAAACATAAGTCAAACCGTTTTACTGTTTTATATTCTAAATCTATATTTGTAATAATCTAAAAATAAGAAGTACGTCTATGTACTTTGTTTGTATTTAATAAAATCCTAGCAGCTGGCGTTCCGCAGTTTCTGAAAAAAGTGCGATTTTATAATAAATAGATACCTACCTACTTATGTGCTTATGTTGTTAAAATAATATTACAAAGACTTACGCTTCAGTTCGTTCACAAAACTTCGCATCCACCTCGATTAATATGTAATAAATAACACAAAAGCAAATCACAAAGCATTGTTTTGTCATTTTTGTAATTGTTTAATAATAGGTTCTGCCACTGATGTAACTACATGATTCTATATGAGTGACCATAATCATTATTTTATTATGAACTACCAAGTTGATAAATGTTGGACACAAGAGTAGGGTGACAACATACCTATACTGAAAAATTAAATACTTACATCATTACTTTTAAAGCAGTTTTGCAATAGGACAAAGAATTTGACGAATTCAAATAGGGTGTTTGAAAATAGCAGCAAGTATAAGTATTTAGATAGGTAGGTACCTACTTTTCTAAATCAAATATTTGTAATGCGTGATTGAAAAAACAAAAAGTTTTATTTATTTTATTCGTGGCGTGTGCTATGATAATTAAGCCACAGGCCTATGTTCTGATTCAGTGAATTATCTATATATCTTCTATATATATAAAAGGATAACTGACTGACTGACATATCAACGTACAGCCGAAACTACCGGGGCTAGGAATGTGAAATTTTGCACACGGCTTCCTATTATAATGTAGGGGAGCACTAAGAAGGGGTTTTTGGAAATTTAACCTTTAGGGGGGTGAAAAGGGGGAATTAGGAAAGTACGTAACCCACGCGGACGAAGTCGCGGGCAAAGTGCTAGTATAATAATAAATCTTCGCCTACCGTCTATGTATTGCATGGAAGCGTAGCGTAAGAATGTAAAATTCATAAATGTATATTGTTTAATAATCCTCCTCCTAGCTTCAGTGTCTAACGGTCGGTAGCCTAATGATCTTCAATCCAGTTCCATGTCATTGGTGACAGTAATTATGAAAGTAACTTAAATGTGCTCTGAATTGTTAGGTATTGAAGGTAATCACCTACTAATACCTAACAATTCAGAGCTTTAAGTAAAGAAACAGGCTGGGAATAATGCCCCAACTTGCATGGCGCCCATACGTACTACACGATTTCAGTTTGCAGGTTGACGATTTCCCTCTGGGAATGTGGACTCAATCAGGACCAGTCCCGACGTAAGAACTGGTCACAGTAGTTAAAAATAAAACACAACAAAGTAGATAGGTACATGTATGTGCCCACATCGATGACACACATCCGCCCCAAGCTACAGGATCCTTAGCTTGTGAATGTAATAAAATAACACCGATAACATAATAGGTACGATACCTATTTTTAAACAAAATGTTGGTCAAAGGTTTTTTTTTAAGAGAATCCTAAATTGGCTCCCGGGCTTCTGTTAATGTTGGTGAAGATAAGAGCTCAAACGATGAAACGACACCTGGCAAATGAAAGACGTTGTTGAGAACGTCAAGTTCTACCTTGTAAAGCAAAAATGCCCAGACCAAGACGCAGTTAAAGTGCGCCGTAACTAGCCTTTTATGCGCCCAATACGAGCTGCATTGGGCGCATAAAAGGCTAGTTTCAGTGCTCATTCCCGGATTGTTTCAACCTTGGGATCTTCAAGTCAAGACTGAATAGGTTACTTATAGGTAAGTGTGCTTCACAGTCAACAACATCTTTGCTTACCATCAGGCGAGTAATTGTCTAACGCGAGCCTATCCTTAATTAAAAAATGTGATCCTGAGTTATTCGCTTCCAGTTGCAAATGTCAGGCGCCCAGTACACGGTCATGCAAGCGTCAATCATTTCCATCATTCATGAATGATGGTTGAATCTCGGAATTTTATCGCCTACAATTTTCGTCATACAAACTTCAATCATCGTATTAGACGGTAGGTTTTCCGTCAGTCAAAATCTCTACCATATATATCGTGTTTAGGCCTTAAAGATCAATCATCAAGTGAGTAGGCAGTCTGCCGTTTACTTACTGCATTATTAAAAAATAATAAATAAATATAAAGGAAAATATAAAGGAATATAAAGGAAAATAAATAAGTACATACAGACGTCAGCACATCAACTTACCTCAATCTGTCAATTTTTTTTAATAGATACATACCTTTGGTTAATTGACCTGCTGGCGTCTAGGTCTGCACAGAAGTTAGAAATGTAATATTGTGCCTGCAATACTCTGTTGCAATCAATGTTGCTATTATAATTTTGCTAGGGAGTTTGCAATACAGTCCTCGTGGTAGGTACACGTCTCGGAAATAGTTTTTGTTATGGCATTCGTACGTTTTTTACTTCCTACGAAATTATCACAATTATATTTAAGACGTTCTTTTAAGCTAGAACGCGGCCTAAACACACAAATGTCAACTCCCTCGCTACGCTCCGCTAAGATACCCTCGTTCCGCTCCACTAAACAGGCAATTTCCTCGCTCCGCTCTGGTGGACGGGCAGCCTTAGAATCGTGTCATATAAATTGCTTCTGCCGTACTATGCGATGCGGTGACAATTTTATAAAAATAACCAGGTGCCCCGATAAACAGGCTATCCTTTTTAGATGTCACCAACACCGCCATATCCATGTCCAATCATACTTAGGAGACACCACAAATCCAAAAAATATCGGGTCCTGGGTTCTCAATAATTGTTCATAATATAAACTGATGGACGCGTCTGAACATTCCAAACTCATTGCTCAGTTATCTACGTTGCCTCTGTGAGTACCTAGTTACTTACAGCGGAGCGACGAGCGGTAAGATCAAATGTATAGATGATGTTTGAAACACAGCACGAGGCGACGCCTGTGGCGAATTCGCATACTTCCAAAGTAACTATCCATGGAATCGACCAACTCAAACCGAACACCCTGTTGTCGACGTTTTATAAGCAGTAGCCTCATGGGCGTAGGTATGTGAAATAAAAACATTTGATTTTGATTAGTGTCTTATTCGCTCCGCCCGTCGCACTGCTCACCGCGAAGACCAGAAACATTAGTAACAGGCCATAATAGACACAAAATAACACAATATGTATGTATGATATTGGGACATGATAATAGTACTGCAACAACATTAACCATTAATTGTCCGATTTGCAAATAGTACAAAAAGAATGACCATGTTCCACAGTTCTACAAAATAACTAACACTATAGACCATTGTAGTCTGTGCAAATAAAGTTAAGTAAATAAATAACAGTAGTTTTATGTGGAAAATGTCAAAGAATTGTGTTTTAATGTGTATGTCTGTTCTATGATCATTTTCTTTCTTCATTAGGTTTCTATTCTCATTTCTTGTTTAATCTAATCTTAATTTCTCTCATTAATTTAATCAATAATTTAATGTTCAATTAAATTGTTAACTAAATGAAAATTTCAAATTATGCTAAGTTAAAATGTAAAATTTGGTTTTAGTGTTAGTCTACTTAAACAATTGTTGGTTGGTCAATAAATTAAAAATAATGAATGGCTAGAAGTGATCCCTTCTAGCCAATAATTTATATCTGATTTCATTTCCGACATAGAAGATTAGACACAATGGAAAAGTATCAAAGATGACATACTGAGCTAAAATCAAAGTAATTAATAATGGTAATAAATAGGTATTAATTTTAAAACAAGTAACATTAAATAAATAATAATAAGTTAGCCTTAGTTCTATCAAAAAATTGATTCTCGAGATTTGTAAGATTCAAATGTGTCCTCTGCTTCGGAGATGACATTAAATATTTTTCTTTTCACGGTGTACTGTAACCACGTTGGAAACTGCTTGGTTGTCTCACACATGCTTTCAAAGAATGAATCTAACGGATGTTTATTCCGCTCTCCAAATCGACAATTATTCCTATCATCCATGTCAATCATTATTTCTCCGATATCATTGTCAATTTTTCTTTTTCTAAAGATGTGTTCAGCTTGTAAGGATGTGTCTAATTTGTTTGTTTGAGATTCTGATGTGAAATTCAGTGTGTCAGTATTTGATGTAGAAGGTTGAACTTCCAAGAAGGAGTCAGAAGGTGACGGTGAAGACTCTTTGTTGTCATCACTGGATGTTGTTAGACTTCGTCTCCTTTTCCTAGTCTTCATGAAAGGTAGAAGGAACTCCATGATCTCAGCATACTTCCATTTGTTATTGATGATCACGTCTGTTCCGTTGGCCACTGCTCTGGCTCTTTTTAATGAATCTCTGTGACTGTCTCGTAGCTTTTTCCACTCGGCTTTAGCAGTTTTAACTGAAAAATATAGGAAATCAATAAGAATGCTTTATCACAGTTATTTGAAAAGCTACTTAAAAATAAAACTTCCAATTTAATATGATAATTTGATTGAAAAAAATAATTTTGAAAACGAACATGTATTTAATTTTAGTGTTTTTTTTTTTAAATTTGGCTTAGAAAAGAAAGTGGAAAGGTAAAGTGTAAGAATATCTTTTAATATAACACTAATGTATTTGATTTGACCACTTCAGCCTAAACTACTTATTTTTCATATAATTCTTCTAACTTACAACTGAGGATCTAAGTTTAATACTTTTTGTAACCTTGTCATTTTTTTTAAATGTTTCTTCAATACTTTATGGACTCAACTTAAATAAATACATAATTGCAACTTACTGTCAGGTATATCTTTGCATTTTAATTCAGCTACTATCCTTTTCCAAGCCGCGTCTTTTTTTCTCATGTCACGATATTCTCTGCAACCAGTGTCCCACAAACAAGGTAGCTGGCGAATCAGATCTATAAACTCCTCCATGACAACTAATAAACTGGAATATCCTTGTCAGATTCACTTTTTGATAATAAAATTAACAATGTTTTACCTTTTTTTTTAAACCACTCATTGATTGACTTTACGTAAGTATTGTTTTATTTATGAAGAGAAACACCAACATAATCTCTTTAGTTGAGTCTTTTAATCTTATGCAAGATCTTTGCTTTGTTTTTTTTTCGGCTTATACTTTCACTAAACAATCAACATATTTTAATAACAACAAACAAATTAAACTAAGCTGCACAGTTAGCAAAGCTTCTGACCTTCTGACTGTTGATTGACACTTGACAGATTGATTGTAATGTTGTTTATAAAATTCGCCAAAAGGCAGGCAAAGGAACAGAGCCATACAGCCTAGTCTTCTTTGAATTTTCCTTGTATTTTTGGAGATCTAAGCCAAGTCTGATTTGTCAAATTTCAAAAGGCCAACGCCATGTCTGTTTTGTTTTTTCAATTAAAGGACCAAGCCATGTCTAATTTATTCAGTCTAAAGGCTTAGAAGCCATGTCTCATATCAGTCATATCCAATATTTTTCCATTATAGGTATTTGTTTGTCGTATCCGTAGTCATAGAAAATAATTACATTTCTATAGCACTTCTTAATATATATTTATATAAGGGTATGTAGGTGTTAGTATTCCGTAAAATATCATTGAGGGCACGCGGGACACTCTCAGATTCTCCATAAATATTAATTAAATCTTCAATCAACATTAATCTTTCTATTGTAAAAGCAGGGCAAGTGAAAATTATGTGTTCTGCGGTTTGGTCACACTCAGAGTTACAATGATTGCAAGATGGTGATGAGATAATTTTCATTCGTGCGAGGTGTGCATTTAAACGATAATGTCCAAATCTGAGTCGGCATATTGTGGAATAAAATTTTCTGTTGATGAAGTCCTTGTTGCGAGAAAACCAGGGAGTTGATAAGATTTCTGGATTTATTGATGCATACCATATGCCTTTTCCACCTTCCAAAATACTTGCCCAATAAGAATTCCAGTCTTTGCAAAAGTTGTTGAAAAAATAATATATAATTCCATTTACACGTATTTCGAGAAGTTTCAGTTATTTTGCAATGAACAAAAAGGATTTAGGAAAAATACTAATATTAATATGGCACTATTTGACCTGCTATCAAGTATAATGACTTCTGTGGATAAAAAAAATCCTGTGTGCTCCATCTTCACGGATATGACAAAAGCTTTTGACTTCGTTGATCATCAGATCTTGCTGCAAAAGTTACACGGGTACGGCATTCGAGGAAACATTCATAAACTCCTAGAATCATACCTAAGTGATAGGACACAGTGTACTGAGATTTCCAGAATTTGTCCTATAAGCAAATTAGAAACTACATATGTCTCTGAAGCGAGGTCCGTGAAGTATGGTGTGCCTCAGGGCACTGTACTCGGGCCCCTACTTTTCTTAATATATATCAATGATCTCCCAAGAAATTTGAGAAACAAAATGGTACTTTTTGCAGATGACAGTACGGCTATCATAGAATGCACTGATCCAAACGAATATCGAAATGAGATCAATAACTCGGTAAATAACATTATTAATTGGCTAAATAATAATAATCTTGTGATCAATCTGAATAAAACTAAAATTATACAGTTTCATCAACGACGTGAGAATCCACCCCTTAATATTACCTACGATGAGTGTAAAATAGAAGAAGTTACGAGTGCAAAATTCTTAGGCATAACTGTAGACCATAAGTTGACTTGGAAACCTCACCTGGAAATGGTTTGTAAACGACTGAGTAAATCTGCGTATCTATTGTTTCAATTATCTAAGAGAGTTAATTCTGAGACACTGTTAACAGCCTATCATGGACTTGTAGTCTCTATTCTCCGTTATGGTGTTGTTTTCTGGGGGCAATCAACAAATAGGGAACTGATGTTTAGGATGCAAAGAAGGTGTGTAAGATCCATGTGTAATTTAAAGTCAACAGATAGTTGCGCTCCCTACTTCAAGAAATTAAAAATATTAACGTTACCAGCTTTATATATATTAGAAACTGCATTATTTATAAAATCAAATCCACATTTATTTACAAAATTTTCAACAGTTAAGAAGACCCCCATTCGGAGTCAATATGAAAATAAACTATGTACGTTGAAATGTAATACTGCGTTAATGAAAAAGAGCTTCTTTGGTGTTGCACCAAAGATTTTTAATAAAATACCTGATGCTATAAAATGTATGCCATTAAAGAAATTCAAAAAGTGTCTTCACAAGTTATTAGTTGAGAAATGTTATTATACCTTGGATGACTATTTTAATGATAATACTATTTGATTAAATTATGATATGATGAATTATGAGATTATGTAATTTTATAACTTTATATTATTAATGTTCACTTGGATGACTATTTTAATTTTGGATGACTATTTGATTAAATTCTGTAATTTTATTAATTCATATTATTAATGTAACGGACGAATAATTTCTTGCATGTTCTTTTGTTGTGATCTTCTTGTGTGTGTTTTTTGTTTTTCTTTCTTGTAGTGGACATTATTAAATTGATTATTTTAATGTATTTGTATAAAATTGATAGAAAATTTTGTTAACTTTGTGAACCTGACTCAATATTTGTATGTCAACAATGACAAAGCATAGTGCAACACTTATCTATTTAAGACCTTGACATGTATGATTAATGTATATGTTCTTCACCTATGTTTTACAAATAAATAATTCTGATTCTGATTCTGATTCTGATTCTTCTTTTAATTTCTTTCTTAGTATTGAATAAAAATTTGTGTAAGGTATGGCAACTTCAGATAAACATAAACTGTCAATGTCAGTATCAACGATAGTTTTGGCCAAGAAATCGACATTTTCGTTTCCTGTGACACCGATATGTGAAGGAGTCCACAAGAATTTAATTTCAATATTCTCTTCATGTAATTTCCACCATAAATTCTTGATTTCATAAATAATGAAAGAAGTTTTAGCGTCTAAAGTTCTAAACTGTAATGCCTTCAGAACACTCATGCTGTCCGAGATCAACAACCACTTAAATGATACAGCTGGATTTTCCACAATAAAATGAAGTGCAGCCACAATTGCATAGCATTCTGCAGTGTATATGCTAGCTGGTGTAGGAAGTGGAAAACCACGACCAAATTTAAGATGTGGTACGTAGAATGCGCAAGATACTTTGTCTCTTTTTTTTGAACCATCAGTGTATATGTGGCGAAATTCAGAATATCTGGATAGTAGCTCATATACTTCCTCTTTACTACTCAAAGTTTCGTCAATATTGATGCACATGTTACCAAATTTACTGTCATAAGCACCAGTATAACAAGGCAAAGTATTAATTGATTTGTGGATAGTATATTGCTGATCATATTGTATAATTTCAGAAAAATTATGAAGTATATATGGAGCGGATTCACTAATAGGTAAAAGGCTATTATAATATGACAACATTTTCCGAAAGAGGGGATGATTTGACAAAGAAATAATATTAAATAGAAATCTGAATTTGAGGTATTTAAATCTTAATATAAGAGGAGGTATAAGGCATTCAGCCTGTAAAGAAACAATAGGAGTTGTTCTCATAGCCCCAGTAATAAGCCTCAAATTTTTGTTCTGAATAACATCTAACTTGTCCACTAATCTTTTATTTGAAGCAAAACAAAGGAAGCCATATTCAAAGTGACTCCTTACTATTGATTTATATAGCATCAAAAGAATTTTTGGATCAGCTCCCCAACTTGTACCAGCCAGAGCCTTTAAAGCATTAAATGCCCTAGAAGCTCTGTCTGCAATGGAATTGACATACTTAGTCCAAGATAGATTATTTGTAAAAATTATGCCTAAGAATTTCACACAACTTTCAATACGTAAAATAGAGTTATCATAGAGTAATCTTACATTAAATGGACGGATTTTGTTAAAAACAACAACTTTGCTCTTCTCTGTGCTGATATCTAAATTTAAATATGAAAAATATGAATGGAGTTTTCCCAATGATTCATTTAAAGTTGACACTAAATCTCTTATGTTAGACCCGGAAGCATAAATTACTAAATCATCTGCATATTGTAAATTGGATACTTTAGATCCTAAAATAATATTTAATTTATGAATGTATAAAATAAAAATAAGAGGACTTAATATCCCTCCTTGACATACACCCTTAAAACTAAGTCTTGGACCTAAAATTGTGGTGTTATTATTAACTTTAACAAATACTTTTCTGCCATGTAAGAAATTGAACACCCATTGAACTATTTTTTCAGGAATACCGAGAGACCTCAGTTCTACAGACAAAATGTGATGATTAACATTATTGAATGCACCTACAATATCAAAAAATACAGCAATCAAAACATTATTTTTCTTAATAGAATTGAAAATATCCAATTGAAGGTGAGTAATACTTTCCCTTGAAGACTTTCCGCGCCTAAAACCAAATTGATTTGATGGTAAAAGACAATTGCTTTCTATATAAAATTCTAGCCTATTCTTTATAAGTTGCTCAAATATTTTACTCATACAAGAAGTAAGAGCAATTGGTCTGTAAGAATCTGCTTTGTGTGACTTTTTGCCAGGTTTCAAAATAGGCACTAAACAATCAACTTTCCAATCATCTGGAATAAGGGATGAGGACCATAGGCTGTTAAAAATGTTCAATGTAATTTCTCTACATGTAGAATTCATATGTTTAAGAGCTTTATATGGAATAGAATCTAAGCCACATGTTGTATCATTTCTAGAATTAATAGCAGAATTAAATTCATTTAAAGTAAAAGGCCTACAAAGATAATCAAAGACAGTTGTATTACTACATGAATGGGAACTCAGCAGTGATTCAACTGTGTCTGGAGTGTATTTTGATAAAAATTCATTAGCCCAACTCGAGTCAATGACAGATGTATTATTGTGTATAAATGTTTTATTAAATTTTTTCATATAATACCAAATTCTAGATATTGGTGTAGAGCGATTAAAAGATTCACATAGATGTTTCCAGCTAAGCTGTCTTTCAGTTTTTAAAATGATTTTTTTAACAGCCTGTAACCTTTTAAATTTTATATAATTTGATTCTGAAGGATCAGCTTTAAAGGTCAAATAAGCATTCTTACAATTTAAAACAGCTTCACTACATTTACTATTCCACCAAGGCAAAGGTGGTCTTCTATTAAATCTGGTAATTGTCTGTGAAGATTGATTGTTGAAAACCTGATTATAAGGGAGAGACATATGCATAGCTTGTTTAATTAATTTTACTAAATCAGTATAGCATTGCAAGGGATTAGAGTAATTGAAGTTATAAGTATCCATAAGAGAAGCTATTGTAATATTATATTTAGACCAGTCAACTAATTTTAAATTAATTTTATTTGTGGATGTTGTTTCTTGGAAGCTGTCATTAAAAACTGTGATATTTGTGATTACAGGAAAGTGATAACTCCCAAGAGAGTCATCGTCATACACTTGCCAATTGCATGCTGAAGCTAATGAAGGAGATACTAAAGTGAGATCAAGTGCACTTTGCTTCCATCTGTGAGAACCTACAGTAGTCATCTGACCATCATTCAAGATAACAAGATTATTATCATCAATACTTGCAAGAATATTAGAGCCTCGTGAATCTGATGCAGAGCACCCCCACATGGTGTTATGTGCATTGAAGTCACCTGCAATTAATACAGGCTCTGGAAGACTTTGGATTAATTTATCTAATTTAGATTTAGTAAAATTAATTGGTGGGTTAGGAGGACTGTAAACACTGGCTAATGTTAACTGTTTATTACCATAAGTAATTTGAACTGCAATATTTTGAATAGAATCATCAGAAAAGGTATCAATAATACGAAAATGAATCTTATTATGTAGAAGTATAGCTACACCATTGTGATCATTACCTGAGTCAAGTCTTATAATATTATATCCTATTATCCTAAAGTTGTGTTGTGACTTGAGCCAAGTTTCACAGACAAGAGCAATGTGTATATTATTCTCATACAGAAACTGTGTAAATAATAAACGATTACTAATTAAACTCTGTGCATTCCATTGAAGTACATTTAACTGGTCCATAAAAAAGAAAGATATTATTTTGCTTTAACTGTATCTATGAGAACATCTTTTATTAGCTGGGAAGATATTGTTTTTTCTTGAGCTTTATTAAGAGTAATTATTTTAGTGATAGAATTTAAAATAATATTTAAGATATCATCACTATTCAATAGTGACAATAAAACATCTGTTGAGTTCTTTTTCTTAAGTTCAGGAAAATTGTCTTTGTTAAATAGATCAGCGAAAATACTTTTGTTAAGTGCTGCTTGATTTTCTTTTATTTTCTGTTTTTTAATTGGACATTGACCAGAGATGCTTATATGATTTCCTTTACAATGTGTGCATATAGCCTTTTCAACTGGAGTGCTGCAGTCTTTGTATGTGTGATTTCCACTGCATATGGAGCATTTCACAGAATTTTTACAATATTTAGCAAGGTGGCCATACCTGAGACAGTTGTAACATTGTTTCACAGGTGGAATATATTGTTTGACAGCAAATCGCCATCCATTCAGGTCTATGTAGTCGGGCAGCGCATTCGACGCGAACGTGATTGCTACTGACCCTGTCGGCTGCAAGCTGCTGCTTCCTGTGTCAGATCGTATTTTTTTCATTATGCGTTTAACACATATTATTTTTCTATAGGTAGATACTAGCTTGTAAATCTTGACATTAGAAATGTTCGTGGGGACATTAGTAATGACCCCTGTCACCTCTGTACCTGCTGCTGGGATCGACGCTTTAAGATAATAATCGATCAGAAAAGTTTTATTGTTTAAAAAAGCATTCGCTAAAGTGGGTTTCTCGAAATGCACACCTATTTTATATTTATTAATAGTCTGTAGAAACTTTATGCCCTTATTAAATCTTTTGAATTGAGTCGACAGAGACATCATGTCCCGCGTACCTATAGATCTTTTCTCATCACTGGATTCTACGAATACTATATAATCAGTTAGAATAGAGTCTTCCGGATATCTTCTGTTATAATCTGAAATATAATATGGTTTATACTTCCTTTCATCATTAAAATCTTCATTTTCACTTGACTCCTCAGAAGTATCATTTTCATCAGCCCATGTACTATCTCCTCCCGTATCTTCCTTCGTCTTTTTCTTTTTCCGTTTTCCCATAACGAAAAAGTTGAGAAAAAGTAGTAAAGTAAGTAATTGGTCCAAATTAAATAAAATATTTAAAAAAAGGCGCCTATCCAATTCGGGGTTCCCGCGCTTTTTTTTTTCTTGATTGTAATGACATTGACACTTGACAACAAACTTTTTTTTATAAATATTTTACTACTTCTAGGCTTTTGAGTTTTATAATATGACGTTTGCAAGACAGTGTGGCCACGTTATTAAAATAAGGTAATAATTAGGACCGACTTTGGGTTTGTAACTCAAAACGTTTTAAACGGATATTCCCGGTATCAATGTGTGTACAATGTTTGTACGTATGTAAATACAAACCGGATACTGACTACTGACTATTGGAATTTATTTAGATAAGGCAGTTTTACTAAGTTATAAGTTTTATGATATAATAATTATATTGTTTATAAGTTTATGTAGTAATTGTGCTATTTATAAGTTTTTCGGTTCAATGTCGCAATATTTAAATTAATCATAATATACCAATAAAATTTAATGACATTTGGCAGTTCTAAACATTCATTTCCGTTGCTGGTTGGCGGTTGTGAACTTGTGAGTATAAAACTGTACTTTTAAAGGCGACCTTACACTTCTTCCTTTGCAGGTGCGTCGTAAGTCTGCGCCCCTGTCGCTGGTCGCTTCCTGCCGGGCCTCCTCCAGGTAACTGGGGGTCTCACCTGGCAGGGGCAGACCGCCGGGACGCAGTGAAGCAAGCGGTTACTGTCCGACAGTGCCGTGGCGCGCCTGCAAACATAACAATAGCAGCTACATACCCCGGCGCGCGTTTCTAGCGCGCGCGCCCGTAGGATTTTATGGCTATATGCCCACCCAGCGCGTGTGCCCGCCGTCGCGAGCACAACACCCGAACCCGCGGGAAAAGGGCCCAGCCCATACCCCGCCTGCCGCGTCCCCATGCGGGGACGCTGCGACTACTACTGACCTTACACTGTAAAATTTTCGGAAAATTCTACTTCTCGGCGAATGGCACTCGCTACATTTTTCTATTAGATACCACATACTGTAAGAAAAATTGTGCTTCTGATGCACGCCGTACAGCATTTCAGACGGACGCATGATTTTTCTCAGGGAAATGACCGAAGAGGTGTTGCCATACATTTTATTTTATACCCCACACTATCAGGAATTCTGTAATGTACTGTAATTGTACCAATGTGTTTATCGTGATTGTTCCGTTGTCACGTTGTTCCGTCGTACGAACCCGACAAACCTTTTAAAGTCACAGCTTTGTCCAAATCTCCAATGACAGCTGTTAGGTAGATTTCCGAGGTTGGTACAAACAGCGATAATAAAGGGTTCTTGTCCAGCTGCGGATCCCTAAAATTATACATAGTTACACACAGGACGATACGTCCAGTTGATAATAAATGAAACATCGGAGAATCTCATTCATCACAGAATGTGCGCGAAAATGGGATCTGTGTGGACATTCAGTTTTATTATTTTGTTACAATTATTGTACGACATTAATTGTGCCGACGGCAACATTTGCACTAAAACAGTTTGGTAAGTGAGCGATCCAAATTAAAAAATATAATATATCAAAGCAATGTTATGATTTCTTTTTTCATTTTACTTACTTATTTTAGATATTTTTAAATCTTTTTACTAAAACAAAAAAAAAACATTTTAAAATATAAATAGTAGCTCATTGATATCGGGAACAGGGTCCAATCTACTGGCGGTCAGGGCTCCCGAGAAAAGAACCTCCTAACAATGCGCGCCCTGCCCAAAAGAACTTATTTCTGAATCAGGTCTTTGATCCAGAGCCTCCTTAGATTGGTCGAGGCTCTTGGCAATTATTGTTGAGGGCACGATTACACGAGGGTCGCGGGTTTGATTCCCGCACAGAGCAAATATTTGTATGATCTACAAGTAGTTATTCCGGGTCTGGGCGCTTGTGTATGTGAGTATATATGTTTGTACGCACCCACGATACAGGAGAAATTCATGTGTGGGGTAAAGTTTAAAAAAAAAAAAATTAAGCCATGGGCCGACACGACTATCGGCACAATGATCGCTGAATCCACATGCCACATATCGACAACCTCGCGAGCCAAATCAAGATACTTGATTTTATTATCTTTTTCACATTTCACGAGGTTCTCTTCACGCTCTGATCGATCCACCACCACTATATCAGGTCTATTAGTTACAATAGTCAGTGTCAGTGATGATGGATTGATCCCAGTACAGTGTAATATTGCCACTTACAAGAACTGGGTCGGGCACATAGGTACCTGTAGTACGGCACTTTCGATTCCACAAGGCTGTATTTTAGAGCAAGTTGCTGATGGATAATCTTGGCTACAAGGATATGTCTATGCAAGTATTCTCCGTGAGCCAGACGAGAACACCATACATATTCATGTAATTTAATTGAATAGACCTTTTAGATTAAAATTACATGCAACTGGAAAAATCGTTCTCAGTGCAACGGATGGCAGATTTAACTATTTTTTTCCGGTGTCCTGGGCAGCAGCTCCAGCACACGTAGCATGACATCGAAAAAATAAGTTCATAAACTAAAACCCGATGACAACTAAAATTCACGCCCTATTAAGTACGAAACGAGAAAATATTCTCATCTGATTGTTATATTTATAGCCGTTGTGGTACCGTATGCCCCTTTTTTTGTCCTGGTAAAATCATGGAATGAGTCCTCCCACCCAGGGCGGGACGGGAGCGACTGTCAGACTTGTACAGACTAAAATCCACGGTGATGCTTCAATAGCCCTGTACGTTCCAGGGTCACCTAGTTACCTGATGAGACACTCCCACGACCGTATGCCACTTTGCCATTAAGTTATGACTGCTCAAAATACAATACATTCTACTACTGTTAGTGTTCAAATGTATTGTTTTATATAAGCTAGTTATTAGTAATAATTAATTAAAATTATTGATTATTTGGGGCGAACCCGTGCTCCACTTAGTTTCTACGACTGGGTGAAGCACGGAGACTATCACAGTTGAAATGAAAATACAAGCTTGAATGTATGCAGTCCTAGTTTTTTTTTGCATTCAGTATTCACCGAAAGACATTTTTACAAGCTTTTATTTAACTTGCAATGTTTTTAGTATTAAAGATCCATGGGCGGCATGAACACCTTCTTTATAATCCTGTTCTCCTAGTACTTTTGTTTAGATCCCTCGTTCAATTTCGGCACCAAAACCTTCTATGATCCTTCTATTCTTCCTGTACTTTGTGTTTAGATTTCACATTAAGTTCTAACATTAGAAAAAAAAACGTAATTACTTATAGATAGATTGGGCTTACATTCTATTGATTTATAATATTGAGCTATATATTTTCATTAATTACTCAATTAACTGTACCTGATAATAAGTTGGAGCACGAACCATACCTACTCAAGGTCCCGTGCTCCACCTAGTTGGAGAAAATAGTTGGAGCACGAGTCCGAGCTGGGGATTGAACTGCTCGCTCTGCTAAGCTTTCTGTTTTTATCCTTTAAACTAACACAGACATTAGATATTATATAATTACTAGCTGACCCGGCCACGCGTTGCTGTGGGAGAAATATGAGAAAAAAAATGAAAATCATTCTAATTAACTTTTATAATTATGTGATAATACTGACATGTACATATTTAAATTATAGAGTTTAAATAATAATTTCAATAAGAATTGAAATACTAATTTAATCGTTTAAATATAAGAAAAAAAATCTGAAAAACTTGTTATCATAAATAATAAGTCTTCATCATCATCATCTCAGCCATAGGACGTCCACTGCTGAACATAGGCCTCCCCTTTAGATCTCCACATATACCGGTTGGAAGCGACCTGCATCCAGCGTCTTCCGGCGACCTTTATAAGGTCGTCTGTCCACCTTGTCGGTGGACGTCCTACGCTGCTCTTGCTAGTCCGTGGTCTCCACTCTAGTACTTTTCGACCCCATCGGCCATCTGCTCTGCGAGCAATATGGCCTGCCCATTGCCACTTCAGCTTGCTAATCCGGTGGGCTATGTCGGTGACTTTAGTTCGTCTACGGATCTCCTCATTTCGGATTCGATCACGTAGAGAAACACCGAGCATAGCTCTCTCCATAGCTCGTTGAGCGACTTTGAGCTTTGAGATGAGGCCGATAGTGAAAGACCACGTTTCGGTGCCGTAAGTTATCACTGGTAACACACATTGGTTAAAGACTTTCGTCTTGAGGCACTGAGGTATGTCGGACGAAAAGGCATTGCGTAGTTTCCCGAACGCTGCCCAACCGAGTTGGATTCGGCGGTTGACCTCTTTCTCGAAGTTGGACCTACCTAATTGGACTACTTGTCCTAAGTAGATATATGAGTCAACAACTTCGAGTACCGAGTTTCCAACAGAGACTAGGGTGGGCACAACATTGGCATTTGACATAATTTTCGTCTTGTCCATGTTCATTTTCAAGCCCACCCGTTGTGAAACTCGGTCGAGGCCATCGAGCATCATTCTGAGTTCCTCCATCGACTTTGCCATGACTACGATGTCGTCGGCAAACCGAAGGTGAGTGATGTATTCGCCGTTGATGTTGATGCCAAGTCCTTGCCATTCCAGGAGCTTGAAGGCGTCTTCCATTGCGGCAGTAAACAGTTTCGGGGAGATAACGTCCCCCTGTCTTACGCCTCTCCTCAATGGAATCGCCTTCGTGCTGTGCTCCTGTACTCGGACCGACATGGTGGCGTTATTATACAAACACTTCAATACCTCGATGTACCGATAGTCAATACGGCATCGCTGGAGTGACTCAAGCACCGCCCATGTTTCCACCGAATCAAAGGCTATCTCATAGTCCACAAACGCTAAGCATAATGGCAAGTTATACTCTTCGGTCTTCTGTATAACTTGCCGCAGCGTATGGATGTGGTCTATGGTACTATAGCCTCTTCGGAAACCGGCTTGTTCGGGAGGCTGGAAATCATCAAGTCTGTGTTCGAGACGTTTCGTGATAACCCTTGAAAACAGCTTATAAACATGACTGAGAAGCGTGATGGGTCTGTAATTCTTCAATAGGCAGTTATCACCTTTTTTGAAGAATAGCACCACCTCACCCCTGCTCCACGCTTCAGGCGTTTTGCCCTCGGACAGGACGGAATTAAAGAGTTTCTGGAGGACTTTAAGTACCGGTGTTCCACCCGCTCTCAGAAGCTCTGAAGTGATTCCGTCCTCGCCCGGCGCCTTGTTGTTCTTATGCTGCTTCAGGGCCATCCTAATCTCGTACAGACTGATGTCCGGGATATCTTCGGTATAATGTCGGGACAGCTTGGCTCTTGGATCTCCTACCAAGCTGTCAACGGGCTTTGCGAAGTGTATAACAGTCAAGTCCATAGAACCTCTCGATCTCGCCTAAAACCTCTGCTGTGGTCGACGCTATGCTACCATCCAAATAATAAGTGCTAAATAATTTTTAATAGAGGTTAAATAAAAACAATAAAAAAAAAATTGTACAACTATTGAAAAAGTGTAGGAAATTGTGTATCATTTTTTCATTGACATTTTAATTAAATTTTATAATTATGTGATAATACTTACATACATATATTCAGTTTTGATCAATGAAGCACAAATAAGTAATCTTCATTATAATATGAATTCAATTTACACTTCAGTCTAAGTAACACGTGGTCGGCTATGCTAACACCAAAAATTTAAAAAGTGGAAATAATTGAATTATACGGTATTTCGTTCACTACAAAATAAATTTAATTAATTTTATAGCGTCAACAACACGTGGTAATTATGCTGTTAAAATGTAGCTTAAATGACACGTTCGTAGATTTACCATAGCAGCGCCATCTAATGATTACTTACTCAACCCAGTCGAAAGGTATCGACATCTGTTAGAATCATTTGGAGTTAGCAGATAATTGTGACTGTCAAATAATAACAGACAAATAATTAGCAATAAATTAAAATTCTGACTATTGACTATTTGAGATTTAAACTATCCTATCTCTCAAGTTGGATCGAACTGCACATGGTGTGCGAATTTTATTATAATCGGTTAAGTGGTTTAGGAGTCCATTGAGGACAAACATTGTGACACGAGATTTATATATATTAAGATGACTAGCTTTTGCCCGCGGCTTCGCTCGCGTAGAATTTGGTCTGCCTCATTAAGTTACGTGACATTTTTTTAAATACTTATATTTTTTTAATGTAACTTCACATCGTACATCCCAATTTTCTAACTTCAAAATTAGTTTTTATACAATCTTTGAACACCTATACCTAATATTTAGAGGGAATCTCTTGAGGTTGGAATTATCTGAATTCCTTTCTAAGTGCTCTTTATTTTAGAGGGCCAAGACATGCCGGGGTCGCGGGACTTACGAATTACCGTGACCACGGTACGTAAAGGGCTATTGAAGGACACCGTAGATTTTAGTCAGTCAAGTCTGACAATCCTTCTCGCCCTACCCTGGATGGGAGAACTCATTTGATGATTTACCACGATAAAAAAATAATAATAATAGAACAATGGTAAGGTAATGGTAAGACAACCAGTCTTACCATGGGGTATCGTATTAGCCAGTCAGACTTTAGAGCTTCTGACAGTAACGACTGTCAAAGATCTTCAAATGACAGCCAGGACCAACGGCTTTACGTGCTTCCCGAGTGCTTTCCACCCATCCACAGACCAACCACGGCAAGCGCGGCTTAACCCGTAAAAATATATATAATAAAAAACTTAAAAAAAAAATGTAACCGCCTTCAAAAAGAACCACAAAAAAGGGTAAAATAATCTACAAAATAACTTTTGTTTCGGAAGTAGATGGCTTTGTTGTTCTCAAAAACTACTGAACCGATTTTGATGAAACTTGCAGTATTCCCTAACAGATAGATATCTAGCACAAAAAAAAAAGAATTATTTAAATCGGACGTGAAGTTCCGGAGATATGCGAGAATGAATCAGTCGATGCCTACTCCTTACTGTTAAGGAGTTGTACCTTCCATCATCAGCTCAGCTACATAAGATGATGATTACCATACGCAAGTACTTAAATTACTTCATAAAATTTACGAAAAACGATGCGTGGGCCTATAAAATTTGAGGGTTGCCCTCGATTTCTCCAAGATCCAATCATCAGATCCTGATTTGGTGACAATGGGACCACACGGGAAGTACCAGCCTTCAAACAAAAATAGAATCATGAAAATCGGTTCACCCAATCGGTCGTTATGCGGTAACAAACTACTGTTAAGGAGTTGTACCTTCCATCATCAGCTCAGCTACGTAAGATGATGATTACCATACGCAAGTACTTAAATTACTTCATAAGATTTATGAAAAACGATGCGTGGGCCTATAAAATTTGAGGGTTGCCCTCGATTTCTCCAAGATCCAATCATCAGATCCTGATTTGGTGACAATGGGACCACACGGGAAGCACCAGCTTTCAAACAAAAAAAGAATCATGCAAATCGGTTCACCCAGTCGGTCGTAATGCGGTAACAAACATAAAAAAATATATTTATACAGTAGAATTGATAACCTCCTCCTTTTTTTGAAGTCGGTTAAAAACTACCCTATGTCCTTTCTCAAGTTCCAAACTATGTCTGTACCAAATTTCACACAAATCGGTTCAGTACTTTAGGCGTGAAGAAAAGACAGACAGACAGACAGACAGACAGACAGAGTTACTTTCGCATTTATAATATTATATATATATATATATAGTTAATATAGTTAATTATAGTTAATAGTTAATAGTTATATAGTTATATAGTTATAATAGTTATAAGTTAGGAATTAGGAATTAGGATTATCCTTTTGTATTTTACTACTTTATTACTTATTTATTTATTGTCGTATTTTTTTTTTCTAATCTAATGTTAAACACAAAAGATTGCTTAAGCAAAGAGGGATGTAGTAGTGATTTCCTACATGCTTATCTAATACTTACACGTTCGTTGATAAACGATAATACCTACTATAATAAATACTAGGTATTGCATTTTATATTCGCTGCTGTTTCATGTTTGCTTGCTCCACTATATCCAGTTCATTACTTACCTTTCTTAGATTACCATAGTACGTAATACATTTATTCTTCTTACAGGAAAACTGTACAAGTTTATGAGACTTACTGGTTGCCATATACGTACATGGAAGAAGATTGTGGGTGGTTGGGAATTTGGTGTAAGCAAAAACAAAAATCGGACAGCAAACTACAAGGTCGTTATGTAAATGTGAGTTGAACCCAGCGTTTGTGACTACCTGTGAAACTTAATTAACATGTGCTTAACAAGATTATTTTACAAGAAAGTTATCACGAGTTTCCTACAAATTCTCTTTATGTTTTGAACTAAATCAATTTATTTTTATGCATTGGTTATTCGAACGGAAAAGTCATTGCTACATATAAAACAGAAGAGTTTGTTTGATTGGTTGAACGCGCCAATTTATCGCGGAAGGCTATAGGCTATACATCACGCTATCACCAATAGGAGCGGAGCAGCAATGACAAATGTTTAAAAATCGGGAAAATGTAGATATTCCTTTTCCCTTCCGAGAGCTTACGTTGCGTGCGCTGCGTAAACCGTTAGAGTTATGAAAAAAATACGTATTACGGAATTATTCCTCATGAAAAGTTCTAAAATAAAGTCCGCGAGAGCATAGGTACCTGTATCTATCTTGTAAGGTTGAGTCACTATAACCTGTTTTATGGAAATCAAAGGGTTTAGCCGTCCTTCCTTAGGCAAACTGCCCCCGATAGGAACCTATATCGTAACCTATGTTATATTGTAGAGGGTACTAATAGTAGTTCACCACGTAGATATTAGCTCTATATCTTAGTTAATTGAGGAGCTATTCGAAAAAAAGTGTCCGGAGACGACTTTTTTTCAAAGTGATATATCTCTGTTGATTTTAAAGCTAGAAAAATAAAACCAATTCCAGTGTTTATGGTACACTCTACAGTTTATTTTATATAAATTTCCATGAACCAAGCCTAAATAAAAATATTAAAAAAAATGCAAATAAATTATTTTTTTATTGATTTCTATCGGATCGAATTGAATTACCACTTTGAAAAAAATATATAATAATTGTCTATACCTTACCTAACAGCATACCAAGTTTCATTAAAATCCATAAGGTGCAACATGTTGAAAAAAAATAATGAAAGTAAGTGGACCACCTTATGACCACCTTGTTGACACTGTAAATTCAAGTAATTAATAACGAAATGCTAAAAACGCTTAATAATAAAGCGCTTTTGTGTTTGCAATGTTGAACTCCATAAGCAAACTGTAGCATTTTTGATGCTCAATTTTTAATCACTTGTGTCCGTTGATCACTTTGATTTACAGTGGATGCTTTTTAATTGTATTAGATTTTAATAATCTTTAACAAAATAGCGTTTCGACAGTTTATAAAAAGTACATTAATGGTTGGTAGTGTCACTAGCCTATTACAATATTTTGTCGGTCTACTTTTATAGTGACTAGATTATCAAAGTACCCGCGCGTGCATGTTTCTACATAATCACAGTGCATAGTCGTGGTACGCTTTCGCTGTTGTTATTTTCGCAGTTTTACAAATTCCTAATTCATAACGTATTGTTTGTTCATGTTTAAAAATATATAAATATAATAACCAGTGAATAAAGAAGTGACCTAAAAATATATCGACTATGTCTGGGAAATGTAATAATTGTGGCTTTATATTGCGGAAGACTGGAAAACGAAAGAAAACATTGCAAACCGAAGATGAAGTGCGTAAATACAATGTTCCTCAAATGAAGCTACTTAAAGTTGGAGATGTTCTGTGTCATAAATGTCGATTAATTCCGTATGCTAAATCACCGGCTACTGACGACACACGTCCAGGACCTTCCCATATTGATATAGAAACAGAACGTGATATTTTACAATTTGAATCAGCGGAGGAAGAAGAGGATTATTATTATGATGATAATGATGAAGATGAAGACTTTTGTACAAGTCACGGTTCTGATGAAGACACCATGATATTGCCGTTAAAAAGAGTAATTTCAACTCATAAGTATTGTATTTTGTGTAGCTCAAAATCTAATATTAAAACAATACCAATAGAAGCCCGATATCAAGCTTTTGTTAAACGAAGAATTTTCATTCCGAATGGAGATCGTTGTTGCTCACAACATTTAAAAATAAGTTTTTTGAAGATGAACTGTCACGCTTGCGCGTTCACTCCAATTACAGTGTTTTATCTGCAAATGAAGTCTCAATATTTTTAGATTTACTTTCAGAAAAAGTTGAAGCTACTCTGTTTAAACAAATAGGTGATTCTACCATGCCTGAAGAAAAACTAAAAGTATATACTGGACTAAGTTGGGAAAACATCATGGAACTGTCGAATCTTTTAACATCATTTAAGTCTTCTTCTTCGCGCAATGTTATTCAAGCATTAGTGATTTTTTTAATGAAATTACGATTAGGTATTTCAAATAAAATGATATCTTCAATATTACAATTGGAACGAGAGCAACAAGTTTCAGATTATTGCAAGCAAATAATACGAAGTTTCGAAAAAGATATTTTACCATTCCATTTTGGTATCAATTCAGTCTCAAGACAACAGCTAATTCAAAATCATACGACCAATATTTCGAAGGCTTTATTTAACACTACTGATGATCAATTGATAATTATTTGTGATGGCACATATATTTTTCATGAAAAAAGCACAAACAACGAATACCAACGCAAATCTTACTCGGGACAAAAGAAATCGCATTTATGTAAGCCATTTACTATTTGCGCTACTGATGGATACATAATAGATTTCGCAGGTCCCTATTATGGAACACAAAACGATGCTACAATAATGAAAATCGTATTAGACGATTCTCTGGGTTTGCAAACTCTTTTGCATCAAAACGATCTTATAATTGTAGACCGTGGATTTAGAGACGTTGAGTCATACATAACCAAGAAAGGCTACAAACTGCTTATGCCAGCATTAAAAGGAAAACGAGATCAACTTACAACTTCTGAAGCTAATGAGTCTAGGAAAGTGACAAAAGTAAGATGGGTTGTCGAAGCGGTCCACGGCGCAATTTTGCAAAGTTCCGGCTCTTAGATAATGTTTTAGACAACAAAATGTTACCGAACGTAAGGTCTTTTTGTCGCATTGCTGCGTTCCTACAAAATAAATATGGTAAGAGACATATTTCTGACATAGATTTACGTGATAAAATAATTAAAAATATGAAAGACAGACAAACTATGAAAAACACACTTGTCGACGAGGTACTGCTTCACAACTGGGATCGGCGAAAACAACCCTTTCAACGACTTTTAGCTTCAGAAGTTCAGGACTTCCCTGAGCTTTCTGAAGAAGAGTTAAAAATACTTTTTACTGGCACCTACCAGCTTTCACAAGCCATTTCTTATTTAGCTGAACTCATGGGGAAAGACAATAATTTTCATGTACTGTACGCCAAAAATAAACCTAACATTTTAAAAGTGCAAGTACAATCGCGACACATTAATAGCAAAACCTACAGATGTTACATTGACTACAACCCCAATGGAAAAAGCCACGAAGATATTCGGCGTTATTGCTGTAACTGTGCAAATGGAAATCGAACAGTTGGGTGTTGCTCCCACGTAGCGGCAATTATATATTATTTATCAAATGCAAGATATAAATCTCATATAGTTCGCCCAGCAGAAATATTATCCAGTGTTTTTTTCTATAAATAACGATCACGTTGTAATTAATGAAAATAGTGACGATGACTAATAAAAGCTATTTTTTATTAATATGAATTCAACTATTACTGAGAAAAGATCATTCCATTTTCTTTTGAACCTTTCATGCCCAATATTGAAAAATCAAATATGTAATACAATTTAATTAAGTACTATATTATTGAAAAATTGAAAGTTAAAAGCGTCATCAAAGTGGTCATAAGGTGGTCCACTTACTTTCATTATTTTTTTTCAACATGTTGCACCTTATGGATTTTAATGAAACTTGGCATGCTGTTAGGTAAGGTATAGACAATTATTATATATTTTTTTCAAAGTGGTAATTCAATTCGATCCGATAGAAATCAATAAAAAAATAATTTATTTGCATTTTTTTTAATATTTTTATTTAGGCTTGGTTCATGGAAATTTATATAAAATAAACTGTAGAGTGTACCATAAACACTGGAATTGGTTTTATTTTTCTAGCTTTAAAATCAACAGAGATATATCACTTTGAAAAAAAGTCGTCTCCGGACACTTTTTTTCGAATAGCTCCTCAATTAACTAAGATATAGAGCTAATATCTACGTGGTGAACTACTATTAGTACCCTCTACAATATAACATAGGTTACGATATAGGTTCCTATCGGGGGCAGTTTGCCTAAGGAAGGACGGCTAAACCCTTGTTTCAAAGTAATGCATTTTTTGCGAAGGTATTTTCATTAACATGATATTAATCCTTATCCAAATAAATACTAATAACATCTTTTGTTTTCAAAGAATATCTAAGGAGATATCATAGTTTCGAAATAATACCACAACAAAATAATGACTGCCTGGGCATGTCATAATTGCGGCAGTAAAATCCCTCTTTGAGGAGTGGTTGGAGAGGCGCTACGGCGTCCTCCCCTTCCACCTGACGCAAGTCCTCCCAATCACGGATGTTGCGGGAGGTACCTTAGGAATTCGGCGGCAGGCGTGGGGAATGAGTAGCAGTCGGAACGCGTGAGGGAAAGGACATCCTCTACCTCTCGCCCCAGCCAGCGGAAGACGCCCAGGGCATCGGAAATTCTGAAATCGCGGGGCATAATTCCAGCCACTTGTGAACGGGGAGTGATGGGTAGCTTGCCGACCGAACCAGGACATGGCCCGAGTTACGGCGCGTTGTGTTCCACGCGCTTCTCAAGGGAACTGATGGGGACGGGACCAGAAGGCAAATCGCCTAACATGACGCGGGTGAAACCGCGTACAGAAGCTAGTTAATAATAAAATTTGAAAACAGGATTAAATACTAAAATACAATTAAAACAGAAATGAAATACTAAATTAAATCCAATTAAAATTAAACACAACAATATAATCAAAATTAAATACATAAAATAAAATTAAAAAAAAACAAACAAGATAAAAAACATAATCAAATTGTCAAAAATCAAATTCACATTAAAATACCTAAAACAAGATAAAACTTACATAAAATTAAAATTAAACCAATAAAGAAAGGAGAAGAAATTGAAATATTGCACATTATTAAATGTTATTCTGCCGAACTTGCCAAACGAGTCAAAATGCACATCAATGCGATCGCTGTAACCATTTAGCAGGTTACAGAGCCGTGGAACAATAGAGCTTGTGCCAAGAACTGTTCTACGAGGAGGAGGGTACAAGGGAGTAATAGGAGGACGAGGGAGTCTAGCAGGAGCACGAAATCGGAACATGCTTAGTAATTGGGGATAGTCAATTTTATTCCGAAGAATTTTATACAGAAAAATGGAATTCACAACTCTTCTGCGTTTCTCCAATGACACGATCTTAAAATGTGCGAGTTTGGCTTAAATGCCACAAAAACCATTTTTGTATCCGCTTTAATCTCAGATTGTGCATTGCGTAGTGAGGTCTCCAAATGGAACTGCAGTCATTCAAGATACTTCGTACAACACTGTATAAAGCAGAATCTTGGTGCAACTACGCTTGAAACCCGCAACGTTCCTAACAAACAATCATGTTATGAAGAAAGTCAGGGTTTGGTTTATTTTGGGTCGAAGGTTTTGCGTTGCTGAAAGCCGAGAAAAATGTGAAGCAAATCAAAATCCAATATGGCGCCCTCTAGGGGCTGTAAAGTCGTTACCAAAAAAAAATTCGCACAGTATCGACATGAGTATCAAATTAAGGGGCTTGATGAGCACATTTGAAACATAAATATAAATTATGTAGCGTTTAGTAGCTAGTTTGCCTGTTTCTAACAGTGTCAACATGGGTATCGAATGAAAAGGCTTAATGAGAACATTTGAAATTCATTCGCTACTTTGCTTTTATTATTATATCAAATAATTAAATAGAGTTAGAATTAGAACTTTGCCTCACCAAATTAAATCTTAAAATTACAACTCTAAAACTATATATACGAGTATATATGTCACGGCTAAAGGTAGGTGTGAACCTAAACTTAAGATTAGCCGGCTAAACCTAGGTTTATCTTCGACGAAATGTTAATGTTAGTTTGTTCTATCTTTAGCCGGCTAAACTTAGGTGTAGCTGCAGGTCCTTGGCTAAAAATGTAGAAGGAAATGGAAAAGGAAACAATGTAATAATGTTTACTATTTTGACACGAAAACTTTATTAAAAAATAATCACTTTCATTACACATGAGCGAGCGAAGCGAGCTCGGGACTCGCTGGCACCCCGACTCGGACAATTTAGGTTAGAAGAGGATGGCGGGGTCTGAAAGACCCCGCCATCCTCTTCGTGGTTATTTTTTTTTTAAACCACCCAGAAGTAGGAGCCCCGCGAAGCGGGGCTCCGTCGACATGCTGGGAAGCGTGGACGCCCCGCGAAAGCAAGACCATTCCATTTCCTTCATTTTTAGCCAAGGACCTGCAGCTACACCTAAGTTTAGCCGGCTAAAGATAGAACAAACTAACATTAACATTTCGTCGAAGATAAACCTAGGTTTAGCCGGCTAATCTTAAGTTTAGGTTCACACCTACCTTTAGCCGTAACATATATAACATAAATAACTTACTTCAAAAAAGTTAACCCCAAAATAGTGAAAATTAAAAAATAAGTGAATAAAAATAAATAACACTCGACTACGAAAAAACCGCACACTGAAAATACGACCACGGCTATTACTCGGTCAAATGAGTATTGTTCTTGTTTTATACTTTTCAGTGCGCGATTTTTACGTAGTCGAGTTTTATTTATTTTTATTATTTTTCATTACTAATTAGCAATTTAAATTAAGTACCAGGCTAGTATAGGCTCAAAGTGGTATGTATTTATCTATTTCTTGATAGGTAGAAGAGGACACCGTGTGTTTTTAGTCAGTCAAGTCTGACATTGTTTTCCGCTTCCCGGGGCGGAGGAAGTTCACGAGGTAATACAATTCCGCAGGAATGGTTTGTGTAGTTATGGTTGTTCCAATTACTGTTAGTCTTTCGTTGGTTGCGTACTTACTGATTAAAAGTTAGTTAATAAATAAGATTAGATCAACACTTAATTAATCGAAGTTTTGTTTAAATCTCCAAAAAAAAATAGAACCCTTTCAAACACTTGATAATTTGTTATATTATAACAGTCCCTCGAGTTTCGAATTAACGAGAGTCACCCTTGATCTAGAACCCTAATTTTGATACAACTGTCACTAACTTTGATTGTTTAGTTTTCTCTTAAAGAATAATCTCAGATTATCCAAGAACAAATGAAAATTGATAATTAGGTGAACACATACTTGTGTATATTGACGTCAAAATTATGCGATAGGTATTAAATAATTGTGCAATTATCTTTTCCTACTTCAGAAGTGGAGGAGTTCAGAAGAAAACGTATGCTGTGAAGGTTACCAAAAAGATGAAAAATCTTATTATTCGTAAGTAAATAATTTTAAAGAAACTGCTCTAATTGTGACTTCCCTACAATAATAAATATGTATAATAAGTTAACCAAAGTTTTTTTTTTTCAGACTCGTCTGCAAACCCAAATGCTCAAAGCCTTGTACCAATGGTTTCTGTCGTAATCCAGAAGAATGTGGATGCAATAACGGATATACACTGGACCCTAAAAATAAATACAACTGTACGCCACAATGCTCTAAGCCATGCGGAAATGGTACCTGCATAGCCCCGAGGCAATGTAGTTGCAATAGGGGATATACTTTTGCTAAAGAAACTTGTCAACCAGTATGCAGTAACTCCTGCGTCAATGGTACATGTATTGCTCCAAACACTTGCCAATGTTTACCAGGGTACTTGAAATCTAGTGAAAACAATTGCAAACCACGCTGTTCTAGCGGCTGTTCTCATGGTAGCTGTATTGGACCTGAGACGTGTGTCTGTGACCCAGGATGGCGAATGGTACAAACACCTGGTACTGCAAATAAGACATGTCTACCTATTTGTACCAAACCCTGTATTAATGGCACTTGCGTTGGTCCAGAGAGCTGTCAGTGTAAAATAGGGTACATAACAGCAGATAATTACAGCTGCAAGCCATTTTGTTCCAGTGGATGCCCTCATGGAAGTTGCATTGGGCCTGAAACGTGTGTCTGCAATTCAGGATGGCAAATGAAGCAATCACTCATCAATCCGAACAAAACGTGTCAACCTATTTGTACCAAACCCTGTATTAATGGCACTTGCATTGGTCCAGAGAGCTGTCAGTGTAAAATAGGGTACATAAAGGCAAATAATTACAGCTGCAAGCCATCTTGCTCAAGTGGATGTCCCCATGGCACCTGTGTTGGACCTAACACGTGTGTCTGTGACCCGGGATGGCGAATGGTACAAACACCTGGTACCTCGAATAAAACGTGTCTACCTATTTGCACCAAACCCTGTATTAATGGCACTTGCGTTGGTCCAGAGAGCTGTCAGTGTAAAATAGGGTACATAAAGGCAGATAATTACAGCTGCAAGCCATTTTGTTCCAGTGGATGTCCCCATGGCAGCTGTGTTGGGCCTGAGATATGCAAATGTGACCCGGGATGGCGAATTGTACAAACACCTGGTACCGAGAACAAAACGTGTCAATCTTTTTGTACCAAACCCTGTATCAATGGCACTTGCGTTGGTCCAGAGAGCTGTCAGTGTAAAACTGGGTACGTAAAGGCAGATAATTACAGCTGCAAGCCATTTTGTTCCAGTGGATGTCCTCATGGAAGTTGCATTGGACCTGAAACGTGTGTCTGCAATTCAGGATGGCAAATAAAGCAATCACTCATCAATCCGAACAAAACGTGTCAACCTATTTGTACCAAACCCTGTATTAATGGCACTTGCATTGGTCCAGAGAGCTGTCAGTGTAAAATAGGGTACATAAAGGCAAATAATTACAACTGCAAGCCATTCTGCTCGAATGGATGTCCCCATGGAAGCTGTGTCGGACCTGAGACCTGTGTCTGCAACTCTGGATGGCAAACGGTGCAAACACGTAACGGTTCGAATAAAACATGTGAACCAATTTGCTCAAAACCTTGTGTAAATGGCATATGTGTGGCTCCCGAAACATGCCAGTGTAAAATGGGGTTTATGAAAGCAAATAATTACAGCTGCGAGCCATTTTGCTCAAGTGGATGTCTCCATGGCAGCTGTGTTGGACCTGACACGTGTGTCTGTGACCCGGGATGGCGAATGGTACAAACACCTGGTACCGCGAATAAAACGTGTCTACCTATTTGCACCAAACCCTGTATTAATGGCACTTGTGTTGGTCCAGAGAGCTGTCAGTGTAAAATAGGGTACATAAAGGCAGATAATTACAGCTGCAAGCCGTATTGTTCCAGTGGATGTTCCCATGGCAGCTGTGTTGGACCTGAGACATGCGAATGTGACCCGGGATGGCGAATGGTACAAACACCTGGTACCGAGAACAAAACGTGTCAACCTATTTGTTTGAAACCCTGTATCAATGGTACTTGCGTTGGTCCAGAGAGCTGTCAGTGTAAAATAGGGTACGTAAAGGCAGATAATTACAGCTGCAAGCCATTTTGTTCCAGTGGATGTCCTCATGGAAGTTGCATTGGGCCTGAAACGTGTGTCTGCAATTCAGGATGGCAAATGAAGCAATCACTCCTCAATCCGAACAAAACGTGTCAACCTTTTTGTACCAAACCCTGTATTAATGGCACTTGCGTTGGTCCAGACAGCTGCCAGTGTAAAGTAGGGTACATAAAGGCAGATAATTACAGCTGCAAGCCGTATTGTTCCAGTGGATGTTCCCATGGCAGCTGTGTTGGACCTGAGACATGCGAATGTGACCCGAGATGGCAGATGATTCAATCAAATAGCACAAAGATTAAGTCTTGTGAACCAATTTGTACTGAACCCTGTGTGAATAGCACGTGTATTGCCCCAGATACTTGTGAGTGTCATGCTGGTTATGTGAAGTACAAGAAAAATGTTTGTCAGCCTTTCTGTTCAGATGGATGTACTCATGGCTTTTGCGTGAGTCCAGAAACGTGTGTCTGTCATTCAGGATGGGAAATGGTAAACACTAATGGCACTATGAACAAAAGTTGTCAAGCAAAATGTTCAACACCGTGTGAATATGGCACTTGCGTAGGCCCAGAGACCTGTGAATGTCTGCCAGGATATAAAAAAGCAAAGAACAACACATGTACACCTCACTGTTCAAGTGGCTGTGTTCATGGAACGTGTGTTGGACCTGAGACTTGTTCCTGTAAGTCAGGATGGAAATTGAGCCAAAGCAGTGGCACTACCAACAAAACTTGTCAACCGATTTGTAGCAAACCGTGTATCAATGGCACTTGTGTAGCCCCCGAAACTTGTAGATGTTATTCCGGCTATGAAGAATTAGAAAATAATGTTTGTCGACCTCATTGTTCCAATGGCTGTCTTCATGGTGTTTGTGTGGATCCCGAAACGTGTATCTGTGAATCCGGATGGAAAATTCCTCAAATACAGATCCGCACTGGTAACAAGACGTGTCAGCCAATATGTACCAAACCCTGTGTGAATGGTACATGTGTCGCCCCCGAAACTTGTGAATGTCTTGCCGGGTATACAGAAATAGAGAACAATACTTGCAAGCCTTACTGCTCAGGCGGGTGTTCACATGGCATATGTGTGAGTCCTGGCACCTGCGTTTGTAATCCGGGATGGTACAGAAGCGTTGTGGAAGGTACCTGTATAGCTGATACAATTAAATTTGGCAAAAAAACTGGAAAACAAAATTGGTGAGTAATGTTCTCGATGTGGCTGTAAATTAAGGCGCTTATTACTTTAATTGTTTGTTTCAAAAGATTTTGCTCTTTATTGATAGCTAATTTAATCTTTAATTATTGATTTTTGTTCCTTTAATCTTTTCAATATCTATTTTCTGCATCAGTGATAAATTATCACTTTATTGTCGTCTTCAGGGTACAGTCCAACTGGGTCTACATCTTGGTCATCGTCATCATTTCAGTGATCCTGATTCTTGTAATCGTTTATATAAAGCGGTCCAAAATAAATAAAGCTGTTAAGGATGGTGAGTACTTAGATAGTGCAGTTTAAAAATTATCTTTATACTATAGGTACTTTTGTACAGCGTGATTGGTAATTGGGTTTAAATAGGTTATACTAGCCCTAATTTGGAATAATTTAAATCCCAAAAAGTATTTGGGTCTAAACTGTGTTGTTTTAGATTTTAAAGTAACGAGACGTAGACGGCACGTTTGGCGCAGTGGCTGAGCAATTGGACTCCTGCGCTATGTGTCGCGGGTTCGATTCCCGCACGGAAACAAATATATATTTTTTTGGTCAAGTGTGAGTTGTTCACAAAATTACCGCCCTTACGTTTAATTAGTGAGAGTATAAAAAAAGTTTCTTTGGATAAGTTGTTTGTTTTTATGAGAAGGTACGATCACGCTTTTTATCAGTCAACCTGTATATATATTTTTTAAATCTTTCTTTCCCACAGACAGCGCCGTGGTGGTTCCCGTACAAGAAATTGCACCAAATGTTTTTAATAAGTCTAAACACAAAATAGACATCTGCAATAAACATTCTAAACTCTAGAGTCTCTGAACTATGTATTATTTGAAAATAAATATAAAAATTATTGTGTACTTTTAGCAAGCTATTTTTTGAAAATTTATCTGAATATATGTTGTACTGACTAAAATCCACGGTGATCCTTCGATAGCCCTTTACGTTCCAGGGTCATGGGTTACTTGATAAAACAGTCCCGCGACCCTGGCCCCGGGAGGCTTTGGCCCTCTAAGGAGTGTCCCGTGAGATTGCTGACAGCTCTGTGAGACGCGTGTGGAACGCGACTCGCCGTTGACTCGGGCATGGTCCATGATTGGACGGCGAGTCAACCATTACTCACCGTCCGCATGCCCGCGACTACGATGGCCGGAAATCGCTTCGCGACGTCCGTTGCCGTGGGTGTCTCCCGCGGCGGCTGGGTCGTGAGGTGGACGCTGTCCTCTCCATCACGCATCCTGCCTCCTCCTCCGCTAGCATGGCTGCTTCGCAGAAAGAGGCGGCCGCTTTCAATTCCGTGTCACCCCTCAGCATGGCCTCGACCAATGAAGGGCACGAGAAGTCGCCGCCTATCGCCTATGCGAGGTCACGGCGGTGCTCTGCCCAAGCGGAAATCCAGCACCGTATGCTCCACCGTGTCCTCCGAGAGTTCCTTGCAGTGGTGGCACCCAGGTGTTTCTTTCTTTCCAATCAGACATAGGAATAATAATATTCGCAGTGGTATCCATACATTTGGATACAGTCTTTGAAAACAAAAACAGGAGTTCAGGAGAGAACATTCTGATCAGGCAAAAAAGAATTCAGACTATGAGTTCATCATATAACACACACCATCTATATCTGATTTAGAGTCTTCAGTTAATTTCAATTAGAGATCACCACAGGGTTTGTCATGGTCAGGGTATTCCGGAATATGTTTTATATTGCATAGAATGTTGATCATTCTGAATATTCATTTAACTGTGCAAATCTTTCACGGACCGATATTAATGTAGTCCAAAAGACAATTTAAACATTCTATTATGTTTTTCTCTATGGTCGGGGATTCCTAGTAAAATTAACTGCATTCAGTGCAGTGTTTCGATTTGAACACTGCGTGCCATTCTAGTTTTGCCAACATAACGATTTGTTCACAAAATTTAGAGAATTAGTCTGGCGCCCCATATATCCGGCGCCCTGGGCGAACGCCCTACGCTAGCTCCGTTACTTTGCTAAAGGGCTAGGCAGATATATATCTTACAATAATTGCTGCGAAATTGTTAATAGAAAAACTCGGTCCAAGCTATGCATTGAAGCCAGGGCCTAAGTCTGCTATTGCAATGGTGTCAGACTGGTCTACCATTGATTTCGAACCGATTTTCATGATTCTTTTTTGTTTGAAAGCTGGTGCTTCCAGTGTGGTCCCATTGTCACCAAGTCAGGATCTGATGATTGTATCTTGGAGAAATCGAGGGCAACCCTCAAATTTTATGGGCCCATACGTCGTTTTTCGCAAATCATATGAAGTAATTTAAGTACTTGCATATGGGAATCATCATCTTATGTAGCTAAGCTGATCATGGAAGGTACAACCCCTTAACAGTAAGGAGTCGGCATGTACTGATTCATTGTCCGCATAACTCCGGAACTACACGTCCGATTTAAATAATTCTTTTTTTTTTGTGCTATTTATTGTTCAACTTAGGGAATACTGAAAGTTTCATCAAAATCGGTTCAGTAGTTTTTGAGATAGGGAATTTTAAGCTTATTGTGTACATGAGGGATGTTATTACCAGTGGTACGGATTACAAAATTCTAGTGCAGAAGTAAATTATGTATTTGGCAAGAATTTGGGTTGAATATTTAAACTAAAAACAGTAAAAAAAAACTTCTTCAAAAAAATGACGCCTTGAAAAAAAACCACAAAAAAGTGTAAAATAACCTAGAAAATAACTTTTATTTCGGAAGTCGGTGGCAAAGCCATCGACTTCCAAAAGAAAAGTTATTTTGTAGGTTATTCTTTTTGAAAGCGGTTACATTATTTTTTTTGAAAAAGTTGTTTTTGCTATATACAAACTTCTTACTGATTCAAATTCCTTATAACATTAATAATGTTTAAATATATAGATGGAATCTGGCATGAATAAATGTTCAAATATCATTACTACTATTAAGTATTCTTTGTTATTACACAATTCTATTACGAGACCGTCCAGCGGCGAGATGGGCAGACGACATTGTTGCCATTGCGGGAGTGTCCTGGATGAGGCTGGCGCGAGACCGTGGAGTTTGGCAAAAGCAAACAGAGGCCTATACCCAGCAGTGGGTGAAGACGGGCTGTGGATAATGATGATTACGAGACGATTGACAGACCAGCGATCGACTAATGAATTTAGCACATTACGATCTTTTAGCACAATGACAATAGAATCGTTTTGGTTTGGCATTTTTTAATAGCAGACTAAGATTGGGATCTTAGGGCTAGTGCGCTCGAGACCATTAAGATCAACCAAGCAGTTTGGATCGGAATGGGATAATGAGCTGAATGCCATAATCAAATAATTTAAGTTTACTTTTCTTTTTGCTTTAAGTAGTTCAACAATATCTAAGACATGAAAGATGGACACTATGTAGTTTATACAGATTTAAAAAAAAAACGATGTTTTTGACTACAGTATTTATAAAAGAAAACCATAATCGTATATAGGTACTCGTATGATCATTAGTTAGCGCTAACGTCTCACACTGCGACGATTTTTACTCGATATTTCTTAATTTAAATCATAAGTTAATAAACAATTATAGCAATAAAAATGTTTTTTTTTTTTAGTTTCTTCCTTTTGACACTAATGTTTGTTAAAGTTTCCGGTATTGAAGTGATTGCGGATTATTCCATTATCATCAGTCATCCTGTTGAAAACATGACAGACGCAGGATTAATCATCAATGATAATAATTTTATTATTTGAGTTCATTAATATCTTAAAATAGCACGAAGCGCCATCAGTATCAGTGGACGTCCGCGAGAATGGGCACTCCACTGTCCTTGTTATTATTTTTAATTGTTTTGATTCAATTGTTTAATGTGGACCAAGCAGCAAATGGCATTTGTACCAAATACGGCGCAGGGGGGTAAGTGCACAGTCAATATTAAAATAGCTGAAGTCTCTCAGGGATCAGTGCTGTCGACAATATTGTTTTATTTTACATTAACGACTTGCTAAAACCCGGAACCTTTGGGTACGTGGACGACACCACGGTTTACAGAGATAAATGTCCGATACACGGCTTTGGTTGACCACTTGAACGTGTGTTTGGAAGTATTCTCCGACAAACATCGGGGAGTGCGCGACGGAACTGCACCATTTGATTCCACCAAGCCCTTCCCATCAATAGACTATAAGACTTTCACCAATACGCCAGAGGTACTTGGTGAACATCCCTCCTTTACGTACAAAGAATTTTGAAAATTCTTTCGTTTTGAGCACAGCTAGGGATTGGAATTCGACGAAGTCTTGTTTCCTGATAGCTACAACCTTACGATCGTTAAGTTAAAAGTGTATAGGATTCTATATGTTCTAGCCAAACGTGCATCACCGTCGATCACATCTTTTCCTATGTTTTAATAGTAAATAGAAGTTCAACGCGAAAACGTCACGCAAACCAGAAACAAGCTTAACAACTGAGAACTTCGAGAAAGCCTATAGTATGAAAAGTACAGTATAAACATAAGTTCATGACTTGTGTGAACTGGTGCTTAATATGGGCACAGACTTATCTATACATAAAGGGATTTAATTTCGCGACGCCGCGTTTGACCGGTACAAGAATAGTGGTCTAACAGATAGAATGTTAAACTATAACTTCTCAGGTTATCAGTGTCTGATTTCATTTCTAAGTAAATAAGGGTGAAAAAATCGTCAATTTCTGATTATGCGTAAGATAAATGCGATTTATCTTACGCAAAAATCAGAATTTGCTGGAACCAGACACATATTTGTCTTAAATTCATAATATAAATACTGATTTTTAACGCGATTCGTTAAAATTCTGCCAAAAGAGACCTTACAATATGTGCCACATAGAGTTATTCAAATATGATAATATTTATTTATGGGTTATTCATCGGGGAATTTTATCGGATTTTCAAATATTTCCACTAACTCATAATGTCGGAGTTTCCGATGTGACGGGGATTTCATAATATAGAAGTTATAATATATATCGTATAATATATGATATGGAAGTCATGAACGTCAGGGCGACTGAGTTTTGTTGAGTTGTCCAATTCACCGCAACCGAAACAAGCATTTTAGTTGATATTGAGCTTATCGTTTTTTTTTTGGACTGTCAGACTCGTACTGTCTAAAATCCACGGTGTCCTTCAATAGCCCTTTACGTCCCGGGGTCACGGTAATTCGTGAGTCCCGCGACCCCGGCAGGCTTTGGCCCTCTAGAGGAGGGCCCCGTCATTTTGCTGACACTCTTTGAGGCGCGCGTGGAACACAACGCGCCGTCGACCCGAGCCTGGTCCATGGTCGGACAGCGAGTCCCCCATTACTCGTCGCCCGCGTGCCCGCGCCTACGTCCCTCGCCGTGGGCGTCTACCACTGCGGCTGGGGTTTAGGGAGGACGCTGTCCTCTCCCTTCGCGAGCATGACTGCTTCGCAGTAGGAGGCGACCGCTTCCCATTCCGTCTCGCCCCGCAGCATGGCTTCGACCAATGCCGGTTGCGAGAGGTCTCCGCCTATCGCCGTCGTGAGGACACGGTGGTGCTCTGCCCAAGCAGGGCAGTCCTGCACCGTATGCTCCACCGTGTCCTCCGGGCGATCCTCGCAGTGGTGACACCCAGACGTTTCTTCCCTCCCTATCAGACACAGGTACCTTCCGAAACTTCCGTGTCCAGTGAGGACCTGCATCATGCGGTAGGTCAGGACAACGTGACGCCTATCCAGCCACTCCTCATTTATTAAGTACGATAGGGGTGCCGAGCCTATAGTACTTAATAAATGTATTTAGTCGTTTATTTAAATAGGGGAGGACCCGTGCTCCACCTAGTTTCTCAAACTGGGTGGAGCACAGAGACTATCAGTTTAGATTTGGGTCCCGTGTTCCAACTGACGTTATTGATGACGTTATTGTTATTCGGAGGAAAGTCATAAGCTCCACATCGTAATTAAGTTAAATTGCAATAAACTTAAAAATTATGTCGTAATTTTGTTCACAATTTTCTTTTTTGAATTAATAATTTTGTTATTTGTACAGATATTACAAGCCCGTTCCTACAACTAGGCGTCGTACAAGTATAGTCATATCCCACGGGATACGCAAAACAATTTCGTCTTTCATCACGATAAAAGTGAGTATTTACATTAACCAATCATATATAAGGCAGGGGTTCCCAAACTTTTTCAGCTCGCGACGCACATACAGGTTTAGAATTTTTTCTCGGCGTCCTAGCTAATTGATACCAGGTGAATAATAAAACAATAATACCTGATTCCGAACTCCACGAAATCAGAGCACATGAATCTGGGTTTGTTACTGCAAAAGAGATCAATGAGACTATCCTCTTCTTTCAGGTGGATGTTTTATACATATAGAATCTTGATTCCACAATATCAATCCGGAGAATGGTTGACCCTCGCGTCTCACGGCGCCCATCTGTACTCTCTACTGTAGAAAAATATTTCAATTATAAAAGTAGCGTTCTAGTAACGGGGGCTTTTTTTATTTTTATTTTTTTATCGTGGTATAATCATCAAATGAGTCCTCCCACCCACACTGTCAGACTCGTACTGACTAATCCACGGTGTCCTTCACTAGCCGTTTACGTACCGGGGTCACGGTAATTCGTTAGTCCCGCGACCCCGGCAGGCTTTGGCCCTCAACAGGCCCCGTCACTATGCTGACACTCCTTGAGGCGCGCGTGGAACACAACACGCCGTCGACCCAGGCATGGTCCATGGTCGGACAAAGAGTCGCCCATTACTCGCCGCCCGCATGCCCGCGCCTACGGTGGCCAGAGATCGTCTTGCGACGTCCGACGCCGTGGGCGTCTACCACTGCAGCTGGGGTGGAGGGAGGTCGCTGTTCTCTCTCTCACGCGGCCCGCCTCCTTCTTCGCGATTATGACTGCTTCGCAGAAGGAGGCGACCGCTTCCCACTCCGTCTCGCCACGCAGCATGGCCTTGACCAATGCCGGGCGCGAGAGGTCTCCGCCTATCTCTGCCCAAGCGGGGCAGTCCTGCACCGTATGCTCTACCGTGTCCTCCGGACGATCCTCGCAGTGGTGACACCCAGGCGTTTCTTCCCTCCTTATCAAACACAGGTACCTCCCGAAACTTCCGTGTCCGGTGAGGACCTGCGTCATGCGGTAGGTCAGGACGCCGTGAAGTAACGGGGGCTTTAGACAAAATTTATACTACATCGTGTACCAAAATAATAACGGAGTTCTTAGTCCTCCTAGATAATTATGAATTAGTAAAATAACTGAGCTAATACAAAATGAACATGTTTTAACTTTAATATTTTTCTTATTATCTATTTCAGAGATATTTCAGGAACACGGTGCAGTACTGTTGTTCTGGTTATACCAGAACAAAAATTAAACCGTAAGTAAAAAAGGCAATTTATTTACACCTAAATATATAGTTTTTTTTTTATCGTGGTAAAATCTTCAAATGAGTCCTCCCACCCAGGGCAGAGCGGGAGGGACTGTCAGACTCGTACTGACTAAAATCCACAGTGTCCTTCAATAGCCCTTTACGTTCCGGGGTCACGGTAATTCGTACAGTCCCGCGACCCCGGCAGGCTTTGGCCCTCTAGAGGGGGGCCCCGTCACTTTGCTGACACTCTTTGAGGCGCGCGTGGAACACAACGCGCCGTCGACCCGGGCATGGTCCATGGTCGGACAGCGAGTCGCCCATTACTCGCCACCCGCATGCCCGCGCCTACGGTGGCCGGAGATCGTCTTGCGATGTCCGACGCCATGGGCGTCTACCACTGCGGCTGGGGTGGAGGGAGGACGTTGTCCTCTGCCTCACGCGGCCCGCCTCCTCCTTCACGAGCATGACTGCTTCGCAGAAGGAGGCGACCGCTTCCCACTCCGTCTCGCCCCGCAGCATGGCCTCGACCAATGCCGGGCGCGAGAGGTCTCCGCCTATCGCCGTCGTGAGGACACGGCGGTGCTCTGCCCAAGCGGGGCAGTCCTGCACCGTATGCTCCACCGTGTCCTCCGGACGGTCCTCGCAGTGGTGTCACCTAGGCGTTTCTTCCCTCCCTATCAGACGCAGGAACCTACCGAAAAAAACCGTGCCCGACCTAAATATATCATATTTTTTTTATCATATTTATATTATATTATAATAAACTATAATACTCATGTTCTATTATATAAATTATAAATTACTAGTACAATGCACACAAAAAAAAAACATCGGATTGCACTCTGTGAGTGCCGGCAGAAGTGAAAACTTGAATAGTAATAAACACACACGAACATTCGCGCAAGCGCCCTGCGCCGTCTTACGAATTTTCGATCAGGTCATGTGTCCTGACGCGAGTTTAACATTTTTTACCCATTCCAAAAAAAGTGCACAACGCCGCTAAAGAAGTTTTCACTTCAAAAACATTCAAAGGACGTCAAAGAAAACATCCACAGCGCTATCAACGCTATCTTCAAAAACTTTGTGAGCACTCAGACCCCATGGCCCTAGAGTTTTAACCCCAAACGACTCAAACACATAGCTACTAGCTAAGCCAATGGATTTGCGCCCTTTTCAGTTTTCAGCACTTGCATCAAATGCATGATCAATGTAATAGATCAAATAAGAACACTGGGCAAAAAAATACATATTATTATACCTATTTAAATATTATTCGTGCAAAACAATAAAAAATAAACCTTTGTTTTTTTTTCAGACTCATCTGTACGCCAAGATGCATTAGGACATGTACCAATGGCTTCTGCCGGTCTCCCAATGAATGTGGATGTAATGCCGGTTATATTTTGGATCTTAGAAATAAATACAACTGCCTGCCGCAATGTAATAAACCATGTGGACAAGGCACTTGCATTGCGCCGAATAAATGTCAGTGCAACATGGGATATACATTCACAAATGAAACTTGCAAACCTGTATGCAGTAAGCCCTGTGCCAAAGGTACATGTATTGCCCCAGAGACATGCCAATGTTTGCCAGGTTACCGAAAATCGATCGATGATATTTGCACCCCTGTCTGCTCCACCGGATGTCCTCAGTTCAGCAGTTGTGTTGGACCTGAGACGTGTGTATGTGACCCGGGATGGAGAATGATACAAACACCTGGCACCACAAACAAAACGTGTCAACCTATTTGTACCAAACCCTGTATTAATGGCAATTGCATTGGTCCAGAAACTTGTCAATGTAAAATAGGGTATATAAAGGCAGATAATAACAGCTGCAAGCCGTATTGTTCCAGTGGATGTCCCCATGGCAGCTGTGTTGGACCTGAGGCGTGTTCCTGTGAGCCAGGATGGCGAATGGTACAAACACCTGGCACCGCAAATAAAACATGTCTACCTATTTGTTCCAAACCTTGTATTAATGGCACTTGTGTTGCTCCAGAGAGCTGTCAGTGTAAAGTAGGATACATAAAGGCAGATAATTACAGCTGCAAGCCGTATTGTTCCAGTGGATGTTTCCATGGCAGCTGTGTTGGACCTGAAACATGCGTATGTGACCCGGGATGGCGAATGGTACAAACACCTGGTACCGCAAACAAAACGTGTCAACCTATTTGTACCAAACCCTGTATTAATGGCACCTGCGTTGGTCCAGAGAGCTGTCAGTGTAAAACAGGGTACGTAAAGGCAGATAATTACAGCTGCAAGCCATTTTGTTCCAGTGGATGTCCTCATGGAAGTTGCATTGGACCTGAAACATGCGTATGTGACCCGGGATGGCGAATGGTACAAACACCTGGTACCGCAAACAAAACGTGTCAACCTATTTGTACCAAACCCTGTATTAATGGCACCTGCGATGGTCCAGAGAGCTGTCAGTGTAAAATAGGGTACATAAAGGCAGATAATTACAGCTGCAAGCCATTCTGTTCCAGTGAATGTCCCCATGGAAGTTGTGTTGAACCTGAAACGTGTGTCTGCAATTCAGGGTGGCAAATGAAGCAATTACGCACCAATCTTAACAAAACGTGTCAACCAATTTGCTCGAAACCTTGTGTAAACGGAACTTGCGTTGGTCCAGAAAGCTGTCAGTGCAATAAAGGCTATGAGAAATCGGATACGTACAGCTGCAAACCTTACTGTTCCACCGGTTGCCGTAACGGGAATTGTTTAGAACCTGAAACTTGTGTCTGTAATTCAGGATATGCAATGGCAAATGATAGCAAAACATGCCAACCAATTTGTTCCAAACCTTGTGAGAATGGCACTTGCATCGCACCAATGGTCTGTAAATGTTTGCCCGGTTATAGGATATCTGGTAAGTTTGCATGCAAGCCCCACTGTTCTAATGGATGTCCACATGGCACATGTGTGGGCCCAGAGAAATGTGTCTGTAATCCGGGATGGCAAATGATTCAATCAAATAGCACAAAGATTAAGTCTTGTGAACCTATATGTACCGAACCCTGTGTCAATAGCACCTGTATTGCCCCAAATACTTGTGAGTGTCATGCTGGTTATGTGAAGTACAAGAAAAATGTTTGTCAGCCTCACTGTTCAGATAGATGCACTCATGGTGTTTGTGTGAGCCCAGAAACGTGTGTCTGTCATTCAGGATGGGAAATGGTAAATACTAATAGCACGATGAACAAAAGTTGTCAAGCAGTATGTACAACACCGTGTGGATATGGCACTTGCGTAGGCCCTGAGACCTGTGAATGTCTGCCAGGATATAAAAAAGCAAAGAACAACACATGCACACCTCACTGCTCAAGTGGCTGTCTTCATGGCACGTGTGTTGGACCTGAGACTTGTTCCTGTAAGTCAGGATGGAAATTGAGCCAAAGCAGTGGCACTACCAACAAAACTTGTGAACCAATTTGTAGCAAGCCGTGTATCAATGGCACTTGTGTAGCCCCCGAAACTTGTAGATGTCATTCCGGCTATGAAGAATTAGACAAGAATGTTTGTCGACCTTATTGTTCCAATGGCTGTCTGCATGGCGTTTGCGTGACTCCTGAAACGTGTGTATGTGACTCCGGGTGGAAAATTCCTCAAACACAGATCCGCACTAGTAACAAGACGTGTCAGCCAATATGTACCAAACCCTGTGTAAATGGTACATGTGTCGCCCCCGAAACTTGTGAATGTCTTGCTGGGTATACAGAAATAGAGAACAATACTTGCAAGCCTTACTGCTCAGGCGGATGTTCACATGGCACATGCGTGAGTCCTGGCAATTGCACTTGTAACCCGGGATGGGTAAATAGTATGAATGGTACGTGTGTGGCTGATAAAATCGAATTCGGAAAAAGCACAGGCATAAATGATTGGTAAGTGATATTTTTACCTGTACTAACACCTCGCGAAGTTTTTAAAAAGAAATCTAAATCTTTATAACAGTGACCAGACTGCGAACATTTAGAAATCAATTAATTAATGCAATTTATTTCACGTTTTTAGGGTGCAGTCCAACTGGTTATACATTTTGGCAGCTGTCATCATCTTTTCAGTCATGCTATTATTCATTGTTATTATACTGCGTTGCAAAAGGAATAAGTCGGACAAGGATGGTAAGTTCCATTCTTCTTGAAATAATGTTTTTGTTTAAAAATGAATGCCCAAACTTGATTTGATGATTACTACTTTTAATGGCAGTAAAATGTTGACCTTTTACAATTACTTACATTGAAAATCAGAAAGTCTTCTCTTATTATTTAATAACGTGAAGAGACGGGCCGACTAGTCGGCCAAAATGAGCATTCTTGTCAGTGAAGATCTGCAGTCATTGGCAATGTCAGTGGCGTCGCTGAATGCTGGCTGGCTACAAATAATAGCCGACATCTCTAATAACATATTTTTACATATACTTGTTACATTGATACTTACTTACAGATGGTGCCGTGGTTGTTCCAGCCCATGAATTTAGCACAAATGTGTTCAATAATAACAAAGGCCAATATGATGTCTGCAACAACAACTCAGTTCTTTAAATTATCTACTTATTGCATTTCATCTCCATGCATACCATGTTTGGTTTGGTCGTCTTATTTCTACATAAATGTACCTACCTCTTTTTTATGAATACTGATGTATTCATAAACTCCCTTAAAATACTATTAAAAGGTGTAGATATTATAAAATAAAATAGATTAAGTTGTACAAAACAGTTAATGTTTTTAGTAATACTCACGTACGGGATTTTTAAACAAAACGTGATATTTTCAAGTACAGTTGACACGACAGAATTTAATATTCCCTTTTTCACATCAAAATGATTAAATATTACCAAAAATTTGTAAAAATTACGTAAATTTCTATTTCAGAAATTTGTAAAATCTGGTGTAGTAAATAGACAATCAAGAATGGTTACAAATATAGAGTAGCCATCAATATTATTATTATTTTATTTGCCATTCATTATTTTGAACAGCATGTTATCTTTGGTAGTTGACTGTACCAGGTGTGATTTAAGATACTATAGTTTTTTATTCTTAAGTGAACCGGGTTAAGTAAGAGAAATATCTCTTTTAATTTAGCCAACTGTTTTTGCCAATGCTGTTTTGGAAAATTAGGAAGTTAGACGAATCAGACAATAGTTGTGTACTAAAGTTTTTTTTTCATTTTGCTATTGTATTTCACATTCATCTAAGTTAATGTATGTTTTTATTGAGTTTTTCATAAAAATTTCATCAATTTCAAAAATGTTGGTGATAGGTAATATTATTAAAATTATAGTTTTGGGTTGCATACAGACAAAAACATTAGGTCAAGTATGTGTGGAAACGAAAATGTGAGTACATGTTATGTTATTTAATTTATGGACCTAATATTTTTTAGTGTCGCAAAATATTTTGGAGAAAATACCACTGACTAAATTAAAATATGCTTAAAATATAGATATTGAGATGTTACTGGTTTGTTATTTGCCCCATTTGTATTAACCTTTAACCAGTGACATGAAAAATTTATTACACTATCAGGGACATGACGTCTCTCAGGCTACTATTTTCAAAGTGAGTTTTTGACAATAATAATCAATTTATATGTTTTAATTTTATGACAATATTTAACCTTGGTATGTATTAAAAGTTATTTTATCAGCTTTTGATACAAGTTATAAAAAAAAAAACAATTAACAACATTTAGTGTTCGTCGCTTTAATTGTCGTGAGGTCCTTATTTTTTTATTTTAGTAGACCATATATGTGTGATGCAAAAAAAATGCGCTTTATACTTATAATCTGATTTTAAGAGAAGCAATAAAAACAAAATATTTATTTCCCAAAATAAAAAATAACATTTCTGACAATGAATCAATTTGGCATAAAATTACTAGCATTTTTTGCACAATAAGCGAGATTATTGCAATCATACGGGACCATAATACCCGACACACGTGTACAGTACACAACTACATACCCCATTTGTACCCGGATGCTATTTTTCTACCTTTTTCTGACATTTTACATTACGAAATTTAAAATAATTGTACTGGTTGGACCAAATATTTTGAATGGCAAATAGAGGCATGTAGCCTGACAGGCTACATTTGATCTTTTGATACGTATTACTCGCAAATTATACAACCGACAACAAATCTATCACCTTCCTTGGTCGTTTTACTTCTAAATCAGAAGCTACTAAGACGCGGAGCAACAGCAAGAGTGGAGATGTAGCCAATCTTAAGAATTTTCAAAACGTGCGACGCCTGTGAGACCCCATTTCACCAGTTAACCTTTTGACCGCCAGTGTCATGTATAGATGACAAGCCAAAAAGTGCTCAGCACGCCACAGTCGCGCGTCGCGGCTACACGGAAGACTTTTAAACGTCAATATATGTAGCTTATTAAGATATCTCTAAATTCACTACTGTTTTTTATGTACTTATGTATTTATTATGTTTAGCTTGGCGCTGAGAGCACGTTCTTGTTTTTTTGACGTGGCGGTCAAAGGGTTAAAGGTTAAGCTACTGCCTTCGCTATAACTAATACGGATACATACATGATGCTTTTACTTTATTATTGAATAGGGATTACCACGATGTTCCTGAAACCTTCTTGTATACTTACATGGAGGCTTATGAGAAGACGAATTGCTTGTTCTGGTGTACTGCTACTAGAGTAGCAACTGCGATGGGAACCAGGACGGTGCGGGTGAGCTCAATAGATTACCTACTTCAAATACTAACTTTTGCTATCAGTTAGTATAGTTTATAAATATTTTCAGAAATTAGAACCAGAACAAATAAACGTTTGCTGTGATGGCTACATTCAAGATGAAAACAATAACGGAACTAGGTAAGATACAATCTTTCAAAGGTTGCTACTAACTGCTCGAATTACTTGGTAAAGTTAATAAATTAATTTCAGTATTCACTGCAAGCCGGATTGTTCACCGTCCTGCGTGAATGGCTACTGCAAGTCTCCTGGAGTGTGCGCCTGCAACCCTGGCTACCTGCCGGATCTCTTTGACACCCACATATGCTCACCACTCTGCATAAAAGGATGTGACCACGGAACCTGCACCGCGCCGAACACTTGCCAATGTGACTCAGGTTATGATCTCGTAAACGGAGCATGTCAGCCGATCTGCTCCGAACCATGCCTCAACGGGTCTTGTGTAGCCCCAGATACCTGCCAGTGCCTTCCAGGTTACAAGAAATCTGAAAATGATGCGTGCGAGCCCTTCTGCTCCAGCTATACCGCCAGTGGCGAGTGTATACACAGCATCATTTGTGAGCCCGGATGGACCAAAGTAATCAAAAATACTGTTGAAACATGCGAGCCAGTGTGCTCGCAACCTTGCGTCCATGGTACTTGCATAGCACCAGATACGTGTGAATGTTTAAATGGGTACGAAAAGTCCGCAAACGATATTTGTGAACCTTACTGTTCTTTTGGTTGTGAGAATGGAATCTGCATTAGCCCACAAACATGTGTCTGCAACCCAGGGTGGTATAAAAAAGAGTCGAGTGGCACGTGTTTGGCGCACTGCGACATCAAGTGTGGGAACGGCACGTGTGTCGCTCCTAACGTCTGCGAGTGCTATCCCGGTTATGAGCTCAATAAATCGCAAATTCAAGAAGAAAAAAGTGGTGTTTTATGCGTCCCAATTTGTAATAAATGCGAGGGATCTTGCATTGCCCCTGATATATGCATATGTGAGCCGCACCAAGAGATGAGGATGGTTAACGCGGAGGGTCTACCGTGTAACTGTGTAGACAACTGTACAGATGACGCCTATAAATGTGAAAGAACCATTTGTTTGATGACTACCACTGCTTCAGTCAGTGTAACCAAATATGATAAAGACGAGGGTGATAATGTTACCGAGGCAACTATTATGATGGCTTCAACTGATGCAGACGTCGTCTTCGATAATGATAGTACTGCTACGAGTGATCTCAGTGATTTTGAAACTAGTCACAAAGAACTAAAAATTGAGAAAGCGTCGTTATGGTAACAATTTTCTTTTCAGTATGATGTACTGTATTGAATTCGGTTATTATTGTGTGCAATTCTTATTCATCTTCTTCTATAGATACAATTGGGTACACATTTTTTGAGTGGTTTGAATTTTGTTGTTTCTTTAAAGGTATAACTCCAACTGGTGCTACGCAGTGGGCTCTATTCTTATTTTAACTGTGATAATTTTGATGACTGCCATTACATTAAAGAGGAAACAGTTCAAATCATTGGGCAAAAACATTTTCAGAGGACATAGTAAGTAATTGCCTTTATTTTAGTGGCCGTCTCCTCGAGTGACAGAATCGTAAATATTCCGCGCTTGAATCGTCATCTAATCTCGACAAACGAGCGATTATTCCTTCAGCGTATCGTTGCGAGTTGTAAGAGAATCGCCGCGTGTCCAGGTCCAAGTGTTATGCAATAGTTTTGTCAAACGAGTTCAGTTAGGTGCTAGACGTGTGAATTAGACAGCGCGGTTCTGCATCGGGAGAGCGTCTTATCGCGGCGATTCTCTCGTTCGTTCAGACGGGCCCTTACTGATTAATCATGTAATTTATTATTACACTATTATATTATATTAGATTCCTCATGACGGATAAATGAAAATGTAGCTTAAAAAATTGCAATATCAATTCTTCTTATTGGATTTTAGGACATTTTTTTTTTTTGTCTGGAGGCAGAGAAATGCATTACATTACCCCTCGACGAAGTGAAGTGTGGTCAGGTAATGCAATTGCTAAAGTTGAAATCATACAACTCTATAAACTACAATCATACTGTAGTGTATCGTAACGCGCCGAAAGCATATCAGTTTCATACGTTTACTATAGTAAAGGTGGTAGTAATCTATGGAATCATGTTAAATAACCATGTTAACCATGTTTTATAACATGTAATGTTATTAGTTTGGGTGCACCTTTACGTACACTTTTTCGTGTGTGACACGTCATACCAAATATTTATTATAGCGCGTCGGCGCCGCCCGCCTCGATTCACTACGCGAATTTACAGCAAACTCCACTGGGTGGCATTCTTCTATTATTCATTCACGAAGTGAATCATTAGAAATATCGCCAAGTGACCATTTTAGATCCCCATTTTATGTAATAGCTATGTGTGCTAGATGCTTGTTTTTGTATACCCATTCTACAATGATGTTTTATCTTTCAGTTTCAGAAAACGACGTGTCAACTACAGCTGTGCATTATAAACAGAGCTCTACCTGATTTGTTCAGTAATACATTATGTACTTATTTATAGTAAAAATAGCACAATATCTTTTTAATGAAGTAAATAATATTTCATTGTAAAAATAATTGTTTATGCGATGGATGTGTTGCACCAACTAAATGTAGTTATTACTATTTTAATACCTTTATGCCTAGCAAAATAAAATAAATTAATAAGAAACGAATCTTTGTGTTTGAAGCTAATTAAAATTCTTTGATAAGGTACAACTCATGTAAGTAGTAAGGTTAACTCACCTACGGTTAATTCAACTACGTCTTATTCACATTAGTTTAATTCACCTAAAATTAATACACCTACATTTAATTCAACTACGATTAATTTAACTACGGTCTATTCAGCGACAATTAATATCCCTGTTACGGTATGTGTGATTTAATAAAAACCTAGTTCTGGGTGGTTTAAAAAAAATAACAACGAAGGGAAGATCACACCTCGTGGTTAAACCTTCGTTAGTTTTACCTAACCTGTCCGAGTCGGGGTGCCCCAAGTCGTTTTTACGACAAATGTCAAGTCTTTTCTCACATGTTCCGGAAATAAATCCATAAATCTTCGTTTTCTATACCAAAAGTAGATTCTCTTTTTGAACTTTATCCATTTAGTAATTGGAAATTAAGGGTGTTGTAATGTCACATTAAAGACTCCACGCCGGAAACTAACTGTCAATATTTCCCTTTCTTGGAAACCACAACATCTTCTTCCTATTTATACCTTTCGAGTTTGTCTCGGTCACCTGAGACCTAGACTAAAGTAAAGGGCATTCCATCTTAAATTAAAAATCTTAATCATCAATCATAAATCCAACAAAAATGTTTATCCAGAAGCATTTCTAACCGACCCAATCCGTTTCTCAACAATTATGTTAATCATATCAGAATAATTTGTTAGAAATAGTCTAGAATGGTACTTACAAAACAGGAAATAAGAAATCAGTGATAGTCAATTTGATTTTAGCGACTCAAAATCTAACTTTACTACACATTTGCAGTATCATTGTGTCACGTCGCGTTGCGTCGCGTCTCAGTGTGAACTGACCATAAGGGCTCCTTTTTTTTAAATAATGATAGCAATGAATGTCATTATCTCTGGAGCGTTAACAAGCCATTGGGGCGGCGTCTCAGGTCCCGATTTAAATGAAGGTTAAAATAATAAAAACAGTAGCTTTTCTAACAAATTTACTAGTTATTCACTATTTCACGGTTTACTTACGTTCTAAATTATTGTAAACATTAATATAACTTTAACATTAAGTACTTATTCATGTAACTGTACAAAAATGATCCGTGACTACAATTTGAATTTAAAAAAAAAACCAAATGTCTTAAATGTATAAGTAAATTTAATTAAAATCAGCGTCGATGTCCAGTTTACATTTGCATGCCCTGTTCAGGTGGGAGAACTGAAACAAAACAAAATATTAATGAAAATAAAGAATATAAGAACATTAAGCTCTAAAACCTCTAAGCACATTACTTCCGGGCACGCCGCAATCGCGGCGGTAAGACCCCTCTTTGAGGAGTGGCTGGATAGGCGTCACGGCGTCCTGACCTACCGCATGACGCAGGTCCTCACCGGACACGGAAGTTTCGGGAGGTTCCTGTGTCTGATAGGGAGGGAAGAAACGCCTGGGTGTCACCACTGCGAGGATCGTCCGGAGGACACGGTGGAGCATACGGTGCAGGACTGCCCCGCTTGGGTAGAGCACCGCCGTGTCCTCACGACGGCGATAGGCGGAGACCTCTCGCGCCCGGCATTGGTCGAGGCCATGCTGCGGGGCGAGACGGAGTGGGAAGCGGTCGCCTCCTTCTGCGAAGCAGTCATGCTCGTGAAGGAGGAGGCGGGCCGCCTGAGGGAGAGGACAGCGTCCTCCCTCCACCCCAGCCGCAGTGGTAGACGCCCACGGCGTCGGACGTCGCAAGACGATCTCCGGCCACCGTAGGCGCGGGCATGCGGGCAGCGAGTAATGGGCGACTCGTTGTCCGACCATGGACCATGCCCGGGTCGACGGCGCGTTGTGTTCCACGCGCGCCTCAAAGAGTGTCAGCATAGTGACGGGGCCTGTAGAAGGCCAAAGCCTGCCGGGATCGCGGGACCTAGGGATTACCGTGATCCCGGTACGTAAAGGGCTATTGAAGGACACCGTGGATTTTAGTCAGTACAAGTCTGACAGTCCCTCCCGCTCTGCCCTGGGTGGGAGGACTCATTTGATGATTTTACCACGATAAAAAAAAAAAAGCACATTACTTCAGTAATGTAAGTTATGTCCATCAAAATTAACAACAAAGTACCAAATGATTTATGAAAAGTGAGCAAAACGATAATTATTAAATTTAAAAATTGACGTCACTAAACGGTGTCACCCTCAGTGTAACATTTGTCGTATTCTTATCATTACATACATCTATACATATAATAAATCTGTAGAAGGGTCAATTCTGTACATTGAAAATATTGAAAAAATAAATAGCGGGGGGTGTTGCTGGATCGATACCAAAGCCAAATATGTGATTAAAAAAATTTTTGTCTGACTGTCTGTATATGCAGGCATCACGTGAAAACTAACGGTTCGATTTCGATGAAACTTGGTATAATTATACCTTATTATCCTGGGCATAAAATAGGATACTTTTTATCCTTGAAAAATACGTAGAAAAAAAATCTACCATCCACGCGAAGACCGACATCCGCGCGGACGGAGTCGCGGGCGGAAGCTAGTTTAAAATAAACCAAATACAATGCACCTATTTAAACATAACAATATACATTTATTAGAGATGTCTCACACGTGTCTGTCATATTTTTTATTTATCTTTAGTATCTAATAAACGCTTATTGTTATACGTAATATAATAACTAGCACGGAGTGTACGGATTGCGGTGGTGAGTTGGAATTTCCAAAAATCTTGAAACACGTGGTTTATCAATTTAATTGATAAGTCGAAGTCTCAAGTAAATCGGATGAAGTAACAGCAAAGTGCGTAAACAATTTTAAAATATTATTCAAAATTATCATACCGTAAGATCGTTTCCTGTAACGATCGTATGCTATTTTGCCAGCAACAGCAACAAGAACGCCAGCGCCGAATGAACAGAACAGTATTAACAACAGAGTTTGTAATGAATACCGCTTGGATTCTTCCTTCGAAGCAGTTGATAGACTGCTTCGGGCACCAGCTCTAAAAAAATAACAAAAATAATGATTATTAATTTTTGCAATAGTCTTAATGAAATATGATGGTGATGTGGATGATGACAGACCTGGTTCTGTGACGAGGATAAGATTCAACCACTAATCTGTGCAATGATTCAATGCTTTCAAACAATGAAATTAAATGGAGAAATAAGTACAGACCCCAGCAGGTCAACCTACCATAAGACCGCCATTGTAACCATAGATTAAGCAATATTGTAAAGCAGTACTTTTAAAATGTTGGAGTACAATAAAGTATATTCTATTCTACCCCAATCTGTCAAACTTTACCAATCATGATAAGGATGAAAATCTATTAAAAAACTTTGACAGATTGAGGTAGGTTGATGTTGTGGACTAATTATTTACCAAAACAAAAAATTTAAATATAAAAAAAAATACTATCACCCGACTACGTGAAAAAGGGATCGAAAAAAGACGAAACAAGAAAATAATACAAATCCAGAAATGCATGGGTACAACAATAATATTGTCAAGATAGAGCTCAGTGGAGTCGCTCTACTATATACCTAATACGATTATGTGGAAAAAGGTGGCAACACTGCCCGAGAAACATGTCAACTTTTTGCTCCATACTATAGAATTGAATTCAATTAGTGTTTAGGCTGTAATCAACCGTATTTTAATGTGTAAACAATGATGTATAAAACTATAGATACGTTGTCCGCGCTCTAAAATGACAACATGAAATGAAGGCAATTGACAACATCGCGCTTAGTTACGCACCAACCTGCCGCGCGACGCTACGTTTGTTTTTAATTTATATCGTGTGTGTAAACCTGTGCGAAACATAAAGAAAGCATGCCGTCGTGTGTGTTCAGACGATGTACAAATTATACTGCAAAAGTTAAAGACAAAAATGTGTCATTTCATGCGTAAGTTCACCAAACAACCTATTTTTATTTTATTTTTTTCGACGCCGCCGCCCGCCATCTTATGGCGGCCGGCGCATGAAGGTATAGTCACGTGCCAATAGGGGAGGTTGAGACACTATTATACTAGTGTTTGTTGATAGAATTTATAATATTGTTTGAATATAATAATTATACTTGTTATGTTATGAATATTAATTATCGTTTTCCTATTAGTATGTTAATGTTTTTTACAGTATTAAATAAAGGTTATTTTATGTTTATAAAGATATTGTTTTATTTTTTAATTTAATATGTAACAATAATTACTGTTGCGGAATTCCATCAATAATATTTTAAAGAAAAAATTTTCTATTTATTAAAATCGTAATGATACAAATCAACTATTTTATAAGTCAAGAAAATCGAATGTCCTTTTTTCCCCATATGCCTCTAATAGCTACGTCACTCGTGCGCTCGACCAATGAAAATGTAGTTTTACTATTACTTATCCTGTGATGTAACTGAAGATGTATATTTATCTCCCTCTAGCAAAGGCATTCCACCATACGATGTCATATTTTCTTTCCCTTTCTTTACTCGTAGAAGTAGTTATCTAGTATTTTCGCCGTTTTTAAGCGCCGCGATGTTGGTTCATGACGTGTCTATATATAATACGTCATTGTGTGTAAACGTATTGTTAATGTGTAAATACGCAGGAATATTGTTTTTGGCAGTCTATGCATGTTCCAAAATACAGACTGCCAAAATCATTACTTTTCTTTTCAGCTTCGCCGTAGTCAGGTATTGAGCTGTTAAGTGAATAAATTAAAATCACAGCTTTGCTGTTGTATTTTGCTTTGCTCATTGGATTAAGAAAACCTTCTCTCATTTGCAATAAAAATAATCTATTCATTCCTTAATTTCACCTGATTCTTAAAAACAAATGTCCCTGTATTACTAGTAAACAAGCCTGGGCTCCAAAGAAAGGGTACATGTTCATGTTAACTTACTTTTCGGGTTTCTTGGTTGTAGTAGCACTGTCATGACCTGCAACATCAGGTTTCTTGGTTGTAGTAGCATTGTCATGACCTGTAACATCAGGTTTCTTGGTTGTAGTAGCATTGTCATGACCTGTAACATCAGGTTTCTTTGTTGTAGTAGCATTGTCATGACCTGCAACATCAGGTTTCTTGGTTGTAGTAGCATTGTCATGACCTGCAACACCAGGTTTCTTGGTTGTAGTAGCATTGTCATGACCTGCAACATCAGGTTTCTTGGTTGTAGTAGCATTGTCATGACCTGTAACATCAGGTTTCTTGGTTGTAGTAACATTGTCATGACCTGTAACATCAGGTTTCTTTGTTGTAGTAGCATTGTCATGACCTGCAACATCAGGTTTCTTGGTTGTAGTAGCATTGTCATGACCTGCAACATCAGGTTTCTTGGTTGTAGTAGCATTGTCATGACCTGTAACATCAGGTTTCTTGGTTGTAGTAGCATTGTCATGACCTGCAACATCAGGTTTCTTGGTTGTAGTAGCATTGTCATGACCTGCAACATCAGGTTTCTTGGTTGTAGTAGCATTGTCATGACCTGCAACATCAGGTTTCTCGGTTGTAGTAGCATTATCATGACCTGCAACGTCGGGTTTCTTGGTTGTAGTAGCATTGTCATGACCTGCAACATCGGGTTTCTTGGTTGTAGTAGCATTGTCATGACCTGCAACATCAGGTTTCTCGGTTGTAGTAGCATTGTCATGACCTGTAACATCAGGTTTCTTTGTTGTAGTAGCATTGTCATGACCTGCAACATCAGGTTTCTCGGTTGTAGTAGCATTGTCATGACCTGCAACATCAGGTTTCTCGGTTGTAGTAGCATTGTCATGACCTGCAACATCAGGTTTCTCGGTTGTAGTAGCATTGTCATGACCTGCAACATCAGGTTTCTCGGTTGTAGTAGCATTGTCATGACCTGCAACGTCGGGTTTCTTGGTTGTAGTAGCATTGTCATGACCTGCAACATCGGGTTTATTGGTTGTAGTAGCATTGTCATGACCTGTAACATCAGGTATCACGGATGTAGGAGTCTTGCCATCACCTGCACCGACAGGTGATACTTTCCCATTGATAAATCTGCAAGAAAAGTTTGATATTAATACACTTTACTTTTTCTAGTTGAAAACTGCCTCATTGGTTTAGTGGTGATAAATACAACTCCTGAGTAAGAGGGAACGGGCAGTGTTATTTTATTTTTCTATTAGGGATTCCTCAGTGGCAGCCACGGAGTCGGGATTTATACCCGGTTGGTGACAATTGGCCCTCTTATGAGTGAAAATCCTCATGAACTTCCGCCCGGTGAAGACGGCGGTGCATGATCGACTCGACTGACTAAAAAAACACGGTGTCCTCTACTGCCTTATGCTAGGGGTACGAGTCCACTTTCACAATCACCGTTGACCTGACTATACCGCCGAGTCCCTCTCCGCGGTGTAGCCGTTCACTAAACTCTCTTAACTTAGGGCAGTCAGCCGCCCACAGGCTACCGCTCATGTGGGACGACATCCGGTGCGTCTGCTACGGGAACTGAGAGGGATAGAGAGACTCTCACTCTCCCTCTCTGCCGTCTTCTTTGCAGGCATAACTTCATCGCAGAAGTCCACGGAACCTACGGCTGAAATTGACCCTCTACCAAATAGGACTTCAAAAGTAAACTGTTAGGTACACCTCTGCTGTGAGGATTACAGGCGTGATGAGGCGTGATATTATGTTTCAATATTCAAATGATTGAACATAAGAAATTGAACGAAATAATATATTTTACTTACTTTATGTATTCACAAACTGCTGTCAATGTGACTTTCCTGAAATGATTTACGATTTTGTATTAATTAAAGCACATTTAACAAAACAAAATTTATTATAATCGTTCCAGTTAATCTATTGACTGCATTGCGATGTGTGAATGTGAGTTTAAGAAACGCATCCACATTACAGGAGAAAGTCCAGTTATGTGGGGCAAGTATAAAAAACAAAAAGAGTTTTGTTATCCAGGAATCAGGCCTTTCACAATTATAATATTATCTTGGACAAGACCAGAAAAAAACTAATAACTGAAAACAGAACTTAAAGAACAGTCGGTGTTGGTTAGTTTCAAAATAAAGTCAAACGATACTCACATAGCTGACCCAATGTCTTTAACGTCGTCCGGAAAACCGCACTGGAAAAAAATATAACTGTTATAAAAAGTGGAAATAAAATAAAATTATATTAATAGTAATTATTGTTCATATTATTTCATTTCTAACTGACATCCCTTTTCGTATTCGAATTAATTATTCATTATCACTAATCTGGTATAACCTTTTTAAGGGTTCTACGGTCTATGCTAACTTACGACCATGTTATACATAACCGACCTCGTTCAATTAAAAATATGGTAAGGTGCCATGAAAGTAATTACAGTATCATTCAAGTTACCGTAACAATATACACAGAGAATTGCTTCTTACATCTAGCCAAAGTTAACCCTGCACTTGTCTTTTTTTTATTACTATGTCGCGGGGCTGCTATGCTTTTCTGAGAGCTATGGTTATATAGCTCTCAGAAAAGCAAAATAATATAGTCATAAATACAGTCATAAGCAAAATACTATACTATTTTGTATTAGATATTAATGCCTGAGAATAAAATCGCGTAAATCAATCAATGGTTGTGTGTGTATTTTTTAACGAAATCCGATTAAGTCATTTTTTATTTTGAAACACGCTTTTTTATTTTTGTTCCCTTTTTCTACAAAAAAAAAAATCAACTTAATGAGATTAACAGTAATGGATGATGCAGCTGTTATTCTTCTTCAGCAAAGCAGACTTCTGAAGTAGCAAAATGTAAACAATGTTCATTGTCACAACTAATATTTTATTCACTCAGTGAGCAAGTACTTCACAGAATTTGATTCTTATTAGAGACACTATTTAATGATGTATTAATACAGCACTTGTTTTATTTTCCAAAATTAACAGGTTCGATTCCTGACCAGTAATTCATCAAAATCGGCCTCAAGTCAGCCTAAAACATTTTTTTAACGTTATTCCTCATAGTTTTGGATTTGGTCATCTATTCTCAGTTGGTAAATTCATCCTGAATAAATATAGTAATATATTTGAAATTTCTAAGCCGAAATCTGCATCCTCGCGGATGTTATCGTGGGCAAAGTACTCGTTAACTGTGTAGAGAATTTTTAAAAATGTTACATTTTCTCTTTCGAGATACTTTCTACTATAAAGTTACTGTTTAATGCTTAATAATTAACTGGATGTTAATACAGTCCCACATACAATTTCTATCAAAATTCACACATGCGACTGGCACGTTAGTTTGTTATGTTTTCCTTGTTCAACTCGCAATCTAATTAAATATATTCAAATCAAAAATAATGGCGTCAGTAACGATCTTGTTTTGTTATCAAAATGAGGAAATTCTGATGAATAACCACTGTGAAGTGTGAATGTGTGTATTGTAGTGCACGGCACAAAATATTAATTATGACTTTGTAACGTACTTAGTTGTTGCAGTTAATTCGCCCATTTTCAAAATGTTACATTCTAGGTCATTATTCTTCTTTTTTTTTTCACTTATTCGTTACAGTTTTTGCTGCCTAACGAGAGCCTTCTTAGATATTGGTTGTGGCTCTTGGCAATTATATTTACATTGTCAGTCATTTATAATTTACTAGCTGTTCCCTGCCACGCTTCGCTGTGGCACAAAAAAAACTGTTTTTTTCGCGGTCGCGGATATGACTGATGCAGATAAAAACAATCCTTGATGCGGATTATATATCGTGCTAAAATTTCAGCTCAATCGGTGCAGAACTTTTTGAGTTTTTGTAGCGTACACAAACCAACATAACATTTATATAACGGCGCGCCATAATTTAATTGATTTATTTTAACAATTTTTATAAGTTGTAATCGATTATTTTTACTCTTTGTAAGAATTACTTCTTTATTGGTAATTTTATTTTGAGCGGGTAATACCGAATGGAGTTGTGAGTGTCATGGCGGTGGTGACGGTCACTTTTGATGTGCCCGTCAGCCGAGCCACGTGCACAAACCCATTGGCTCTAAAGTAAAGTTTAATTATTTTCTTCCGTTATTTAATCAGTAATTATTATTGTAATCATTAGTCATTTTGGTGAAGTTTTGTTAAAATATTAAAAGTTAAATCAAGTGAGATATTTTGTGATTATTATTTTTCAACTACCTGCACCTACACGCCCATAATGGAGGACCAACAGATGATGGATAAACAGCGACACGTGGTGTCTCAGCCGCTCGAAAATCCGTCATCAGAAGTGGGATTCGATGGAACGTCGCAGGAACAGTCCACAGGTCAGAATATTGATTCTTTTTCAAGTGCTAGTGAAAATAACTGTTGGAAATTTTTATTTGAAATGCAGCAAAGCCAAATGAGAGAATTGATTCGCGCGATTAAAGAACCCTGTTTAGAAGATTTTATGCTGGCACTACCTGAATTTAATCCCGAGTCTCGAGATAGTGATGCCCGAGCATGGTGCAATACCGTCGATTTGTTTGCAAGAAAAACAAATTTCCAACAGTAGGCTGATTATTAAAATGAGTAAAGCCCTCAAGGGCTCGGCAGCTTCATCGCGAGCTCAAAATACTTTTCCAGGAATAATTTGGCCTCAATTTAAGGACCTATTTCTCGCTCGATACGATAGTGTTGAAACTCCTGCTGCAATGTTATACAGGCTATTTAATGAAAGCCCTAAGGAAGGAGAATGCTTGTCAGCTTATGCAAACCGATTTCTGAGCACTTTACTTAGTCAATGGAACAACTATTCAACTGAAAAGATAGCAATCGCTGTAACTATGGCGCATGCAGTTAAAATAGAGCCACGACTTCAACGGTTGGCTTTTATTGTGGAGATTGATACTAGATTTAAACTACGACAAGAACTGATGGCTTTTACGTACCGAAAAAGAGAAACTCCAATGCAGGACAAATTAAATGCACCTGCCGTCGTCAAGAAGCCAAAGTTCGACCAATCAAGAAGATGCTACAGCTGTGGAAAATCGGGTCATATGGCAAATGAATGCTTGACTAAAAGCTCTCGCGATCCTTCTGCGAACCCTCGATCTTAGTTTTCAGGAAATAGTGGATCGCAACCAGCCAAAGATGATGTCTCAAAGAAAGCGTCGACGTCAGTGACCTGTTTCTTCTGTGGTGAACCTGGTCACATCGCTACACGCTGTCCAAAGAAGAAGACTGACTCCGGGAACAGCCGAGTCGAGAAGGGAGTGGATATCGGCAAAATTAAACCAGCTACAGATCTACTCACTATCGAATCTGGTGAGTCGTTTTTATTTTGTTTTGATTCCGGTGTTGAGTGCTCTTTGATCCGGGAAAGTTAGCTAGTAGATTCCCTGGTAAACGACAGCAAAATACGATTACGTTATTAGGCATAGCCCAATCTAGTTTACAATGCAATTTTCAAATACTACCCACAGTTATGATACAGGGTTACTCGTTACAGTTATTGTTTCATGTCATACCTGACTATTGTATTTCTACTGTAATGGCAGTATATAGATAGGACGAGACTTACTTTCATTGGGATTTTCAGTTGAAATTTCTGAAACATTTGTGTTATTGAATAAAATTAAAATGGTAGCTGTTTGTGACGTAGGCTCTGAAGTAAATGACTTTGGTGGTATTGATAGTGATATTCCCAATGAAAATAGAGGACAATTAACTTGTTTACTTGAAAATTACCAAGATTTTGTTGTAGAAGGCACTTCTACAAGTAGGGTTACTACAGAAAAATTAGAAATAGGATTGATTGATCCCAATCGCACTGTACAACGCCGTCCATACCGGCTTAGTTGTGATGCTCTAAGATAAAAGAACTTCTCAATGTTCGTGTCATTCATGGGCAATTTGAATATTTAGCAATGCCTTTTGGTCTTCGGAATGCTCCATCGGTGTACCAACGTGCGATAAATAAAGCTCTAGGAGTTTTGACGGAGTCATTTGCTGTAGTCTTTTTAGATAACGTCATAATCCCATCTTGTAGTGTAAATGAGGGTTTTATAATGTATGATCGCTTGCGTCAGGTCTTGAAAGCATTAACAGACGCTGGTTTTTCTTTCAACATGAAGAAATGTGCTTTTATCAAAACTGAAGTAGAGTTCTTAGAGTACCACGTAGCCGCTAGCGAAATACGACCAAATCAAAATTAGAGCATTGACAGAACTAACACCTCCCCAAACAGTTACTCAACCACGTCAATTTATAGGCTTAGCTTCGCACTTTCTACAATTTGTACCATGTTTCTCTCAACAGACTGCCCCTCTTTATAGATTAACTTCAGGTAAAGGCAAAACACAGTGGACACCAGCTTTTGAAACAATAAGAAAATAAATTATCGCGAAACTCTCTACCAGCAATCTCCCAGTTAGTCAGTACAAAAATAGAGCAAAAACGAGTTTATTTAGCAGAAACATCAGATGAATGGTTACAAGCAGAGCAACGAAAAGATGAGGTGGTTAATTCCATTATTGTGAAACTCGGGTCTAGTGAACTTACAGATGAGGCGGTTAAGATTTATGAAATGAGGAGAGGCATGTTAAATCGAAAAATAGAACGTAATAAACGGAGTGTGTGGTTACCAGTGGTGCCAAGGGCTTTTCAATGGGCTGTTATTAATCATGTTCACGAGAGTGTAATTAACTTAGGTTGGGACTCTAGAAAAGGCTTTTTGCCAATACGAATAAATACGTCCGAAAATTTGTTGATAATTGCATCACATTTAAGATCTCAAAGTCTCATTCGGGCAAGGTTCAAGCAGAGCTCCATCCAATTCCAAAAGTTACAACCCCGTGGCACACCATTCATATGGATGCCACGGGAAAACTAAGTGGCAAGCGAGATAACAAAGAGTATGTGTTTGTTTCTATCGATGCTTTTACAGAATTTGTACTGTTGCATACTATGAATATTGACACTAAGAATGCTATAAATGCTTTGCAATCGAGTGTGTCTCTCTTTGGTGCACCTACGCGTATAATAGCGGACCAGGGTAGATGTTTTGCTGGCAAAGAGTTTTGGGACTTTTGTACAACTCACAACTTTAGTTTACATTCGATAGCCACAGGTTCGAGTCGTGCTAACGGGCAATTAGAGCGAGTTATCACTTTAAAGAACATCTTAACCACAGTAGAAACCGGGAAACTTAGTCGTGGCAGGCAGCCTTGCCTGATGTCCAAGTTGCTATCAATTGTACATTTAACCGTACAACTAAGGCAAGCCCCCTTGAACTATTGATAGGAAAGGTTGCTAGACCTCTTCAGTAAATTACACTTGATACAGACGAAACACACGTTGAATTAGACGAAATCAGAGAGCAAGCAGCTCGGGCAATAGAGGCAAGTGCTTCTACAGAGAAAGCTAGGTTTGACAAAAACAAAGCCAAAGTAAATAAATTCAAAGTAGGAGATTATGTACTACTAGAAAATCATGAGCGCAATAAAACAAAGTTAGAGCCAAAATATAAAGGACCTTATCAAGTGGCTGATCTGCTTGATGGTGACAAATATTTGCTAAAGGCATTAAACTCTAATCGAACGTATAAGTATGCACACGATCGTATACGACCTATGCCTGAGTGTTAAGTTCCTTTAGAGTTGAATGTTGGGCTGGAAACGCCAAGTAATAGTGTAAATAGTGTAGAGTCAGAATGTTCCGTTAACGGCGCTGTTGCTGGTGAGTAATTACATTTCCTTTCAATTGTATTGTTGACCTATGTGATCTTAACTAGCCTGTGTGGCACCGACTAGCCTGTGTGGCAACGACTAGCCTGTGTGGCAACGACTAGCCTGTGTGGCAACGACTAGCCTGTGTGGCAACGACTAGCCTGTGTGGCACCAACTAGCCTGTGTGGCAACGACTAGCCTGTGTGGCACCCGTGAGCCTATGTGGCACCCATGAGCCTGTGTGGTGCCCGTGAGCCTATGTGGCACCCATGAGCCTGTGTGGTACCCGTGAGCCTGTGTGATACGAGAAAGTCAGTTATATTACGTCGCGCATTTGCGTAGCACTGTCTTAGTACCCTTTCAGTTTTAGTAGTGTATTCGGTCTTAGTGACGATTAAGCCTGAATTTATTTCGATTAGACGTGTCAAGGTTTGACAAACATTCTTGAAAACTTTGTTGTGGTCAGAATGACCGAGTTTTGAAGTAAGTGACTACCTGGTTGTTCATTTGTTCACAGATGTTGAAGAAAGTACACACGAGGACGTGTGGTGATGCAGGACGGCCGTAACGGCGCGCCATAATTTAATTGATTTATTTTAACAATTTTTATAAGTTGTAATCGATTATTTTTACTCTTTGGTGTAAGAATTACTTCTTTATTGGTAATTTTAATTTAGAGCGGGTAATACCGAATGGAGTTGTGAGTGTCATGGCGGTGGTGACGGTCACTTTTGATGTGCCCGTCAGCCGAGGCACGTGCACAAACCCATTGGCTCTAAAGTAAAGTTTAATTATTTTCTTCCGTTATTTAATCAGTAATTATTATTGTAATCATTAGTCATTTTGGTGAAGTTTTGTTAAAATATTAAAAGTTAAATCAAGTGAGATATTTTGTGATTATTATTTTTCAACTACCTGCACCTACACGCCCATAATGGAGGACCAACAGATGACGGATAAACAGCGACACGTGGTGTCTCAGCCGCTCGAAAATCCGTCATATATATATATATAGATTGTACAGATACCAGCAGATCAACCTACCCGTATCAGTCAAATATTACCAATCAAACATTAACCTTCCACTATTGTGATAAGGTTGAAAATATATTAAAGAAATTTTACAGATTGAGGTAGGTTGATGTGCTGGCGTCTGTACCATAAAATATCATTAGCGTATAAAAACATAATTGTTAAGTTTTGTATGTTACTTTATTACTTACCGGATCGCCTGGAGAAAGTGGTTCGCTGAAAAACAGAAAAAGAGAAAAATATTATAATTTTAAAGAAATCGATAACGCTTACCGCATGTTTGTTCTTACTATTACGAGATCCCATCGCAATATATAAATTAAATTGAAAGGAGAATGGGTATCTATGTATAGATAATATCCCAAAGTTCCAATAGCTAAAATATTTACACCATTGGTAAGAGCTCTTCAATTTTAGCTACTTACACGTCTTTTGACAGTTCACAGTGTGTTCCAAGTTATAGTAGATTTTTTTTATTATATTAAAAAAAAAAATGTAACAAATAGATTAAAACATTAAAAGATTAAAATTTACTTCGAGAAAATTATAATGTCTAAAATACAAATAAGCTTCGTGTACTGAGAGTCATTGATGTAAATCTATCTACATTTAGAACGAACGTATTAAAGGTCCGGGCATCGAGTCACATCGCCTTACTTGCTAACTTTGGAGTTATTGACCTAAGTCAAACTAATTAGGTCAGTTGCCTTTGCAAGCAATTAGGAGTACCTAATAAGATACACATAATTGGAAAGAGGTTTTCAAGGAGTATCTTTGAAAGTAAAACAACATTGCCAATTCGGAGTTAGTTAAGTTATTGGTCCAAAAGAAAAGCAAAGTTAAGATTTTCCAGGTAACCAATGACAACGAAATACACGCCATTGGAAATGCCTTTTTAATGACAACCGGTGTTAGTTGCTACGAAACAATGGTTTACTACTTTATATTTCCACCATCAAATCAAATCAAATCAAATCATTTTATTTGTATAACATAGGTAGTAAATACAGGTCTTAAAGTTATTAGAGCGCTATGTTATGCCAAGAGGCGTACAAATATGGTAGCATCTCCTTTACATTAGGCACATCCCATCAATCTTGACAATACAATTCGTGTAAAATTAAAAAGTGTGTCTAATCACAGGCTAGCGATATTCTAAATACTTAAATAAACATACACGTGAACAGATATACCCTGAACTTCGAAATTATTCTTTGTGCGTGTACAAAAAAAAACAAATCAATTTGGTCTTACTGGCTGACGTCTACATTACAAAACAACGTGTTTACATTTGCATAACTTTTGAAAAAAAAAAATGAAACTAGAAGAAAAGTGTTTAAAAGATTATTGTGAATTACTGAAAAAACACCCCAGAAAACTCTTTTTATTTTTTTAGTTTTATAAGAGTCCATTGAGGCATTATGTGAAATCAAATACATATAAATTTTTTGCGGCCATATTTTCATATGCAGTCATAAAGTATGTAATATAATTATATATCATAATAAAATATTTCCGTTATAAAACATGAACGTAGACATCTTGCTCTATCTCTTAGACTATTCGATCACCTCATAACTAAAATTACAAGTTATTTGTAAAATAAAAACCTAAATTAGACACTTACCGTGTACATGCGCAAAGAGGTTTAGATTCTTTCATACTGGAAAAGAGAAATTTCAATTAATTAGTGAAATATAAGCTAACCTTCGCTTCAGACCATAGCTAATTTAACATTTTATGAAAATGTGCTTAATTAGTTCTTACAGTTTCTGCCATTCATCGTCTGGAACATCCTTCGCGATGGTAACCGCTATCTGAAATGAATACAATCATATTAATACACGTTAATTTGGTGCGTGAGGAGCTCGTGGCTAAATAATTATAGCCGCACAGGCCGATCTTGCGGGTTAAGCCGCGCTTGCCGAAGTTGGTCTGTGGATGGGTGACCATCTGTCATAGCGAGTTTTCTCCGTGCCTCGGAAAGCACGTAAAGCCGTTGGTCCCGGCTGTCATTTGTAGATCTTTGACAGTCGTTACTGTTAGTCAGAAGCTCTAGTCTGACAACCAGTCTTACCATGGGGTTTCGTATTCCCCAGTTACTGGGCTGTGGAGGTCCGACAGGCAGTCGCTCCATGTAAAATACTGATATCCAGCTGCATCTGGTTTGACTGGAAGCCGACCCCAATATAGTTGGGAAAAGGCTAGGCAGATGATGAATTTGATGCGTCTCATACCTTCTCAATACATACAATAGAGCATTTCAGGATGGTCGGTCAATAGTTTGGGCGCGAAACGGTAACAAACAAACAAACATCCTACAAGTATGTCTTGAAACAAATTACATAAAAGTTCGGTACTACTATGACACATGTCAGTTTTGTGAATAATCCCGCCCACAATAGTGCTTATCACATCCTTATCACTTAAGTGACCACGCTTTCCTGATAGAATTAAACACTAAATAAATGAGTAATTTAGAATTACTTGTTTTTTTTCGAAAGGTTAGGCACAGGTGTGTAATACGTCCATATTTCGCACGTTACTTTTTCCGTATAATCCTTTCCTTAGTAATCCTTACTAATTGAGTAACTAATACTATTAAGAAATAATTCCAAAACACTATTTTTCTCTAATACACTTTATTATTAAGCCTGAAAACCCGATTTAATTAAAAACAAAAAACCGTTGAATCGATTTTTAGTAGCTCTGAAATCAATAAATAGTTAAATCACACAGTCACAGTTTGCTATCTATATATATAAAAGGAGAACTGACTGACTGACATATCAACGTACAGCCAAAACTACTGGGGCTAGGAATGTGAAATTTTGCACACGGTTTCCTATTATAATGTAGGGGAGCACTAAGAAGGGGTTTTTGGAAATTTAACCTTTAAGTGGGTGAAAAGGGGGAATTAGGAAAGTACGTAACCCACGCGGACGAAGTTGCGGGCAAAGTGCTAGTTGCTATATGTATAAAATTTATGCAAATTTGGCGTTTAGAAAGGTCATAAAAAGTATGTCAAAGATTGGTGATTCAAATTTCCTATTATGAATACCTACTAAAATTTGGATGTTTCTTACTAAAAAACGCCAGAACGCTTATTCACGAATTGTGATGAGTTTTGCACAGAGATAGGTTAATAGTTCTGAAATAACACATAGGATACCATTAATATCCAGCTATTAAGTTCCCGTGAGATTGTTCGAGTTATACGCTAGCGAAGCCGCTAGCAACAGGTAGTGTTTCATTACATGAGGTACTGTACTCAACTGGGTAAGAAATTCCTTATTTAAAACCCAACATATAATAAATTAAAAAAATACGTATAAAAAAAATATAAACACAAATGTTCACTCACCAAAACGGAAGTTAACAGTAACGAAAAATAATACATTTTGAATTACTAAACAACCACCGTTGTTGATGTCGTTCCACAAAATGAACCCTGTACAACTGTAAAGTTATAAATATCCTGCGCGTCAGTGTGTGAATATAATATATAGTGTGATAATACATAAAAACCACAAATATGTATTAATAATAACTGTCAAAACCCGCATTTTTCCTGGATTGATATCATTTATGAATTTATGCATTTGTTCTACAGGGGATCCGTTTGTAGGAAGGTATGTAATAATTATTAACTTATTTAATTTAGAGTAGTATAGTACAACAGTACAGTAAATATTCAATAATACTAGCACTGGGATTATCTCCTTTACTTTAAACCAATAGTAGGCCACCGTAGCCAACCATAGTACTCCTCACTCCTCATACTCATCAGTCAAGATCATCGCAATAAGTATATTAGACTGAAACAAATAATACATAATTTTATTCTAATATATTTTCTAATAACAATCTCGTACCGAGTCGTCCCTTTTTTTTTTTTTTATCGTGGTAAAATCATCAAATGAGTCCTCCCACCCAGGGCAGGGCGGCAGGGACTGTCAGACTTGTACTGACTAAAATCCACGGTGTCCTTCAATAGCCCTTTACGTACCGGGGTAACGGTAATCCCTTGGTCCCGCGACCCCGGCAGGCTTTGGCCCTCTACAGGCCCCGTCACTATGCTGACACTCTTTGAGGCGCGCGTGGAACACAACGCGCCGTCGACCCGGGCATGGTCCATGGTCGGACAGCGAGTCGCCCATTACTCGCTGCCCGCATGCCCGCGCCTACGGTGGCCGGAGATCATCTTGCGACGTCCGACGCCGTGGGCGTCTACCACTGCGGCTGGGGTGGAGGGAGGACGCTGTCCTCTCCCTCAGGCGGCCCGCCTCCTCCTTCACGAGCATGACTGCTTCGCAGAAGGAGGCGACCGCTTCCCACTCCGTCTCGCCCCGCAGCATGGCCTCGACCAATGCCGGGCGCGAGAGGTCTTCGCCTATCGCCGTCGTGAGGACACGGCGGTGCACTGCCCAAGCGGGGCAGTCCTGCACCGTATGCTCCACCGTGTCCTCCGGACGATCCTCGCAGTGGTGACACCCAGGCGTTTCTTCCCTCCCTATCAGACACAGGAACCTCCCGAAACTTCCGTGTCCGGTGAGGACCTGCGTCATGCGGTAGGTCAGGACGCCGTGACGCCTATCCAGCCACTCCTCAAAGAGGGGTCTTACCGCCGCGATTGCGGCGTGCCCGACCGAGTCGTCCCTAAGTTTACTTTTTTTTATCGTGGTAAAATCATCAAATTAGTCCTCCCACCCAGGGCAGGGCGGGAGGGACTGTCAGACTTGTACTGACTAAAATCCACGGTGTCCTTCAGTAGCCCTTTACGTACCGGGGTCACGGTAATTTGTGTCCCTAAGCTTACTTGGAGCTTTCTCAAATAAAAATGATTCATTGATACATTAATTTGTGAATTACGATACTGGTTGCGTGAAAGTAATCACGCAACGTATTCTGCAAAATATCTTTACCGAAATTTTTGCGTTGTTGCGCAACTGTTTGTAACAGTAATGAAAAAATAAATAAATAAACCATCGTTATCGGCCATTATTGCATCGGTTACGTATTCCTGCCACATCTAAAAGAGTAAGAAACATAATCCATGTAATGAATGATCTTCGAGATGTGACGCCTGTATTAAAGTAAAGATAGTATACCTTGCATTGTGCCAATCGATTCTGTCATATTGTATCTTGGCCTAGGGTGGTGCAGCCCGGGCACGCCGCAATCGCGGCGGTAAGACCCCTCTTTGAGGAGTGGCTGGATAGGCGTCACGGCGTCCTGACCTACCGCATGACGCAGGTCCTCACCGGACACGGAAGTTTCGGGAGGTTCCTGTGTCTGATAGGGAGGGAAGAAACGTCTGGGTGTCACCACTGCGAGGATCGTCCGGAGGACACGGTGGAGCATACGGTGCAGGACTGCCCCGCTTGGGCAGAGCACCGCCGTGTCCTCACGACGGCGATAGGCGGAGACCTCTCGCGCCCGGCATTGGTCGAGGCCATGCTGCGGGGCGAGACGGAGTGGGAGGCGGTCGCCTCCTTCTGCGAAGCAGTCATGCTCGTGAAGGAGGAGGCGGGCCGCCTGAGGGAGAGGACAGCGTCCTCCCTCATCCCCAGCCGCAGTGGTAGACGCCCACGGCGTCGGACGTCGCAAGACGATCTCCGGCCACCGTAGGCGCGGGCATGCGGGCAGCGAGTAATGGGCGACTCGCTGTCCGACCATGGACCATGCCCCGGTCGACGGCGCGTTGTGTTCCACGCGCGCCTCAAAGAGTGTCAGCATAGTGACGGGGCCTGTAGAGGGCCAAAGCCTGCCGGGGTCGCGGGACCAAGGGATTACCGTGACTCTGGTACGTAAAGGGCTGTTGAAGGACACCGTGGATTTTAGTCAGTACAAGTCTGACAGTCCCTCCCGCCCTGCCCTGGGTGGGAGGACTCATTTGATGATTTTACCACGCAAAAAAAAAAAAAAAAAGAGTTACAATTACTTAGTATCAGAAGCAGCGTTTGGGAAGCTACGTGATATCCCCTCATCGAGTTTTCCACAGTGTCTTAAGACCAGGTTGTTTAACCAGTGTGTTTTGCCAGCGATGACATATGTCTTTGAAATGTGGTCTTTGACTGCTGGCCTTTTAGAAAGAGGAGCAATGGAGAGTGATTCTTAATCACTCAACGAGCAATGGAAAGAGCTATGCTTCGTGTTTCTTTGCGAGATAAAATTAGGAACAAGAATATTTGGCGAAGAACCAGAGTCACCGACATAGCTCGTAGAATTTGCAAGTTGAAGTGGCAATGGGCAGGCCACATCACCGATGAGGAAGAAAAGTTCTCGAGTGGCGACCACGGACCGTAAGACGCAGCGTAGGCAGGCCTCCCAGTAGGTGGACCGACGACATAGTGAGAGTCGCGGGCAACCGATGACAAGTGACGAATTGTCGTTCCGCGTGCTGTTCCAAGGGGGAGGCCTATGTTCAGCAGCGAACGTGTTACGGCTGATGATGATGTTGATGATGAGTGTCAGAAGGTTATTTAGATCAAAATTAGCTCTATTGATTCACAAAGAAGTACTTAACTCTATTGACATGACGACATGTTAAAGAGACGGAATTTCAGGCTGTCTTTAATTCAAGTTAACGCTGTGTTTGCCAAGAAATTCTGCAAGTATTTGAAAAGTCGCGGGCATGCGGGCGGCGAGTAATGGGCGACTCGCTGCCCGATCATGGACAATGCCCGGGTAAACAGCGCGTTGTGTTCCATGCGCGCCTCAAAGCGTGTCAGCAGAATGACGGGGCCGCCCTTGGAAGGCCAAAGCCTGACTAAACAGCTACTGTGTATCTCCTGTGTATTACCCCGGAAAGAAAAGGGCTATTGAAGGTTACCGTGGATTTTAGTCAGTTCATGTCTGACAGCCTCTCCTGCTCTACAAATAATAATGAAGTGTATTCTATCTATCTATCTATCTATCTCTACCCTGGGTGGGAGACTCATTTGATGATTTTAGCTCGCTAAAAATGACGCTAAAAAAAATTTGAAACGTATGGTTTATAATAACATCTCGAAAATATATAACCTAAAAATCCTTACTCTCCTTATTATTAACCTGGACAAATTATAGAACTGAGGTTTTGCCCTACAAAAGGATTGCATTGTTGTTTGTATTTGTTTCATTTTGCACAAGCATTCCTTGTATAACGTAAGTGTGTACTAAAAACGGATTTTTAAAAATTGTCCCCTAAGAAGTTTGTATGAAAATGAATTCAATCTCACTCGATTTATTTAAAACTTTCTAATGTACACTTACCTACAAAAGCGATAACATAAGTGTTATGAGGTAATTATAAACACGAAATACGCATCCTCGTAGACGAAATCGTGGGAAAAATACTCGTCAACGTTTTTCTAAAATAAATATATTATTATAATATTTCTTAAGTAATCAATCACACGACACTTATTGTTTACAGTGCACAGAATATACCAGTCGCGGGCAACCGAGATGATATAATGCAAGTAGCGGATTGTGTTTCGGCGTGGTCAAAGAGGGAGGCCTTTTTCAGCAAAGAACGTCTTCCGGCTGATCATGATGATGAGGATCCAATGAACTTAAATATTTTCTATACAATGAAATTATCAGGTACTAATTTTTGCCTTTGGCTAAGAATCCCTAAGTGTTTGTTGGGCCGTCGCAAGACGATCTCCGGCCACCGTAGGCGCGGGCATGCGGGCGGCGTGTAATGGGCGACTCGCTGTCCGGGCATGGACCATGCCCGGGTCGACGGCGCGTTGTGTTCCACGCGCGCCTCAAGGAGTACCAGCATAGTGACGGGGCCTGTAGAGGGCCATAGCCTGCCGGGGTCGCGGGACTTTCCCATTACCGTAACCCCGGTACGTAAAGGGCTAGTGAAGGACACCGTGGATTAAATCAGTGCAAGTCTGACAGTCCCTCCCGCCCTGCCCTGGGTGGGAGGACTCATTTGATGATTTTAACACGATAAAAAAAAGCGTTAGTTGGGCCGTGAAAAGCATGTAGTATAAGGAAGAATGAAAAACAATATTTAATTGAAACAAATATATGCGTATGTACATGATTATAAGTAACGAATTTCCTTTTTTTTGGTATAAGGAAAAGCAAACATGTTTAATTAAAACTGTTACTTAGCACGTATTATTAATTGTGAATGGTATTTCTATTTAGGTATAATATTATTAGGTACTAGCTTCCGCCCACGACTCCGTCCGCGCGGATGTCGGTCTTCGCGTGGATGGTTTATTTCTCCATTTTGAGTAACTCTGACAATGACATCTTATAAATATCTATTGGACCCAAATACGGCTAAGCCTATAATAATTAAGGAGATCCCTCTATTGAGCTAATGCTGTTGAGCTCGCGTTCTGTAGATAAAACTGAAAAATAAGATTTTTTTTCTACGTATTTTTCCAGGATAAAAAGTATCCCATTTTATGCCCAGGATAATAAGGTATAATTATACCAAGTTTCATCGAAATCGAACCGTTAGTTTTCACGTGATGCCTGCATATACAGACAGACAGACAGACAGACACACAGACAAAAATTTTTTAAATCACATATTTGGACACTATTTATATTTTCAGTGTACAGAATTGACCCTTCTACAGATTTATTATATGTATAGATGCTAATTTTGATTATTTACAATAGAATAAACATTTGAATTTGGATAGACATTAAATATTTATTTGAAGCCTAACGAACATAAAACGTCAACTTAATAATTTGCTTACATAAAATAGTAACAGGTATAATACATTTATAGGAAATCTCTTCGACGCTGTCAGCTCGTGATTTGCACCTCTTGGACACATTATCAGTCTTTATTATGGCAATGCTTAGTCTCTTTTTTTTTTTTTTTTTTTATCGTGGTAAAATCATCAAATGAGTCCTCCCACCCAGGGCAGGGCGGGAGGGACTGTCAGACTTGTACTGACTAAAATCCACGGTGTCCTTCACTAGCCCTTTACGTACCGGGGTCACGGTAATCCCTTGGTCCCGCGACCCCGGCAGGCTTTGGCCCTCTACAGGCCCCGTCACTATGCTGACACTCTTTGAGGCGCGCGTGGAACACAACGCGCCGTCGACCCGGGCATGGTCCATGTTCGGACAGCGAGTCGCCCATTACTCGCCGCCCGCATGCCCGCGCCTACGGTGGCCGGAGATCGTCTCGCGACGTCCGGCGCCGTGGGCGTCTACCACTGCGGCTGGGGTGGAGGGAGGACGCTGTCCTCTCCCTCAGGCGGCCCGCCTCCTCCTTCACGAGCATTACTGCTTCGCAGAAGGAGGCGACCGCTTCCCACTCCGTCTCGCCCCGCAGCATGGCCTCGACCAATGCCGGGCGCGAGAGGTCTCCGCCTATCGCCGTCGTGAGGACACGGCGGTGCTCTGCCCAAGCGGGGCAGTCCTGCACCGTATGCTCCACCGTGTCCTCCGGACGATCCTCGCAGTGGTGACACCCAGGCGTTTCTTCCCTCCCTATCAGACACAGGAACCTCCCGAAACTTCCGTGTCCGGTGAGGACCTGCGTCATGCGGTAGGTCAGGACGCCGTGACGCCTATCCAGCCACTCCTCAAAGAGGGGTCTTACCGCCGCGATTGCGGCGTGCCCGAATGCTTAGTCTCTGGCCAAAGTAAATACCAGCCCTCAAAGTTCTAGATTTTGGGTACAATTACTATGGACGAAACCTTGCTGGGTTATAATAATGCCAAATAATTTGCATGAATTATTGTTACTTGAATACATATAATAGAATCCGTTTTAACGATTTATCACTATTAGTCCCACTTGTAGCATGCGTCTTTCCATCGTCCTTTGACAGTTAGCTTTCTAGTGTTTATCAGTAAGTGACCATGTTGCACTAATTATTATGTTATGCACGACACGCTAGCTTAAATGACATAATCCGTCGTGCTCTTGTCACCGCCAGGGTGCCAGCCGTCTTAGAACCCAGTGGCTTGGCACGCGACGATGGGAAGAGACCAGATAGTATGACCATAATGCCATGGAAGCTGGGTAGACCTTTGGTGTGGCATGCAACATGACTGTGTCGACACTATTGTTATGTGTTTGAGCCGTTTGGAGTTGAAACTCTGGGGTCATGGGATCCGAGTGCTCACAGCGTTTTTAAGGACATCGCCAAGCGATTAGTCGACTCTTCAGGTGACCAGAGGTCTGGCCTATTCCTAGGCGAACGAATCAGCATTGCCATACAACGAGGCAATGCTGCCAGCGTTCTGGGCACTGTTTCCGTTGACAGCGATGTGGACGTATACTTTGACGCTCTTTGAATGTTTTTTTGTTTTCTTTTTATTTATTGTTTTGTACATATTTCAAGTAAGTTTTTATTTATAGTCTGCATATAATCGTTAAAATAGTCAAACATAGTATAATGTAAGGCAGAACGCTTCATGTGTTAAAAGGTTTCTTCTTGATGTACAAACGGCTACACATGAAGCTATAAAAAGAGACCACGATATAATAGGTTTGTACAGCTTGATGTGTAGGTGTTTGTACATGGCTAGGTTTTTACTTTTCATAATTTCCTTCAGGGACCAGTCTCCTTGGTCCAATTTTTGGGAAAATAATTTCCATATGTACCTAGATATAATTTGTACATTAACATAGACTAAGTTGTTACCGTATCACTACACAATACTTTTATAATAATCTCTGTGGAATTAGTCATCACTTTTGCTGCTTGCGTTTGCTGGGGATTGCATCATGAGTTCTAAGTGAGTTCATAGATATTCTTTCAGGATGATAATTCAACTGCTAATATGAGTATTAAATGGTTCAGGCGGCTTGCCGTTGATGTTAATATCATACTCTTCACAATCCAAGTTACTGAAGATACACGTTACAATACAGTGTTGAACAGATTGAGGGACAAAACTTGTCTCACTACTCTGTTGAAGAGAAATGGGTTTATTTTATTTGCAATTTTACACTATGCAATTTTTGTAGATAGTTGCAATTGCAAGTATTTTCAATTCCCTGTTCCCTAAGACTTAACCAAATGTATTTCTGGCTTAAACTGTCAAATTCTTTAGGAGGCAATACTTTATTATTTTTTGTATTATTCGAACACTTCCGTAATTGTGTGAATATGGTCAACTGTATTGTAATTCCATTCAATTAACGAAAAGGAAAAATGCGATGTGTTTCCAATATGGGGTAAAAAATGTAAAAAATAACATTGGCAAATAATAATGTTAAACTTTTGGCGATAACTGGGAAAAGCCCAGTTGCCTTGCACCATGGATAAGAATTAACATTAATGTGTTCTAAATGTGAGCTGTTATCAGGGTATGAAAACGGAAAATTCTTGTGATATCCCGGTTCTTTTTAGTTACTGAAAGAACTTTGGTCCACTTTGAAATTTTTAAGGAATAAAAAATTAAAAGTAGACCAAAGTTATTTATTCACTTAAACTGAACACGCGACAACATATTCAAGTACACTTGTGTGGATGACAGAGAAGGCAACTTGCTAATCTCGATAGACTTTGACAGGATTTCTTCTTTAGTGAACTGAAGATCATAATAATGGTATGGTCACAAAATTTTAGGAAGCGCGGTGGCATGAATCGATCATAATAAGACCTTAATTCCTTATTCATTGCACTGAATTAAACTGAATTTTGACGATGATCAATTCAGTTTCAGTTAAATCAGCTACATAAGCATGCAACAATTTATTTTAAAATATACTGCGGTCAAGGTTTTCATGTTTATATTTAGAACATTATTAAACACAGGACGTTTTTCCTTTAATTATTGATAGTTCGAGGAAAAAGATTTTAGCATTGCAATGGATTGATGTAAGAACTAAGTTTAGTTTGTTTATTTATTTTAATACACACCATGTTATACCTCAATCGGAGGCCCGTCAGGTAGCTGACAGCTCTCGGAGGAGCGCGCGGAACACGACGCGCCGTCGACCCAGGAATGGTCCCATGATCGTACGGAGAATTCCCCTTACTCGTTGCTGCATTCCCGCGCTTACGGTGGATGGCTGGAAAACATCTCGCGACGACCGAAGAAGAGAGCGTCTCCTCCGTATGCTCCACCGTGTCCTCCAGGCAATTCTCGCAGTGGTTATACCCAGGCGTTTCTTTCCTTCCAATCCGACTAAGGAATTTCCCAAAACACCCACATCCGTTGAGGACCTGCATCGGGCCTCTCCAGTCTCAACGAGGAGTGTGTCGAGGCGCGGCGGGAAGAGCTCCGGCGCGATCTCAGGGCAGTATGGAGGGAGCGACTGTCGCAACCGAGGTCCGGACACGCCGTAATCGCGGCGGTAAGACCCCTCTTTGAGGAGTGGCTGGATAGGCGTCACGGCGTCCTTACCTACCGCATGACGCAGGTGCTCACCGGACACGGAAGTTTCGGGAGGTTCCTGTGTCTGATAGGGAGGGAAGAAACGCCTGGGTGTCACCACTGCGAGGATCGTCCGGAGGACACGGTGGAGCATACGGTGCGGGACTGCCCCGCTTGGGCAGAGCACCGCCGTGTCCTCACGACGGCGATAGGCGGAGACCTCTCGCGCCCGGCCATGGTCGAGGCCATGCTGCGGGGCGAGACGGAGTGGGAAGCGGTCGCCTCCTTCTGCGAAGCAGTCATGCTCGCGAAGGAGGAGGCGGGCCGCGTGAGGGAGGGGACCTCGTCCTCCCTCCACCCCAGCCGCAGTAGTAGACGCCCACGGCGTCGGACGTCGCAAGACGATCTCCGGCCACCGTAGGCGCGGGCATGCGGGCGGCGAGTAATGGGCGACTCGCTGTCCGACCATGGACCATGCCCGGGTCGACGGCGCGTTGTGTTCCACGCGCGCCTCAAGGAGTGTCAGCATAGTGACGGGGCCTGTAGAGGGCCATAGCCTGCCGGGGTCGCGGGACTTTCCCATTACCGTGAACCCGGTACGTAAAGGGCTAGTGTAGGACACCGTGGATTTTAGTCAGTACAAGTCTGACAGTCCCTTCCGCCCTGCCCTGGGTGGGAGGACTCATTTGATGATTTTACCACGATAAAAAAAAAAAAAAAAAAACTTGCTTCGGGTGAAATGATTACTAACTATTAAAACTCACAAATCAGTTGAGTGCGTTGAAATCAGTCTAGAAACAATTCTGATTGAGGCAATCTACTAGCCCTAAGCAAAGCTGATGATCTGTGCGTGTGCGTTTATGATGTCCCAATGTCATAACTTTATTCAATAGCCCCAGAGCATTACGGGACATGCCGCCGGGCCGGCCGCTGCCACCGAAAATGCCGCCGGCATAACGTGCAGAAAGTGTTATATCTACGCCTCGGTATTTTATGTCAAAATAAATGGTTCTTTGTTCAATAAGTTGTGGAATCAGGCGTTACTTTGTTGCGCACACCCGAGCTATCATCGTCTCAACATATGAGGGTGCTGGGTAGACGGGCAAAACACGTGTCGATAAAAATTTTCAATCGTTTTCAACTATTTTCGTATGTTTATTTTTTTATTTTTGTTTCTACAGCAAAAAATTACAAGATCGAGATGTCGATTAGAAATTCTTGGAACGGGGTGAAGGTACCATTTTTTGTTTTTTATGCTTATATCTCGGAAACCATGCGTCCTAGCGGCGTCCTAACCTAAAAAAAACCCATAAGTATAAATTGTGCTCCAAGAATTTCCCTCTATAGCTTGTTTTGAGAATTCGTTGACTGGGCTAAGAGTCACCTAAGACCAAACCAATCTGACCAAAGCAGCTCTCAACTGTTAAAAGAATTTTTGAAATCGGTTCAGTAATTTCGGAGCCTATTTTCGCCCGGGATCGAACCCGGTCTGATGCGTAAGTTTTATAGTATAATACTCGTAACATCTTTGCCAGAAAACAACAAATCTGTGAGTACACTAGCAACATCTGTGGAATAAATGAAGAACTAAGTAAACCATTCCTGTAACGCGAATTGACCTAATGTTTTCAACGAGTAAGAATAAAAATATATACACGTCGAACTTAGAACCTCCTCCTTTTAAACCGACTTCAAAAAAAGGAGGAGGTTATCAATTCGACTGTATTTTTTTTTTTTATGTTTGTTACCGCCTTACGACCGACTGGGTGAACCGATTTTCAAAATTCTTTTTTTGTTTGAAAGCTGGTGCTTCCCGTGTGGTCCCATTGTCACCAAATCATGATCTGATGATTGGATCTTGGAGAAATCGAAGGCAACCCTCAAATTTTATAAGCCCACCCATCGTTTTTCGTAAATCTTATGAAGTAATTTAAGAACTTGCGTATGTTAATCATCATCTTATGTAGCTGAGCTGATGATAGAAGGTACAACTCCTTAACAGTAGTTTGTACCCGCATAACGACCGACTGCGTGAACCGATTTTCATGATTCTTTTTTTGTTTGAAAGCTAGTGCTTCTCGTGTGGTCCCATTGTCACCAAATCAGGATCTGATGATTGGATCTTGGATATATCGAGGGCAACCCTCAAATTTTATAGGCCCACGCATCGTTTTTCGTAAATCTTATGAAGTAATTTAAGTACTTGCGTATGGTAATCATCGTCTTTTATAGCTGAGCTGATGATGGAAGGTACAACTCCTTAACAGTAAGCAGTAGGCATTGACTGATTCATTGTTCGCATATCTCCGGAACTACACGTCCGATTTAAATAATTCTTTTTTTTTTGTGCTAGGTATCGTTCAACTTAGGGAATACTGCAAGTTTCATCAAAACCGGTTCAGTAGTTTTTGAGATAGGGAATTTTATTAGCTTATTTTGTACATGAGGGATGTTATGACCAGTGCTACGGATTATATTATATGTATTTGGCAAGAATTTGGGTTGAAAATTTAAAAAATAAACTAAAAAGAGTAAAATAAAAAACTTTTTCAAAAAAAATGTAACCGCCTTCAAAAAGAATCACAAAAAAGGGTAAAATAATCTACAAAATAATGATTCTTTTTGAAGGCGGTTACATTTTTTTTGAAAAAGTTTTTTATTTTTAATGTAAATTTACGTCGTACGCTAATGATATCAACTGCGTAGTTTCCGCATTCGAGTGCTTGTATGACCAGATGTATGAACATGGACGAGGCGAAAGGACTTAAAGAGTGGCGATTAGTAGGTTCTACCCTACTGGAAAAGGCGTGAGTTTATGTATGTATGTTTATGTATAATATCGAAACAACAGCAAATGTTATTATCATAATTATAAAAACCCTACAATTATTGTCTAGAGGCAACATCCGTCTGGTCGGAAGACGCTTCCCATTCAATGGATTATCGGGAATACCTTTTTACTGATAGATTTTTTGATATTCTTAAATCATATTATGCAGGTCATGAGTCACAACATGAACACAGCCAGACGTTTTTGCCAGACGACTTTGAACAATTCATTTCATCACCACTGCTCTCAAAACATTGTGAGGAAACTGGCATGTCCTAGAACCAAGCTTTTAAAGACATGTGACATCTACCAACCCGCACTGGAACGCGTGGTGGATTATGACCCACTCCCTCTCACAGAGGGGAGGCCTGTGTCCCAGCAGTGGGAACGTTATATGCTGATGATGAATCGATTCCTTACAAGAACTAAAAAAACTAAATTTTAGTAATAACTTCTTTATCTTTCTATGAACCTAAACATTAAGCTTAACTAGACACCGATGACATCGATGTGGGCAGGTACATTCTAAGGTAGTTGAGCTTCGTGTCGTATTAAGGTGTCGGTCGTGGTTTCTTCGTCGCCAGTGCCTCCGTTCGTGAAGGATTCCCCGCTCGTTCTTGGATGGATCAGCGTGTTAGCAGCTGTGTGGTGGTACACAACACTGCCGCCGCCGAACGGTGAACCTGGAATATTATGGATTTTGTTTTACATATCAATAGAATACTTCGAAGGGTATGGAATATTTCCAAATAAATGGGTGTTTTTTTTTCAAATAATAAACACGTTACGTTTTCCCATTTATGTTTAATGATAGTGTTAGAATGAGCTCCATGTCACTTCAAAAAACTATTACAGTAAAGTAACAGTTTTGTAGCTTTAGTTTATCGAGGAGTGAATAAAAACATTCAACATTTTGAAATAATAATTTAGTTTGCCCCAAAAATTACATGTAGGATGAATTAATGATGAATAGGCTATTTGAAAACATTAAAATATACCACTAATATCAAAGAAGTAACGTGAAATAAAGAGAATCATTTTAAATGGTTTCCCAAAATTGGTTTAATTAGCCTATAATCGACATTCTTGTCAATTAGTCGTCCAAAATATGCTATTTACGAGTATTGCAGACAGCGTCAGTTTCGACACTGATAGAAGTCGACCGGCGGAAGTGTTGCCGTTATCATATTCGCGTCAGGAAGTTTACGTGAAACGTGCTTTGATACACATTATTACATGTTTAGAACTTATATGAGAATTAATATATCTCTCACGATTACTCTCACGACAATCGAGGATGGCGATGCATTGATAATCGAGGAATAGTCTGTTCAAATCTATTGTAAGAGAGCGTCAAAGTGACCATTTGAATAATGAATTCATTCATGTTTTACTTGAGTGGTAGACCAGTTTTTTTTAAACGTTGCCCTGCACTAGGAGTTTCTCCTTTGTCGTGGGTGCGTTTACAAACATATAAACTCACATACACAAACGCCCACACCTAAAACAACTACTTGTAGATCATATAAATATTTGCTCCGTGCGGGAATCGAACCCGCGACACGCAGCGCAGCAGACAAATCAGCCACTGCGCTAACCATGCGGATTGATCTGACTAACATTCATTTTATTTACTGCTTCATAATTTTGACATGACATTTAGAATACGCTGAAAATAATATTGATTATTTCAATATTCAAAATTCCCTATTATAATGTCATTTATATTTTTTTGATCAGTTTAATTTTCTTGATTTTTCATAAGGATGCAGTCGTGTCTTAGAAATTTGGATTTATTGACAAATGTAATAAATACCCTATGTATATAGATTTTTTGGTATGATCACGGGTATCGAGAAACATTATGGGGTGCAGGTGACAAAACTGTCAGACACACTGAGACATCAATCCCGGTGCTACCCAACATTACAATATGACTAAATAATAAAATAAAATAAATTAAAAGATGTCAACTCACTATCATTGTTAGTCTTGTTGTCATCGTACTTGTTCCTCTTGTGCCAGATCCGCTGCATGACGATCACAACCAATATGAGGAGCAGCAGACAGGATCCCGCTATCACCATGATTGTCATACTCATACTAGCTATCCTGGAACGTTACAAAAATAAAACTTTATAGGCAACAAATAATTCCTGTGTATAATGCAAAAGATGAGTTTACAAAAACAAAAATGATGATTGTATTTTGATTTTTGAATCCTTAGTAGTAAACAGGTATTTGGACGTTTCAGACACTACAAAATACGGCACTAGAGGACAATGGATTAGTCAAATCCACCGCATTAACGCTTTGTGGTGATACCTCATCTCTTCAGGTTATGCTGGCATCAAAAATAATACTGATTCTAGAATTAACTTTCATTCTTCACCAGTCACATCTATTTCTCTAGAAAGGATGATGTCTTACTTGACGTCAGAATGAACCTCCTCTGGATTGATGACCACAACGTCAAAGGTACAAGGCTTTTTGTTTTCACACCAACACACCTTTTTGTCACCATCTCCAGAACATTCGCCGTTACACAAGCTGCAATCGCTCCTGAAATAAAATATATGTTGTGTATAGCAGTTTTACATGTTGATGTAATAAAACATTTTTAATTTAGTTTATTATTTATATGCAGATTTTGACAAGGAAGTCACCTGCTACAGGTTCAAAAGAAGGCAGATACAACCGGTTAATTAAAAATATGTTGATTTTGATTAAATAATAAATATTAGTAATATAATTTCTCAGTAATTCTTGCAGTAAAATTGTAAAAAATACTGAATATTCAACTTACGGTTTTACAGCTACGCATGACTGTGTACTGTTGTCATATTCGAAGTCAGTGAAACATATGCACTCTCCGTGCAAATTGCATGTTCCATTCGAACATGATTTACAAGGCTTGTAACACTTGCTATGATCCAGATCATCCTTTAGATAGCCATCATTACAGGTGCAGAAGTTAGGGGCTGAGCAGTTCCCGTTTATACAAGGTGTTGCACAATAAGGCTGACAAACGTTTTTCATCAAGTTGTAGCCATCATTACAGAGACACTGATAGGGTTTCAAGCAGCGTCCGTTAGAGCAAGGAGGAGAACATATTGGTGTGCAAACTTTGCCTTTAAGGACATAACCCTTGTGACATTCACATATTTCAGGCGCGACACAATCTCCGTTATCGCAAGAACTACATTTTGGCTTGCAGGTGTTGTTAACCCTCTCATATTCATCAAAGCATTTGCAGTCGTTTGGCGCGACACAGTTACCATGACTGCATGAATCACACTTTGGTTCACAAGTTGAGCCAATGAGCTGGTATCCTGGATGACAGACACACTTGTTGGGTGCAATACAGTCGCCGTTACTACAATTATTACATTTCGGTTTGCAGTCTGAATTTATACGTTCATATCCTTCAAAGCAAGAGCAGTTGTTTGGCGCGATACACTGTCCAAAAGCGCATCCAACACAGGAGGGCTTACAAACTGAATTAATTGCTGTTTTTTCATATCCAACATTGCAGTTGCACTTGTTAGGTGCTGCACAGTATCCATGAACACACTCGGGCTCGCAAATAGGGATGCAATTAAATTCATTGCTGGGGTCAGTTTTGTAACCGTCATTACATTTGCATTTGTCGGGTTCAACACATTGGCCGTTTACACACACATTCCTGCAAATAGGTGTGCAGATATTGTCTATTTTCGTATAGCCCCTATGGCACCTACAGTCGTTGGGTGCGACGCAGTTCCCATGTTCGCAGCTGTCGCACGTGGATGGGACGCAGGTGTAGTTGACGAGGGTGAGCGGGGGCGTGCAGGTGCACGTGTCCACGTCGGTGCACGTGCCGTTGATGCACCCGAGCCTGCAGATCGGCAGACACTGGTCGAGGTCGGAGTCGTAATCGTACTGGTTGCAGCATACAGGTATCTTCTGCAATTACATTGTATTATTATGTAAATTAATTTTGTATTGCATATTTATTTAAATTAATTTTGTTTTATGCTTGAGTTGTTGTAAATTTGCCACAAAGTTAATTCGCCACACTTTTCTGCTTAAAATGTCACTACCCTAACTTGAATTATGATGCATATTTTAACTTAATCAAACATGGATAGATATAAATGTTAATCGTAATAAAGAAAAATAAGTAGGTTACAGACAGAAAAAAAAAAAACAAATTTAAAACTTACCCTTGTAGCTTTCCCTCTGGCACTGGAAAAGAATAAAAGTGTGTAGTATTAGACATAGTGGTTTAAAAATATCGTTTTTGGAATTATGATAAATTATGACCAGACATTGACCGACTGACCTCAGCTACAAAAAGAAAGAGCATGTAACAGATCAAGTACCAGACCCCCTAGACAAGCGACAAGTGAAAAACGTTAACGCTCAACTTTATACCCTAGCATAAAATCTACTAAAGATTACAAAACGTTTTCGTTCGTTCCTTAATGCTCTGTAGTCTTCAGTAGATTTTCAACTTTGTGGGTTTTGGTATTAAGTTGAAAATTAATTAAGACTACGTTTATCGCCTACCACTTGTCTACACGGCCAGAGGCGCTAGCAAGTACCTGACGTAAACATCAAGTAAGTACGATTTTCAACTCGAAAACACACATACCCCTTAGAATCTTAGATTCACTGTTTGATAAGAAAGGAAAATCAGTATTACTACTAAACATTAAAAAAACGAAGTATTTACTTTACGGTTACGTCACTTACTCGTCCCACCGCTTCAGAAATCGAAAAACCTAAAAAACTAATAAGATCCTAACCACAGTTTTTATTATTTTAACACATTAACATGTTGCGTCGCTTATAGAAGAAGAAGAAATAACATTTATTTGGTACAGACAGGGACACAATAACATACAAAAGAAAGAGAAATAATAAACATTCGATTTAAGAGAAAAATCAAAACTTATCGCGAAGATATTTATAAGAAGCAGCTGGAGACTCGAAACCCAAGTCTAATTTGTCTTTTGTCTTGATTTCATTTAGGTATGTATTTACCTATCATTTATTAGTGCTAAGCAATCTGAAGTGGTAAGAAGTTCGTATATAACAAAAAACATTTGTAAGAGATTACAATTCTATGCCATTTCTTTCAATGGAGTGTCAGTGGTTGACCATTGGAAAGTCATAATGACGCCATTATATTAGTAGAAAACCAAACTTGTCAAAATCAACAAATTATGAAATCAATGAATGATAGACCATTCTGACACTATAGCAGACTTGAATCCCTTTTTGAAGTGAAAACTTCTTTAGCGGTGTTGTGCACTTTTTTGGAATGGGTAAAAAATGTTAAACTCGCGTCAGGACACGTGACCTGATTGAAAATTCATAAGACGGCGCAGGGCGCTTGCGCGAATGTTCGTGTGTGTTTATTACTATTGAAGTTTTCACTTCTGCCGGCACTCCCAGAGTGCAACCCGTGTTTTTTTTATTTATTCTTTTTACGTGGTAAAATCATCAACTGAGTTTTCCCGGGGCAGGACGATGGGATTGTCAGACATGTACTGACTAAAATCCACGGTGTCCTTCAATAGCCCTTTACATTCCGGGGCACGGTTACCAAAAATGACAGTCCCGCGATTCTGGGGCTTAAGGCCCTGGCAATTTGTTCACAGGACTTCGGACTCCCGACATTGACGTACTATTTTTATCAACAATTACCGCGACATTGAGTATTCAGATACGTAATGGAAAATTTCGCGAATAAAAACAACATTATCGTTTTATAAATATAATCTAAATAAATAGTTGTGTTTCTGACATTGTACTATATCTCTGTATATATTGGTTGGTCTGCGGATGTATCGTCATAATTCCAACTATGATCCGTGCTGCATTTGAAAGATACACTTAAATAAGCTTTATGCCAGTATCTATAATATTGCAAATGTAGTTCATTTATGGTATAAAAAATAATCAATGATTGATTGACAAAGACAAAACGTATGAAAAACATCAACCGTACAAAATTAAACCTAGTTATTGAAAGAAAAATTACAACTTTTTGTTTTGAAACGTACAGTGTTGGACCAATTACATTTTGTCTGACATCTTGCCTATTGTAAAAGTAATTAGTTAACACATCATCGCTTTTTTTTACATCGTGGTAAAATCATCAAATGAGTCCTCCCACCCAGGGCAGTGGGAGGGACTGACAGACTTGTACTGTCCAAAATCCACGGTGTCCTTCAATAGCCCTTTACATTCCGGGGTCACAGGTAGCTCGTTAGTCCTACGACCCCGGCAGGCTTTGGCCCTCTTTGGCCCTCTCTCCCTCTCAGGGGACCCTGCTATACCCCCCCCCCCTTGGTTACTAAATAGAATTGCTGAACCCATTTCAAGTCTGAGACGAAAATCTAGAGATGTAGGAAGGTGAATTATACAGGTAATGATTTATGTTGAATTGTAAATGTGGTGTGATAAAAGGTGGTAGGTAATGTTGAATGATGTAAGAAAGAGTGCAAATATACATGTACAGTGACGGTAGTGGTATGTGCAATGTGCATCACAATAAGACAGCCAATCATTCCTTTGCGCCCCGTTCCAATGATAGTAAGCGAGTGGAGTATTAACATGTCTTGAAAAAAGAGACTTAATAGATATCTAAAATGTCCATCGCAAGTTAATTAAACTGATATCTAGGGTTTATTTATAGACAGTTTAATATTTACAGAATATAAGTAAATACTTTGTGTTCTAAAAAACATTGTACTCGTACAAATCTCGCATTTAGCCTGAAAGCTCTAAGTTGTAGACTATAAAACGCGATAATGGACTCATTAAGATCTTTCATTATAGTACATTTTATTACAGTTTAAGATGTTTATGAGGCTGCCCCACTTCTGTAGCGCGTTGGGATGTTGCGTGTTGCATGCACAAAAGGTGTGCTTCCATGGTGCTCAGGGTATGGGGCAGCACAACAGTATCCTAGGCATAATTTCAAGTCGCCTATACTGGTATTCATCGATCACTATTGTGCCATCTCACATTGGTTGCCAAAGCGGTGATACATTCCTATTTATTTGTATTTGTAAAGTTTCAGTTCTTACTATTAAAGTTGTAAGTCTTATTAATTATTTTTAAGTAAAGATAGGTCTAAGCGTCTGTTGTTTCGGGTAACCAGTACCTGGGGACCGGAAATGTAACTAGGTTTAATCGGATTGGCTGTCCAATTGTGATAAAATGATAGTATCTGTAGCGACCTCTGCTTACCTCTGCTCTTCTTCACATTTTGCCTTATTCACGTTTAATGAACACGGTGCATCACTAGAGGAACAATCGATTATTATATTTATTATGTGTCGTGTGTGTTGTGTGTGTGTTTAAGTTCTATGTTGTAGCTAGTGTTCTGATTTGGAAGTATTCAAGATGTTGTACTTAATTGTTCAATATAAGTTTTGTTCGTTGATACATAAATAAATCTTATATATATTTAGTAGGACTCTACTTTTTATACTATATCCTAAAGTTGAAACAACATAGTCTTTCGCAACACCAACAAACATAAGTATGGTAAGGATTCCTCAGAACAGCAAATAAATTAAAAAAAAGAGTAATTCCGAAGCAAGAAATAAAGAAGATGTCTTACGCAACAATTTCTTCACAAACACCTTTGTCTTTTAGATTCAAACATTCACATAACTGAAACACCTGTGCTAGGAGTATCACTAGGGTCACAAAACGCGCGCGCTTCCGTTCCAACATTTTGTTCACATAGGTATTTATCTCACGTCCACGGATCCTATGCAAATGCACGTTGCTGTTCTATTTCCCTTGTTTTATAACTCATTTATGTACCACTCTGTCGCGGACACTGACTAATGAGTGATAACAATAATCGTTTTCCGCAGAGGAGCCCACAGCGTCCGTCCACTGAATTATTGTCTAAACTTCGATTTGCTGATTTGATCAACAAGTTTGTTGTAACAAAAACAGAACAACTGTGAAAATATAAACATGAAATCAAAATCCCTAATTAAATGTAATAGATGTACAGGGTGATTGTTTTGTTGCGGTGACGCGGTGGTAGCTGAATGTGTTTGAGACGCACGACGCGGACCAAAGCTCACGAGTGTAATGCGGTAAAGACTTGATGTCGATTACTTTTACATCTTAATGCGAAGTGCGAGTGACGAACAATGCCATTTTGCATAACGTTAGACAGTTTTATAGACGTCCGGCGCTTTGTAATAAATTTTCGTCGTGACGTCGATCGGGATAAGAATACATAATTTATAAATCACAACGCAATATTAGTATAATGTAAACGCACTGTGTACACTATTGTGTGTGGTTGGACACTAAACGTCACGTTTGCTCGCCGCTACGGCAAATGAAACTCTGATTTTAAACAGACGAATTGAATTAATATTCTTATCAGTCTGTGCTTTGATTGTACATAAATATACATACTTATATTAGCATTTAAAAGTTATATCTGTTGTGATTCAATTATTCGGAGACAATAAAAGAACAATGTCCAATAAAACACATTAACCTAATGACAAATAAACAATCAAAACAAAACTATACTCAATAATTTTCTAACAATGAGTAATTATTAAAAACATACTCGTACACAGCACCATGCATTCATATTTATCATCTTTGCCCATAGAGTTTTGTCAAGCAAAAAAATGTCATTTGATTATTAAATCCTCACGTACTAATTTTCCTTCATTCGTAAAACCAGTTGTTTACAATTTCTATCACCGAATGTAAAAGGTATCCAGACTTAGACTTAGGTGTGTGATCCGTTAAGTGCGTCTTCTTGGTGTGTTCATGGACTTAAAAATATCTTTTGTAAATAATATCGTCATAAATCGTAATTTTCATCGTCATCATTCATTGATATCTCGACTATTCAAAAATTCTTTAGGTGTTGGTTAGTTCGGGCATGCGGGCAGCGAGTAATGGGCGACTCGCTGTCCGACCATGGACCATGCCCGGGTCGACGGCGCGTTGTGTTCCACGCGCGCCTCAAAGAGTGTCAGCATAATGACGGGGCCTGTAGAGGGCCAAAGCCTGCTGGGGTCGCGGGACCAAGGGATTACCGTGACCCTAGTACGTAAAGGGCTATTGAAGGACACCGTGGATTTTAGTCAGTACAAGTCTGACAGTCCCTCCCGCCCTGCCCTGGGTGGGAGGACTCATTTGATGATTTTACCACGAAAAAAGAAAAAAGGTGTTGGTTAGTTAATTTATCGAGGGAGGCTAGTCAGAGGAAGCAATAAGAGCCCAACAGCGGGGATGAAACTGCGGGGAAGCAGTTTTTCAAAACAAAAATTTTAGCATAAAATGTAAAAATACAATATTCCACAATCATTGCACAATGCTAAAAGCAATAGAGCAACCTGTATATGCATTTCAGTATCAATCTAATAACAGTAACGATTTCCTTGTAACAGCTAACTACATTGTTTAAAACTAGCTATGACGACATTAAACTTTATTAAGTATTTATTAAAGTTATGTAAATAAATGGAATCGGATAATTAAATTAGTTGCCATATTATCTTCGTTTCCGCATCCCAATTGTTTTATGGTTGATGGAGTGTAATAAGGAGGATGGTTTTTAAAACACACTACATTATTTAAAATCTAATCTATCAGTTGAATTCTGTGAGAAAAAACACAGTGATAAGTTACAAGAGATCACAATCTTAATTATAAGCCAAATATTGTAATGTACGGGTCAAATCTTGCAAAACAGATGGAGCTAAATTTTGCACACACGCTCGGTTTCTGAAGACAATACAGTTTTCTAACAGTCTTATAATCTCGTGTTATAATCATCAAATGAGTCCTTCCGCCCAGGGCGGGACAGGAGGGACTGTCATCCTCGTACTGACTATCCACGGTGTGCCTGCAATAGCCCTTTACGTTCCAGGGTTACGGTTACCTGATAAAATAGTCCCCAGCAGGCTTTAAGCCAGGCCCTGTCAGTAATACGTCGCGCCATCGACCCTTACATGGTCCATGTTCGGACGGCGAGTCACCCATTACTCGCCGGTGTCCGAAAGTCAGTGTCAGTTGCCATGGGCGTCCCCCGCGGCGGCTGGGTCAGAAGGTGGAGGTTTTCCACTCCCTCACGCATCCCGCCTCCTCCTTCGCTAGCATGGTCTGATGAGGTCCTGCATCAGGTGGAAGGTAAGGACTCCGTGCCACTCTCCAGCCACTCCTCTCTCAAGAGGGGTCTTACCGCCGCGATTGCGGTGTGCCCGAACCTCGGTTACAACAGTCGTTCCCTCCATACCACCCTGAGATCGCACCGGAGATTCACCCCGGCATTGCGCCTCCACGCGCCATTGCGCGCAGCGAAAGAAATAATGTGTTTTTGTCGATTGCGTTTAAATGTCGAAAGTATATGGTTACACAGACATTTAACACGCTGTTTTCTAGGCAAGAACCACATTATTACATAGGTACTTTTTTTTCCTCGTCCACTTTCGTACATCTAGCTACACACCTGCATGCTTTGCGTACTACGCAACGGGCCTTTGAAAATAACCTAACCCATAAGGTTTTTTTTTTAACTTTTCAACACGCCACATTTTTCTCGTCACTAGTCTAAGCAATCTCTTCCAACGACTTCGTCTATTGAAGCTCTTTTTGGTATATGAAATCAATGTAGAAGGAACATGTATTGATTTATTTATCATCGATTTTGAATATCACTTGGTCTATTTCGCATAAGAACCTGATGCTTCCTACTCCTTTTAATCACTCCACTGATCACAAAATGGATGAAAACGTTTTCATGACCCTCAAAAGATGGATAAAGCAGACTCCATTCCGGTAACCTAACACCAACAAGGTTGGCTTGTAACGGAACTTTGTCTATGCCTACGGGGTCCACCACGTAGACTCAGAATAATAATAGAATTAAGGGTGATCATAATAAACAAGAAATGTAATAGTACAAAGCACCACAAAAATATACACAAAGTTAACTACTTTTTCGTACCTGTCCGTATATGACGCTAAAGATTGCTCTGAAGTCGGTTTCGTTCAGCACAGTTTAGTAATAGACTAGAAATATGATGACAAAGGTGATCTTTAGTTCACCCTGAAACTCGCACTTTCATCACAATAAAATGCACTAAAATAATTTTCATACAAAATTCGCGGATCCATCAAACACATCCAGCGCACACATTTAGATACACAATGAATCAAGAAATTATAAGTGTCATATATAAATAACAATAAAAAACCTATATGTACTGAGTGTGATTTGTGTATTGTGTTTTAATTGTTAAAAAATATATATGGGTGTAGTTAAAGCCACTGGTTAAAGAAACACTGCGCTTATCCGCTTGGTATATCGCGAACTTATCCCGGGCTCATACATGTACAAGGATAATGAACACTTTAATTTCAGTAGCTGCGTGTAAACAGCCTAATTTAACATTCTATGGGGCCAGGGATCCCGTAGGTTGCTTTAGTAACAAATTAAATAAACTTTGTCAAATGTTACGCTAAATCTTTGTCTAGTTTTTTGTTGTGACAAACAGAATTGCCAATATTTTTATTTAAAATGGTGATGGAGTACTTAAATTACGTAATGTAACGTTTATTCAACAAATTGAGACGAGAAACGACAGTGTGGCAAAATATGTACACCTCTGCCTCGCCGTCCGGGGGCTATGAAAATGTGCGAAGTAATAATTTGCACTGAAATCTAGTTGTGAAGTTTCGTAATTTCTAAAAACATATTCTAAAGTGTAAATGATAAAAAATCTTAAAATATCGATGTATCATTGTTCCTCCAAATACGTTCCGTAGTTTTTGCGTAAAAGAATAACAAACATACATCTACCTCACTCACAGATTTTCACATTTAATTATTTTGCAGTCAGCATTTGTCTACAAAGATGTATCGGTTACTGACGATAATTATGACGTTAAAGACATTATAGGTCGCCACTTTTACAACCCATGGGCCATCTGCCAAAATAGAAGGCCTTAAGAACGATGACCAGATAAACAACTCTATTGTATTCACAAAAAATGTCATTAGAGTGCCAATCAAGTCTTTAAAGGGAAGAAGTTAGCTAAAAGCAATACAAACGATATTACATTATAATGATATTTAATACACTGATGATAACCGTAATGAAAATGTGAAGGTAACAACTTCATATATTTCTTGATGCTGGAAATAATGACATAATATGTTACATGGGACTGAAATATAGCTAGTGAAATGTAAACAATGCCTTACAACTAACAAGAGAATGGCCTTGTTACCATGTTGTGCCTTCAGCGTCAAAATGTGGTATTAATTACCTACAGTGGAATAAAACTGGTAAAAAGCTATGGAGCAGTTTATTTTTAATGCCTTTTAATTACATTTTCCTGTCCGTTAACGTTCGTGAAAGAAAAACAAGTACAGGAAATTAAGTACGCGAACATATTACTTATTTAAAAAGGTGTTATAACGGTACAAGTTACCAGGAAAACAAGAAGACAAACATAAGGGTATGCTATAGGAAAACAACAACAGGAACAGTCCCTGCCATCCTGTCACGTGTTTCAGTTGCGCAGGAGTCGTTATCTATGAACTAGTACTAGTTACATTTAACCGCACTCGTTATAATGGACATAATTAGCAACTATCGTTGCACCAACTATTGTAAATATACTACATTTAATATAAATAATGTAAACTAGGATTCAAGGTGGCGGTGATATGCCAATGGCGTCAGAAGGACAAACCCATAAACAAACCTATAACATAATTATAGTCCAGTCGACAATAAATCAAATGCATTCCTGTAACTTTAAATTTTTAAAATGACACGACTTAATTGTCTTGGAAAGCAAAAAGTTTAAAAAACTAAAACTAAAACACGACTTTATAAAAAGGGTCTATTCTGGATCCTATGATCCAGAAATGCATGGCTACAAAAAAGCCATGATAGAGCCGTTGAACACCCACAGAACACCACCATTAAAACAATCTTGGTATGTTAATTGAGATCAAAATTGTGACCGAGATACATTACTTATTTCTGGCGTAAAATTATAGACATGAAATACTCATGCAACAAGTAGCGAAAAACAATGGACGCAGATATGTTTAATTAAACAAGCATGGAAACTTCCATCATCACATTTATGAACTTCGAATCCAATCACAGTTTAAAGGAAGCATTTTCCATATTATATTCTCCAGCTTAAAAGTATTTGTTCTAAAGGAACTCTAATCTGATCGATAATTAAGGTTGTGCGACTTTTTTCAGTGAATTAAAAAAAAACTGACCACGTAGGCCTTAGCCACCTATAGCACTAGATTTCCGTATTTTACCCTACAGCGTACTTGAAGTATTTACGGCGTTTACTGAATGGAAAATGAAATATCGCGTCTAGTGAACGAACGAGTTTACGTAACGTTAAAGTTCCTGTTTAGTCTACATCGCAAAAACACATAATTTCTAACACATTCCTACAAATGCTATTTGGTAGTGGCAAACCCAGAAAGGTGTCAAACGTCCCACGGAACACCAGTAGACTTAGCAGTCACGTGCCAAAAATTTGGCACTCACAAAATCTAGGCATCATACTTTCTTCATACACTGCAATGTACTGTACATGGAACGTGACAGGACGACAGGTCCTTGGATAGCTGGACTTTGTTACTGCTGCACTTTTATTGCCTTCCTTACAGGAAGTGCCAACCTGGTCCTAACGACCATTAATATTGACCTATACACATATGTTTCAATATCTATTCGCATAGACATATGTTCGCACTGTATTGGGTAGGCACTATAGCGGAGTTGCCCCTTGACCGAAACGATCGGTCGTCAGGTACCTTCATACTATTTGAATGGTTAAAATATAGCAAACTAGCGACCCGTCCCGGCTCCGCACGAGTTCCATCTCTACTATGTAATGCATGTCACATACATATTATAAACCTTCCTCTTGAATCACTCTATTAAAAAAACCTGCATCAAAATCCGTTGCGTAGTTTTAAAGATCTATGCATACATAGGGACAGACAGACGGCGAGAAGCGACTTTGTTTTATACTATGTAATGATAGTAGAGGTTACAAATAAGCAGTGGCGCCGTATGACCATATCTGCGTGAATCAAAACTTATAAATATAATGATAAAAAAGGAGATACAGAAAGTGCAACTACGGCTCTATTTCAGTTTAGTGTTGCTAAGAGGTCGGATGGTCGGGGGGAGGGGCGACTCTAGAGGGCCAAAGCCTGCCGGGGTCGTGGAAATTATGAATTACCGTGACCCCGGAACATAAAGGGCTATTGAAGGACATCAAGGAATTTAGACAGTACGAGTTTGATAGTCCCTCGCGTTCTGCCCTGGGTGGGAGGACTCTTTTAATGTTTTTTTTTTAAAAAAAAACGTTGCCCCACACTAGGAATTTCTCCTGTGTCGTAGGTGCGTTTACAAACATAGAAACTCACATACACAAACATCCAGACCCGAAACAACTATTTGTAGGTCATACAAATATTTGTTCCGTGCGGAAATCGAACCCGCGACACGATGCGCAGCAGTCCAATCGCTCAGCCACTACGCCAACTGTGCCAAAGATAAAAAATAGAGGTCGGATGGTTGATCTTTCTTTTTATAAAAAACCTCGATATTACAATCTTTGAGCTGAATAAAAAGCTTGTTTTGTTAAAAGGTCAGTTATTTTTCCTCTAAACTCTACAACAAACTATCCATTATACAGTGAGTTAATTAGACTGCACTTTTTATTAACATTAACAAACATGTTGATACATTTTAATTGCTATTACTATGTACCGCTTACACGATAACATTCTATTGTAGATAGGAACAAAGCCCCCGGTGTTGTTATCGAACAAGGAAAGTTATTTATAAGCGGAATTGTGGTAATACTAATGTCGATGCAACTGTGAAGTGGCCCTTTATCAGTGGAGTACAAGGAACTGAAGGACATCCGTCTGTTATACTAGATTGATGAATGTAAGCTCCTTCGTATACAAGGCCGCGAAAGTCTTCGATGCCTTACGTACGACTTTTGAAATCCATTGACGCGAGCCTGAAAACGAACCTTTATTGATTTGTATTACTATTGCTATTTTATTTTAATTTTGATTCTAATTGTAATTGTAAATTTGATTTTAAATTTATTTTTGATTTTATTTTAATACTCTTAAAGATTTTGTTTTTTATGTTGATATTTTATTGTGACATTTTTATGTAATTTATGATAATATTTTGGATGTAACGTGTCTGAAAGTACAATAAATAATAATAATAATTGTCGCCTGGAACCAAAGTCGTAATGTATCGGAGACTTGCATCGCCTTGTGTCCGAAGGGGCTAACGTGTGTACATAAATTATTCGACTTAAATCTGCTGTGTCAGGTAATTAACAATAGATCCACGGTCATAACAACTATTTTATAACAAGTCAATTAAATGAAAATGCTGTAGGCCATGAACTACGTTTTGGAATAGAGAATTAGAGTACTTTCACAGTTACTACTGTACTTTCACGTCTTGTGACATAATTTTCTTTTCATTATTACTTGTAAGATTTTTATTTGTCTTGCTTTTAAAACTCAGAAGTGCTTGTAATTGACCTACTTTAAATAAAATGCATTCATTATGAATCGCTCAAATTATGAAATGAATACGTAGTACATCCTGAAATCTGATAACCATTTGGTTTTAGTCCTTTTTGAAGTAACTTCCAATCGGCTGCAAGCGAATGAGTATATCGTTACGTTAAACAAATTATCTTGTGTAACATCCGCCGTTTCTCAGAAATATAGTCATACATAAAATTTATGTTTTCTATACTTATTAATATTATAAAGCTAAAGAGTTTGTTTGTTTGAGAGCCCTAATTTAACGAACTACTGGTTCAATTTGTAACGTTCTTTTTGAGTTGAATAGTCAATTTATCGATGAGGCTATATGCTATTATATAACTTCACGACACGATCACTAGAAGTCGAGCAGCGAGGCTGACACCACGGGGAAGAGCTAGTGAAATAAGAAGCCATAGCGACGCGTAAGTAAAGACTGATGGCACGGTTGATGCAGTGGCTCAAAGATTGACAGCCGCGCTACGTGTCGCAGGTACGATTACTGCACAGAACAAATAATTGTATCTACCAGTATTTGATGGTCGCGGGACTGTACGAATTACCGTGACCCCGGAACGTAAAGGGCTATTGAAGGACACCGTGGATTTTAGTCAGTACGAGTCTGACAGTCCCTCCCGCCCTGCCAGGGGTGGGAGGACTCATTTGATGATTTTACAACGCTAAAAAAAAAAAAACAGTATTTGTTCCGAGTCTGCGTATGTGTAGGTGAGTGAGGATAGATAGGCAGTCATCCATGTAAAATGCTGATATAAATCAGCAGCATCAAAGTCGGTGTCAAAGATCGAAAAGGCTAGGCAAATGAATGTTCACTAAACAGGGTCCAAAGTGAGTTGGCCGTTTTCCACCTAGCCTGGGCGGGAACAATACCCTACACCCCGAACACTACATGCTACTGATAACATTTGCGAGCGTGCGGTCACATGTGGATCACAGCTGACGAACTTGCGTTCACACTGCGGCCGCGGTCCCACCGTGATAAGATAAACAGTGCCAATTTTAAATAATGTTCTTTCTGTTAAAGTTGCATGGTTATTTTTAAATAGCATAATCAGCCAATAGCCTGGGGTTTTTTTATATTAAAAAAAAACAACTAGTCATCAACTCTTACTGTCTAAAAACGCCCGTGTTCCTTAACATGCTCTTTGCGGTCCCTTTTAAAACAGTCCCACGATCCCGGCGGGAGACGCCACTTATTTATAAGATATTTGTAGAAACTCGAGATCCCGAAGGATTGTCAGGCCCAAGGCAATAGTGTTCTATAGGAAAGATAGCCCTGGGTGTCCTTCCTATCTGTGATTACTAGTAAGCTATATTTATTACTGTATCTGAGCCACTAGCCTAGGAAACGCTGGCGTGACGACCTAGACATTTTCATGAAAAATTGGCCGGAGAAAGCCGCACACAGGGAAGAGTGGAAAGTTGTGGGGGAGACCTTTGCCCAGCAGTGGGACAACACAGGTTGAAAAAAAAAAAAAAAAAAAAAAAAAATCTGAGCCACTCAAGGGCCTAACCGGTATAAAGCCTTCCTACCTGATGATCTCCAACTGCTGCACACAGGCCTTCCCCGTGTTTTTTCAAGACCTCTTGTCCTACATCACTTCGAAGCAACACTCACGGTATACGTCAATTCTGTTGAAAATCATATTACTAGAAGTGATTGCGACTTAGTATCCGGTGTTATCTGAATAACAACAATTGGGAATCTATCATGTGGTGTGTATGTATCGAAACAAGCAGTGGCAATTGCGACCTTCATAGGTCAACGGTCCATTTAGCACGGAAGTCGAAGTCGTCTTACGCGCCACTGTCCAGGGCGTGCAATCAACAAGCAGACCGTTATATCCATATCTTAAAAAAAAGTCTTGTTTTTATAAAGTATTTAACGAAAAATCTACAATGATAAGCCTATTACTGAAAAGAGCATTGCAATAGATGTAAGCAGGGGCAAAATTGAAATAGTGTAAAACTATCAACGCCATCTAGCGACAATGTGATATATTATCTTTATTTTAATTGTAGTACTGAAAAAAATTGTCTTTTCGCAATTATTGAACAACTGAATTGTTAAAGTGTCACTGTTAAATCTGTTATTTATAGTCCGCGCCACAACTGAAGTTCTCAGAAAATTCGTGGTAGGTACTACATTTTTAAATGCAATTTGATATAATGACACAGACATTAGCGCCGCATCCAAAGGACTTCTGATGTCTCCAAAATCAAATGTCAAAATGTTATCAAATGAGTCCTCCCACCAAGGAGGGGCGGGAAGGACTGTCAGACTTGTACTGACTAAAATCCAGGGTGATCTTTCAATAGCCCTTAACGTTCACAATTATCTTATTTTTTTATTTTATCCTTTATTTCAGGCAACTAAAGGCCCATAAAACACAATACACATATAAATATAAAACAATAATAAACTAATACAAATTTTAAACAATATACTTAAAAACTACTGCACACGAAGTGACGGCGTCGTGTTACGCTGCGCGGTGTCGCGTAGCCGGCCTCGGAATCGCCGATACAGCACACCTTTCGGCCAAAACTCTTCCTTGAGAAATGTCACCAAATGTTGGGTTGGAACGCGCACCACAAACGAATTAAAGTTGGTATTATGGCGCGCCTCCAACTTCTCCACCCTCAAGGTCCAGTTGGTCTTCACCCGTATGTACTCGACGATGTCCTCAGTCTTCGTAGAGTGGTGTAATCGGGACACGTACAGCTGCGTCGACGGTACTGCAGGACGTAGCAGCATGTTGGGTCCTGCCAGCGCTGTCCCGCACTGGTTGCGATAAGTAGGCTTCTTTTTCTTTCTCTCCACCTTGATGAAGCCGTCCTCATTGCACGTGTGCTTCGATGGTCCCTGCTGTTTTTGGTCCACCATAGCGCCTTTCGTCGCTCTCAATACCGAGCGACTCTGCTTACCCTTCTTGGATCTTTCTGCTTGTCGTTTTGTTTCCGACGTAGCAGGTTTCGTCTTGGCGACTATTGTAGAATAGGCACATTTGGGAGTCGATGTACCTATTACACGCGTTGCTTCCCCGGCAGGTGCGACGCGATCAGCCGAACACGATGCAACGTCTGCATTCTTGATAGCCGGCGACGTCGATTCACTCGCCGACTGAAAACTGCAGACAGAAGCATTTTGTGCTCCGCGACGTGTGTTCACGTTGGAGCCTTCCGGTGACCCACTTTTCGGAATAGCGTTGAATCTTATGAGACAGCCTCCAACCCCGGCAGGATAATGTCTCCTGGCTACTGCTGGGACACATACCTCGTGTCTGTGAGAGGAACTGTTATCCACACGCGGGTGCAATGCGGGTTACTAGATGTCACATGTCATCGAATTTTTGGTTCTAGTTTAGTTCTAGTAGATCCGTTTAGTCGTCACCTCTACTACTGTGTTTTGCAATCACACTTTTATTTCCATGCGGAAATCGAGGCAGAGCAGCAGTAAACGCTCAGCTTCGGCGCCAACTACGCCACCGCCGTCAAAATTCTAAATATCACTTTTATCTTTTATCAAGACATACTGGTAATATTTAATTTTAAATTGGTGAAAAAGACAGGTTAATTTTAAGTTGTTATATAACACAAATGACAAAATATCGGAACTCGCAAATTGTTATTCATTCAAATGGCTTATCAAACTCAGGCGCAGCTAAATTTGGACTTCCCAATTTAAATGTTGCGGGAAGGATTTGCATAAAACGTACGGTACCAACAATTATTTTGGAATTGCTATAAGTATAAAGTTGGGTTTCATATCGAATTGTGACCGACGTATAAATTCATAAGAGAAGGAAGAGAAAGCCATTAGAAAGTCCAGATAATAACAAACCAATAAAACGAATTTAGAAAATTATTGTCTCTACATTTCCCTTTTTTTTTAATAAATTTATAAGTTCCAGGGCCACGGTTACTCGTTAGTCCCGCGACCCCGGGACAAGGGAACCTTGCCGTACATAATTTATTGTCCTTTTGTTGTGTGTTTCTAAATTAAGTTACTTACCCCTAAATTTATTTTTCTTTTTTGTGTTTTCTTTCTACTAACAAGTAGACATTTTATAATTTAATTAATGTATAATCAAAATATGTAAATGTCCATGTCGATGTTCATTGCTAAAAATGTATTTAAATTAATATTCTCATTTTGTTTTTTTTTTGTGAAAATCACGGCTGACTTTTTACACCCCAGAAAATATTGCCATAATTATGTAAACCGATACAACTAACGCCATCTAGTTTTAAACTGCGGAATTAATTTAAGTCGTGAACACACTGATCTCGTCAGTGTAAAACAATGACGCTATAGATGACGCTACTAGTACTGGTTTTACATAAAAATTCGCAGTTGGATAATATTAATTAACGTTTAGGAATAGGATATAATTAACATTATTTATCCAATGGAAGAATACTAATCATCACTTCTTTAAGACGTCATAAAAACTCATTGATACCAATACTAATGAGATTAGGATAAAACATTTAAACATGCTTAGCTTTTATAGTAAACGATGGTTTTAAATCTCTCAATGAGCCCAATTATTATAAGATTTCATGAAAATGAAAATATTTTCATAATGTTTCTGTCGTTATATAATCTTTTCTGGGCGTCGGTGCAACAGGTTTTTTTCTTCCATTATGGGCTGTCAAACACGGCAATATTTACTCTCTTTTTTCACAGCAAATACTAAAAACTAAAATAAAATAAATATTTAAGGGGACATACTTGCCTGCCGGGGTCGCGGGACTAACGAATTACCGTGACCCTGGTACGTAAAGGGCTAGTGAAGGACACCGGGGATTTTAGTCAGTACGAGTCTGACAGTCCCTCCCGCCTTAGTTGGAGGACTCATTTGATGATTTCACCACGATAAAAAAAGGGGACATACTTCTACAAAAAACGTATTTTTTCTCGTTTTAAAATTATACGTAACCCCTCGTGCGCGAATGCGACTCGCACTTAGTCAGGTTTCTTTTCCAAATCATTTCTCACACAATCAATGGAAGGATTGCGTAGTTTAGTTTATGAGTAGTATATGTATACTACTAATAGTAATAAAGCGTCGCTGGCATACGCAAAAACAGTACACAACTAACACATTCAAATGAAACCGCGCTTCCTTTCCTAACCAAATAAAAATGCAAGCGCCGCCGCATGTTAACCCTAGTGTACACAGTCACCGGACCCGCGTCATACGTGGCCATGCATACAATATCGAACGACGTCCTGCCAAGCGATAAATCTGATATGCACTGATGAATGAACCTGTCAGTGTACTTCCTAACGTGTGCAACTCGCCTTTGATTTGTTTCCACTATTACAATGATTTACGAGCCCTCGTCTCGTTCGTTTCATCTTTGCCTTTCGTCGCCTTGCCGTCAGGATTCGAAGTTCGAGGCCAATTCATTTATAGTAAAATGTTATATACGTTACATCCGGGGTGATAAGTTTTTGTAATATTCAACTACATTTACTCTTATCTACCTGACATTAAAAATTATCTAGCAACTATCTGAGTCATAAACAATCTGTATACAGATGCCACCACTGGGATGCAAACCCACTCTGTGAGCGAGAGCGCCCGTTATTTACAACACAGCACATTACTTCGTGATTGGTGATATAAATGACACTAAGTTACTCGCTTGCCCACAACCTACAGCTCGTAAGTCATGCCCGTCAACTCTGCACAGGGTCGCTTACACTTTGATTCTCTACCTGAGATAAAAAAGGCATTGGCCAGTATACATATTATACATTCAGAAAGTAATAAAGTGGTAATACTCACCGTATCGGTGTCAACGAGCAGTTCCACTTGACACACCCACGATTATCATCACAGTACCCCTTACAGTTCTTATCACAAGGTACCACACAGACATTAGCACTGTCTTTACTCTTCACGTAACCATTCTTACACGAACACTCGTTGGGCGCTGTACAGAAACTATTGACACAGGTCTTGGAACACTGGGGCTTGCAAACACCTTTGACTTTAACGTAGCCACTGTGGCAGGTACAGTTGTTAGGAGAAACACAGTCACCATGAGAACAGCTGGTACACTTGGGAGTACAGACAGTCTTGTTAACAGCCGTATAGCCTTTGAAGCAGGAGCAAGTGTGAGGAGCAACACAGTCGGCATTTACACAATCGCAAATTGGTTCACAGACCGAACTGTTCTTCGGTTTATAGCCGTCGGAGCAAGTACAGGTGTTAGGGGTGGTACAGGTGGAGTTGATGCAGGGTTTTTCACAAATAGGGACACAATTGAGGTTCTCATCTGCAGTATAACCCTCATCGCATTTGAAGCAATGCGTGGAGTTGTAGGGCCTGTAGTTAGGCTTGCAGACACAGGTGTTATTCGTGTGGCAGTCGGCGTTGACACATGTTGGAGTGCAGACAGGTGTGACGCAGGTGTTGGGTCGTTCGGGGTCGAGCTGCGCGGGGGGGAGGCACTGGCACTGCTCCGGGGAGACGCACTTGCCGCCGTAGCAGCCGGTGCTGCAGATGGCCTCGCAGATGTCTCGCTCACTGTTATGCTGCCAGCCGTTGCAGCAGACCGTGTGGTTCGTCCAAGTTAAATATGTCTGGAATAAAAAATGTGATTTTAATAAGAATTGAAATGCTTACTTTTGCAGTGTAAAATCCTTTCCAAAATTACAAAAACAAAAGTGGTTTTGTTTATTTGATTAATTCGCGCCTAAAGCTGAGTTGACCTTGATGACAATTACCTCAAATCTATATTTCTTGACAACACACTTTCTCCGGCCGCACCACTTGTTGATGGCCACATTATAAGGCCTTTTTCTTCGATTTCGAGAACTAGAAAGAAAATTAAGGAAAATTGTAAATAAAAATTTTATCCAAACTCAACATCATTTGTTTTGCAGAAAGCGCACTCTCCTGGAACATTTCAATTATTTCGAGCGTGTCTGTAATTCCGATAGGTTGCTATCACCCAAAAACATAATAATTTATTGTATCAAGTGTAGAGTAAGGTAATCAACAAAAGACTTAAAAGGCTCGCAAACCAAAGCCGTTTAGAATAAATCATGTTCATAGATCCGAGTCTGGAGTCACCATAAACACACCACCGGACTGTGGAGTACCTACCTGAGCTTTACAATACACACTCCATTACCATGCTCATCCAATGCTTCCGTGTAACAAACAAAATCCACAAGTAACACCACTAATAAACAAAACACTATCGTTTTTAAACACATCCTAACAAAATTTTAAACCAAAACTAATTCATAAAAAAACTAAAAACTTTTTTATCAACGGGGTGTGTATTTTTTTGTCCAATGTTATTTGTATCTCACACCACTGTGTCAGTCAGTCAACTACGATATAATGATGTTCGCTATCTCCTAAACTATACTGACAATGCTCGTTATGATAGGCGCAGGCGACACTGCGAGCGATTTAATAATATGACTTCGAGTTGAGCTTTTAAACAATTAAGCTTTAGAGAACTGCTAATGAGATAGAAAGAAATGGTCACGTCTTTGTCAGTTTTTGTTAATTAATGAAAAAGTTAATTTTGCAATAGGTTCTGCTTATTATTATTACTTTAAATAGCGTACCTTTGTTAACCTTTTAAACGCTTGGCTAAATATCACTTGCCGTGCCCCTAGCGCCCGGCTACGAATCGTGCATTCCTCTTCTCCTCTCTTGCTGCTCCTTTTAAGCTCCGATTTGTAAAATATCATGATGTACAATAAAAGGTATTCTATTTGTCTATCTACATAAATAGAGAGATATAGAATAGATGCAATAAAATCGAACAAAACAACAAAAATCGTGAATATTCTCTGTCGGATAAATACGACACGGGCGATAGGGGCACGGAAATGTTTGTCGTATATATACGACTCTGGCGGTTAAAGGGTTAAGGACAAGTGAAGAAAAGACAGGCCATATTGGAACACAACGTATTTTAAAAAAGCTTGTGCGTATTTTACAAATAAGTTACAAGCATCCGCTTGTAACTTATTAAGTACGTAGAGTACTTTTTACATTGATAAAGTGCTGTAGTCAGCTGCAGTAGAAATGTGTCCAGCATAAAGAATTGTGGCTTCTGCGGTTAGCACTAGGATGGTAAAAAATTATGGGAATGCTGTTTTTTTCTTATTAAAAACATTGTTGTTAAGGCTGATACATTAATTGTTGATGCAACTACTAGGTTACCGAACTAAATTAGCTTTGAAATCATAAAGATTTTTGTATTAAATTTTTTCAATTGTTTCGGGACTGGGCGTTTGTGTATGTGAGTATATATGTTTGAAAATGCACCCACGACACAGGAAAAAATCGTAGTGTGAGGCAACGTTTAAAAAAAATAATTTCAAACTGTTCTTTAACTGTTCTAAAAGTATGGTGCTTATGCATTTAAGAAAGAAAATTAAACCCAAAAAATAAGTAAAAAATGTTAACGTTTACGACGTATTCGCTACTTCGCCTCAATTTATTGTAATGTATCGCTTACAATGGGACGCGTCTTCCAATAATTGTGATTATTTAAATGATAATTTGTAAATTGCTAATTTGCGCCCTATACCTGTTAGTCATAAGGCTCGGATTGTCTGCCAGTTATCGCAAGAGACAATGAGTGTGCGTCCTGTAGATTTGCATGAAGGCCATTATCCTTTTATTCTTGTCTATTTATAGGAGTGTACTGGAAGAAATTGAGGTAACAGAAGTCGGTAATTAGCATTTTTAGAAGCTAATTTACAAATCAGCTCTAACATTTCATGCAAGTAATTTAAACGTAATTAGGTTCTATTGTGCACCTGACAATTATAAGTTTTTTTTTTTATATCGTGGTAAAATTATCAAATGAGTCCTCCTAGACTTGACTGACTAAAATCCACGGTGTCCTTCAATAGCTCTTTACGTACCGGGGTCACGGTAATTCGTTAGTCCCGCGACCAATGTGCACCTTACTACGGAATTTTCTCGAATCAACGATCGAGTGTTGTATGCCAAACATAAAATAGGTGCTTACCAACAAGGAATTTGTAGTAATTATTTAAATAAACCAGTAATTTTAATATTAAATGCTTTTCATAGCAGTGGCAACTAGACTTACTTTCTACGAGTAGATTTGTTTGACAAATACCAGTCTTCGCGTGTTTTCATTTCTCCAATAATTTTATGACTCTTAAACAAATATTATATTCTGTTGATATACATAAAGACGTATTACGTTATGTGTGCGTACGGTTCACAGAAAGCATCGTTTCGCGAGAGCAATGACACAGTGAAATGTGTCGGATGCTGCTGATAAAACATTTATATATTTATTAATAATGTTTACTATATTCCTGTGAAATGCTTGTTTAGTGTAATTGTATGATGTGCGAATTGATGTTATCCTCTTATTTAGGGTATCTTCCTCAACATTATAATGTTGACCTAATGTGTTGTGATAACTATAGTATACTAAACCTCGTTGCCACATCACTGACTGGCTTATATTTTTACTAGAACGTACAATTACAACTTTTTTTTAGGGTAGGTACTCATTTGATTATTTTACCAGGTAAAAATTGTATCTCTGTGTCTGTGTGTGTCCTACCTCTGTGTCAAAATCCGTTCAATCGTTCTAAAGTAATTTAGTAACAAGCATTCATCCATCCAAACTTTTGTAAGGATATGCCACGAAGCATCTTGTCGTATCTACAGCAGGTATGTGTAGTCATGTGGTAATTCAATTGTGCATAGATTGCATTGTCCTCAGGGCATGAAACTCAGATCAACCTGGCTAGGTAATAGGCATTATAATTATACAGATACGGTTATATATAAAACAATTTAATTATTTTAAAATCCTCCAGTATTAATATTTGTATCTTTTAAATATAAATAACAATAAATATAACTAAAGGATGTAAAAATAATTATTATTGTTTCCATCCTTGGTTTTTAATAATCAAGGATGAATGACTATGATGTGAATGTGTTCATATCTATAATTACTTATATTCGTTAAACCCCCGTGATAAGGAAGATGGGTCAACAATTATATGACAGCTGTATGACAAACACGTTAAGGAAACTCATATAAAAGGAAAACACTGCACTGGACTATTATTTATAAATATGAATCATTTATATAGCATAGCAAAGCTCACCGATCATTGTGGCCAAAACCATGGTTCAATCATCATTGTATTTGTTACAATTCAGGTTATTTTTTTTTAGAATAAGACAAAGTTAATTTTACCAATACAATACTCATTTATTTGAGTACTGTAGTTAATAAATGGTGTATTGTGTGTGAAAATGGTGACGTGTAGAATAAATATACTTGGATTATACACAGTTTTGTGCTTGATGGTAAGAAAATATACATAAATATATAACTGTTGCCAGCGGTTTCACCCGCTGCAACTCGAAAGTCTCCCTTGGGAACATTAAATCGGGATAAATCTATCCTATGTATTAAGGTTATATTAACTATCTGTCAAAGACATTAAATTGTACTACACAATAGACGGGACATAGCGAAAAAAATCGTAATCCGAAACTTTTGTCCTAGTGGGCAAAAGTCGCTCAGTCTAGTGTGGTACCCGGCATGATATGTCGTTTTCTTGACAAACTGTCAAACAAAAGAAAAATATTTTCTAAGAAAATATGCCAAGTTGCGCATTACGGTATTGTAAATCTCGTTATGGTAGAACGACTGGATCTAACTTCGGTTTATTTTCGTAAGTATTTGTTATATTTACTTAGTTATAATTATTTTAATAAATAGTTCTAGAACATTATGTTAATTTTGTAATAAACGCCCTCTATTGCTGAATAGCTTTACTACTGCCTTGTAGAGATGTGATGTTGTTTATCGATTTTGTCATCGATATTTTATGAGGTAAATAATAAATAACACTTAAAATATAATACTGTTTGAGGGCCAATCTTCAATGTTGAGGATAATGACGTCCGATACTTTTACTACTAATGCAACCATCCATTGACAAAAAACAAAAATATGAATTATTTTAATTACATTTAAGTTACTAAAAATCAAATTAAAATATATTTTTGTTTTTTGTCAATGGATGGTTGCACTAGTAGTAAAAGTATCGGACGTCATTATCCTCAACATTGAAGATTGGCCCTTGAACATACTAATCATATATCATATTTAAATGTCAATAAAGGAACAAGTACTATTCGTTCAAGTAGGGTTCTGTTATTGCAGGTTTCCGAGTGTAAATAATGTAGAACGTGAAAAGTGGATACGGTTTGTTCAAATAGACCGTAAAGAAGAAAATTGGCTTCCATCTGCTTCGTCAAACATATGTAAAAAAATAAATAAATAAATAACTCGTACACATTGAAACCACTAATCGTTTTATTGTTTTCCTAATTTTTTGGCATTTGATTCAATCTATTCAAATGTGAACAAAAAATAGTCTCGTAACTTTTATTATTATTATCGATACCTTTTTATTTAAATGGTAACATCCCTATACAAAGTTTCTAGTATGCTATTCAAAGCTAGATGGCGTTACTGACATTTGGTGTTCCCCAATAGCCGCTCTAATTTTGCTATATTATGCTAGATGGCGTTACTGAAAAAAGGATCACACTTTTTCTATGACATTTCTTCGGATAGCCCCTCTATAGTAGGTATATTTAATCTCTTTGCTATCTGTTTACCGAATTTTAACCAAATCCGTTAAGTGGTTTTTGCGTGAAAGAAGAACAAACATCCATCCATCCAAACAAACTTTCACGTTTATAATAATAGTAGGATTATTTGATGACTGCCGTTAATCTTAATAAAATTATGTGTAACTTAATGTATTATGTAAAATGTATTATGAAGTTGAGTGTAGTGTAATTTGTTAATTGATACTGCAAAATACACAGAATATAGGTAGAGCCTTTGTAAAGGCTCAACTCTGAAATTCCGTGTTTGGAACAGAAGTTTTGTGATTATAGTTTTCTACTGAATTACACGTAACGTCTTTCATCTGATCCTGAAAGTGTGCTTTCTAGAATAATATAGAAATAATACGTGCGTGAAAACGATACTAAGTAGAGAATTACTTTTGAATTTTAACTAACTAATGTTACTAGTTAGAGAAGTATCATTCCTCGTAACTGTACATGCCCTTTTTGATCAAAAATCTATATAGTCAAAAAAAAACATGTCCATTTTTATAATTAAGTAAGCTAATTATCATCACAATATGTTCTTGTCCAGTCTATCCGATATGATTTGGCAAAATCTTATAAAAAGCCGATTGAGCATTTATCAAAAGTATTTTTTTTATCATCATGGTTTTATGAGGAGTCTTATTGTCAGTCAGTTAGTTCATTTAGTCAATGAATCACATGCTTTTGTAATAAATCTATTATTGTACTTCACGACAATCACACATTAGTTTTTTGTTTACAAGAAAAGATATTGACCTTTGCGGGGGAGTCTTTGGGTGGTATAATCAAATACTAAACATTGGATAGATGAAACGAATTTAATTGTCACTGTAAGTATTTTTTTTAGGATTCCGTACGTGAGGGAACGGGACCCTATGACTAACACTCCGATGTCCGTCCATCTGTCAATGTTCGGCTGTATTTCATAAACGGTGTTATACTGTTGAAATTTTCACAGATCATGTATTTCTAAAATATTTAATGTGGCTCCCATACAACACACTTGATGTTTTGTAACCGAATATTCTTCAGTGTGTTTTTAGGTTGTTTGTCTAGTTTCTTGCAATCATTTCATAGTATGAGAAGTAAAATTTGTAGACAGCTGAAATGGGTTTCTCATTAATTATTCATATTGAATAGGTTACAACATGTTATATGTTTGATTACAGACCATCTGCGGTGCTGATGTTAGTGGCGCCGACTGCGAGGAATATGTTATTGTATTCAAAGAAATTATCTGTCCAAAGACTTATAGGTTAACATCGGTGAAATCGTAAGTTATATACATCGATTTACCTTACCAACGACATCGTGAGAGTCGCGGGCAACCGATGGATGCAATTGGCGGATTGTCGTTCGGTGTGGTGGTCTAAGGGGGAGGCCTATGTTCAGCAGTGGACGTCTTCCGGCTGTTGATGATGATGACCTTAGCCTTAACTTAAAAAAAATTGAATTTTAAACATTTCCCTGCTCCCCATTTTCTAACTCCATATTAGTTTCTTGTAACAACGTATTCATTTCACCATCTATTCCACATAACTAAATAAAATCCTTGGTTCGAATCCCTGATCAAGCAAAATGATTCTCAACTTATCTATGAAGAATTTCACAGCAGTAGCACTAATAAAATTTTGGGATAATTACCTGATCGTAATAAGTACCATCCCACCACATCGGACTTAAAATTATCTATGAAACACTACTGACATCTTACCCGAATCTGTAAAATTTCTTTGATCGATTTTAAACTTGATAACAAAAGCCTGATCAGAACAGAAATTGATTATAAACCATGTTATGTTCATATTCGATTGCGAACATTTGACAAATAAATTGAGTAGGTTGATGTGCTGACGTTTATACCATCACTTAGAAAGCAAGAAACAAATATATACAACATGTAATAAATGAATTTTACATTTTTAGGGGAGAGTTAAATTGGGATATCGTGAACTTCCCATGCAATTCTACGGACAAAGATATTGGAAAGAAATGCCTTGTAGAATTCGACTGCTTGGGTGTAGAGCGTAATTGTAAAAAGCACATCATACCAACAAACTTTCAAAATCATTCCTTCATAGCTGAAAACCATTCAGCGAAACTGGTTGTAGCAACAGAAGCGACGCTTGAACCAACCACAACTGTCAACAATACAGCGAAACCGATCATAAGCACAACAGAAAAACTTGATGTGCTAAAAAGCAATGTTACCGGAGAAGAGAAACCGCATTATACAATCATAGATTACAATCCAACTACGTATGATGTCAATATAATTTATATCAATGACAACGATATAAGAAATAGTTCGAAGAAAAGCAATGAACCAGATAAACAGGATAAAACATTAGAATGTGAATATGCCGAGATTGTTTGTGTAGATGATGGGAAACCCGAAATTAATAACTTAATTCATCACTACAAACCCCCAGAAACACTTGAAATAGAAATAAGTCGGGATAAAGCGAGTGCAGTTCAACCACTGTTCACTGGTTATTTTCCTGAATCATCAATCGATAGCTCTATAAATTATAATGATAATATTAGTCACCAAAAAGACATGCTTACGCCATGTTCCATTAAAAAAGTCAGCAATTGCAAAGAAAACATTGAATCATCAAAACATATAAACTTATATTTCAAAACAAATTATATTGAAAATAATACAATAACGATATATCCTAACTGCACTAAGCAGTCGAATTCATCAGAGGATAAACTAATTGTGAAATGTGAAGATATATCATTTGCCAAACATAATCCACATATCTTACAAGGACCACCAAAGAAAGAACTTTGGTATTGTCAAATAACGGAATACGGAAATACGGTACAACAACGTAGTGAAAACAGCAAAATACATTTCATCAATTGTTCCAACGAAACAAAATCAGTTAATCATAAAAATAAATCGGTAGATATTAATGTGGCACCAACTTCCAACAGCAAGAACATCTCTGGTGAAGAACTCACAAACTTAAATATCTCATCACAAATAAACCCAAAAAATACTATAACTTTTCACATAGCACAAAAACCAAATAATTGCAGCCACAAGTCTTCTATAATTTTAAAGAAAGGAAAAATCATCGACTTGGGCTTAAACAATAAAACAGAGAAAATTCTTCTAAATAATAATGTCGATTTAATACTTGCCAATTGCATGAATGATCATTTTTCTAAAATCAACAATAAGGAACCACCCCCAAATACAGAATTAACCATTATTTTGAAAAATGAGTCCTTAACTACTTCAGATTTAAAACAATTCAATGCAACTGTAAAGAAAGAAATTGCACAACAAAGAATACTACTACGATGTGACCATACGAGCCTTGATTTAAACGACAGCAGTACTAGTAATCAAACACAATTACATTGTGAATCTATAGATTTGGATTTGTATAATATCACAGGAATAGAAATTACACCTTCCAGCCAAATAACAGAGAAGCAAACACCAATTAAATCAATAACAAGGCAAGAACCGACAACTTGGAACTGTTTGATAACAGAAAAACAACAAAAGAACAAGTTACATTTTGAAAACTGTTCTAACAAAGTAAATATAAGTTACAGCAAAAATAAATCAGAAAAAAATATTTCGCTAGATTCTGATGATGTGGATAGGAACATTACAATTGCTCAACCAAAAAATGACATTAATAGAACCGAAATTCCTAGTGGAAAACTGGGACAGGACAAAGATAATTTGTCAAAACATACGATTACAATTTCCATAACAGAAAAGGCTAATATTTGTAGCAATAACTCATCTCTAAACGTTGACAAAGGAAAGATAGTCGATTTCGCAGACCTTAACAATAAAGTGGAAATCCGACAAAATAATATAGAATTAAAACTCTCCAATTGTATAAATGTTAAGTCATCCATCATAAACGAAACACAAGCTGATTCAAAGGTGGATCTAACCATAATTTTGAAAAATGAGGCTTTAAATGCATCAGACCTAGAACAATTTAATGGAACCCTGACAGAGGGAAACGAAACGCAAAGAATACTATTGCGATGTGATCATCCTAGCATTAACACTACTAGTAACATGACAGTATTACAATGCGAGTCCATAGATTTGAATTTACACAACATTACAGGTATAAAAGTAAGTGAAAAATTAAAACAGTCATCAAGTGGAAACAATACTAAAGAAATGAAAAAAGAAAATCTAAAAAATGACGAAGAAATTGATAGTACAAGCAAAGTTAATAAGGACAGCAATTTCAGTACAAACCAAACAGTTGAAAATAATAAAAGTACAATTAAAAACAAAAGTGATGAAAATGAAGGAATTCATAAAAATCTTTCAGAAAGTAAAGAAATTCAAAATTTTAATAGGAGAAAAGATATACCTAATGGTACGGGACAAAATAGCCTTGCCATTAAAAGTGCAGAAACAGAAAAGATATTGTTAATAGCACTTTTAGCCATAGCCGGTGGCGCCATACTGATAGTAATTGTACTGAGGATATGCACGAAGAAAAAAGAATACGGTAAGTTGTCCTAATAAAGTTAAGACAAAAAAATCTTGGTGAAATCATAGACAATAAGTTGATTGATTTATTACGTCTATTATATTGTTGATAATATGTAAGAAAAAGGCTAAGGCTTTTGTCTAGCAGTGGGACAGTAATAGGCTGGTTATATTATTTTATTATCCACTTCCAGAGGTTCAATTGAAAACATTGTAATTGAATATACTATATGTAAAGGTACATAAAGAGGCAAAATACTATTTCAGGTCCCTATTAGACTCATAAATGTATACTCTATACAACACTGGGTGGACAAAAACGATACCGAAAATACTATGGCTCCTGTTCTAGTATTGTACCAGGACAAAATTTGAGGGAAAATGGTCAATTTGTTAGTTTCAAATTAATCATTTAAAGCGACAATTCACCACCTCTTTTTGAAGAATTGTTCTTATCTTAATTCAGCATGCTAAAAAAAGAACTGTAGTGTAGTTTTCAGATAATTAACAGCAATTAATTATTTCAGATCTCGCTCCGACAAGAGAACCGCCAGACAACGAAGAGACTGCGTTTTAAAATTAAAAATTAAATAAATATTTAAAAATACTGTAAATTTTAATAATTTTAAGTCATATTCTCTTTAGTAACTTACGTGGAAGACAATAAAAGAGTCTTATATTGTTATAAGTCTGGTATTTTTTAACTCCAATGCCTTTGGGATGGTATCGAATGGCTCATGAAGACTATTTGATGAAGATCTCTGGACAGCACTGGAGGCAAGCGACTTCCAACTGGTCCTACTCGTATTGGAAATCACAGACACACATTATAGTATTATACACTAGCTTCCGCCCGCGACTCCGTCCGCGCGGATGTCGGTCTTCGCGTGGATGGTTTATTTCTCCATTTTGAGTAACTCTGACAATGACATCCTATAAATATCTATTGGACCCAAATACGGCTAAGCCTATAATAATTAAGGAGATTCGCGGTTCTACAGAACAACGTCTATGAATAAAACTGAAAAATATTTTTTTTTCTACGTATTTATCCAGGATAAAAAGTATCCTATTTTATGCCCAGGATAATAAGGTATAATTATACCAAGTTTCATCGAAATCGAACCGACAGACAGACAGATAGACAGACAAACATTTTTTTAATCACATATTTGGGTTTGGTATCGATCCAGCAACACCCCCCGCTATTTATTTTTTCAATATTTTCAATGTACAGAATCGACCCTTCTACAGATTTATTATATGTATAGATATTGGACATCCTACAGCTAATATGATGATGATGATGGTGAACATCTCATGTTGTACTTAAAGGAATACTAGCATAACTGCTGGACTTATTTCGGTAAACACCAGACCTCTTTTAGTAAAAAGTTGATAGCTTTTAGCAAAAGAGGGACAAAAAAACATAAAAGCCTAAAGAGACGTTTCTCGGCTCGTAGTTAAGGCCGACTTACTTGAATGAACGTTTTTAATTACGTTACTAATCCACTGGCAACCCTTGCAGCAGTTGCCAAGCAAAAAATAAATCTTCCGGAGTAACGGTACTACGCGGTATAATTAATTTTCATACAACTACTATTAGCAGTAGCAAGAATTGAGTATTCCCTACGTTTTTCTTGCTCCATGTTTACGTAATATTTTTACAATTTCGATTCTCTCGAAATTTGTATTAAAAATCGTCATTCATCCAAATATATCATCATTATATTTAAACACAATAAACGACTACTTCTCTGCAAACACCTGGCTTCGCCCGATCCATCGATGTGCGGCGCGCATGCCCCGTTGGGCCTGACCACGATAAAGAGAACTCTAATGTCAAACATTATTACGTTCTTAGCACCTTATAAAGGATATTTTAAGGGAGGGGGAGGAGCTGAACTTATACTGGATAACGTAACAACTTCAGACAGTTAGGACTTCGGCAGATCTCGGGAACGATCGGGCTTTTCCGTTGCGAGTGAAACCTCCGTAGTTTTCAGACGGCAGGGGCCCAACTTGGGGACGAAATTGGATGTTTATTAATGGTTATGTAATAGGATCCTTTTGGGAAGGAGTTAAACTGGCATAAACAATTGACATCTATAAATTCTCTTAATCGGAGGAACCAGTCGAAGGGATTCAGAGAACATTGACAAAAGTAACAAGGCGGCTTAAGAACAAGAGATGATGATGACGAATTTCAATTGCCCTTTTCCCCTTGGATACCTACTATAGTGTTCAGAAATCAGTCCAGCGGCTAGGTGGATGAGCAGCGGTGAGTAACTGAAAACAATATCAGTAAGGTATACTCGAAGCTATAAATTCGGCGAAATCGGTACTTTCGAAAATGACTAAAGAATATTTTATAGAGATATCCTTGAGGAGTAAAATATACCCACCATTAATTGTATAAATGTATGTCACTCAATATCGGGCAATACCATGTTTCAAGTCCGTCCCTGAAGACAGGGGTGCAACGCCCGCGCCGGCGCGCCCCGTCGATACGCCGCCACACCGCCGCCCCTGCCCGAGCGGCCGAATGCACGCGCTCCGCACAACTAACATTCACACAAATTAATTCAACAAAAAACCACTATATATCGTAAATTATAACAAAACATCACAAAAACCCGCGCAATTTTTCCATAGAGAGGTGAATCCGCCATATTAGAAATATTTAAATTTCGAATTTATAATTTTTTTCGTTAGTGTGCCAGTGACACAATGACTGCAAGAGTGCTGTGATTTTAAATTGGAATTATTTTTTTAGAATCAGTGTTCATTTTGATATACTTTTTTGACGGTTACGTAAAATATATTGGTAATTTAGGACCCTTAAATAAATTGGTGATGTGACAAGCTTCTTGCGTAACAATCAGTAGGTAAGTCTCGTCCCTTACATTTTATCTGACTTGATGCCAATCAATTGGAACAGGTCTTTTTATGTTACATTCGAGAATGGTTGATTTCAGTTATTTTTTCATTTTCATTCGCGATCTATGTGTCACTAAACTATACTACAAAGTTTAATTACTTTAATTCAATGTAATTATAAAATTCCAGAAGGGAAGGGTACAGTTGCTTTATACACGATTTCCATACCAATTGTGGCTTACTGCAACCTGACTATGTATGCTAATTAAGTATACGGAGCGGACCTTTAAGGCGAAGAAACTAGGGCAGGAATCTGATTCATTTTTTGTTACTTTAATTACAGATTATCCAATAACTATTTGGTTGGTTGAAGACTTTACACGCCAATTCATTAATCCACCCTGTAAACCTACGGTCTTACACACTTACCACACTATTAGGTTTATTTATACTAATCTTACCTAAGCATAGTATAGTAACGAAAGGTTTCTGCTAACGCCTTAAGTGTCGATAAAATTAAGTAGTCATTGAAGTTATCTTTCATTCTTGAAACTTTAAACTCCACAAGGATAAGATGGTTTGTGTTTCATACAAAGGAGAAGAGAAAATGGTTTCTAACCAATCAGTCATTGGCTCCATCCTGAGGGTAGGGACACACAGGTCTCCTGTTGCAGAAACTGAATAGACCAAACTGAATATTATGCTTGTATATGACGTGCTTGTATAACCAAATGTATGAACGTGAAAGGAGTATGTAAGGATCGTTGCAGGTAGCGTCCGGCGCGTTGTGTTCCACGCGCGCCTCAAAGAGTGTCAGCATAGTGACGGGGCCTGTAGAGGGCCAAAGCCTGCCGGGGTCGCGGGACTTTCCCATTACCGTAACCCCGGTACGTAAAGGGCTATTGAAGGACACCGTGGATTTTAGTCAGTACAAGTCTGACAGTCCCTCCCGCCCTGCCATGGGTGGGAGGACTCATTTGATGATTTTACCACGATAAAAAAAAGCATATTATAGTAACAAAAGATTTCTGCTAACGCCTTAAGTGTCGATAAAAAATAAGTAGTCATTGAAGTTATCCTTCATTCTGGAAGCCTTAAACTCCACAAGGATAATGATAATATATAAACCATTTTCTCTTCTCCTTTGTATGAAACACAAACAAAGTTTCATACAAAGGAGAAGAGAAAATGGTTTCTAACCAATCAGTCATTGGCCCCATCCTGAGGGTGGGGTGACTTAGGTTTTCTATTGCAGAAACTGAATAGACCAAACTGAATATTATGCTTGTAAATGATGTGCTTGTATAATTAAATCGAATCTTGGATCGTAGCAGGTAGCGTCTTCACCGTATTGAAAAAGTTCAGGCTTAACCTAAGTACAAGCGCTAATTGCTTTCAAAGTATTTCATATCCGCCACCAGTAAGGTCCTCAACACGATTGACATTAGATTTTCGGTAGCGGTTCGGTTATCATCTTCGATTAATATCGCTGAACAAAAAGTCTCTCTTTGTTCGGGTGGTTAATCATCATATGATTCCTCTCCTTGGGTACTACTCTACCATTCCAACGGGGTCGAATCACCTTCAGTTGCCCCTTTCGTTCCAGGATATTCTCGCAACTCTGTAAGCCCTAAGGTTTGGGTGTGTAAACTGACGTTTATCGACGACACGACACCGGAGAAATTCTCTTCATGGAAACATAAAATCCACTCGCTTTGAATAAATCTCCTACATTTTAGAACTACTGGCTAGTGGCATCAGCTTCGCTCCGCTGGTGTTCTGGGATTGTCTTTTGTAAGCTAACCAGCTATAATACTATCTATATATCTCTTACCAAAACCGATCTGATCCATCTCACTCTTGTATCTATAATAGTAGTTAGATAAATAACCTCTTTAAACTCTCCCAGTCACTTCATCTGCATACTTGCACAAGTATACTTTACAGGCGGCGGTGCGCGGCAACCTTGTTCACACTTGTTCACGCGACATCACTAACAGCTCGAGATAACTACTTCTGCAAGCTTTAAGCAAGCATACTTGTCATTTAATGTAGTGGCGTGTTAGCTGTAAAGTACTTAAACTATATATATATTGTAAAAGTATGACATACCCGTAACTGCATTACGTGATGGTTTTCAGACTTACAGCAGAAACATCCAATCAGTAATTTGTTCAAATTAGGACAAGAATAAGCACTTCATTAACATAAAAAATTAGACTTTCCCCCAAACATACCATTCAATGATGATTATGTGATAGAATTTATTTTACAACTAGCTTTGGCCCGCAGTTGCGATCGCGTTCTTTTAGAATTTGACAATATATTTTGACTTTACACACAGCACTGTCGATTATCATAAGGATGTCATTGTTGTCTTCCCCGGGAACAGTACGGTACTTTTTTCAAGCTGAAAGATACCCTTTGTCCATTTCTGTATACTTGACAACGTACATGCAACATTTCAGGATGATCGGTTCAGTGGTTTGGAGCGACGTAACGCTAACAAAGTTACTAAAATAACAAATAATACTTGAGTGTTGGAAAAGGAATATTTACGAGGCCAATTTTTCCCCTAGTATATGAGTAAAAAATATTATAATTCTATATTCTGTGTTTCTAGTTCAGGATCTGCCCGTACAAATATTCAGCTTAGTCTAATCAGCCACTTAGAAGCGTCTTCTAAGGATCTTTTCCTGTATTTTTGAATAAGAAATAAAAACACAAGGACCGACCGATACATTTACATGCCTAAAAAATTTATATAGGTACGTCCAAATCGTTTTGGATACAACCTTAAATTTGAATATTTTAATTGTTCTTCATAACGTCAGCCAGGTTGTCTCTAACAGCTTGGCTTATCGTATAGTGAAATGTTTACCGTAATTTATTTAGGGCCGTTCAAGTCAGAACTCCATCGGACAAACCACAAATCCCCATTCCTCCTCTTTGGGATGCACTCCTGATGTCAGCCACCACTAATCATGTTACACAAAAGTTTGACGTGTCCTGTCAACATCCAAGTAGACAAACTTAGTCCATAATGGCAATACAGTAACAAAGCAGTCTACGGACAGTCTGAATAATAACTATTAACAATTAGTAACAACCGAGTTGAACTCCATTAGAAAATTATTGGAAGGATACGCGGCATGACCCTGCACAGAGGAACTGAAAAGTCTGAATAAAAAAAGTAGGAAGGAAGTTGGTCGCTGTAGAAATTATTTGGATAAATAGGATTTTCTCAACCCCAACCAATAGCGGTATACCCCTTAATATCTGTATCTGGTAATCTAGATCTGATCCATAACCATAGGTACTGATAATTTACAAAAAAAAAAACATAAAATATGTACACTACCGAGTTACCAATCAAAAATACCCTTAACAGCCACACAAATATCCAGAAGTTCATTCCACAAATAGACTACTGATATTGGTTGACCTAGTCTAGTCGAATACCAGGAAAAATCGTTCAACCCCGAATCACTCAGGTGTAGATAGTATAACTCCTATAGAGTGACGTGCCGCCACTCATTCTGTGCGGGAACATTAATCTAACCTGGGGTTTTTTGTTGGCGCCGAAACTATCGACCCATAAGTCCTTTGTTGCAGCTCCGATGAAGGCCAACAAATTCATTTGTTACTTTACTATTGATCTCCTTTCCGTATTATATGTATGTTTGTTTGGAAAAGTGATTCTGAGATTCACAAACATGTCAGCCAAAACGTTGTCTATTAGTATTTTGTCATGTGATTCTTTGAAAGTTATTATCTCGAACTTATGAATGACACGGTCGGCGCATTGGCTGAGCGATCGACTGCCGCGCAGCGTGTCGCGTGTTCGATCCCCGCACGGAACAAATATTTGTATGATCTGCAAGTAGTTGTTCCGGGTCTGGGTCTTTGTGTATGTGAGTTTCTATGTTTGTAAACGCACTCATGATACAGGAAGAAATTCCTTTGTGGGGCAACGTTTAAAAAAAAACATTCCGACTCACGTGATGTAGTGTAGTCATCTCAGTTTTTTTCTAATGCATTTCTCAATCTTTATCATTATAAGTGGTTACCTAACCAAGCAAACTCTGATGCCTTTGTCAAACAGACCGGCGAAAGCGAAGCGTTTCCGATAGCGTGACCGAACCGATGCGAATACGTGGCGAAGGCGTGTTTGCTCTGTTTGACGTCGTACATAAAAAAATCAGCTAATACAACTGTCACGCCACGGTTCGCTGCACCCAGTTTGACGTCTCGTATCGCTTCGGACTCGGTCCGGTTCGCTATCGCCTGTCAATTTTACAAAGGCTTGAAGGTACCAATGTGAGCTCCCAATTACTGCCGACTATACCATGTATTTGTCATTTTAACGTTTTATTTTTCAGTCTCAGAACGCCTCGGGAAACTGTTAATGATTTCCGTAGGTAATATTATGTACTTCGTATTATGTGCCAGAGTGTTGCATGTTATATGTATAAACGTTTTAATTAAAACTTGCACTACTAACGTGATTTAAATTAATGAGCGCCAGTTATCAGTGAAGTGGCTTTAATTATTTACAATCGCAGTGCAATTGTTTTTTATGAATTCTACCTATACGTGATTCATAATTGGCGTCCTCATTAGACCTCTTGACAATACAATGATCGCTATTCACAATTTGTATTGCAACAAGCCATCATTAGTGACACTGCAATAAGATAGTAATAGTGTACCAAACTGTTAATTTAGCTCGTATTATATTAAGGTCATATTGTAACGTATATAAGGCCAGTTTCCACCGCGAGCGGAGCGGACCTATTAATGACTTATTTGATGAAAGCTGTATATGTTTTTACTAAGAAAGCTTCGAGCGGAAATTACTCAGCGGATGAAAAGCGTAAAATTAATGTCACTCAAGGAATCAGACGACTGAACTATTTCTTTATGGAAACGCAAACCTATTTCATGATTACAAAATCCACTCCGCTTGGCCATTTCTGGCTCATTACTCTTTCGCGGTAGAAAGGGGCTTTAGGAAGACAATAATCCTTTATAGAAAAAACTATTTAGATCATCTACTGTTTCAGGCTCAGTTTATGCGGATTAAGCACAGTTTTTTTTTTTACATATCTTAATTAACCTTTTGCTTAACATCTTTGCCACATAGTTCGCCCAGCTTTTCTGAAAGGAGCAAGAAACTCCTTCTGTCTTACTACAAAAACTTGTCTAAAAAAACTGTCAGCTGCAAAACAACATTGGACGTTGACATAAGGGTCGTTTTGCAGTTACACTTTTTTTAGACAAAACTTCAACAGATCTTTAAGTTTGTGTGGTACGACGGCTTATGTTTAACGACTAATTAAGCACTCTTTTCTTCTGTAAGTGATAATTATTGCCTCTGACAACACTAATTACAACCCCAGTATTACAACCTCAAGTTATAAGCTAAACTGCTGGCAAACTTCGTCGAAAGAAACTCGATACCGTCGCGTGTGTATCTAGGTTAACGGCGGACGCTAAATATTCATTCGTTTCTGAAACGCTATCGGAAACGGGTGCCACACTTAATTGTATGTCATTATTATGAAAGACATGACGATAGGGGAAAATGAATTGATTAGGATGAGTTTGATATGTGACCGGTGACGTTTACATTTATGCCTTTGTCAAACAAACAGGCGAGTCCGAAGCGATAACGAACCGATAGTTCTGTCACGCTATCGGATCGCTTTCGTTTTTCTATGTGACTTGATTCAAACAATTCCATACATTACAAAATTCAGTTTCCATGAAAATGCATGAGAATGCGTCAAATAAATATTTATTTATTGCACGAGGTTGTGAAATGTGAGCTTGACTATCATTGTGCCGATTGTTTTGACAGCCAATAGCCTAATGGCTTTGAGCTTCGATGAACATCTTTCCTTAGTCAATTGGATCATAGACCTGATTCAGAAGACAGTACTCCTCGGTACGATTCTTATCAGGAGGAGATTCCTGTCTTTGGAGCCCTAACCACCGGTAGCTTGGAACCGCCATTGTAACTCCTTTTCCCACAATTCCATATTATACTTCATTTATTTTGTTTCTCTTTTAGTAAGTCGGTCACAGAACTTTTTGCAAGAAACTTAAAAAAAAAAACATTTAAAACTAGGTTAGTGCCTCAGCCTAGGCAAGGAAGATAAATAGGGTTCCGTATTGCTGTTTCTAACCAACTAATAGCTTGCTCTGTTACAAACAGCTGTCGTTAGTAGTGTGCTTTTAATATTGTACAAGTAAAATTACAATTGAATGGCATCAGCTAAAGTACAGAGGCGATGAATTGAATATTTTTATTTCATAAATTGGTAAAATTATGGGTGATTTTAATAACTAAATTCCAGGGAAAAAACAAACATTCTGCGGTTTATGGATGCATTTTAAATAGTTATGACAAACACTTAAATACCTACATTTATATTTCCTGCTCAACAGTCATGTGTTTCTGCTGTGTGTATATTTTAAAAGTGATCTTATGATGTCATTACTATTAAATAGCCTGATCCCTACTTTAGTTTAAAATGCTATTGAGACATATCCTCATCATCATTATTTGTCTAGCCTTTCCCCAACTAATTAAGCAGTTCCCTTGTTGTTAAATTAAATTAAATAATATTATGATGCAGATTCTAAAATAGCCTTTAGCTAAGGGAGGAATTCCGGGTCGACGGCGCGTTGTGTTCCACGCGCGCCTCAAAGAGTGTCAGCATAGTGACGGGGCCTGTAGAGGGCCAAAGCCTGCCGGGGTCGCGGGATTTTTCCATTACCGTGACCCCGGTACGTAAAGGGCTAGTGAAGGACACCGTGGATTTTAGTCAGTACAAGTCTGACAGTCCCTCCCGCCCTGCCCTGGGTGGGAGGACTCATTTGATGATATTACCACGATTACAAAAAAAAAAAAGCTAAGGAAGGAAGCGTATTTGGTTTTATTTTTGGTACAAAAGGATAATGAAACCTCCAATTTATTCCAATTAAAATCATTCTACGTAATAATGAGTTATAATTATATCATGTAAAATAAAAGTAACAATTCCATAATTATTATTTTTATTAAATACTGTATTTTCATATGATTCCAAAGTTGTCAAAACTTTCTATGGGAAACATTCTTGAAAATTTACCGAAATTATAATTATCTTTATTCTCACTTTTGTATTTTTAAACTTTAAAGATAAATTTCAATCAATTAGAATGCAAAGGTCGAATATGTAAGGGACCAGAGTCACGTACATTTATTTAGCACAAATACTGACCATATCTCTAACACAGGCATTGTATTAACAGCATCACAAAATAATTACGGTGTTTTAATTTCGTCTAATTTGAGCCTAAAACAGAAGTCATCCTCAGCGGCTTCCATCACCTGTAACGTGCAAACGACAAGACACTCGGGACACGATGTTTAGTAGTCCATCGATTGTGAATCAGCACCACATTGATATTAGAAGGCAGAGTCATCCCGGACAAAATAAACCCTACTTGGGCGGGGTTTCCTCGAGTAGGCGATCGACTATGGCTATCTTTTGCAACCGGCCCGACGGCGAGTAATGGGTAGCTCACCGTCTTATATAAAGACCAGGCCCAGGTTGACAACGCGTTGTGTTTCACGCGCGCCTTAAAGTGCTATCATTGTAAATGATGGGGCCAGATAGGAAAAATGTTTGCCACTACCACGCAAAGGGCAATTGAATGAAAAGGGCGAGTTGTAATCAGTAAGAGTCTGACACTTCCTTCCGTTCCACCCAGAGTGGGAGAAATTGTTTGAAGATTTCCCACCCCACGGAAAAAGAAAGGCCCCTATAAATCCTCGGGTCTAAAAATAAAAAGGCTAAAGTTACTAAAGCAATAGACAACTGAAATACATTGAAGGTTACATCCTCCGCGCAGGGCACATCGTCGCATTTCCTTCGACAAACATCACCTCACCTCACTCTGAAGGCTGAGAGCCACAGACAGAAATAAAACTTTAATATAATGCACATTTTTACCGCTCAAAACGTCCGAACAAATGTTTTGTAGCCACAAACAAAATAGTTACAGAACACAAAAGGAAGTTGTGCTTTTTATGCCTTTTCATTCCTAACTTGTTTAAACCAACGAGACGAGTGAAAACACTATTATGCTCAGGCATTTTTCACATTTTGCCGTGAGTGAGCACTTCTATAAGTGGGCATTTCATAAAATGCCCGCCATTTGACTGCAGATATACTGCGCCAGTAACACCGCACTGCAGAACTGTGTAATTTTCTAACGAAAATAAAGGACTGTACTTTTTTAAAATAATATTAAATAAAAATTAGAAGAAATTATTACGTATAAATTAGATACGATATACAACACAAGAAGTATACACATAGATGTCGAGTCACTGTCCGCTGGACATGTCGTACGTGACTTTCCATAATGAAATCAAAGCTTTGTCGAGTTCGAGATCGAGATCGGAACCAGTACATTGTCGCCATAGTTATAGGTTATTTTTCTGTCAATAAATTACTTTATAAATTATTTATGTTATTTTGAGATCGTATATTTAATTATTTATTTTACTTTCATATCGAGAAAACGTCAAAGAACAGTTTTTCTGGGGCTTAATTTTATAGGTTGTCATAGAAATGGTAGAGGGATAGAATGGAACTTTTATTCCCCAAGTTGGTCACCAAAAGTCCATTGAACTTCCCAATTCCTCTGTCTTTTATCGCCTTACAAACCATGACTCCCAAAGGTTCCTCTGTCTTAACATTATGGTAACAACCACAAATCATTTCAACCGTACCTTAGTTAACTAATATCTTTACGATCCATCACGGCACAACATGGACACATTAATCAAAGTCGAGTGTTATTGCTAACATTCCTGAACATACTACGGTTTTCTACCACAATGTTGGAGGTCGCACTATAGTAGTGGAGTTTGTAATTTGTGTCATATCCAGTGTTACTTGATCTGTGTGATGATTTAGCAATTTTGTTGATAGATTTAAGAGTATTATGTATGGGTGAAATAGTTGAAAAGTAAAATATTTGCATAATACTAACATATTTAATCGTTTTGTTTTATTTATTTTATCACGACACAACAAATATGTATACTCCAAATATTTCAGATTTCAGTCTAACCAGATGCAGCTACAACCAATATTGAACATGAAGCAACACCTTACCGTAAATTAGTATTTCAAGTTTCAGCAATCTCATAACGCCAATTCTAATACTTAAAATGAAATATCTAACGGAAATTCAGAACCAACTGCGACGGTGGGAAACACACATGCACATTTAATTATACATTACGTACTTTTATCCTGTAGTAAAATTAATCCAACTATGCTGGCATAATATCTCTATCCTCCACTTTTCCCTCAATGAAATTTTATTGAGTGCATCGCTTCCTCTTCATATAAAATGTATACGGTTTGAACACTTGATCGGAGTAAAGCTCATAAAGCTCCCACTTAGCATACATAGTACTCTTTTCTTGCTACAAGGATATTCTTATGTAATATTCCTACGATGCATGGTACAAGATATAGGTTGATATTCTTGCCACTTCTATGGTTTTACTCATAAAAATAAACAGATTTCAGTATGGAGCCAACCGCGAAAAGCTAATATGATCTTAATATTTACAATAATAATAATATAATAATTTATTTATTTCCAATAACAATATTTGTACAGTATGGAGGGTAGTAAATATATGAAACATGTAGGTTATAAAACAAATCTGTGGGTGTAGTTCTGTTCTCCTAGCTAAGTTGCAGCGCAACCTGTGTTTAGGAGAAACAGTGCCTGCCCCATATTTGGATTTGGAACAATGACATGTTACAAATTACAATACTTAAATGTTAAAGGTTATAAGTAATTTCTAGTATTTCACAATATACTTAAAATAAGACTTAATCTAAATTTGTGCATGTGTGTTTAAATGTATGAGTGTTGTGTTCTTGTGTCTGTTTGTTAGTGTAATGTATGTTTATGTATGTGTTATGTAATGCATGTGTTGAGTAAACCTGCGCTGTAGATATTTTTGTGAGTTCACTAATTAGCAACAATAGTAATATTTAAAATTCTAAACAAGGTTTAACTTTTTAAATGAATTTGAAAGAAATTCCTCTGTCTCATCATAGGATTTCCCTAGGAGGCATGAACGAATAACTAATTTAAATTTAGAAGAAGGCAATTCATAGACCGGTGAAGATGAGTTCATTTTGTTGTAAAGATAAGGACCGAGGTAATAAAAGAATCTCTTTGTGTAGGTGAAGTTAATCGGAGGAATAGTGCAGATGTTATCTTTACGTCGCTTTGCGATAGGAATAAAAGGGGTTTCCTGATGTTGCTTCAGTAAAATTTTCATGATAAATAATTGTCTTACATTAAGCTCATTGCAATCTTGATATAATTGAGTTGTTGGGTAACGAATAGGCCTAAAAGTTGCTACTTTCAAGATTGCTCTGTGAGCCACTTCCAAAGACTTCAGGGTAGTTTTAGCGATTCCGCCCCAACAGGAAATGCAATAGGTAATAATTGAATTGCACAAGGCATAGTAAACTGTTCGAATTACTTTACTATTCGCGACGTACCGTAGGTTTTTGAAAATGTAAATAAGTTTCCTAATTCTGCCAGTGATAACATTAATGTGTTCTTTATATGAGAGATATTTGTCCATTGTTATGCCTAGGTACTTAATGGTGTCAGTAGAAGAAATTAAGGGACACTGGCAAACTGTTTGAATATGGGATTCACAGGTATGCGCCTTTAGACTAAGAGGAATTTTTGGTTGTGAAGTTGAAGAAATCGAGAATGTCATGAACTTGGTTTTTGAAGCATTGAGCGTCAAGGAGTGAGACCGGAGCCAGTCAAAGGCTGAATTAAATCCAAGTTGTGCTGTATTTTGGAGGGTTGACCATGAGTCTGCTACAAAAGTAAGTGCTGTGTCATCGGCAAAACATATAATTTGTCCGTTTGTGACACTAAGATTGCAAAGGTCATTAATGAATATCAGGAATAAGGTTGGCCCCAAAATACTGCCTTGAGGCACACCGTAACAAATCGGACGCTCACCACTCATGTAGTCACCCATTTTGACCAACTGAGTGCGGTTTGAAAGATAGCTCCTAAAAAGCTCAAGCTGTAAACCCCTGACACCCATGCGTTCCAATTTTAGTAGAAGGGTATTGATGGGAACCGTATCAAAGGCCTTCGCGAGATCAAGGAAGATGGTAAGTACCTTTTTTTTGTTATTTATATTCGCAACTATAAAATTAGTAAGTTGATGAATGGCATCTGCAGTCGATTTCTTTTTACGGAAACCAAACTGCTGCGTTGAAATTAATTTATAGTGCTCAATAAATTTGACTAGTCTATTATTTATCAGTCGCTCGAAGACCTTCGACAGGGCAGACAACACCGCGATTGGGCGGTAGTTGTTAAACGAGTTCCCATCACCACCCTTAAATATAGGATGGATTACAGCTCTCTTGAAAGAAGAAGGAAATATAGCGTTCTCTAAACAAATATTTAAAATATAAGTTAAGACTGGTGCTAATAATCTAGAGTACCTTTTGAGAAAAGCAGAAGAAATACCATCCCAACCAGTTGCTGCAGTTGACTTTAAGGATCCTATGATATCAGTAATCTCATCGGTATCTGTTTGTTCGAGGACAAATGATGTAGACGCTTGTGTAGGGATACTTGCTTGAGGTAAAATTGATTTGCTAACGATACCATCGGCCAGTGTCCTTCCAATACTAATAAAGTAATCATTAATCTCATTGCATGTTTTAGTTGGTGTGTGGTTTTGAGATAGAAGTTTTACTTTTTTGTTTTACAAAACAAAAACAGTTCCAAAAATTACTTTCAAAGAGCTTAGTTACGTTTATTATTACTTTACTCCCTTAAAGAACTGCCTTCGTTTAAACGAATAATATATGTCACTCGGCTTATAGAATATATACTTGATTCTAGTTTCTTTTAGACATTTTTTTTTTGCGTGGTAGAATCATCAAATGAGTCCTCCCACCCAGGGCAGGGCGGCAGGGACTGTCAGACTTGTACTGACTAAAATCCACGGTGTCCTTCAATAGCCCTTTACGTACCGAGGTCACGGTAATTCGTGAGTCCCGCGACCCCAGCAGGCTTTGTCCCACTAAATCCAACAATGCTGGCATAATATCTCTATCCTCCACTTTTTCCTCAATGAAATTTTATTGAGTGCATCGCTTCCTCTTCATATAAAATGTATAACCTCGGTTTGAACACTTGATCGGAGTAAAGCTTATAAAGCTCCCACTTAGCATACATACTACATAGTACTCTTTTCTTGCAACAAGGATATTCTTATGTAATATTCCTACGACGCATGGTACAAGATTTAGGTCGATATTCTTGCTACTTCTATGGTTGTACTCATCGGGCACGCCGCAATCGCGGCGGTAAGACCCCTCTTTGAGGAGTGGCTGGATAGGCGTCACGGCGTCCTTACCTACCGCATGACGCAGGTCCTCACCGGACACGGAAGTTTCGGGAGGTTCCTGTGTCTGATAGGGAGGGAAGAAACGCCTGGGTGTCACCACTGCGAGGATCGTCCGGAGGACACGGTGGAGCATACGGTGCAGGACTGCCCCGCTTGGGCAGAGCACCGCCGTGTCCTCACGACGGCGATAGGCGGAGACCTCTCGCGCCCGGCATTGGTCGAGGCCATGCTGCGGGGCGAGACGGAGTGGGAAGCGGTCGCCTCCTTCTGCGAAGCAGTAATGCTCGTCAAGGCGGGCCGCCTGAGGGAGAGGACAGCGTCCTCCCTCCACCCCAGCCGCAGTGGTAGACGCCCACGGCGTCGGACGTCGCAGGACGATCTCCGGCCACCGTAGGCGCGGGCATGCGGGCAGCGAGTAATGGGCGACTTGCTGTCCGACCATGGACCATGCCCGGGTCGACGGCGCGTTGTGTTCCACGCGCGCCTCAAAGAGTGTCAGCATATTGACGGGGCCTGTAGAGGGCCAAAGCCTGCCGGGGTCGCGGGACCAAGGGATTACCGTGACCCCGGTACGTAAAGGGCTAGTGAAGGACACCGTGGATTTTAGTCAGTACAAGTCTGACAGTCCCTCCCGCCCTGCCCTGGGTGGGAGGACTCATTTGATGATTTTACCACGCAAAAAAAAAAAAAAAAAAAAAATGGTTGTACTCATAAAAATGAATAGATTTCAGTATGGAGCCAACCGCGAAAAGCTAATATGATCGTAATATTTACAAAAACAGTTCCAAAAATTACTTTCAAAGAGCTTAGTTACATTTATTATTACTTTACTCCCTTAAAGAACTGCCTTCGTTTAAACGAATAATATATGTCACTCGGCTTATAGAATATATACTTGATTCTAGTTTCTTTTAGACATTTTTTTTTTGCGTGGTAGAATCATCAAATGAGTCCTCCCACCCAGCCCAGGGCAGGGCGGCAGGGACTGTCAGACTTGTACTGACTAAAATCCACGGTGTCCTTCACTAGCCCTTTACGTACCGGGGTTACGGTGATGGGTAAGTCCCGCGACCCCGGCAGGCTTTGGCCCTCTACAGCCCCCGTCACTATGCTGACACTCCTTGAGGCACGCGTGGAACACAACTCGCCATCGACCCGGGCATGATCCATGGTCGGGCTGCGAGTCGCCCATTACTCGCCGCCCGCGCCTACGGTGGCCGGAGATCGTTTCTTTTAGACATAGGATACAATTGACTCATTAGCATCTTTCTTAGCAAATACATTTAAAATTGTCTGCGAGCAGGTTTAAAACTCTTAAAAAAAAAACCATCAAATAAAATAAAACAATCACCTCAAGGAAATGATTCGATCAATCAAATCCAACATTTTATCAAAAGCAGTTAAGTACCATAAAAGCATAAAATGTTCCACATACAGCTTATGGTCGTAAAATCAAGCCAAGCTAAGCTGTTCGAACATTTGCCGTGACTATTAATCACTGGACGATAAAAAAGCCCATGCCATAGGTTTCTGTTGCTCACGCTATACAGTAAGTTGCTGACCTGTTTTGAATTCAATACAAATTGATAGGGAGAGGACTTTGTTCAACAGTGGGGCGACACGATCTTTTTTTTTTAGAAAAGCTTTCCCCCACCAACACCCAGACCCGGAAGGAATATTTGCTGATAATACAAATAATTTCTCTGTGCGGGGATCGAACCCACTACACGTTGCGTAGCAGTCGATCGTTCAGCGACTGCATCAACTGAGCTATAGAATGAAAAATGCGACCGTATTTGAAGTCGGAGGTCGACTTCAAATACAAATATTGAATTTTCAATCCACTCTTAACTACTGCTCGCGGCCGAATTTTTCTTTTTAAAACCTTTGAAATTAATGCGACGCATGTGTTAATGCATATAATATATAAAAAATTAAGCTAACAGTATTTTTCTCAGTAGTATAAGAAATTTAACAAAGCTGAGAGGGACTTATCCAGAAATTGCAATATTTTTTTGTTCTTGACATTTAAAGAAGAACTTAAACTGTTTTCTCATGTTTTTTTTTGTAATAATCCTATTTTATTTAACAGTAAAGACCCCATTCGTCTCCATAATATTTTGAGTGCGTTACATTGTACGCCGTGAATTTCCACTTCAAAAATTCGGTTTCCAGCAGTATTTATTTTTGAGCAGTGTTTCTCGCTTTGTCATAAGTGGTACCTTGTTTAGACAGATATGTAAATAGTAAGTTACTAGCTGCCAGGTTGGTTTTCACCATCAGCAATTTACAGTAATAGTCTGGTTCAGTGACCGTTTGGGGACAAAAGGTCCGCTCCAGAGAATAGAATAGATGTTTATTTAACAAACAAGAGTAGTATAAAGTTGTTAAAAATACATTATAGTTCTGTCATATTTTACCGTGTGATGTGAAAACATTTTTCTTTTAAATACATATTTAATGGAATAAAAAATACTAGTAATAACTACTAATGCTACTAAAGTACTATTCTTTCAATATACTATATAATTCTTTCTGTTAAACATATACATGGGTCTAAGTCTGTAATAAGTATGCCTTAGTCTAACCTCTCACAAAATTAACATAGGATGTTATGTTACGTAAATAAGTAGTTATACATATGTCTACTTCGTCATTTTACTTTTAAAAAGTCTCTCAAAAAAAGATTAGGGACGTGATCGGTTGGTCACGAGACTCACGAATTACCGTGACCCCGGAACGTAAAGGGCTAGTGAAGGACACCGTGGATTTTAGTCAGTACGAGTCTGACAGTCCCTCCCGCTCTGCCCTGGATGGGAGGACTCATGTGATGATTTTACCACGTAAAAAAAAAAGGGGCGAGATCGGTTGCCTGCTGCGCTGTGTGTTCGATCCCCGTACTGAACAAATATTTGTCTGGCCTACAGGTGCCTCGCTTGGTTGTGTGTGTGACTTTAAATGTTTATAAGCGCATCCACCCACGATACAGAAATAATTCCAAGAGTGAGCTAATGTTGTCTTAAAGAATTAAGTTATTTATTATAACTTATTTGACAACATTAATAATAACTATCAGAAATTTCATATCACTATAATTCTTCTTCACATCTCAATGCATCTCAAGACATTTTGCCAATCCGATTCGTAGCGGATTGCTACGAGATAATCTACGTCTCAGTGCTACGCGCGTCATCGCTACGACCGCAGACGTTGCTACGTCGCGTCTACGCGTCTGGCTGCGTAGCAATCTTTCGTTTATTTTAGTGTGATTGGAAAAGGAGATTTCATTTTCTTTCTTTGGTAACAATTTGTAAACGGACGTGGTCACATTGTTATCAACTTTAAGACTTGTTTCTAATTACGAGTGTTTGTATTAAGATAAAATCTTAATCACGAACAGACAGTTCAAACTTTCACGAAGACAACTTCTACAGTAAACTTATTTAATATTTCGAAGACAACACACGCCTTTTTTTTTGCGTGGTAAAATCATCACATGAGTCCTCCCACCCAGGGCGAACAGGGTTATTCGTAATAATTATTAATTGTGCTTTCTTATTTTGGGTACATACTTATTCATTTAAAAAGTTTATAATACCCTGTCTCTGTCTAATCCAATCGAGCTATATCCGTCGCACTAATTGGAGGGAATCTTAAAGAAAACGTTTCTGTACTACCGCGCAGCTTCAGAATATAAAACGTTTGGTTTGCACTCGCGAAGGTCACAGTTTTGTAAAAAAGTAACCGTAAAAGGGGATTTTAGGGGCTGTTATGTAGTCTCGGAACTGTCTAAGGTTACCGTGACATTGGAACGTAAAGGGCAATTTAAGAAACACGGTTGATTTTAGTCAGTACGAATCTGACAGTTCCATCCGCATCACACAGGGCGGGAGGACTCTTTTGATGATTTTATCAATTAATAAACTGCCTAAGTGCGTGTTGGAAAATAAAGGGAGGAATGGTCATTATTCGCCCATTGTCTTAAATTCCTCTGAAACTAATTCGTTTTAAAATTACAATAAAAATACATCTTGCCTGCCTTTGGGCCAGAGGAATTTATATGTTAGGTAACCAAATTTCAACTTAAACGGACAAGTAGTTCGGAGGTAATTTACTGATAAGGGCGGACAAACGGACACTCAAGTGATCTTATAAGGGTTCGGCACTTTAAAACTGGGTGTTGTGTAAAGGGATTAGCAAGGATGTAGGTAAAAAGCAGTCAAAACAAATCACTTTCATCAAAAACCTTCGTAATCAACACGATATATGTATTATTTTAATTTATTACATAACCTTCGGGAAACTTACAGCAGCTCACTTACAAACCGTAAATAAATTTTTGAAATACTCAAGAGAAAAAAAGACAATAACAATAAAGGTAGGTATCCTGGTGTTCGTAGTAAATAGCAGTGCGTATACATAATACACGTACATAGTTAACACTAATATCGCGTGCGCGTCGCTGATCGAACAAGATTACTAATTGTTATGTGCCACACTTTATTTAACACCTATATTCGTTATCGCTACATTACTGTTTTCACAATTAAATTATTCACACGTTAATTATTCAGTAGTTAGTCGATATGTTTCTCCCTTTGATTCATTGTCAATACTAAGGGTTGATTCACACGTACCGGAACCACACGACGTGGGATACATATTTTGTATTGAGAAGAAATAGTAGCATTCACACAAACTACATTTTGCCCTCATTATTGACGACGACGGTAATACTGATCACATCGCACCACAATGCATACAAGTTATTACCGCAACGCAAACACTTGCGTCACGACAAAATGAGTAACCCCAACGTAGCTGTAAAAAGCTGCATCGACACTATTCAGCAACCGAACCGACCAAACCACAGCTCGACCACATTTTGTGTGATTGTGGTACGTGTTAATGAACGATAAATTATAGATGATTGAGACAACGACCATCAACAAGATTGAACAAAAGATTTCGGCAGCTTGTGTCAGTCAAATAGTTTATGCTAATAAAATATTTATATGTCTATATTGGCAGAGTCTTTACAAAAGATTTTATGAGTAACATAGGCTTAACTCTTTAAATAGCACAGGTTATATAACTACATGATGAAAATGGCTAACCCCTCTAAATCACTCTTAATCCAACATTACAGAACAGTTGTAAATCACACAAATCGAAATAAAAATATGTCGTTTGCAAAGACTTACACATAATGTACCTATGTATATTTATGGAAATGCTGCAGTAATAGAACTTTGCCGGTCGATCTTTAAGAATCTACTCAGAACTTCAAGTGACCCAAAAGTTTGTCCAGAATTCCAGAAACTTTTATACTACGCAATCTCTGATTCCTCGGCCTCACTTATCCGATAGCTTTCCAATACTACATGCACATGGATTTATGAGAACTGTGACACGTGCCGCATGAGAAACATGGAGAGGAAACGACACATGCCTGAGTCTACAGCGTGTAATATCCGGAGGAGGGACTTCTTCCTTCAATAACTTGTACATAAGTTGCATGTCTATCAATTAAACATTATAAAGTATAGGTAGGCCGGGAAAGGGAAACATTGTAAATAAAACCGCAAGCTTTATAACCAAAAATTGAAGTCATGTGACACTTAGAATCTTGCACTTGGTCAACTAGACCGACTCAAAATGGACCCGCGGGATCACTCGATATTTGGAAAGGGTCGACTGGACCCACTGCTCAATTTTATTTTTAAAAATTTAAATTTTATAAATTTAAACCAAATCTTTTAGGTTTATGACTTCACATTTCACAATTCTTGAGAATAAACCTAATTGAATTGTGTTTAATTATATTTTTAATTAAGTACACAATTTTGCTTTCGATTTTATCCCCTAGTAACTTTTAACAATAATTAGATTTTTCTACCGGCAACAGCGAGCGGGACCACTTGGCCAAAGACTCGCACTCTCCTTCGCCGATAGATCGGGGTCCTAACATTGGGAAGATTGGGTTACTTATGTTTATCTAATCGTAGTCTTATTGTCCTTTGATTTTCATTTATTAAACCTTTGTTGGGAACGAAACCAGGCAGATCAGAATTTAGCAAAGAACCAATTTAGTCGTAGTAGTTGCGCGGACACTTTAGTCTATTGAACTTCAATCAACCAACAGCTTATCTGTATTAACTCCACATGATCTAACAAAGCATATCTATTCCAACTTGCAGTACAAGTCTTTACTCTCATCTCATCCAATTTGTAAACAATAAACCAAGAAATGACGATTCCCGACACCAGATTACCTAGGTCACACAAGACTGCACAGACACAAACTCCACTTTATCTAACAAAGCATATCACAGAAGCGCTGGGTTTGCCGACGTCATCGACAAAGGTCTGCCTGCCCCAACGCGGTGACCGGCCGCCGTCAACGCTTGACTGACGTCGCGTCGCACTGGGATATCGTGACGTCAGCGCCGCACCTGCGTTGTATTGTATCTGTTAGCGCCTAAATTGTATGCTGAGGGAGTGAGGTGAATTCTGTTATTGATTTTGACGATACAACTTGCTATTCCTTTAAACTTTTTTATATAACGATAATCTATGCGATACCAAACAAAACGTCTAAAGCCTTTATCAAACAGACAGGCGATAGCGCACCGGACCGAGTCCGAAGCGATAACAAACCGATACGAGACGTCAAACTAGGAGCAGCCAACCGAGGCGTGGCAGTTGTATTAGCTGGCTTTTTATGAACGACGTCAAACAGAGTAAATACGCCTTCGGAACGTCTTCGCATCGGTTCGGTCACGCTAACGGATCGCTTTCGCTTTTCTCGTGACTGGATTCAAACAATTCCACACATTAAAAATAAAAACGCCTTACTTCGCATTCGCCACGCCTGTCTGTTTGACAAAGGCTTAAAGGTGATGTTTGACAAATGAATAAATTGTGTCTGCAAAACTTCTGAGAAATGTCAACCACTGGCACAGTGGCTGAGCTATTGGCTGCTGCGTGTCGTCGTTTGATTCTCGCCCGGAACAATTTTTTTTTTGTACCCGTAGTGTAAATAAACGGAACAAAATGTTTGTATGTTCTGGGACTGCCTGTTCGTGTATGTCAGTTTAACCACTCTGCACGACAACATTTTGACACATGACACATCAGCTGAGTCGACCGGGTGATTCGAAATTTGAGATAATATTGAAGATTTTTGTCAATTTTCAGCATTCGATTTTTTTTATCAAAAATATGTTACTACAGTTATTTCATACGATAAGTTTGTGAGCAATACCTCCAAGAACGTTTTGAGGTCACTAAAACTGCGTCTTTCCACTGTAAAATGTGTGTAACATACAAAATGCTATGTCGTTCCAAAAACTATGTAATTTAGATGTGCTGAAAATATGTACATAAACAAGCTTCTCACGTGATAAAAAATGGTTAAACAGTGAAATAAATGAAGTAACTTACTACATGCATTATTAGATTTGCCAGTGTGCATACATAATTTCATAAATAATAACGATCAAAGACTTGATAAAAATTACCAAAAACTATGTTGCAACATGACACTTCTTAGTGCTGACAGCAATCCCAATGTTCATATAACGATTGAAAAGGTTCATTCAGCCTAATCGATACTCGCAATATAATCGAACATGGAAAAAAAAAGTAGTACAAAGACATGGACCGATTTATCTGCTTATTTGACTAGAGAAGGTTTACTCCATGCAATAAATCTATGGAACGGAATCTGTAGACTCTTTGGTATAATATTTCAAGTATTATTTCGTTTCGAAAATAAGTTTTTTATTAGGTACGCAATAAATAATTTAATTTTTTAATTTAATGATTGGGATAGAAATAAATATTGGTGTTTCATTGGAGGCCAAACGTGTGTGTCTTTTAAATTTAAATTCAACCATATAGTTTTACCCATATTGTGTCTCCTTTATTTAATTTCAATTTATCTGATTATTTCACTTTATAAAACGAATCTAAACAACGTAAAAAAAGACAAACACCGGGTTCGGATCAAATGCTGGAGGGAGAGATATGGGAGTACTTCCAAATGATTCCTTGCAGTAATAAACAATTTAAATTTCCAACGCGCCGTGGATGGCTAAATTCGACACTATGAGGAATAGCGAAAAATACTGAAAGTTGTCTCGTGGCCGATTTTGATAAAAAATGTAAATTACGTTGCATAAAATTAAATTTTTGAAATATCAATTTCCAGTAATCAAACCATTAATGTTCTGTGAAGTAATTACATGCGACAAATATAAAGTAAAAGGTTTTCTTTATTATATCGATTCAATCTTTAGTCAATGGCCGTAGCTCACTACATGTTCACAACATCGTGTTCTCATTTCAATTTTATTTACGAGTAATCACTTCGCGGTACCAATCCAATAACGAAATTTTTGAAATTCGAACTTTGAGTGAATTGGCGCGAAATTTGATTTTGATCTGCGTACGATGACTAAATTATTGTTCGTATAATATTAGTTCATATTTTACCAAATTAATATCACTTTACTGTAGTTTGTCGTATATCATTACGAATTTGATCCTTAACAGCGACACTATGAAATAGTGTAAAAATATAGCACGTTCTTTTTTTTCATTTACAAGCTCTATTCCTGACCAGCAAAACTCTAAAGACGCAGACTAATTTTTTGCGATTGTAGGTGCGGGCTTGCGAACGGCGAGTATAGGGTAACTCACCGTCCGATCAAGGACTAGGCCCGAGACGAATGCGCGTCGTGTTCCAAGCGGGCTTTAAGGAACTATCAGCGAACTGACGAGGCCAAAATAGTGCCAAACGCGTGCCGGGCTTAACGGAATTGTATTAAAATCATTAAAAGGGTACTGCGGTCCTAGAACGCAAAAGGCATATGAAGGAACAGGGTGGTTTCAAGTAAGTAATAGTCTGACATCTCCTTCCGCTCCACCCAGGGAGAGAATCATTGAAAGGTTTTTTAACTTATAACAGTGTGTATTACTGGAGTTAAGTCGCGAACTGCATCACATCTAAAGTATCCTTAACAAATACCTATACACCGTGACTTTTTAATCGTCTTACAACGGCAGCCCATTTCATCTATCCATTGACTAGTAAACGTTCATAATAAAAAAATAAGTATTTATGAGATTTTAATAATTGAAAAATAAAAATATTATTCATTATTATGAAACAAAGCGTAGTTAGAAACACCCTTGTCTCATAGAAAATGGCGATGGGATGATCTGCTCGACTCATGGGCTAGCAAGGCATACTCTACAGTTTGATACGTAAACATTTTTAACAGGATGTTTCATATTTCTGATGGACCTACTTAATAATGATTAAAAATATTATTAATGATAAAAAAAAAATCGCGCCTAGAGGTATTTGATGTCGGATATATTGAGTGGACCACTTTTTTAAGACGACTAAAAAGTCACGGTGTATAAAAGTATTATTATACTGGTGTCAATACTGACGATTAAAAATCTGTACGCGCGGCAGCAGATCAACCTACCCAAATCTGTCAAAATTTACCAATCGAACATTAACCTTCCACTATTGTGATAAGGTTGAAAGTCGATTGAAGAAATTTTACAGATTGAGGTAGGTTGATGTGCTGGCGTCAATACTTAACATGGCCAAACCAATGTTACGAAACAGGTTTGAGAATATAATAATTTACTTATCTATCTTTTATTTGGTGGGAAACAAACTCATTTCTAATAAGCCTATCAAGATCCAAGGCATTCCATATTCATTCAACCTTAATGATATTATTGTACAAAACAAAATGTACATTAAAAATTAGCTAATAAATTAAAATTTATTATTTTGAATAGCGAGTACCACAGCGAGCGCATTCCAAATCCAATTTTTTGAATTAATAATTGGCGCGCATTCAAACATTTATTACTGACATTGTACTTTTGTCTATTATTGCTTTTTGGTAATTATAATGTACGTAAAATTATTATAAAAGCTTTAAAAATATTATAACAATTAATAATTGTATTCTAAGCTTAAAACAAATTTATTTTAATTTTTATTAATCGTTTTCTTCAATTCCTTATTTTTTTCATTCGAGTTGACGAAAAATTCAATTATGGAATCGATTAGAATATTCGCTTTCACACATCATTACGATTAAAAAAAATAAGCATGGTTGTCGATTATGAATACAAATTGAGTAGTGGTAATGAAAAATACGTGTTATTAGCTCTGTATTAGAGAATTACGCTAAGATCTGGGCTTTTTTACGTTATTTATAATATTTGACATGATATTTATCGTAATTGTTATTGAGTATAAACGCATGTGTGTGATCCAAGTGAAAAATAAAAATGTAAACAAACACGAGTGGCGCGAAACTTCGACTTCAGATATCAAATTCTTCATTACCACTGCTAATTTATGTTGAATTATGTATGAATTCGTTACAATACTAAATGACGAGTTATTCATCCCTCCTATAATGATCCCTTAGATGTCCCGAAACCACATTTTTTATGATTTTTAGCCCAACCCAGCACTGCCATCAAAATGGCGACGATCGTATTTAGACTTCTGGATTTTGTTATGGTAAATTAAGAAAATGCGCGCTAAATGTAGAAGTTTTAATGGCGTGAACAAATCAGATTTTTATTTAACATTCTTAATTAATGCGCACTCATAGGATTTAACGCTCAGAATGTTATTATTTTTTAATTTATAATGAGAATGTCGTATGACTACAACGTCTGCCCCTTTAGGACCCGCTACTGAGCCGGCGTAGGTCTATGTGTTCGGGTCCTTTAGGACCCGGTACCGAACTATACGGTTAAGGCCCGTATGCCAGAACATGCCTCAAGACTCAAGCGTTACATAAAACTAGTTTCAAAAAATCACAAAGAAATGTTGATTGTCGTGTTGTAATACGGGATTAAATGTTTGTATACACACTCACTTTACAGCAGTAATTCCTAGTGAGGGGCAATGTTTTAAAAAAAAGAAGATACTACGGTGACCAGAAATCAATTGGGATAACTTGGGTTCCTACACTTTTTACGAACGATGATAATAATTATTGTCGTCAGTTGTAGAAGCCGAATAACCTGCGGTATTTTTTATGACCCACCAGGCTTCATCAATGAAATTGACACCCAAATTGAGGTGGGTTCATGAACCTTTTGCCAGGGTGTGCTGCTAATTAATAGTATGACATCATTGCGTAGCGTCGTTATTGAACTTCCACAAGTTCATCCTTATTTATGTGAAATGAAAATGTTATTTTTTCGAAAACTATTTTAGAAAAAAAAAAACAAAATAATCATTTGAACACTTAACATGTGAAATACATTTGAGTAAGTGCTCAGTTAGTGGTATTGGAAACTTATTTATATGTAGAGTTTAGTCCCATATTTTATATCCATATTCTACTCGTATAAAATTCGGGTGCCAATGATAACAGCAACTGTCAGATCCCGGCAATCCCGTGACAGTTTCGTTTACGTCGACTTGACTTGACAAAAATGAATTAGACAAAGTGATGCCTTTTTGACTCTGAGTCCATATTTATTATTTAAAGATTAACACAAAGAGAAAACGATGCTTGCAAAATTAACTATGATATATTTGAAAATCCTGTACTGCTGTCAAAATGAGCAGCAAAAATAGATGAACTTCCTCAACATATAAATAAATATCACCATTTTAAGGTAACAGTAGTTTGTAAATGATACCTAATGACAAACATGTGTATTGCCCGGACTTAATAATTTTCAGTGCCACACATGCGAGCCAAAGTATGGAACCACTTACTTGGAATTAATCCGGGATAGCTCCTTAAATAACGGCATGATTAGAATGAATTTGGTATAAATTTAAAGTTAACAAAACCTTTTAAATGGTGCCGTTTTTATTATTCTTTACTATTTATTAAGTATGCAAGATCGCGCGGAATCGGAGTAAGTGATTCTATGCTTTTATTCGCTAGTAAAGTACTGACGTGGACGGCATTCTTCAAGAAAATATCCAGTCATTGTAGCCAAACACCGATACCATCTGTGGGAATAGGATCCCTTATTCATAGCCCTAGATTGGAGTAATGCTCGATAAAAGGGACAGGCACGTTCCTTATAGCTGAGTACGTCGGTATGACGTATAGAGCCTGACGACGACGGTGCTCCGCTCATGGGCGATAGCTTAGCCGCCGCCTCCCTGGGGCCCGCGGGAATATGGACGTGACGGCTATTCACTTATTTATTGGGAAAAACGAAAATATACGGTGTTTTCTTTTAGCTTATAAATAGGCGTTCACTTTATTTATGTAACCTAGAATCCAATAACTATTTTCTTTTAAACTCGCAATATCAATATTATGCCGATTACAAACTTCCTCGTTTTCCGTTCCCCGTATTTATCATACTGTGATCTACAAATTGCTTAAAAAGAAATCTTAATGAATATTACCAGAAAAAGTGGAAAAAAAATAATCAGAAAGGTCGAAAAAGGTCGGGAGAGATATCATATTTAAATTGTCAATTTGTTGTTGACAATACGATTGTACCCGAAGCCATTGGGACCGAAAGCCGAAGGTATCCGACTTCCTTTCAGAAAAACGAAAATGATGATGTTCCGGCTCTCTCATGTGTCCGATGTTAATAAGGCTTGTGCTTATTTACACGGTTTATTTTTGTTAAATCTCTGTTAAAGTAGAATGTTTCAAGGCCATCTGAGACAATGTTGGAATCGAACACAATAAATTGTGATAGCTTTATTTTCCTTTTAGATGTAGGATGACGTGGCCCTATCTCTTTATACCTTATACAAGGTAGCTGGTACATTTTATCATACAATCCAGAAATAGTTTTTTTTTTTTATAAAAACTAGATTTTCACATATTTTGGTATTAACGAAAAAGAGAAGTTGTACTCTGCGCTATAGGCGGATAGGGAAACTTCGTGCTACCTGTCAAAAAAGGTGGCAACAAATAGTTGAGCAGTTCCCCACGCCAACCTGTTGGTCGCGTTACTAACTAGTGTTATTTATCGTGGTCTGGGGCTTAAATACAGATGGAATTATTTATTAAACATCGCACGCGTTGGAGGAGTTCTGTGTAATGAAAAAGAATTGGAAAATACATATATCTTTGGACTGGGCGAGCTGAAAGGTTACGGTATAGTAACGAAAATATTAACTGAAAAGTCGAAAATGGTTTCGATTGACAGCTGTCAAAAAATATTGAATTCTTATTCCTCGTATTTCTTCTCCTGTGTTGTGAGCACAGTGTACATTTGTATATAAATGAGGGTGCGTTTACAAACATTTTTATTCACATCCCCAATACCTTAACCTAGAACAACTATCTGTAGGCCATTCAAATATATGTCTTTAACCTACTTTTTTTTTATCTAGATCAAATCATCAAATGAGTCCTCCCACCCAGGGCTCCAGAGCGCCCAGGCAGACTCGTACTGACTAAAATCCACGGTGTCCTTCAATAGCCCTTTCCGGGGTCACGGTAATTCGTAAGTCCCGTGACCAAATAGATTTCTGTCGTCCGTTCAAAAGCACCCTGTTTAAAACGTTTCACCAGCTAATGACCATGCGTGATCAACAGTTGTATGTCATAAGCTCGTGACGATTAAATTATAATTACTTGTAACAGTCAACTTTAACTCGCTTTCCGTTACATATCCGTACAATAGCACGTTTAGACACGTCAACAATTATAGGGCAAACGATGTAATTAATACTTATCACGAGTGTATTGTAAAAACCCCTGGAATTTCCCATTGACATTTTTTTTTGTAAATTAGTGGTAGTTTTGTTTTTAACCACTTTTTCGCCTGTTGGTAAGCGAAGATGTGTGATGTGGACGGTAAATACGTTTGCCTGAAAATAACCTATGCACTCTTAAATTAAAGACCTCAAGGTTGTAGTCATCAGGAAACACAGACTTCGGCAGGGAATTTCAATCCTTATTGTGTCTACTATAAATCGTTTCAACAACCAATCTACGGAAGAGCAGTAACAAAACGCTACAAATTCCCACCATATGAGTGTAATTAATTTGGCTGCAGTCCGGCAGGTTGCCAACTTGGAGCTGTTCCCAATTGGACAGGTGTCAGAACCACACGGCTACCTCACAGGCTTATAATGTACATACGATTGTTGTGGACTATGTTGACCATTAATAAGCCTCACGTCCACGATAGGAGATTAGTTGATGGTCTACACAAGCAAACGTTTTCAAAGGTCGTATATTTCTACGAAGACTTTCAACAGGATTTACGTGATCTTCAGATATGTTAGTCGCATGCATTTTGATTTTTGGATCATCATAAAACGTTTTAGCTTAGCTCTCTGGGAATTCATTAATTTAGTGTAGCTAGCTATGACCTACAATTGCCTTGTTATTAAATATCCTGGAGTACCACAAGAATGCAATTAATGTTTGAATTTAAATCTAAATGCTTCGTCTTGAAATCAAATCTATACACATAAATACATTTTAGTTATTTGCAAATGAGAAACAAGAAAAAAAAACTGGAAAATACGAAGAGTTTTTGAAGTGAAAACTTCTTTAGCGGCGTTGAGCACTTTTCTGTAATGGGTATAAAATCTTAAACTCGCGTCAGGACACTCGCGTCAGGACACGTGACCCTGACCGAAAAAGCGTAGGACGGCGCAGGGCGCTTGCGTGAATGTTCGTGTGACTTTATTACTTTTAAAGAAGTTTGTATGCTGGATACATTCGTTGCTAGGTAACATTGTTTATAAAAGATGTACGTCACATTGGAAAATTATTGAAATAAAAAGTCAACCATTTTTGCGAGTTTTACTAAAATCTGTTCACAAAATATCTCCAACAATTACTATTCAAGTTTTCACTTCTGCCGGCACTCCCAGAGTGCAACCCGTCGTTTTGTTTTTTTTTGAAGTGAAAACTTCTTTAGCGGCGTTGAGCACTTTTTCTGTAATGGGTATAAAATCTTAAACTCGCGTCAGGACACGTGACCCTGACCGAAAAAGCGTAGGACGGCGCAGGGCGCTTGCGTGAATGTTCGTGTGACTTTATTACTTTTAAAGAAGTATGTATGCTGGATACATTCGTTGCTAGGTAACATTGTTTATAAAAGATGTACGTCACATTGGAAAATTATTGAAATAAAAAGTCAACCATTTTTGCGAGTTTTACTAAAATCTGTTCACAAGATATTTCCAACAATTACTATTCAAGTTTTCACTTCTGCCGGCACTCCCAGAGTGCAACCCGTCGTTTTTTTTTTTTATCAAACCACTGATGACAAATTGAAACATTTCCCACAGTTGTGAATTGACATCAGAATTATTTCATCAAAGCGAAATCAATTACTGAAGTCTGAGCTCCATAAAATGCCAGGTCTTTAACCTCATAATATAGGCAGTAAAAATATCTACTTTATTACAACTGAAGTATTTTATTTCTTGAAATAAAGAACAAAGTCAAATCAACATGGAAAAATAGGGCACAGTTGATTGGTTTCTTTTTTTTCTTATTCTTTTTCCTTAGCACGAAGTTAAGTGGAAAACAATTAAGTTCACATTTTCCACGAGTCTCTCTTTACAACTGGAACGTTCTCACAGCTTATCTTGTAACGCGTACTAAATTCCAGACTCAGTTCTTAATTTTAATGTTGAACACGTTACGTTCAAAGTGATTGATTGAGTTTCACCAATGCAATGTTTAAATATGTATGTAGTGTTGTCTGCCTTCTTTCATTATTTACATATTAAACAAGATGTACAGACGCCAGCAGGTCAACCTACCCGAATCTGTCAAATTTTACCAATCGAACATTAACCTCCCACTATTGTGATAAGGTTGAGAATCTATTAAAGAAATTTGACAGTTTGTCATAGCTTGATGTGCTGGCGTCTGTACCTACACATTAATAAAAAACAAGACACAGATTCGCCAAAAGTGGAGTGATTTAGAAGAAACCTACGCCCGTATTGGGTGGCAAAAAGCTGCTCACCCTCATTGGATTCATTTTTCTGGTCTATCATGACTCATGATTATGTCTGCCCCTCATACAAGCAATCCTGCGGGATTTAAGGCTTTAACATACACACATCAACAGAATCTAGGGATACCTTAATCGTAAATTATTTACGATTTTTTAGTTTAAAATCTTTTTAGTTTTCATAAAAAGTTTGTATACAGATTGAAACCTCATTTATTCTATTTTTAAAAATTTAAAGAATAAATATTTAAAAAAAAGAAAAAACAAAATACGGTGGCAAAATTGTTCGTGATTCGTTACGTTAAGGAAAATTAAAATTGTTTTATTAATATTAATTAATGAAAAGGGATTAGATTGTTATTCTTTTTTAATTTAACGTGTCGTGTGAGCTTTAGGGAGTCATGTCACGTCGTCATTTGAGTCGAGATGAAATGTTACGAGCCGTGGGCATGCTAGAAAATGGTGCTATATAACGCTTGGTTGCTGAGGCCTTACACACCAGCCAAAACGTGATATCAAGGTTGTGGTCACGTTATCGCAGTATTGGGGATGTAGCTGAACGACACACGGGTAGATATCGTGTGACTACGCAGAGACAGGATCGATTTCTCCAAATGACCGCTAGAAAACAACCCAATATCACAGCGATGCAACTAGTACAAAGGCTCCAGGAGGACCACCAGCTGCTGGTAAGCGACCAAACCGTGCGAAGGAGGTTGCATGAAGTTGGTCTTCATGCTCGAAGACCGCTACGTGTTCCAGCATTGCGACGTGGCAATCGCGGTCGGCGGCTTTCGTGGGCTCGGGAGCATTTACCATGGAGTGACGAACAATGGTCTTTGGTGCTGTTCACCGAGGAGTCCCGGTTTGGGTTTCATCCGGAATCACGAAGAACACGCGTTTGGAGAACTCCAGGGAGAGTTAGCCGTCTACGGCACCCTCAGGAGGTCCACTCATACCAAGGCGGGACAATCATGGTGTGGGCAGGAATTCGTCTTGGCGGACGAACCCAGCTCATTTGGATCCAAGGTAGCATGACTGCACAAAAATACCACGAGGAGGTAGTAGAGCCTGTTATTGTCCCACATAGAATCCAAATGGGCCAGGAATTTCTACTCATGCACGAAAATGCTCCTTCCCATACGGCGCGGCTGGTGTCGGCCTCTCTCCGCGACCACGATATTCAAGTTTTGGATTGGCCTGTACAGTCGCCCGACTTAAATCCTATCGAGCATGCTTGGGACATGTTACAACGAAGAGCTTTGAGAGATTTCCCGTCAAATTTGACGACAGAACAACAACTTTACGAACACTTGAAAAGAACATGGGACCTTATACCGCAGCAAGACATTGACAGTCTAATTTTAAGCATGAACAATCGATGTTGATGTGTAATTAATGTAAGAGGTGGCAACACTGATTATTAATAATTAGATTTAATAAGATTTTTTCAATTTTCATTAAAATTAATAGCTTTGTAAGAAGAAATGAAGTTTTTTACCATATTAATTTGCTACGGCGATTAAAAAAATTAACATTTTTATTTAAAACAAAAAAATCACGAAATGTTTTTTATTTTTTACTATAGACCTTAAAATATCCTATCATTCTTCCATTTACTATATCAGAAAATTCGTCATAGATTTTTAGATATTTGATGAAATATAAAATATCCCTAGATTCTGTTGATGTGTGTATATATGGCTAATGTAATAACTCATAATATTCCTCAGCAGCGTGGCTGGGCACGCGGTGATGTCGCCATGGACGTGGTGCTGCCGCTGGCGGTGGTGTGCGTGCTGGTGAGTGGCGCGCCCAACGCGACGCGCGCGCGCCGCCCCGACGACCTGCCCGACGAGCCCGTGCTGCCTGATGATGAGGATGAGCTACACAAGCTTGACTACTACGATGAGGAACGAATCAATATCTCAGGTCAGTGACTCTTTCATCTTAACTGGTCGGCCGGCCCAGAACTGGGGTACGAATTTACTTCACGAGCGTCCATTAGTTCCCCTTATAAATAGACGGTTATGATATTAGATGCCTTAAGGTCAAATGAGCATACCTTGTTCTTGGTATCAGCTCTTACGCATAAAGCCCGTACGTACCTAGGTAATTGGCCACACAGGTATTGTTTTGTGAATTAACTCTAAACAGAAAATTTGTGGGAACATTACGTAACCTGTATAAAAAAAAACTAAGTATTTTTCTGACTTTGTAACAACAGAAAATGAGAGTTTTTGGGAACATTGCGTTAAATCGCGACCTGTAAAAAAAAACACTAAGTATTTTTCTGACTTTGTAACACATGGAAGAGGTGGTCTTCTTATACATATCCGCATCGCGAAGCACACTTACCGCTCGACGATAATTATGACTATTTTATTAATACCGACGATTTATTTATAAATTTAATAATACATTATCTATCTATATTATATTATATATATATAAAAGGAGAACTGACTGACTGACATCAACGTACAGCCGAAACTACTAGGGCTAGGAATGTGAAATTTTGCACACGGCTTCCTATTATAATGTAGGGGAGCACTAAGAAGGGGTTTTTGGAAATTTAACCTTTAAGTGGGTGAAAAGGGGGAATTAGGAAAATACGTAAACCACGCGGACGAAGTCGCGGGAAAAGTGCTAGTACATTATACAATGCATTAGCGCTTTCAGACAAGCTTGATATAAAACATAAGGGATGAATTGACATATCAACACTAAAACAATAAGTTTATTACTATAACTCCTTCCCAGGGTTTTTATGACGAACAAGAATGTTGACAAGACCCTTATAAACATGTAATTTCGGACTCAGCTTTTTATTGAAAGTTCCAAGAGTCTGTGAATAAGGGTACGGTATTACGGATTTCCCGGAAGGTAGTGTGTACACGGTTGCACAGCACGAGATCCGCACATCCCGAGGTCTTAAATTAATGGATGTTTAATCGCTTTATTTGTATCCTGCCACGTTTCTATGATGTAGCTGCTGTTTGACGATCAATTACGCTTTGATCCCTAGTGTTTTCTACGACATAGATATTAAAATTAACTTTTACGACAATATTCATAAATGTATTATTTGCATCCCATAATGTAGTCATTCCAGATCTTATTAGGTTAGGCTTATGGGATGTCACTTTGTTTTATCGCTTTGATAGTCAGCCATACCATTGGAACACGATTATCCATAAACATTTCAATAATATTACGCATCACCATTCACAATAAACTCCCTAGACAGAGCGCCGGCAAACTTCTTACGTCAACATTAACAGATCACAAACATAAACATAATGTAAACTATTCATATACACTGAATGCCGTAAAACCTTCAACGAACCTCATCCTCCCCCCCCCTCCCCCCCGCGACCCCTCACAAACTTTTATTACTGTATGCAGTGGTAGTATTCGTTGGTATTACCAAGTTAATCTCTTTAGAGCAAGTAGAAACAATGTGCGGCACATTAAATGGGTGAATGCAGTTATAACTGGGAAGTTAAGAAGGCAGGGAGCTAGTTGTGAGCTTTTAAATGTACGTGTAGGCTCTTGTAGGGCTTCTCTTTGAGCTCTTACTGGGATCTTACTTGTTTTATGCTATGAATTAATGTTATACTAAGACAATTATTAAGCTAACAGCATTATTCTACCGTTTCGCGTTTACATTAACAATTTATTCATTGTTATCAAAGTACTCTACTGTGTAAACACACACTAAAATAATAATGTTTGACAAAATAATTAGTTGATACAGTAATAAAGAGTTTCTATTCTATGGTTGCTTTGCTGAAACAAAAGGTTAAATATTATTTTGTATGGTGTAATTAAAACTTTTTAGTCGCAACTTTATTAAGGATGATAACAGTTACTGGCCAATTACCCTCAAAAAATAGTGAGATGCCATTAAACTTTTTTTTAACTTTTTTAATTTTTTTCGAAACTGTTATGGCTGTTCTGTTTTTTTTTCACACGTGCTAGCCAGTTCAATACACAATAATTGAATAAAAACTATTTGTGTGTTATTTTTTCAATCGTTACTAAGGTTTTATAATGTACTTGCAATGATATATTTAAATTATTACCGTCATAAATTAAGTATTGGAAAGTTAAAAAAAAAACATATCTATCTCAGTAGCTTAATACAAAGATTGAATGCGCCAATTTCAGTTTTCATTTAAAATCAATGTTGACCTGAACGGACTGACCTTTTCGGGATAATGATAAAACAATAAAGTAGATGTAACTGTTAATTTTGTACTGTTGCCATGGAAAAGGCTAAGAATTACTTTACTTCCAAAAACTTTTTAGTCCCACTTGCACAGAAACTGGCCATTTATTGATAAAAATTAAGGGACGGCATTACTTTTTTATTTTGTTGTGTTTTCTTCACGAAAAATTTTATCCGCATCAGCCAGTTGATAATAAAGGCATTGAAACTTTTTTGTACAAAACGAACTGCGTCAAGTAATGATTTGTTCGTCAATATTATTTCACGTACGAGAGCTTTATTTACATGTCAGCGCTTTTATCGAGTTAGCCCCCATTCGCACGAGCGCTTTTCTTGGGCGTTAAAAAAACGCTGAGTTTTAACAAAAAGGTAAATTGAGCTTAACTGTCACCGCCCAGTATTTAAATCAAATGCAGTGCGCTGACGTGTGAACATATACATGGGAATGCATTTGTTCTACTTCTGGCTTTCTTTTTTAACGCCCAGAAACAAACCCTAATGCGAATGAGCACTTATACTTGTTTTTAAACTCTGGGCGATGAAGGCTAAGTTAGAGGTACTTTTTCTATACTTTTATGGCGGACGCTAAAAATCTTTCGATCTTTTACCGGGTAGCCAAAATCAAAGCTTTTTTTAACAGTTTTCCAATGGGCTTCGAATGACATTCTTGCTAAAAATTATTATATTCTCCGCGGAAACGGTTGAAAAAAACAAAATAACGGCGTAAGTTCAGATTAAGGCCACCCGGAACAACTACTTGTAGATCATACAAATATTTGCTCCGTGCGGGAATGGAACTCGCGAAACGTAGCGTAGTAATCCAATCGCTCAGCTACTGTGCCAACCGTGCCGTCGAAAAAATAAGCTATAAAAAAGCTATAAATTAAAATATATATATATATAAATATACTAGCTGTACCCTGCCCCGCTTCGCTGTGGCACAAAAAACTGTTTTTTCAACAATTAAAAAAATAGATAAAAACAATCCTTGATGCGGATTATATATCATGCTAAAATTTCTTCTCATGTGACTGTGTCATTACGACTGCGGTTGTCAGCGAGTGTTATCCTCGCTTCCGGTAGATGGCGCGGTCACTGGTACAGAGATAATCGTTAAAAAAACTGTTTTTTCGCGGATGCGGATATGTGACTGATGCAAAAAATAGATAAAAACAATCCTTGATGCGGATTACATATCATGCTAAAGTTTCAGCTCAATCCGTGCAGTACTTTTTGAGTTTTTAAAGCATACACAAACCAACATAACATTTTTATATATATAGATAGTATATAAATCAAGAAGTAAAAAAATTAAAGGTTGTTCCATTTTGATTATACAAAATTTAACTTTTTTGTTATGTATTTTCTGTTTACGGTTGCTGTGCGTACAATAATGTTAATAAGTTATTAAAAACTTTTTAGTCTTGATCATTGTAAAAATAAAAGCAATCACTGGCCATGCGCGGTCAAAAAATGTATAAGATGCCATTAAATATGTTTCTTAATTTTTTTTCTTCTTCGGAAAAGTAATGGCTGTTCTGATTTTTTCGTACGAATCAGCCAGTTTAACGAAAATTATCGAATAAATACTTTTTTGAACTACCTTTTTACAATATTTTTTTATCTTTAAATCAAAAGTGTATGACGCGTCAATAAATGTCTATTATTTTAATGCTTTTAATATAACATACATTTATTAACTATTTCTATATAATTCTAGTCTATTCTTTTTTCATTGCAACTTAATAAAAATCTTTTCCATGCGCCAATTTCAGCCACAAATACGAATTCATATAAAATGAAACAATAAAAGCGAAATAAACGTCGAGTGGTACACGACACTTTGCATAAAAGGCTTGAAGTTCGGCCAGAAATGCAGAAGTTCACAACGATAGCCCGGCGAGACATTTGGACGATGCAGTCGTATTTCAAACATATCATTAAAAAGGGGAACACAGAAGGCAAACTAGAAAAAAAAACAGTGAAACTCATTTTATTGTAAAGCGACGATGAAGAGTCAATAAATAATAACTGCAAAAACGCAACTTTACAGGAGGCGAAAAAAACGTTTCAAGTCCGTTTAATTATTTTTTTAGTAAATTTGATTTTTTAAATGTTTTATGTAAACTGACTACAATATTATGCTTATGACTACAATATTAATATATTAATCAATGATTTTATTAGTTTTTGGATATATTTTAGATAGATTTTATTAGTATTTATTGCCATCGTAAATGACGTAACACCACTTAGTATATATTGCAATAATTGTTTATCTTGCAAAATTAATAAGAAACAGACCTAAGATCTTTGTCAGCATGTGCATTACTCTATTCTACAATAAATAATGCAATAAAACAAAAATGGCCAAAATGTTAGATATTATATATTGACTCTTCATCGTCGAAAGGTTGTATTGAGGTTAGCTTAGTTTGCGAAACTGTCTAAAAATGTAACCGTGACCAAGGAACGTAAAGAGCTAATGAAGGAAAATGGTGGATTTTAGTCAGTACGAGTCTGACAGTATCCCGCTCCCATCAGAGCGAGATAACACATTTTACCTCTTAAAAAAGGTGGTTAGCCATAAAAAAGGTGGTTCTTCAGGGATTACAGATGTGAAACATCAAAATTATCAAATCATTAATTGCAGCTGCAAGTTACTGTTATTATCTTCCTACCACAATGTATAGAAATAAATAGTTCTATAATGTAAGAAAATACATAATTATATCGCAAAAAGTAAGGATTGATTATTAGTGTATAGTCTATAAGTATAGAGCCTTATATGCTACAAAATACTACAGTTACTAGCTGTAGTTTTGGCGCTGGAGCACCGCTGCAAACAAGGTAACATGCTTAGTAAATAGCACTGTAGACACTAGATACATGGCTGGCTAAGGCCCAAGTGGCCCAAGATCTGCAGCGAAATTGTGGACAACAGCGAATAAATTAAGTTTTTTGTCTCCAAGCCCCTAATCACATAAAGATAAACTAACCTGTCCAGGGAACCGTCCAAGAAGGCAAAACAAAAGCTATCTCTCCACTGCTTACCGTAAGCTGAGCTACCAGGCTACCAGACATTGTAAATAGTCGACCTTCGTTACCTCGCCACTTAGTGGTAGCAGTGTTTGAGACATTATGCAAGCGAGTTGGCGGCGCGCCAGCCACGAACAAACAGCCTTCCAATCATGTATAATGAAATTGCTGAATTGATGTGACCCCGCCCCCTCCGACCGCACCCCCGGAGCCTTCGTGACTTGTGTTAAGATCGATTGTTTTTGAATTTTCAGACGTTTTGGGCTTAGAAATAGGTAAGTTTTAAGTTGTAGCGAATGTAGCTATTTTAGCTATACTAATGATCGTGTTTTTTTTTTTTAAAAAACCGTTTCGATTCCTATCTAGAAATATAGATGTTTCGAAAATCAATTTTAAGTTTTTATCAAAATAGGGCCCGAGACTCCGTTAATTATTTTTCGCTATCCCTCATGGTTTCGGATTAGGCCAATCATGCTTACTTGGAAAATTCACTCTAGCATTTAAAACTGCACTTGTAATTTGAAAACTATTTTATGCGAAGTAGAGAAAGAGAGAGAGAAGGAGAGAGAGTAGAGAGTACAGTAGAGTAGTTGCAAGTTATCTGCCGTTATAAACTGTGGTCCTAATAGTTTGTTCGTCAATACAAAACGAAGAAAAACGTATTGTGTAGGAGGAGAATTTATAAACAGGTCAAGGAATTGCCCTGAATACGTGAGTTAATAGTTGTTGCACCGACACAGGAATAGTATAACAAGAAGAAGTGCATTATATAACAAAAATATAATTGAATATGAACAAATCACACTTGAAAAACTCGATTAATCGGAAATTGTATAAGAAACACATCACAGTCCAAATTGCATTCTGAAAATATTGCTTACATAATTCATTACTCCCGGAAAGTATGGATTATGGTAATATAAACATCAGTTTAGTCAAATTAGATAAAATATTCCACTGAAAACCTTTTCCTTCCTCTTTCCTTCTCGCATGGTTCCCGTTTTCAGCCACAGAGGAGGACATCAAGGTTAACACCTAAATAAAGACCAATTTTAGGGCTTTTAATGTTTCTTAAATACGAGTATGTCACGGGACTGTCTCATTAAGCAATCGTGACCCAGGAACGTAAAGGGCCATTGAACGGACAACGTGGATTTTAGCAAGAACGAGTCTGACAGCCCCACCCGTCCTGCCTTGGTTGAGAGGTCTCATTTAATGATTTTAATACGTAAAAAAAAAAGCGTTGCTGAATATCCTCTTTTCTATGTATGCCCTGGATGGAGTGGAAGGGACTGTCCAACTATTCCCTCCCTGTTCCACGTTAACCTGCCTAGTAATACAGTGACAAAAATATTAGGAATTCATTTAAATGTCGGTACGAGTCAGTGAAAACGGGTTTTCATCTGTTTGGTTAGGTTCAAATACTTTGAATTCTACAGTGACCTCCGATATTGGGTTTTCGGTGTAGTCAAAACCTGAACGCCAACTGATTGGTCCTGTGGGACTGCTATTGTCATAATCGATAGTAGCGGCTCCCAATCGGACTGGCGATCACAGATTATTGAAGCGATATCGCAGTGTTATGTTAACACAGCAGCTAGTTTATCCCATTATTTATTATATCTAGTTTACTGACGAGCATAATTTCTATTACCTTTAGTAATATAAGTATTTGTTTGGTTGAACGCGCTAATCTCAGGAACTACTGGTTCAGATTGAAAAATATTTTTGTGTTAGATAGTCCATTTTTCGAGGATAATGTCGACATAGCGTGATGTTATAGGCTATGAGCAATATAACATCACGCTATGACCAATAGGAGCTGAGCAGCGGGCGAAAACGCGCGGAAAAGCTAGTGTAATATATTTCTCCGCTTCCTTTCCATATATTTACTGTTACATGGAAAGGAAGCGAAGGTTTATTGGAGGGTTCTTCAGAAAGATCAGGTCCGTATTTCTAACCACCGGCGAGCTTGTATGATCAAATGGTTGAACGTGGACGAGGCGAAAGGAGTATGTTACGAAAAAATCGCAGCAGAGGTGACGGTATACAGTGCCCGCTTAGAATAACTCACAGCTTTTTTATATCGCTGCATTGCTAGCGATTTCAAAGAGAAGACAAAAAAGCGAAGCTTTTAAATCGTTCTTACCTTCGTAACTTTCGACTTCCAAACCAATCTATTTATAGGTTTTCTCAAGGAACCTTAAAAATACTTGATCCGCCTTCACCTCTTAATGATCGAAGGTACACAAACTTTCTCGGTTCATCGCACATCGATTGCTTGTTAGCTCGCGATCAACGAGAGACTTGTAGGCCCACTCGAGGGCCATTATAACGACCGGCGATATCGTAACCTGCTAACATTAGCTACACGATATCTATTCATAGTACTTATAAAACAGAGTCACCTTTTGTATGTGTTGTTAATGTTCTAAACTACAAAATGAATATTAATTTCGTCTTCTATGTAAAGGATTTTTACACCTTCTTACACCGTGCTCGGAAACTACGAGTATATGTCCTTTTTTTATCGTGGTCAAATCAACAAATGAGTCCTTCCACCCAGGGCAGGGCAGGAGGGACTGTCAGACTTGTACTAACTTAAATCCACGGTGTCCTTCAATAGCCCTTTTAGTCTGTACGAGTCTGACAGTCCCTCCCGCTCTGATCTGAAAAAAAAAAGTCATAAGTAACAGATAAAGCCTCACGGGCTGGTCTTCTGAACTTGGTTGCGAATCATCATAATAATATACCTACACAAATACGTAATAACTCACTACATAAATATTTTATGTTTGATTACATCTATTTTTAGAAAATTCATGTTGGGAAAATGCCTTAATGAACCACAACACAACGTGTACAATGTGAACACAAGAGAGTTGTTCAACAATCTAACCTTATTGTTAAGGTCAATTAAATATTCTGCGAAACAAGACTTCGCAAGAATTTCTCGACAATTCAAAGAACACTTCTTAATTTAACTGTTGTTGAACTGTAACTGAGATATTATTGCCAATTACGTACCTTCATACCTTAGAGGTGAAAACACTTGGAAGTTGATCAAAGATCGTTTACGTGACCTAAATTGAAACGGATGCTGTCATTTATTAACATTTCCTTCGCTAAATTATGCATTTTTAAAACGTAGTTAATTGGTGTACTGTGCTACAAAATCTATATATATAAAAGGAGAACTGACTGACTGACATATCAACGTACAGCCGAAACTACTGGGGCTAGGAATGTGAAATTTTGCACACGGCTTCCGATTATAATGTAGGGGAGCACTAAGAAGGGGTTTTTGGAAATTTAACCTTTAAGGGGGTGAAAAGGGGGAATTAAGAAAGTTCGTAACCCACGCGGACGAAGTCGCGGGCAAAGTGCTAGTTAACTATGAAGCTGTGATAGTGCCATATTGCTACGTCATGCACGCTCTGTAATAATCATAAGTAAACAAGATTATATCGATAACTAGCTGTACCCCCGCGGCTTCGCCCGCGTGAAGTTCCTTTATCGCTTGTTTCTAAAATAAACCTACTCTACCCTACACTACCCTAATTTTCATAAGAACCTTCTCCTCACAATGACGAAGACAACAAAAAAATAATTGGCCAAATTGGTCCAGGCGTTGTCGAGCTATCCGCTTACCAACACATTTAGCGATTCATTTTTATTATATAATAATAATTCATTTTTATTATATATATACCTATAAGATAAGATAAATACTATCAAACAATTTGTAAGTATTTATTTGCTGGACATTATTTACAAGTTACAGTCGACAGCACGTGACAACCCTTAACTTTGTTGCTAGCTCTGCACATTTTCCCACACCATCGGCCTTAGCAGATGGCACAACAATACAAGTCCATAAATAAAACCTGCTTGCTGACGCCTTCACCGAAGTTCGAATACAAGAACAGTCCACTGAAAAAGTCGCAGCTGAGACTGAAAACTAATTAAACTTTAAATCCTCGAGATAAGAGACGGAAATGTTAACGACACATTTAACATTTCAGTATTTTGCAAATATTACAAATTGCATTTTCGTAGCGTTTTTCATAAATATTTTTCAGTTTCAGTCGCAGCGACTTGTTACGTATATTTCAGGACGTCGTGCATTGAATAAAATGAAGTGAAACCTTCATTCCCAGTTGTTAAATTTCTAGAAAATATGCGACAAAATATATTTTGATCACAAACGTTGACGGGCAGGTCTATTATACAAATATTAGGAAAACCCTTAGCTACATTATTGTTAACTATAACCATCTTGATTATCTAACTATTCTACTATCAATGTTATTCCAAAAAATATTTTCAGTAAATAATTTAAAAAAGGTACGAAACAAAGAGATTCAATAAAACAACTGAGTACTTTATTCTAATTTCCGAACCGTATTCATTCCTCAAAATTTTAATAACTTCAATTTATAAACACAGCAGAATTATTGATCAAAGAATTTCCAGTCAACAAGCCCTAACCATGCTCTAATAAACTAAATATTGTGAAGACGAATAGTAGGTAACGTTTTCAAGAATTTGTAGAATCAATTTAGTGTGTAGTACGTAATATTAAGTGTGGTGGTTTATAAATTAGCTCAAACCAGACAATACTAAGAACTGCGTATAATTAATCGGAAATTCAGTTGTATTGTTCAATCTGTAAAATAAAACGGTTCACTGTGACATCCGCATCGGCTTTCAAAGAAAACAATCGAATAGTCGGTGTTGAAACAGAAGCGTTGCGTTGGTTGAAACAACAAAAAAATCAGAGAATCAGTTTGGTTATTTTTCAAACAATGGAGGTTGCATCGGTTGTTGGCGTGGTTTTATAAAATGTTATCTTTATGCTCTTTGGTTCTTGGGTCACGAGTTAATGTCAATTTGAAACGGCAAGAAAGTTCACTATGTTTTCAAGTGTTTTATAAAAAATAAAAGACGTGTGGCCCTCGGGGAGCGCCGCGGTAAAGCTACTGCATAGCATTTAAAAAAAAAAAGAAAAAAAATTGCCTACCGCGAATATTTAACGAGAATATCATTTATTTAAAATTATTGTGGTGCACTACTGCAATAAAGAAAAATAAGTTATAATGAAGATACACATACAGGATTCCCAGGTCTCACTTCCAAACTGGGTCAAAATTTTCAACAGGTTATGGACCCAGCAGTCTCAGCACGCTTCCACTGCGCCACTCTGCTTTGTTGTAGGAGAAAATAAGTAGGTTTCATTGTGTAAACCTCCTTTTGTAGCTGGCCGTTTAGAATGAGTACGAAAAAGTAAATTGGCTTTACGACGGATGTTTTTATGATTGCGTATACAGGCTGTACCAAAAACACTGTTGTTCCTTCTACCTACGTTTTAAGTATTGGTATACATACATAATAAAGTGAGTCATTTATGAAAATCTATTAATAAAATTAATTAAAATAAATATTTAATTATTAATGTTTGTAATATTGAACTGGTTTGTTACCTCTGCTGCAATACTGCATGAAGCGATGTCGCGAAACCACAAAGAGATAAAACGCTACCGCCGCTCTTTGATCGATGCCGCCAAGACGCCGCGCCGCCGCGCGCCGCCCGCCCGCGCCGGCGCAAATATCCAACTATTTTTCTACACAAGTTGTTTTTATCACTTTTACGAACGAGTCTTTGAAAATGTTGGTTTAGTAAGAGGTATTTTTATGCACAATTGATTAATTTTTAAAATTACATTTAACACTTCACTACACTAAATGTCGTCGAATATGTGTGTCGAATGTATTAATTAATTATAATGTCAACTTGACGGCCACGGAGATGCTGTTCGATATGACCACCTTCTGCCTCTACACATTTGTGACAACGTCTAATATTGTTTTCGCGCACGCTTCGCAGAACGGAGGTATCGGACTTGATGTGGTCGAATGCTGCTACTATGCGTGCACGCATTTCTACCTCCGTATCGCACACCGTTTTGAACACCTGTTGTTTTACAGTACCCCAGAGGAAAAAGTCTAATGGCGTCAGATCAGGTGATCTTGCAGGCCAATTGACGGGTCCGGCGCGACCAATCCATCTGTCTCCGAACTCGGTATCCAAGTAGCTTCTCACGGCGCGGGAGAAGTGTGGCGGGGCGCCGTCATGTTGGAACCACATACGTCGCACGATATGGAGGCCTAATTCATCCAGTTCATCACTCAGCTGTTCTTGAAGGAAACGAAGATAGTTGGCACCGCTCTTTGATTGGTCTAAAAAACAAGGTCCAATAATTTTGTCACCAATGATTCCAGCCCAAACATTAATCCGCCACCGATGTTGAAAATGACTGGGTTTAATAGCATGCGGGTTTGTGATCGACCATACGTGTTCATTGTGTGAATTGAACACACCTGTTCGAACAAATGAGCACTCGTCGGTGAACAGTACAGAGTTCAGAAAATCATTATCTTCTGCAAACTTGTCTAGTACCCATCTACTGTATTGTAATCTTGGCTCATAATCGGAGGGAAGTAATGATTGGACGCGACGATAGTGGAATGGGTGCTGGCCATCTTCTTTGAGGACTCTCCACACGCGCATATGGTTTACTGCGAGTTCACGTGCCACTGATCGCGTACTTCGCGTTGGATCGTGCTCAAACAAGTCCAAGACTTGCTCTTCAATATCGTCTCGAGTCCTCGGTCTGCCTGCGTCAGCTCGATGTTGGTTTTGTCCGTGGACACTACCGGTATTGTACTGACGCATGTGCAAACGTTGGAATGCCATCGCCGACGGTATTGGTAAACTCGCAAAACGTTCTTGGTAGAGTCTGCGTGCTGCTGCATAATTGCAATCACATTTCCCGAGACACATCAACATATTAAAATATTCTGCGTTAGAAAAAGACATGTTTACGTAAACAAAACACAAGTACTCACTACGCGGGTCAACAATCACATCCGTTCGATAGGAAGTTGCGCGGGAGACTACGGAAGAAGGAACTAGGAAGTGGTTCGCGGGGCGGAGGGCGGGAGGGTAAAGGGTTAGTTAGGCACGTGCGCCGCTCGCGGTAGTGTTTGTCGGCATTTTTTGTCAAAGTCAAAGAAAGCCGCTGAGCTCGTTGGATATGTAAGTATTAAAGATGTACTTGTAAAGTCAGATACTGTAAACATTTTTTTGAATATGTCGATTTTAATAGTTGTTTGATTTTGAGAAACGGACTAGTAAAAATTGATTTTTTTTAAATTCTAATTTCATAAATGTTATGCTTATAGGTATATGTATACGTCCCTAAAAGGAACAACAGGGTTTTTGATACATATTGTATAGTATATAGTTAATTGCGTAGAGCCAGCGATAAAAGCTATGCAATAGCTTAAAATTCTCCAGCTCGCGATTACACTTTAGCTTATTAGACTAAATTTGCCGTTTGTAATAAATGGGATTTTTGCTACAAATCCTCACCGGATTTAACAAATAGGTTTGTGTAACGCGATGAGGGTGACACAGCGTTTTGTATCGTACGGACATTTCCCGATACGCGCACGTTTTTGACATGTGTCAGAAAAATTTTAGAAAAAATTGTCTATCTTTAAAAATGTTTTCTTTTTTTCATGTTATTAGGTTTCGGTGTATTTAAATCGGAGTGAGAGCTCTGTATATTCCATAAACGGCATCTGATTAAGTTTGCTACCTTTTAAGCCTGATAAGCATTATTGGTGTTGTTTTAGACTAATAAATAAACTGGTAAAATTATTGTTTCTTTTCTTTTTAATTTTCTCTTTTTTTCTTTATAAAAATATATACGAAATTGTGGTGCCTACTAATTGTATTGTGTTCTGGATAACTTCAACATCAAATCATCGTTACTTAAACTTTACATAATGTTTATGTTTAGTTCCTGCTGAGAACAAAATCGTTTAAAAAAATGTTCATGATGACCATCATCGCCTCGATTTTAAATAGATTAATATCATGTCAACATTACACACCACTGTAGTATACCTTCAAAATCCCTGATACAAGAAGGTTTAATACTGCAACCAGATAGTAAAGCATTGTTAATTTCTCTTCATAATCAACTTTAAAACTTTCATAAAACTTTCAAGATCCATCATGGCCTCTCTGCGGTCTTGTTAGACACCGTCCGCACTTTGATTAAAGGAAGCTTACTCTACGACTCAATTCCGTCATTTCCTTGGAATGGAATTTAAAAAGATAAGTGGCTATTTAGAGTCTGCAATCAGTGGTAATATCATTGCTGATTGCTGTGCCACCTTCCCGCCTTGGCAACCAAATTCTTCACTTTGCTAACATAATTTTGAGCCAACCAGTCTATGAAACAATTTTTTAAAGACTAGATGCCATTTTGGCTGGAAAAACTAGAACTAATGTTAAATTAAATCTGGAGAAACGACTACATTTATCTTTCTTTGCCAGCAGTGCTGCAATAAACGAAAAATATTATACTTTGTAAGTAGTTTGAAGTGTATAATGCGCTCAGTAATAATTTATTAAACACTTCCATATACAGTAGGATTTTCTCAGAAATATTTCTTCCGAGATTTGTGCATTTTATCCGGTGAGATATTTACGAAAGCACTTCCAACTCTCGGGAAATGCCAGTGTGGTCTAGCTTTTCGAGCATTTCGAGTATTTCGAGTATTTGCAAGATTTACCGTAGCATGGTGTCCTTAGTCGCTAGGGAAGCGGCGACCCAGTATGTTTTACGGCCAATAGCAAAACAGATACGCTATCGACGCGACCCGAATAGGACACGTTCTATTTACAAAAAAATGCTCGTGTATTTGTTCGGACTTGTTTCAGAAATAGATAACGAGATCCACCGAAGACAGGATTCGATGATAAATTCGTGTTTTTTTTTCAGTTAGATTAATACAGTATAGTATATATAGTAATATTGCTATGCATAATAACTAGATACTGACTACCTATGAGAAGGCGATACGAATTCAGGTACCTAACGTTCTTAAGGCTAGGGTTTTACAAACCCAGTAATACTCATACCTATCCGTTGACAATAGGACACAAAACAAACGCTAAGAGGGAAATAATATTTCAAAATACACTATCAAGTGAATGCCTGCCTGCTACAGTGCGTATCCGAAACAAATCCTTAACCAAGAAGGACCACTTTAGCTTTGAAGGACCATTCCTTATGTCGGAAGGTACCGCGCCGGAGCCCCGCGCCCTCGCCCTTGAGCCTGACCTCTTTACCTTGGCCCATCATCGTGGATATTGGCGTCTCGTAAATATTGATCGGAAATCAGAGCCAAACACGACTCGACGAAAGATGGAGACGGAAAATGATGACGAATGGAAAAATTATACGTCACTTTAGATATCAGTTATCGAAATTTCGATTCCAATATTACTCGTTCTTGGATTAGGATTGATTGACAATTTGGAGATGATTTTCTTCGTCAGTTACTTCGTTACTAAGCAAGGACTTTTTTTTTTTTTTTTTTTGCGTGGTAAAATCATCAAATGAGTCCTCCCACCCAGGGCAGGGCGGGAGGGACTGTCAGACTTGTACTGACTAAAATCCACGGTGTCCTTCACGAGCCCTTTACGTACCGGGGTTACGGTGATGGGTAAGTCCCGCGACCCCGGCAGGCTCTGGCCCTCTACAGGCCCCGTCAATGTGCTGACACTCCTTGAGGCGCGCGTGGAACACAACGCGCCGTCGACCCGGGCATGGTCCATGGTCGGACAGCAAGTCGCCCATTACTCGCTGCCCGCATGCCCGCGCCTACGGTGGCCGGAGATCGTCCTGTGACGTCCGACGCCGTGGGCGTCTACCACTGCGGCTGGGATGGAGGGAGGACGCTGTCCTCTCCCTCAGGCGGCCCGCCTCCTCCTTCACGAGCATGACTGCTTCGCAGAAGGAGGCGACCGCTTCCCACTCCGTCTCGCCCCGCAGCATGGCCTCGACCAATGCCGGGCGCGAGAGGTCTCCGCCTATCGCCGTCGTGAGGACACGGCGGTGCTCTGCCCAAGCGGGGCAGTCCTGCACCGTATGCTCCACCGTGTCCTCCGGACGATCCTCGCAGTGGTGACACCCAGGCGTTTCTTCCCTCCCTATCAGACACAGGAACCTCCCGAAACTTCCGTGTCCGGTGAGGACCTGCGTCATGCGGAAGGTAAGGACGCCGTGACGCCTATCCAGCCACTCCTCAAAGAGGGGTCTTACCGCCGCGATTGCGGCGTGCCCGGACCTCGGTTGCGACAGTCGCTCCCTCCATACTGCCCTGAGATCGCGCCGGAGCTCTTCCCGCCGCGCCTCGACCTGTCGAGGCAGCGGGGATTCGCCCCGGCGCTGCGCCTCCACGCGCCATTCGTAGACGCGCTGGAGGGCAGTCGCCTCCAGATCCCAGGGCAGCAATCCTGCTAGGAGGTTGGCTGATTCGCCGGCGATCGTGCGGTATCCCCGGATCATCCGGATAGCCATGACCCTCTGGCATGCGACCAGCTTGAGTGGTCGCGTCCGGATGCTTAGGGCCCACACAGGGGCCCCGTAGAGGGCCATGGACCGCACGACACCGGCGTACAGCCTCCGGCAGGAGGCGTTTGGCCCGCCGAGATTGGGCAGGAGTCGCCTGAGGGCGCCTGCTGCCCGGTTCAGCTTTGGGGCCAAACGTAGGACTAAGCAAGGACTTAATGAAAATATTTTCAATAAATACAATGTATGTATGAGGATAACGAAAATTATCCCACGGGAATATCTTATGTGTTAATCTATGTTATAAACTATCTGTGTACCAAATTTCATACAAATCCGTTCAGTAGTTTTTGTGCGAAAGAGTAACAAACATCCCATCCAAACAAACTTTTTTGCCCGACATGAGAATCAAAACTAAGAAACAGTTTAGAAATCAAAGAGTTTATCGCCTTAAACCTGCAACCTGGTCACGTCGAAACATACATACGTACAATGAAACATATTAAAACGATGTTTGCCGTTATAACCCTTTCACTGCTGTTTCTCGAACCGTTTTGTTTCGCTAAAAATTATTTGTGTGTACCAAATTGGTTCGGCCCAGCTTTCAGAAGCCGACCACGCATGAAAACTGCTAGCTAACAAAATTGGGTCAGACATTACGTATTCATAATTTAATTTGTTAGTTGATACGAATACCTTGTTCACCATTAAGAATTATGCAAAATCATTTCAGTTTTTAATTAATTATGGTTGCTTTTGAGAATTATTAATTTTTACGGTCGTGAAAATTTATGAATTTATTATTAGGAAAAAAGTTGCTTTGACGGTTCGTGAAAAACAAACAGTAGGTAGCATGTTTTTTGCACAAAGTAGGTACAGTTAACTACACCAAATGATTTTAATATCGAATTACTATTGAACGGATTATTTACTGACCACGTTTTCATTAAATTGAAATCTGTCCCTGCACTCTAAGGGAACTTTCCAAGGCCACCACCAACGCCGTGAATGTGGCAGAGTTTTGGTCGAAACATATATTTAATATAAAGGAATAATAATAATAATAATATATAATAAAATAATATATATTAATTAACATAATTTAAAGGAATCATCGACACGACGAAGAAAAAGCTTTAAAAAAATAATTAAGCATTTTTATCATCAGGCGAGATTGTAATCAGACTAATCTAGTACTAGTTGCAGACCTATTACTAAATAAAAAATAACTAAGAAAACACCACAAACATTAATGATTAATTCTGTAATCCTTTTCGTTTTCTCATGTTGACCTGAGCTATGCGAGAAAGGCTCCGCACTGGTAACCTAACCTATGCTAACAAGATTAACCGGAGCAAGTTCAATTTTAGCAGTTATCCAGGGAACCAACCTATGGTTCCCTGGATAACTGCTAAAATTGAACCATGATATTCCACATGAATGGACTGCTCACACAGACTACTCAATGTAATCAATGATTTCGGAGAAATTTCTATTCATGTTCGACAGCACCTGTGACGTAATTCACCGCAGTACATACTGATAATTTCGAGTTATCTCTACATTGGGCACCAGCTGAAACGGCACCTGTGTTATACCACATACGGCACCTACGGATCAGTACTTTTTGTTCATACTTATGATGGCTCAGATGTTAACAACTCGCCTCTCATGCACGAAGTGCGAGTTATAACCTGGACAAATTTCTAAGTTTATCATGGACATCACTAACACTGTTGATTCTGGCTTCAGGAGTTGCAATGGTTGGGAATGGTTGGGAATTCGACCGTCCTAAACAAAAGAAGAATAGGACGGGAGGAATAATTTGAGGATTTTCACTCCAAAATAAAAAAGCTAGGAACTTCAGGAAGTAGCGATTTTCAATTATATACGTCGTATAAAATGAATAAATATTCACAACTATCACACAACGCCATCTAGTCCCAAGCTAAGCAGAGCTTGTGTTATGGGTACTAGACAGCTGATAAACATACTTATATATTTCTACATACATACATATTATAGATAAGTTACTAGTTACTACTAGCCAATACTACATAGTTCTGTTTTTCATTTGACAGAAAAGCGTTTACGTACGAGAGTAACCTATTTCCCACGCCCTACTGTTGTCGGCATCGTTGTGACGCAACTGTATGTTTTACGGTCCTGGTTTAGACCTGCTACTAAATAAACATTCACGCCTGTATCCTACAAAGGGATAGTAGAAGCTGTAATTACTGCACTTACGTTCGCGGTACATGGAACGATGACCTGTGAGATGCAGCCGGCAGAGACTGGGTGGGAAAGCTATAGACTGGGCTCAATGGCATACATTGGAGAGTTCTATGTCCAGGCTGCCCAACAGTGATTGATTACCACTTGTGAGGTTTTTTTTTTAAATATATCGTTGGTCTACACTCGGGTTATTACTAATATATCGTGGGTGCGTTTAAAAACATGCGTTTAGACCTGTACGCCATACAAATATTTGTACCGTATGGGAATCAAACCCTCCGACGCAGCACAGCATGCAACCGATCGCAGAGCCCGTGCGCTAACTCCCGCTCCGGGAAATCCAGACTCCTGTTACCTTAATTTGGGAATAGTTTCGTGGATTTTATCTACCACAAAAATAAATTCACACCCTACACCTTATACGTACACAGTCCAACCACAGTAAGAGCACCCTTAAAACATTTTTCTTTGTCCGTGAGGGGCGTTTCCACACAGCTTCAAGATCCGCTTCCCTTGCAAAGTCAATTATTTTGGAGAGGACACCCTCCATCCATCACGCGGCTATGTAACACGAAATAACGGTACGAGCCGGAATATAAAGTATGAATCCATGCCTATATCATATTTTGGTGAACCAGACGTGTGGTGAAAACCAAAGTTTTACTCATCCATCTTCCTACTGAATAAAAAGATACACGTTGATTCCTAAAACTATCTAAAGATCAAACTTTTCCCACTTGTTAAGAGTTAAACTTTTCGCGAGACTGTCTAAACAAGTTACCGTGAGGCTGGAACGTGAAGGGCTATTGAAGGAAAACTGTGGAATTTAGTCACTACGAGTCTAACATTCACTCCCGCTACACCCAGTTGGGAGGACTCACTAGATGATTATAACACGAAAAAAAAAACCATGAAACTTAAAGCGTAGCATAGTAAAAATTCGCAAACGATGACCATCCAACACCGATCAGACAGCTTTTTCAACTTTTTACAAAAATACCACACAACTTCAAAGAAACCTGAAGTACTCATAACTACAAAAAACACCGATCTCTCAAAGTATCTCAAAGAACATCTCTTTGACAAATATCTGTGGCACTTGTATCTACTACGTCGGTCTTTTCAAAGTAATTAATACAACGTTCAAAAAGCGAACGCGGCGGCCATGTTAATTATTCAAAGACAAGGTAGACGAAGGTGTGAAGCTCGAACGTCGAGCGGTTCGTTAGTAGGAAGCCAATTAATGGCTGACAGAAGTATTTGGTATTCCAGAATATATTGGAGATATCATTTCGCGACGGTGTGTTTCCTAAAATAGTTGTTTCTTGTAGAGGGCCTTTTTTTTGATGGGCAAAGGTTGGCAGGAGCAGATATTTGTAACCTTACCAGCATGCGTAGCGTGGAAACTGTAGAAAAGGGTTTGTCGACGGAAGAATAGACAAAAACCAGAATTTAGAAAGATTTTAACCAATGTTTAAAATGTAGTAAAAAAAAAATGTTTTCATTCATTTATGGTATTCGGATCGGTTTAATTCACTTTGTTCGCCCAGGTGAACAAAGTGGAAATTTTGGTGTCCTCAATTCACCTTGGAAAAGTTTCACCGGGGTGATATCACCTCGGTGAATTGAGTGGACTTAAGCGGTGTCCTTTGTTCACCACGGAATTGTTTCACCCAGTTGAACAAAGGCGACCTTTCTTCTACGACCTTGTGGACTTGGTGATAATATCACCCTGGTGAAAACGAGTGGAATAAACCTTCGGATCATGCCATACTCGTGCAAAAAAACAGCCGAACCATAAAATAACTTTGTCTTTTCTTGGTAGAATAGCGATACAATTGGTCATGATAATTGTGCTAAGCAATCAGAAAGGCTCCTTACTCCTTTGGTTCGAATCCGCAGGTTGACTGTAGGTATTTTTTTTTCTACTCCGACGACACACATTCGAAAGTAGTAGGCAAAAAATACAATTTGTTTATGTATGTAGGTATGTGTGTACCAAAAAGTTATGTTCATTATGAGCAGAAATCACATATTTCCTTTTATGTCTATGTCGCCTGTCATGTTGTGGGATTTCCATTTTCCTCCATTGATATTTTGTTGTGTCTCGAAACAATACTGGGTAGTTGTATTGACGTCATCAAACGGAATAGGTAAGGCAAGAAAGAATAAAATAAATGAGAGATAACAATAATATTATGTTGTTGTATGAGACTAATTATTTTACCTTTTGTCTTGTCTTGTAATTTATATGTAGGTGGAAACATTAACATTGCCATGTTTGCTTTTTATCTGATATTTACGAAAAAGATATTCAAGAACTAAGTAAATATTGTAGAATAGATAATTATATAATATTTGCAATAGATTAATAATGTGTACGTAGGCTCTTAAGAAAATACATTGCCGTTCATCATAAAACATTTGGAATTCTTGTAATTAAATATCAAAGACAACAAGAAAATGTTAACTTCAGATGTTATTTCTTGCTTAATTGTTACAAACGTAATTATTTTGGAATAATAAGGAAATATTCTTGAAATTAGGTACTTTTGAACAAATTTTCACAGATTTCTGAGAACCAAACAAACTGTTTAACCAAAAAGCCTAGAGCTCGTTGTTTTTCTCGTTGGCAACAATATTCGAGTGTACCTTCCTACTCGTTTCGGCCCACTTTTGTCTACACAGCACTTTTTAAATCTTTTATTCCCACAACAATGTCAAGCGGGCTTTTTACACTGTTTTTTCTGCTGCAGGGGTTGCAACTTATTATGTTTTTTTATAGCCAGAGTGTAATTGTCCCGGTGCAAAGCAAAGGTTTCGTTTCAACCGAGTAGAAATAACCTCACAGGACGACTAATTCAAACTAAAAACACATTAATAGCGTCGTAGTGAAACACACAGAACTTTATGCGACTAAATCATTGTCATTGCTCTCTCCTGATGCTCTCTTTTTTCGTTAAGGCGTCCTGTTTGGTGAGAGATAATCCATCTCACTCGGACTACAGGTGCTAGCGTGAATCTTTGACCAACCCTGAGATGACACGACTTCCCTGAACGTACCTAGATCAATTATTCAATCAATCAATCAATTCATTTTAAAAAATGATTCCTATCTCTCTCTGTTCGTGGGCATTGCATCAAACGGGCATTCTAAACCACTACCTTCGGCAGGGTATTCAGGTTATCAAGGTCCATCGCGAGAAGTTAAGATAGAAAAGAGTAGAAGGAGGCCTTCACAGAGACTATCGAAAGAGGCCGAAAAAGAAGTGCATGAGTACTTGAGATTGGTTGGTTACTTGGTTTTAGTCATTCGCCATTAGGAATTTCACAATAGAATTCCTTATAACACACCTACATAGTAGTCAACATTGAGTGTATATTAGGTACCGATTCTGGGGTTAATTTTACAATAGAGGACACCAATCCCAGATTTAGAGTAAAATTATGCTGCTGCATACATGGTTTGCATCCTGGAATTTATGACGGTGGTAGTCTCATCTTATATTTTCAACCACCACGCAAACGCAGCTGTAAAAGATAAATAATTTGATAAACCGTAACCGACTCTTTAACGACTCGTAAATGAATGGATGCTTGACTGATTTCCATGTTATGAGTATTAAAGACGCGTGTGCCATTTATTGTAAAAACAATTTTATTCAAGATAAACCCAAACTTTGATAATGTTCATAATTACAAGGAAAATGCTAAATAAACCTACTATGCCTCGTAGCAACTCGCATGTTTTCTTGATCAACAGGATTAATGTGTGGTTCTGTAATACTAATTATTTGACGCCACTTGGTTATGCGCAGGAAATCAGGAGCGATTTGATTGTACTAGGAAGCCACTACACACAAGGTTTTTAGGAAACAAAGCGGAATATGACCGTTCATCATCATTATTTCAAACTGTGCATGAAGTCAATAATCATGATCCTATGCTGAGACAGGATCATGATTCAAGACACTTTTTAGCCCCACATGTGCTTGTCTATTTTTTTGTTTCTTAGGTTCGTTTGCAGGTTTTATACTGAGCTACTATTCTTGAAGTTACTAGAATATAATATAACATTAAATAGTTTTCTATTTTATTCCACGTCGGTACAAAGTACACGAGTTCATGCCGCTGTAAATTTTTGCCAGTCCAACGAGCGAGGCTGGTAGCGAAGCTTACAGGCAGGGCGTGTCGTAATTAAGAGTCTCATTCATGGAGTCTCTTTTAATGCACCCTTACCGTGACTCCCAGTAATCAGTAGCTAATTGCTGGGTTGAGCCTCTACTCCACCCGTTTTATAGGGAAATTCGAACTTTAAATTTTATTCTCGTTTCCCTTTAAGATCAAACTAAACGATATAGCAATTTATAGCTTACGGTACCGCACAATCAGTTACAACCCCTGCTAAATAAATTAAGGTTTGTTATCAAATAAGATCCTATTACACCAATCTTTGGCGATGTAATCTCTTGCTCGTAAAACCTGATGTAGGCTCGATAGTAAATTAATTATTAATACAATTGTCCTCTTTATTATTATGGGGTACACTTGGCAGGTCCAAGCGTGCCAAGGATGTCGGCCTGGCAGCAGGCCAACCGTGCCAGATGTTACTGCCATATTTTGAACGCTTAAATTTTGTTTGGCTGTATTTTTTGGCAGTTTCTCAGCTATGATTGCCTATATTTTATGTGGTTTATGTTAACCCGCTGCGACAACGCCAAAAGTGGGCTTAATGGGTTCTGTTCCATGTTTTCGTAATGAGTAGTGGGTGATGTCGATTTTCTACAAAAGCGGGGCAGTGATGTTTTAAAATAACTAAGTATGATTTAGTTGGTAACTTCTTTTATCCCATTTTGGCCCAGTCTTTGTGTAACCTCTGCCTTATAAGTGCTAGCCCATGTAGCTAAGAAACCTTACACTACATATTCATTTCTCCCCTGTACGAGATATTTTATCATTAGAAAATCTTCATTGCTTAGTGGACTCTCCAAGCAACTTTGTGTAATCGTAGCTTGACTCTCAGTTCTGAACCAGTAATTACGAAGGACCTAAAGATTCATTTCCTTTAAAGATCTTTCTCCGTTTCGTGACTTGTTCTTTGAGCTTTAAACAAGTAATTAACTTGGAGCTAAATCCACGAAATTGGCATGACTCCTAAATGAGGTAAACTCTATTTAAAAGGTATTTCAATAGGTAGGTATTATAAAACTTATGAATTCCCCAGTATTTTATTGCTTAATACTGAGAATTGGATTGAACCATTCAATCCGAACGTTCTCAAAGGTAATAATAAAGTACTAATAATTTTAGTTTAACTAAGTTGTGTTAGTTTTATTCTGATAATATGGCAAAAGTTCGGTGTTTACCGATCTACCTTTCTCTATTATTAAGTGAATTTTCTAGTCTCAATTTGAACCTCGTATTTTCCTTACCATCTCTTGCTTTCAGAATTCACTCAAGCATTAGTTAGCAAGTTCTTATAGGCGCCCACTCACATTATAACACCAACATTGTTCGACTACCCACTCAAGACCACTTCCAAGTTCTCCTCCAAAACTTAACGAAGAATTTATAATAACAAGCTTGTCTTTTTTAAACGGCACACGTGCGTTCTTTTGGAATACCTGAAATTCTGTTCCTTCGAAGAGGAAAATGTTACTCTCCTATATTGCGAATTTCCTCGTCGTCAACGTAAATTAACTGACAGTTACAGGCACATATACCTCTGTGTTTACAGTCAAAGGAATATGAACTTTGTTCCCGTCTGTTAGAGTATCTTTTTCGGTAGTGATGTAAGGCTCAAGTAGACTCATTTGAAAAGGTGTTACGAGAGACGAGAGTCTTTGTTTTATGAAACTGGAAAAGGCTTGATGAAGAAAACATGGCTGTGTTTGGACATCTGTATACTTATGTCGAAGTCACGGAATATACGGGAGCTAAGATTTTCATCTCGACTACAAAGTCTTTTGTCTATAAGCTTCGTAGCGTTTCAAGTTTGTATGAGAAGAAAATATAAGACGTTACCAACCTCTGAGATCACTGAAGCAATTCTTTTCTTTGATTACGTTGCAATGCAGTAATCAAAATGCATAGCTTTTTCAAATAACTTTCAAGCAAACGCCGAAGTACAAGATCATAATTTCTTCATATATTTAGACAAATACAGTAATTAAATAATAGATAGGTTTAAATTTTACCTTTTTTACACATAATATTAGCACAAATGGATCATGAACCTAATGAATACACACGTAGATAAAAATATAAGCACATTGGTAAACAGCAGACTAATTCCATAACTCATAGTGATATATGTAAAGGTACATAAATAAAATCTAGGTTAAGGTAAGTACATTCCTAAAAATACATGTATGATTTACATACTTGACCTAAAAACGTCCTGAACACCTGACATTTATACGAATTTATTTGCAAGTGTATGTTGAAAAATATGTATTGTACATGTTCGATTTCTTGGCAACGATGTTCCATTTTCCTATATTCATGTAACGTTGTAATTATAAACTTAATTTAACTCCGAATACACGGTTAGTGCAAAATTAACGTAGTCAAACGAAACGCCTACATAAAATGTTATAGCAATTTCGCAGTTAAGCGGACCACCGCGCTTTTATTTTTCGCTTTTTAAAAATAAAACCGTTTTGGTCCGCGTCGCTTCGTTGTTTCTAAACAAGAACATTTTTAAACTCTGTTTACAGTTCTGTCAATCAATACTAAATTATCGTTTTTACAGTTTAATTTTCGCTCTTTTTTTGTGAAGTTATGAGAAAACTTGTTACAATAATGTTTTCTTTTTATTTTAGCTTTATCAAAAGCTTCTATAATCTAAGTGCCGATAGAAATCAGCTAATAACCTTCCGCAGCAGGCGTCGGCTATGACAGGTGACCTCGCAGTCTGCTGGCCTTGCAACGAGCTACACTATAGCGCTATAGTTAGCTGGGGTGTTGCGGCAGCTAAATCGAATTGTAGATTAGTTGTCGGCACTAGATTTGTTTGACCGCAGGGAGTTTATAATTCCGATGTGTTCGTGGATGAAGTAATGTTTTTGCATGAGCGAAATTGTTAACTCAGTTCTAGAATTCTGGGATTTTTCACGCTTCGTTGCTTTTTGCATTTCATTTTAATGCAAAATACAAATAAAACGATGCACTGCGTGGTGTCGTGGTGCTATTGAGATGACGAATGCCATAAAGAGTTGATAGAATAAGAAGAAATACCTGTCCAACCCTTAATAAATTAAAATAGCGGATAATGATGATCAAACATTATGACATTACAGAAAAGAGCTTTTAAGCTTTTGAAAGCAATGATCCTAACATTTTACATATACTTATTTAAACCTTTTTCTTTGTTTACGTTCCAGCAAAATATTTGCCAAACAAGTCTACTTACGGATTGCGCCTACGTCCCTTTTGTAAACAAACGTCGTTGATAAGGGAAAAAAGTAAACACGACGTGTTTATTTACTCAGGACAGAATCGGGCTTACACTGTACTTAAATACTCAAATTGTGTCTTTTTCTGTATCTCCCAAAATAGACTAATTAGGTGACCCATATTTCTATACGTATAAATGTGGTCGGTACCTTGTACCCTTGACCGTCGATACGAAAGAGATCAACATAATATAAGTTCTATTTATAGATCTTTACATCGTAAATCCAATGCGTATTCAAGGTTTCCCGAGCCAGTACAACACGACTATTGCCTAAAATCTTAAGGGTTTCATAACACGACGAAAGTAAAGAGGTGCTTATACTCACAGCCTCCTTGGTTTGACATCTTGAGTTCGATCTTACAAAGTATTTGGGTCGGATTGGATCCATTACGAAATTCTCGGCATGAGATTTTTGCACGGTACATGGTATTTCGAGGGGTTCGATCCTTATCGCATGAGACTTAGATAGAAGATAGCTGGCTAAATATCTGTGTACCTAGGTACTCTGTTATTATGCAAAGGTGTTCCAGATAAATGTGCATTTCCACAATAAGGTGTGCTAGGCTAAGTTGCAATGGATCCATCCACCAATCATATTGCTCGGTCCACATAGCATAGCACTGGTGAATATGTGGGTTTAACTAAGCTACGTTTTTTATAGAATATGATGCAGTACTACTGCGGCTGCTAGGTAATGGCTGCGTCTTATAGAATAAGCCTGTTCATACATCACATACCTCGCACAGCTACCTAGAAGTTGTGAATCTTCATAGCACATCTTACTCCCACCGCTACTTAGCTTAGCATTAGTGGAAAGAGTTGAAACAGTTACATGTTTTCGTAGCTTAGCTTTCGTATCATCGCAGCACAGCTACATAGCACATCTTGTGTGGATGAGCACCCTAGGACCTCGTATATAGCAGATATTGTAACATAATCTGTGTCTATATTATGTGTTCATATGCCTGCCTGCCTTGCGGACTGCGGTGTAAGAACCTTGTGTTCACAGATATGGTCCGGTTCCTATTCATACGAACATGACTTGTACGTGTTAATGGCTAAATTGTTCGCACCATATGGCTGGACAGCGCTGTTTATATGCGGTATAAACAGCATCAGAGGATTTGTTTAGATTTATTTTTACATTTTATTTTAAACTTTAGAAAAACTTTAAAAGAATATGAATAGAGATTAATGACTAAATGTTTGTCGGTATGAGGGACACGGTGTTGGTATGGTTCCTCGATAGGTAGTAAAAAGGAAGATATCTTTAACCAGACAGGGTCATGCCTGGTCATCTGGTGGACTTTCTCCCGGAGGTTCAATCCCAGAATTTTCTAAACACATTCTCCTAATGTCGTATAGAGATTTCATAGTTCTTCTGTTGCTGCATAGATGGCGTTGCTAGTCTTCTTTTTGTTGACGAATGACTTTATATTCGCCACAAACGCTAATAAATTTAGATGCCAGAACCCGACACACTACAGTTGCAAACACCTAAATAAGGCAGTGGCAGGAGAATCATGACGAGGAGGATATAAACTTAATTTCAGAAAACAAATATGTAGTAACATAAATTATCCAAATTGTCTGCGTCCCATTAATTAATTTTCAGTTGTAAAACAACGATATACTTATTGGTAACTGTATATCTTCTATACTATAATAAATCTGTAGAAGGGTCAATTCTGTACATTGAAAAAATAAATAGCGGGGGGTGTTGCTGGATCGATACCAAACCCAAATATATGATTAAAAAAATTTTTGTCTGTCTGTCTTTTTGTGCAGGCATCACGTGAAAACTAACGGTTCGATTTCGATGAAACTTGGTATAATTATTCCTTATTATCCTGGGCATAACATAGGATACTTTTACCACGCGAAGACCGACATCCGCGCGGACGGAGTCGCGGGCGGAAGCTAGTATTTAATAATTAGCTATTTCCCGCCAGATTGTTGGATAAAATAATCATGTGACCGCGGAATATTTAAATAACTGTTCCGTGAATAAGCCATGGAATTAATAATGTTGATATCTATTTATTGCCCAACGACTAAACTACCAGTGTACTACCAAAAAGTCAGATACGCTGAAGTCCCATGTAATGGTGGCGAGCCTTTTCCCTTCAACTAATACATCGGGTAGCATCAACTAAGGACTTCTAGATGGAAAAACCCAAGAACACTGTGGAGGAACAAACCTGGGAAGCGAACCCAAGACGTCATGTTCAGCACTAGGCCTAAGAGCCCGTTTGATTTAATTTACTGTACATATTTTGGTCAGTTTGTTAACATCTAACAATGAACCACCATTTGTCGGTAACGATATTTCCACGGATTATTCCGTTCATTAATAATTTTGTCCAAAAACGTCTGAATTTCGATCGTTCCGTCACTCTTTAGACCGTAGTATAATCACTGTGTAGATTGAGAATATTATGTTAGACTATCCATAACTAATTACAATTTTAACTAAGTACAATCAGAGAATTAACTTCAATCACAGACTGTCAGTGATGTTTGACATGACACTGATCAATAATTAATTCAGTCATTAAACCTCATAATTTAGACAATTAGTATCATGTAAGGTGTATGTGGGGAATTGTGGAGCACATTTCAGGTGTAAAGAGCTGCCCACGTTACGTGCCATAATTCTTGCACGCACGCCTGTTATGGCTGAGGTGATAAGATTACACTCGCCCTTTCCATCAAATGAGTCCTCCCACCCAGGGCAGAGCGGGAGGCACTGTCAGACTAAAATCCACGGTGTGCTTCAATAGCCCTATACGTTCCGGGGTCACGGTAATTCGTACAGTCCCGCGACCAAATCCCGCAACCATAGACTAACATATACGAAAACTGTGCAGTTCTGGAAATATTACATACATACGGGTCGAATTGATAACCTCTTCATTTTTTTTAAGTCGGTTAAAAATACCTTGGAATACACTGAGAGATAGAATTTCCTCCTACTATTTATTGCACACGGCAACACAAGTGCCAATAGACAACCTGGCAACACTATGTCAAGATATTTCAAGGGTTAATACAATATCTTCAACAGTAGATATTGGATTTCGAAAATTCTGGATTCATTTTACGGGGACTTTACGTATAGTATATCTTATTACTACAAACAATGTTTCGAGGTAGAATTTAGTCTCCGAAGTTCTGAAGGAAATTGAGCGTTGGCTACCAAAAGTTAATTAGATTTTAATAACTCACAAAATTAAATAATTGAGCTTTAGAGTTCCTAGTAGGCAACGCGGATCGCCTTTTAACGAACTACCATCCTTTACCACTATGTTGGGTTCGCAGTCACTCTGAATCACTGGTTATTAGTTTGAACTCACTGAACTGAAATATAATATATCCTTTATACACTTCGAATTAAGGATGAATAGGTTATTTTTGTTTGTGTTTTTTTTTCCAGCCTGGCGCATTACTTTGTGTAATTTACTTCATCACCACTCCTCTCAAAACGGTGAAGGAAAACATCGTTAAGAAACCGGCATGTCCTACAACTAAAAATTCGAAGACATGTGACATCTACCAACCATTATACGTGATGGATTATGGCCCACTCCCTCTCACAGATAGGAGGCCTGCGTCCCAGCAGTGGGAACATTAAAAGGTGATGATGATGATGATGTAATTTTTAAGCAAGCGTGCTTCACCGTCGACAACATCATCGCTAACCATCAGGCGAAATAGTGTTCAAACGCGAACCTATCATTAAATAATAAATAAAAACACTTATTTGCTTTTCTTAATCCGTCCCAGATTAAGTCCACTCCAAACCCAATAAACGTTCGATCATAGCGACATTTAGCGACCCATTTGTTGCAAAAGTTCAAACCAGAGAGAAAAAAAAGAATAAATGGAGAAGTTCCAAGGCGAGGCGGCGCGGGCGTCCTCAATCGAACGTCGAGTTCGCTTCCGGAGGAGCCTACTTCCGCTCCCACGCCGTTTCCGGTTTACTTGTATAACATAGAAGCTATGTTGAATTAACTTAACATTGTATAAGTAATAAGTGTTTTATTTACTTGACAATTTTCTTTTGTCGATTTGAAAATTGATTGTATCAGCTTGTCATTTCGGTTTAAGGGCTGATAATGGCCTTTACTTATAGATATAGGATCTTATGATTATTCCTTTACCTCTTAAATGCCATTCGATAAAAGCGAAAATGACATAATAGAACTCGTTTCCCCATCCTCAATTCTGAACTAAATGTGTGAAATGTATTAAGAAATCTACGGTACCAGCGAGTCGAATTCAAATGTATCTGTATAATCCCAGATACTTAATACACCAACGATATAACATCTTAGTCAAAAGTAAGTTTTCAGTAATTCGGCCTTCCCAAATCCTTCAAAGTTGACTCGACTCCACGCCCTCTTTTAGTCCTAAGTTCCGAACGTATCTGTCCTACCCAAGGGCGTTGGAAGGTCAAGCGTGACTCGGATACTGAATGGCACTTTCACAATTAAGTTTCAACCTCAACTCTTCTACGATAAAGATGACTTCTCTTAAATAGTGGTTAATTTTCTGTAGCATGAAAGCTTCCAATGTCTATAGACCTACCGAGGCCCCAGCATGAATTCTACGTATTTAATCGTACAGCGTACTTGAAGTGTTACGACATTAATGAAAAAGTACCTCTACTAACAAAGAACTAATTTTATCCATCAAATTAACATCAAAGTCCCGGTTTACGTTACGTTACAAAAACGTGAAAACTCGTGAATTCGTGCTATGGCCTCCGGTATGGCGTACGTCGAGTCTAGATTTGTATTTAAGCTAAGGATATGTGTAAACATGGGTAACGATATTGTCTAAGAATGGAGAAAGTTGAATTCATTATTGAAATTAAAAAAATCCCAAGGGACTTATCGATACGCATGAGACGGTATGTCGTTTCAAAGTCGGCCAGTCACAAAGAACTTTAGACATGGGTCTTCATCGATATTGTCTGAGAATTGAGTGTGGTGACAATTTGACATAACAGCAGGTACCTGATACATTATAACATCTAGATCAGCGAGTCCCAAAGGGTTGGTAGCTACAGTGTAGTCCATCTACATTATATCAACCAACCGTTTTTCCAAGCTACATTTAGTCAGTTATGTGAAAGTCCTATGTTTTCAGGACGACCGCATTATCATCGAGTGGTCTGCTGCTAAGATATACCCATCGGAAAAACCCAGAAACGCTATGCCCGACTTTTATGTTTTAACAAACTGTAACAATAACATATTATAATATTAACAAAATATTTTAAGACATTAATTAGTAAGCACGGATTTTCATGCCGGTTCTTCTCGATGGAAACGATCCCCAAACTGTGGACCCATTTGTTAACGTTTTATCAGAGCCCATTGAAGCCTATGTAAAATATGTTGATTTGAATTTTAATCATAGAACTCTAGTAGTACTAACTTATCGCTTAAAACCAGCAAAACGAAAAATATGGAGAAAATTGTGGTTATTTGTAGAAAGGTTGACACCAACGAATAATAAGATAATGCCGAGTTGATTGATTGAGTTTCATAAGCTCGTGACAAACAAGTTATTTTGAACTAAATAGGTCGGACTTATTTTTATCTTTGAAATAAAATCACTGCTAATTTTAGTCTGTAAAATTCCAGAATATAACAACTTCTAGAACTAACGCTAAAGTTGTTAAATCTTTAAAGAAGTTGAGACATTTTTAAAACACTGGAGAAAAACTTAGAAAAAAAGTTGAAATGACAATATCCCTTACGGAGGTGCTATTAAAAACTTTTTTAATTTCTTTAATGGCGGTAATGATATAAAATTATAATAACTTTTGTGGTAAGGCTTCATCCACGGTGTTGACAACACTATCAAATTGCTAGTGGGCGGTGACGTCGGAAACTAGAAAACTTCATCTCTTTGATGTGTATCTAATTAAACACCTTTAAATAGCGTCCTGCCTGGTTAAGTTTCTTCAAGGTTGTTTTAAAGCTTCCCTGATAGATCCTGTTCTAGTTACAACGGGATTCTTCTCTTTTTAGCCATGTCCAGATTCTATAAAACAAAAAAAAAAACGGAAATAACACTACTAGAAAAGTCCTAAGAAGTCCTAATGAGCCTGACACTTCCTTCCACTCCAGCCGTCCACAGGGAGTAGTAATTAGGCGACAAAAAATAAAATGGTGTTACTGTTTCAAATCACACCAGTTCCCTTGCCTTTACTTCCTTACAAGGGGCAGTGAAACAATAATAGGCTGAACTATTGATCCCAGGACAAAGGCATCTCTGAAATTGAATATATGTCTACCTTAAAGTCAGAGCTTAAACCTCGGCCTCTATCTCATGTCTTGTGGATATTGTAGCCAGCAGGGGCACACACATAATCTTATTGCTTCAATATTCATGGCGAGGAAACGGCCAAAGTGTATGGAAAGCAATTTGCAAGGTTTAGCTGATCGATTGGATTTGTATTCGTTGATGAGATGAAAATTAGAAGATAGTACAAGACGCCTGGAGAATGTTACACGGCTCAATGTGAAGGTTTCGTACATTCAGTTTGATTACTGAAAAGATCTAAAAGTTATTATTATAAAGCGCCATGTGCAACTGTCAGTGAGCAGATTTCTAAAAGTTATTCTGGGTAAGCTCACTCTACCGTAGACTTTCTCTCTGTCACCTCTACTTTAAAGACAAACCCATGTCAAATTATAAAAGCTACAGATAATGCCGCACATTCAGTTTCCACATAAACACTCCACGTATTTAATTTTACGTACTTACAATATTTTCTAACCTACCATTTTTTCCGCTTCCAGAGAAGGGTATGTACCTCGGCTCGCCGTGCGAGTTCAGCTGCAACCCCAAGCTCATGCACGTGTACTGCGACCCCACCACCGCCTCCTGCCAGTGTGACCCCAAGCACCCTGTCTCCGTCGGCGTGGCCCAGGGATGTGCTAAAGGTAAGCTGTCTGTTAACATCCCGGACCTTGTCTTGATAGTTCCTATTTACATGGTACGACAACAATATCCCATCTTTTTAACTAATAATGTGGTAACCAAAAAATGTTATCATGCAGTAACGCCCAAATATGAATTTGTCTTAATGATCATTAAAAAGCAATGCGAATTAATGAAGCACGATTAATTGGTTTGGCTATCTAGGACTGAAAATAATTATTTTACAGGTTTAATGTTACAAGTTCGTGATTATACAAGAAAATCAAACACAATAGTTTAAACGGTTATCTTTTCACAAATTCACATGGTTCACTGTCGATTTCTTTTTGTATAAAACTATTACCTTGTCCGCAAGGTTACAAATAAAACGGTATTAGCATACAATTGACATCTTTAAACTCACGTTATTATTGCGCTGAACTTCAAAATTCTCGAATATTATTAGTAAGAATTGAACATGTGACGTTCCATCGACCTTAAATAAACACAATAGCATCATTCATACATCATTTATATATCACACAGAAAATTATACTCGTAACAAAAGCCATTTTGACATTTGACATCACGTTTCTAAACAAATCTTGGTAGTTAGAGGCACGTGTGTCTTTAGAACTGAAACCTTAAAATTATACACAGTTGGAACAAAATTGTTCCAAAGCTTCGTATGCCTTCAATACTCAACCCTCAAGGTCCCCCTTTTATCCCTTTTGGAGCAAGTTTCGTTGTTCGAAACTTGGGTGAACAAGTGACAGAGTAAGTTATAAGTACAAGTATATCATGTTTTGTTGGATGCCGACGGCAAATACCGTGTTTTGTTGTATTAAATATCGAGTATTTGTTTTTGTTTGGCTTCTTGTAAAAGAGTTATGGGGAAGTTCAAGTAATGGTTGTAATGGATCCCTGATTAATTAAGTAGTTAGTCTCAATCGCAATGCTTTCGGGAATTTATTAAGAAAGGAAATTAAACACATAGAAACACGGCTTTCTCGAAGGGGTATACAAAGGTATCGCTATGTAGGATATAACGAGTGGGTCCTATGTCTCTCTACCGTGAATCGTTTTCCTCACCAAAACCTTGTGCAGAAATCACTAAGCCTTATCCCCGAAACAGTAGGCTGCAAAAAACTTACAATTTCTTTATTTCCACCTTCCAGCTAAGAAATTGGGTGAGCAGTGCTTTTACCGGGAAACATGCAAGGCGTTCGACACACACGCGTCGTGCGTGCAGGTCAACCACAACGCGTACTGCCAGTGCGACTCCGGGTACCATCAGACCAGCCACACCAGGCCGACCTCGAGGGTCTTCTGCACCGAAGGTAGTCGTTTGTTGTTTGTTTAGATGTTCCCTTGTAACGGCAGGCTAATGAAATGCTATCAAATACGTAGTGTGATAACCACGAGCTTTTCAACTTCAGCAACAGCTCTCAACAAACCGTGTCATATGATGTGTCTGTTTCCAGACCTGGTGTTGCTGACGGCCGACATGCCGACGCTGCTGGGCGTGGCGTCGGGCATCTTCGTGCTGGCCGGCCTGCTGTGCATGGTGCTGCACCTATACACCAAGGCGCGCTACCACCCCACACACCTGGCTGACGCGAGGCTCACGCCGCCTTGTCTCTACTCGCTTAATGACACAGGTCAGACTTCACTCTATTGCAACCAATCTAGTTCTTTTAAAGCTTGAACATTCTAATTCTAAGAGTGATAATACAAAAAATCACAGACTGGCTGCGATCACGGATTTATCAGTACCTCAGGATCTTTATGTCAATATCTGATCTCAGAAACCCAGTCTGATTTGATCTGGCTGTACTACCAGTACAGCCTGCAACACCAGTTACATTAAACTTTAGTAAAATAAACGAAAATTCAATGTGTACATTATTCTTGATGTCCACCGAGCTAACCGGCTATCCTTCACCATCCATGCAAGACAGTACTGATTGACAATGTTTGTATCGGTTTCCACCAAGAAGACAGACACGAAATGGAGTGGACATGTGCGAGGATCAATCAATCGTATTATTTGATGTCCTTATTGCGTCTTCTGTGATCGATCGAATCGCACTTCTTCACTCCACTCCGCTTTTCTGTTTTCTGGAAACTGATTCATATGCCATTTGAGCAAGTTCGTTGCTATAAGCTATTTTGTATGCACTGTGGGCTAGTATGTCATGTATGTGATGCACCGGGCACGTCTGTTGGCAGGTGGCACGCTGAGCGCGACGCGCGCGTCGTCCCGCGCGTCGTCCCGCTCGGGCTGCACGAGCGGCACGCTGGAGCCGGAGAGCGCGGGCTCGCGGCGCGCGTCGCGGCGCGGCGGCGTGCCGGTGTCGGCGTCGCGCGCAGGTGCGGCGCGCACCGCGGCCATCTTGCTAATCTCGCGCCACCTGAAGGCCGTAAGGCGGGACGGCGGCGCGCACCCGCCTAAGTGCGCCGCCAAAGGTGATCTGGATAATGTATGCGGCGCGCTCCCATCATCTGCACGTCTCGGTGTCCGGCCGCGCGCCTCCCGCGCCCAGCCGCAATGCAAGCCTGCTCCGCTGCAGAGGGACCTGAACCACTCACATTTTCAAACTACATTATACGCACAGATTGAACCATCGGAAGAAACAGCGAGAGAAAATTTGATCTTTATCTGATGTTTTTTCATCAATGAACACTCCCAAAAAGATTGATAACCCTTGAGCCGGTTTCAGTTCGACAGTATCCTAACCGAGACGTGCTGTCCACAGTCCAAATCACAGTTAATGCCAGCAAACATATTGAATCACAGATCTTTGTATGTGTCCACGTATTCCCTCAGTACAGTAGCGAGCGGAGCAGGCTGCGCATTGAGGAGGGGTGGCGGGCGCATGAGAGGTGGTCGCCGGCCGTGTCCGTTAGATGTTGCGTCTCGGTGTTAGCGACCAGGACTGACTCCAGTCTGCGACTGATCCACCACTATACCGCCGGATATGCTGAATACTTCCCGTTTATCTTCTCAACAGAACTGCCTACGTTTTTCCTGACTGTTTTCGGTCACATCAATCAACGAGAACAAGAAATATGACTACACATTTAAATATTTATCGGGATGCCTATTCCCGTATTTTTTTAATAACGTGTCATGGTCATGAATCAATCATCCGAAGACTGTTTTACAAGATTTTAAGGATCCTTTTCTCGTTGTGTATCCCTGTACGAGTGTACCGATAGATATTTGTGGCTCCCTGTTTTTGGTATGTAGGTGATTAAAGAGTACCTACCACAATCCTTTTCGATAAATCCAGAAATGTTCCACTCAAGTTTATTTATATCTTCAAATAGGAAAACTTTAACTTATTTGTAATTTTATTAACTAATTGAGTGACAATATTTTCCCGTTTACATAAGTTATGTCAGTAATGAGTTCTAATGTCCAATATTAACAACAAAAACATAATAATATTAAATATAGTTACCAAGTACACAGTAACTTTTGTATTCCCTAAAATTGGTGGATTTACAAGTAAATGAAAAAAAAGGTCATATTTATGTCTCTACGCCTTCATAAACCATTGATCCAATTGTAATCAAACTTTAAGGGGGACTCATGGGATCTGTACGCATCTCTATGTACGCATGCATAGGTCCAAAAAGTTTCGAAAAGAAACTCTACAGCATTTTCCTGTCCTTTTCCCAATAGGTAGGCCCCTCTTCTCAGCATATTCGGCACGTGACATTTCTGGCGTAAGTACAGCTTACTGTGTGTGAGGCTTTACTCGTGATTGGCTGCGCTTGATGGAAACGTGGCGCGACAGTCGCAGGATGAAGTGTTTTGGCGGCGCGAGCAAGATGGCCATGGTCCTTTCTGTCTATCTCTTTCCCACACGCCTTATTTGTATGTGCTAACGAAACTGAAGACGCAAAAATATGGGTTGAAGATGGCACTGAGTGCCAGACTTAAATGTATGTATTCTCAATTTGCTTCACACTTCACACAGTGCTGCATGGAAGTTGATCGCTTCGACGAAATCCATTTTCTAAAAAAACAATGGTTAAATGAACACAGACACTTAACTAAAATCTTTTTTTTTAATTTATCTAGCATAATTCCGCAGACACTAGTACACAACTTTTAGCCTCTTGAACTCAATCAACGAGACAACGCTCGTGGTCAAGGATCATGCAATCAAACCTGGATAGGCCACAGTTCACACGCTTCACTTAGCAGTTTACATCAAAGATCACTTCTGCGATTAACATACATGTAGTACTGTTCGCAAGCACAATCAGAGGTGGGCGAAAGCTTCAGTTTCATGGGCCCAGCTCCCCTGGCGACATCACTCTCTAATGTCGTTAATGGTAATAGAAATTTCGAAATGTATGAGGTTCTTCATACACTTTTGGTGTTTCTAAGTCGTTGATTATAGTGGAAAGTGATGTCTGCTAGGGGGCAGCACTGCTTTTTCGCTTGTCTGTCGACACCTCACTGGCTGTGCATGTAAGCGTTTGCTTTCAATCACTTATGTGTTTTGTGGAGCCCAACATAAGTACAGACTGACTACCACTCTGATTTTCTCTAAGATTGACTGATTCAGGAAATTCTACAACTAAACTACAAGTAATAGATTCCAATGGTGGCAAAGACTTAACATACAAAAATGGTTACTTATTTATATTACATTGAGTACATTGGCTATCATATGCAAGCCATCCAAAAAAACTGTAAGTAAGTAGTTATTTAAAACCCTGGTACACATTTATTTCCAAGTATTTAGATTACTCCATTAATAAATTAACCCGTATACTGGGTTGAATTGTGTTCATTATTTTCCTTCCATAAGTTTTACATTTAATGTAACCACTATAACGTAGTTAGGTACTGACTGTGGTCTCCCCATTTTTCTAAGTAGATAGGTATTTTGTTCATTGTTACACCGCTTTGCTATATCTGTTTGTACATGATTGTGTTAATTTATTAACTATGTTTAAATAAAATTAAAAATTAACATTTAAAAATCCCAGAATTTTATTTTATTCACAATTTATAACGAAGAATATAAGCTTTGACAACTCTCCACTGCTGTACATTTCTAAAACTTTTAAAAAGAAAATAACAAACGCTTCTCACAATACACATAAAAGAAAACTATAGAACATAAATCGCACGTATCACCTGTCCCCTTCAAATACAAGAAGTTCTAATTATCTCCCTTTTGCACAGGTTCGCGACGTCCAAGTCTAACCTCTGTGCAAAGCAGTTCATCATCTATCCGAAGCTACAGCGCGAGGCGGTGGGAGAGAGAAAGAGAACAGAAGGAGAGGAGACAGATGAGCATGCGCCTCGCTCAGCTGCACGACAAGATGGCGGCGGGACGAGAATTGCCGAAGCACGCACCGACGCCGTCGCCGAGGTCGCCGAACAACTCTACAGATGGACTGCTACCGTCTGTATGTGAAATTAGAGAAGTATGATCATTCCTCTTGTCCTTAGTAGTGGAGAAGACTAAAGAAGGTCAGATGATGTGTCTAATTTTACGAAGAAATTTCAAGTGTCCTTAACCTCCACACCAGTAATGAAGCATTTGAGAACGGTGTTCTTCTTAAGACTAAATTCAACCGTATACCTTTTATTTTCTTGGTTAATAATTATTAACTCGAATGAATTCGTGAAGTTAGACATTTATACACATTCACCAAAACAGTTGAAACCACAAGTCCGTATACAGCTAGACCCTTGAATTACACAACGTTCACATTTTTGCTCCCATTTAAAACGAAAATTGAGTCATTTTGTTCCTTGCACTTGACCCAGATTTCACTTAAATGTTTTTGTAGAAATACTGTGACTACTTGTTGTAATCTTATGGTAAAGATAGATTGATTCCTGAAGTGTTAAGTAGATATTCTGATAGAATGTCCTATTTAGTCCATATTTAGTTAAATTAGACAAGCTACCATATTGGAACATCGAACGATAGTCTACCCAGTCTGTTACATACCAGATCTCAGCTCTAATCAAATCAAATCAAATCAAATCGTTTATTTCAATTAGGCCAATTACAGGCACTTTTGAATTGTCAAGAGACAAAATAAAACTAGTACAAAAATAGTTATGGTGCTACAGTCCCAGTCACAAGACATAAAAACTGTGAAAGTACCGTAGGTGCTCATTCCAAAGCGTAGATCTCTATGGAGAAGAATGAGCAAGAAACTCCATGGACACTCTTTTTCAATCGCCAAAATTTTTACAAAACTTTTTTACATCATTCATCATGAGATGGTACATTATGTGAGAACGATGTGGCAAGTTAATAGTGTCCATAGTAAATATAAAAAAGACAATTCAAAAATAAAGTTATTATTAATTAAAATAGACCGGGGCAGCTAAGAGATGACCAGTCCCAACTGAAAGCGCCCGTTCACGAACATGACACATGTATCAGCACCATTAAGCTCAACCATTTTGAAGGGAACTAAATGATCCGACACACACGCCACCATCAGCGAGACTTTTGAGTGAGCATGACATATTCTCAACCGCCAGAGTCATTCAAGTCAATGAAAGACGTAGGTTTCTAGTCAAAGATAGCTCTGAAGTACATGGTACTCACACAATGCTGGCTATGACGCTATATAATACTAGATAGATACACTCTATACAATGCAAGAGATAGTTGTACATTCTTCATCCGCTCCAACAATATTATTAAAAGATGAAGGAAACCTACGACTGTCGTACTAAAATAATAAAAAATACACACAAAAAGACAAACAATAAAATATAAAGTAGGACAATAATGTCCGTTAATCAAAATAAAATAATAAAACAAATACAAACACATAAAATAAAACAAGATGACTTAATTAAGTCATAAAAAAAAACAAATAAACAATTATATGAATCCATATAACTAGTCCGGAAGAAGAAAAATACTAAAAATCTGGGAAAGAGCATGAACGCCGTCTTAACTTCAACAGAGTGACCAGCTGTTTTTATCGTCTAAATAATCGTTAATGGAATAATATGCCTTAGAACAAAGGTTGGATTTAATCTTAGATTTAAACACATTAAACGGCAAGTCTAGGAATGACGAAGGCAATTTATTATAGAATTTTATACCAAGGCCTATAAATGAGCTGTGAACCTTATGAAGCCGATGAAAAGGAACACGCGCACTCTGCGCACCAAACATCTTTATAACTTGATATTGTTTTTCATTTCCTTCCTTTTTAATCCTATATGACGTAACTTACTCGTAAATTATATTTTTGCTTCGTCCATAAAAGGACGAGTCTTTTGGTCTTTCTGAACTATCTGCAAGCAAAATAAACAAAACTCAACATCTCAAAAGTGCATAACCCTTCTTGAACAAAGAACTAACAAAACTGTTTCTTGAATTTCTCTATTGCAGTTGATCACGAATCCAGAACAACCGCTGCAAGGAGTGGACGGGCCTTGTTCCAGCTCCTCGCTTTACTGACACCAGGCCCACGGCAAGACGGCTAGGAGGTCCCTGGACTCCTTGTCGTCGGACGGCTCACCAGCTATCGCCTGGATGTAGACCGAGAGGTGTTCCGACCCTCAACACTAGGTGTGACTGAACTTTACTACCCATTAAGACGTTTAGTGTACGATCATCGAAACACCGTATGTAAATAGAACGTATGAAGTGTTTCTGAAGAACTTATTCATGAAGATAATGACCCCCATAAGAAATCCGCGTAAGGTATAATCGTAAGCCTTGATGACATCCCAGTTGTTGATATTGTAAGTAAACGCTTATTGCTTATAGTTAGAGGAGTTCCCGGTTCCGTTGATATGTTGCTTGGCGCTAGTCGCTAGGAACGGAGGTTTTACCGGGGATTGTTATCAACTCCAATTTATTTCAACTATGAGTATTAATTTGGTACGTTTGACGCACAATTGAAATCAAGATCCCATTTCCTTAAAGGCAGAAGGAAAAAGAAAGAAAGGTATTTTTTTTTAAATAAATACCATCCCAAGTGTGAAGTGAGATTTAATTTTCGATTTCAAAATTTGACTCACTTTGAAGGAACTAAAAAGTATAGATCTAGTAAATGAATGAAGCCTAAGGTTTATCTACCATCGATATTGAATCAATCAAGTGACGTATGACGGAGCCTGGAATATTCCATAAAAATAAATGTATAAGACTAGTTAATGATAGAATTGTAAAAATACAACAAAAAAGTTGTTATAAGCGCATTTATATGATTTGTATCAGTTAAATGTGAACTTTAGATTTTTAGATAAATGTACGCAATAAGTTGATGTTAAAACGATATATATTAATTTGTTAATTATTATAACATGTGAGAGGAATGAATTGATTTTGTTAATGACAGAATTTTAAGATTATTTTTGAAACATATCGTTTTATAAGTATCTATAATATTGACTGTCAGCAACGGCTATAATAATTTTTACATTATATACTTAAACTAATGTACCTGATTGTTGGTTTGATTTATAAGTAATTTTAAAGCATTTAATTTTATTTATTGAAATGATTAGCAAGAAATTAGGCTTATTAAATGTCATGGTAAAAGTTAATAATACAGTTACTAGAATCAGCCGGCGAATGTGCGGAATAGATAGAGCATGAAATGTATCGCTGGACAAAGTTGTTATATTTTATACTAACATTTAAAAAGTGGCGTTTGTAAGATTGCACTATTGCATAGTAACTGTGTTATTGAGTTTTATGGCAAACATGTAGATTTAAGGTAATATAGGTTTGGAGTGGTTGCGATGTGGCTCCGGCCAGGCCTTATAGTTCAGGAAACTGGAACACGGACGTGTGTGGTGATTGATGATGCATAGTAACAAAACATTTTGTACTCGTAATGTAAATAATTAGTTCGAAAATAGTTACTTTAGTGTTCGCTTGCTGAAGTTGGTTGTCTGCCACTGTCTGCTTCTAATGTGGAATATTTCATCATATAAATAATTAGGGATAACTGAACTATATTATGGAATATAAAGCCCTCATAGCAATAGGTAATATTACCTGCTACTAATTAATTGATCTTGACGTCGTTCTACACTTACAATACCGACATATTTTTCAGTCATTTGTACTTTCTTTGCCAACCATTCGGAAACAATTAATTTCGTGTTATCCCATAGCCTGTCTTGTTCTATCAAGTCCCCAATATTCGTCTTAACTATTTTCTGACTTTTGTGTACAATATTCAGTATCTACTCATGCTTAAGACATGATATGCACCTACTTCGTCATGTTAATAGAAATTAAGATTCTGATCTTCCTGAGTCCTGACTGTAAATCCCATGTGATAGTCGGGTGAATCTTTTGAATTCTTTGATGGACTCTATAGCATCTCTTCTAATTATAGAAACGAAATATTATGATTAGATAGGATAATGAATCTAATTATTCCTGTGATAAGTTATTTTTTCAATAGCCATAATGTATTTAGGAGATTGTCGCAAGACTGCCCATTTGCAAGTGAATTCTTTTAGGAATTTTTCGTGAAAAGCAGACAGTGAAAGATAAGTTCAATGAAATTCGATCAAATTATGTAATCGTGATAATAAATTGTAGTCATTTAACGAGTATCCCGTTGTTTTGTAATAGCACAAATTGATCGCGGCTCTAATAACAAACTACTATGGATTCGTCGGGTATGTTGTGTTATCGCTGTTTGCATTGCCAAAATAAAAATGTCAACTGAAATGTTGTGCTTTTATTTAGTTTGAGACGAAAATAACGAAGGATTTATCAGTACGACAGTTAATTAATGACCAGACATCGGAAAATAACGTCCGGAATTATTTTAGACTTCCGAAATAAAGCTGGTAGATTAGAGGGAGAAATTATGTAAGTACCTACTTTTATTATTCTTGGATTCTTGGGTTTTGATAAATAAACCGATGTACCGATTCCGAACTCTGTTGTAAAGTCATCAATAAAATTCGGAATAGGTACAGTTTATTTTTTGTTTAATTCTGATTAATTTCTGATGGTATACCTACCAACTTGGAGTGGTTGTTACTTACATTTAGTACTAATCATAAAGATAAGGTAGTTAGTTATTCAAGCTCTTGTTTATCGGACACCGATTCATCAACTTTGAAATAGGAATGTAAGTTGTAGGTGCGTTTCAAACCTTTAATACCATAGACATAATTAAGATGTTTTTTTTTTAATTTCTTCCGCAAACGAACCAAGAAAGGCTTCACCCCTCAACACATAATTGGCTTCATCCAAAGTCAGAAGGGTTACGTCAGTCAGTGATGATGACGCGCCTCGCCCTTGCGAGGACTAAGCCCTTACACATTGGCACGTATTCAATATCCGTAATCAATAATTCTGTAGCAAAGACATTTTGTTTGCAATAAATAGTGTTTTATTTTTAGGGCCTGGAATATGTAGTATTTCAGCCTCTAAAACTTCCAACATGAACAGTTGATTTTTTCTTGACTATATTTGCAAAAACTATACAAAAAAAGTACCTAATACTGGAAAAAAAGCCATAGACCAGGACCTAGCCATATTCCCCAATTACATACTTACTTGGAATTACACTTTTCAACATGGAAAGACTGCCTATCTGATCTGTTCAACCCAGTATTTCCTGATAGCTTTAACCTTCAAGTCTTTAAGTCAACAGCGAATATGTAACTTCTAGTAATGGTCAAACGCAACTCTATAGCTAAATTAGAAAAAAGTTTCTCATTAGACTGCTTTAACCAGGCTTTCGGGCTTGTGACTACACCAGTAACGACTGCCAAAGGTCTATAAATAAAACAACGGAACCTGTGGCTGAGCGAGGTTTTCAAGACACAGAGAAATCTCAAATTTTGTAAGTAAATGGTTGCTCATCCGTGAACCTCATCGGCAAGATTAACCTTCAACGCGTGAGATATTTTACCACGAGCTCCTCAGTAATGATTCACAGTTCAATAACATTTCTGGACGTCTGTTCGAACAAAACGCGGAAATAGCGAGAAAATAAACAACTTTGCTGCTATTTCCGTGACCGTTCTTGTTGTAATTACTCATTTGTATTAAAATATCGTGAAATTCACCTTCAGAGCTTATCGGGTGGCTCACTGTATCAGCTGCGATCTTTGTAACGTTGATGATTACCATTCGGTAGATATTATAGCCACTCGTTTGATATTACTATATAACTTCATATCAAGGATTAGCCCTGGAGAATATTATAGAGGCATAGCTCCCTCTTCGTATAAAACAATGCGTCCAGTATTGCAGCTATCCAGTTATTATTACATATAGGCTATTTAAAGAAATTGTATAGCATTAGTCATTTTGTTTTAATTCTTAGTGGATAAACAGAATGTTCGAGGGCTGATAACAATACAAACAAATATTTTGAATGACTCTTGATTGAATCAGTAATGAGTGACTTACAAAACTCTGTCGTCATTCACAGAAAGTAACTAGGTAACCGGGGACTCTCCGTGAACATCTAACCAAAAAGGTGTTGTCAAACTAAAAACGGTTGGGTTAACAGTCTGCGAAAAACAGACATAGTTGGCGGGAGTTGGAAATCAGTATCTTACATTTTTATTTTGAATTCATTTTCAAGTATTTTATTGATTATTCTGGTTTATAATCGTATCATCAAACATACAATGCGGTATGAAAACTAGGACAAGGTAATTACGAGTAAGACTAATCCGTGCTCGAAGTACCTAATACAATACTTCTCAGTGTCTATTTACCTCGTATTTGCCAGCAATTAATACACGTAACAGTAGGTATGTTTTCTTCACGCGTTAGAAGTCATCTGAGACAAACGGGATATGGTAGCTTCCGCTACACTCAGTGTTATAATGGACGATGTCAGGTCATCGACATTGGGTGACTCGCAAGCGTGACCGGCTGACCACACAACACTCAGGTGTCATCATTCTGAGACCATATCACAATCAAACGAACTTTACGCAAATTAGGCTAGAAATCCGTATTTTTTTCTTTTAATTCGTTGTTTTTACATAAAATACTTGCCAAGAATAATAATTGCCAGGAAGAATTGACGATAACCTAGAAAGGTTAATAGTCACTCGCAAGGTGGAAGGCAAAAGACCACGTGGTAGAAGCCCGACACGTTGGATTGACCAGATCAGCACCACTCTCGACACAACAGTCCACGAAGCTCTGCACTCGGCGGCAGATCGGGACAGATGGTGTTGAGTAGTGCGCAACAAACTGCTGCAGCAAAGAGGTGGTCATGACCCTCAGCATTGAGGAAAACGAGCCGTGGAGGACATAAAATACACATAAGGCAGGCCCTCCTAAAATTAACTTATGGTGCAATGGAAACAAACTTAAGGGACATGCCGATAACGAGCATAGATTTTTTGGTAAAAGAAATATTGCTCTTCTGGCATTATCCAGGGACATCTATCTAGTAAACATAGACCTTAGTATACCAGGGGTGCATCCGAATAACTGCCGTAAGCCCGCAGAATGTGGTCGCGGAACTGTACGAATTACCGTGACCCCGGTACGTAAAGCGCTATTGAAGGACACCGTGGATTTTAGTCAGTACAAGTCTGACAGGCCCTCCTGCCCTGCCCTGGGTGGGAGGACTCATTTGATGATTTTACCACGCTAAAAAAAATGACATAAAACCACTAAGACGCAGGTTTTGCAGATTAGGTCTCGTCTAGAAGGTCGTTGCTTATCATAATACTATCTGTACTCAGTAGGAAGTGCCTCGAATATTGCTGTAGGTAAATTGAAAAGTAAAAATAGTTAGGTAATTAATCAAACCTACTTACTAGGTATATAAATACGTGTTTTAAATTGAGAAAGCCAACTCTATCTGATACATAAATATCTCTCGTAATCTTTCTGCACTATTTTTAGACGATCCGATGGTTATTATAGTTCTCAGAAATGCTATTAATAATATGCTTCTAATGCTTCCAGATGATTCCATTGGCATTATTATTTTAAACTTTTTTAAACAACTACATTCGCTGGTATACAGGATTTTGCTAAATAGCAGACGGACGTCATCAGAAACTGAATGAGTGTATTTTGGTACCTTCCCGATAGTTTCTCTCAAAATACGGGTAGTTAGCCAATGATTGAAGATTACCTTGGATCCTGATCGTGACCACTGGGAAAGAACCGGCTGGCTACTGAGCAAGGTCCATATTTTGATTGCCTAATAAATGTGGTTTTGTTTGGTTTGAGTATTTCCTGTCTAAAATCCGGTCAGGCGACGTCACGCGTCCTCTGGCTGTAAGCGTACACGTGTGGGGTGAAACATTCGATTCCCTATGGCAATAAAATTGTAGTGCGTTGATCACATATGATAGCTCACTGAAGTTTGAAAATAAATAAAGCTGGCGTAACGTAATATACCCACGAAGTATCAGAAAAATTAATAGACTATGAAAACCTTGAGTATTCTACTCAAGGTTTTCGACTCGACCTTGTTGCTAAAATATGCATGATACTATAATATTTATGACAATATTAATTATATCTGCTCACAACAATAACATTTATGCTTGTGAGTCGTATAGGCGTATAAGCTGTGACTAAAAGATATGTAGTATTTGTACAGACACCAGCACATCAACCTACCTCAATTTGTCATATTTCTTTTCCTTAACCTTACCACAATATCGGTAGGTTAATGTTCGATTGGTAAAATTTGACAGATTCGGGTAGTAGGTTGATTAAACTTTCATTGGTTAGGTACAACATCAAATTCAGTGTTTTAATTGCATTACTTAATTTAAAAAAAAAAATCGGACTACAAAATCCATATAGTGTTAGTAATTATGAGGCCTCTTACAGTCCACTAGCGCCGCCAATCGAAAAAATGTCATAACTCGTAAATAGAATCAAAAATACAAAATGTGGTCTAATACTGTAGAAAAGGCAATAACGTAATTTTATAACACATTGTCAACACTTGAAATATAGCTGTTTAGCTAAATCGTGCATTTGTAACAAAAACGCGTTTATGTTTAGAATGCACGATTTAGCTAAACAGCTATATTTCAAGTGTTGACAATGTGTTATAAAATTACGTTATTGCCTTTTCTACAGTAATAATAGACCACATTTTGTATTTTTGATTCTATTTACGAGTTATGACATTTTTTCGATTGGCGGCGCTAGTGGACTGTAAGAGGCCTCATAAGCATTAAAACAATATCATTAATAATATATAATATTCTTATTAATCACTATTAATATTACCTACATTAAAATTCTCACTTGTATAACCTTACATATAACCTCTAATTTCCATGCTGTATATCAGTCATTCAATACGACAGTTCGCTTGCATTCCTATATCAATTTTTATTAAACCATATGCACTACAGATCCATATTTCTTATTTTCATACAGTCAAATTACGAAAATAATTAAAACTTGTAAATATTTGACAGGTATTTGCGACGTTGCCAACTTTCTGGCACCTGAAGGGTTCCGTACCATTTACTATAACCGATGCTCCGGTTAATCGACCTTTTTTTTCATTAAGTACCTAGGTAGGTACTCTCATTTCCACTAAATAAAAAGTAGGTTTGGGTAATGACACCTACGTACCTACTTCATTAAGAGATCACGAAACGAATCGAAATCAAAAAACAAATCACGAGATCATTGACTTGTCTGTGATCATTGATTGACTCAAAGAAGCACGAAGCAACGTCTCCTTCATTGATTGTTCATTCATATACTCGTAGTAAGTAGGTATACCTATCTTAACGAAACCTACTGTTGATTAATGTTACCACAGATCCTTGGCTATCACTATTACCTTTTTTTATCGTGGTAAAATCATCAAACGAGTCCTCCCACCCAGGGCAGAGCGGGAGGGACTGTCAGTGTCCTTCAATAGCCCTTTGCGTTCCGGGGTCACGGTAATTCGTACTATGTACAAGTTGTGTAAAAGAATTACGAGTTTAGTGTAACTAGTTTGTGTACCTATCGATCGTCATGCGATACGCAGTGTTTCAGTTTTATCTGTCATGATAATTCTGGAGTAGCTATTTCGGTCGGCATTTATTTTGGCCCCGAACATTGCTTGACCGTTTGCATCATACCTGTTAGCTAGATATTTTTAATAAAGACACGATTAGTTATAAGGTGGCCAGAGTCCAAAGGGTAGCCGCTGCTACATACTTGTATATTCATCTCTTGAATATATTTAATTTTGAAGTAATGACGACGTGACGATACTGTGATCAGAATATTTACTGGCAGTGCTATGTGAAGTGTAGGTAACATAAAAAAGACAGAAGTGAATTTCAATCATTTATTGGAGACACTGTACTGTAGTTGAATACTGCAATATCAGTAAAAGCTTGCTGTATAGTTTGTTGGAATGTTTAGTCGACCTCCTCGATGGTAGGTCCGGCACCGCCACCGGGGGCCGCGCCGCCCGCGCCGGGGGCGCCGCCGGGGAAGCCGGGCATACCTCCGGGCATACCGCCGGGCATGCCACCTGCTCCCTGGTACATCTTGGTGATGATCGGGTTGCAGATACCTTCCAGTTCCTTTTGCTTGTGCTCGTATTCTTCCTTGTCAGCCAGCTGATTAGAATCCAGCCATTTGATGGTGTCGTTGCACTTGTCCAGGATGGTCTGTTTGTCAGAGTCGGAGATTTTGTCCTTAAGCTTCTCGTCTTCCATGGTGGACTTCATGTTGAAGCAGTAAGATTCCAGAGCGTTCTTTGCCTGGATGGTCTCCTTCTGCTTCTCGTCTTCGGTCCTGTATTTCTCGGCCTCGTTGACCATGCGCTCGATCTCCTCCTTTGAAAGACGGCCCTTGTCGTTGGTGATAGTGATCTTGTTCTCCTTGTTGGTCGACTTCTCAACAGCAGACACGTTAAGAATGCCGTTAGCGTCGATGTCAAAGGTGACTTCGATCTGGGGCACGCCACGCGGCGCGGGAGGGATGCCGGTCAGCTCGAACTTTCCAAGGAGGTTGTTATCCTTGGTCATGGCGCGCTCGCCCTCGAACACCTGGATAAGTACTCCAGGCTGGTTGTCCGAGTAGGTGGTGAATGTTTGGGTCTGCTTAGTCGGGATGGTCGTGTTCCTCTTGATGAGGGTGGTCATGACACCGCCGGCAGTTTCGATACCGAGCGACAACGGGGTCACATCGAGCAGCAGCAGATCCTGTACCTCCTCAGACTTGTCACCATGCAAGATGGCGGCCTGGACGGCGGCACCGTAAGCTACGGCCTCGTCGGGGTTGATGGATTTGTTAAGCTCCTTACCATTGAAGAAGTCTTGAAGGAGCTTCTGCACTTTGGGAATACGAGTAGAACCACCTACAAGTACGATGTCATGGATTTGAGATTTGTCCATCTTCGCGTCACGAAGCGACTTCTCCACAGGCTCCATGGTGGATCTGAACAGATCGGCGTTCAGCTCCTCGAAACGAGCCCTGGTGATAGAGGTGTAGAAGTCAATACCCTCGAACAGAGAGTCAATTTCAATGCTAGCCTGTGTGGACGAGGAGAGAGTTCTCTTCGCCCTTTCGCAAGCAGTGCGCAATCGCCGAAGGGCCCTCTTGTTGGTAGCGAGGTCCTTCTTGTACTTCCTCTTGAACTCCTGCACAAAGTGGTTCACCATACGATTGTCAAAGTCCTCTCCTCCCAAATGCGTATCACCGGCAGTGGACTTTACTTCGAAGATACCATCCTCGATGGTCAGGATAGACACGTCGAAGGTACCACCACCGAGATCGAAAATCAAAACGTTACGTTCTCCACTACCCTTCTTGTCAAGACCGTACGCAATCGCAGCAGCAGTCGGTTCATTGATGATACGGAGAACGTTCAAGCCAGAGATGGTACCTGCATCTTTTGTGGCTTGCCTCTGTGAGTCATTGAAGTACGCTGGAACCGTAATTACTGCATTCTGCACCGTTTTGCCGAGGTAGGCCTCGGCTGTTTCCTTCATTTTTGTGAGCACCATTGAGCTAACTTCCTCAGGGAAGAAGGTTTTGTCTTCACCTTTGTACGAGACCTTGATCTTTGGTTTGCCACCGTCACTGACTACCTCGAAGGGCCAGTGCTTCATGTCGGCTTGTACAGTGGCATCTTCGAATTTGCGGCCGATGAGACGTTTGGCATCTGTAACAAGCACGAAATTGTTGAAGATACTATTTAACACAAGTGTGTCCTACACTTTAGAAAATATTTCTCAGAATACTTTTATCATTCAATATGTTCAGAGACTCTAGTCTAGTATATTGGATATCATCATGAAAATGCAAAAAATATGAAGTAAAGAGCAATCCTTACATATCCCCAAGACATTATACACATACTGTGTCCGTTTTTATCTGACCTTGGCTTCCACAAGTTGACTTTTCTCGACTTTACCTACACACGAGTTAGGATGACTCATCAAAATTCTTAGTAAAATAGATTTTTGTCTATAAACATGACAAATTAATTTCTCAAACTCTCATGTGGAAGGTTAGTCATCGATCGTGAATTTATGATCATAGCTGTATAGTGACTCATTTATTACGCCTACAATTTCCTATTGTCGTTTTATATGTTGGCTGTTATAATAGTCCAGTAACGCCTACAGAGTAAACTTCATTACTATTGACCGAAGTTTCTTTGTTCACATTAGTTGAACTGGATACCTAGTTACGCCCGTGACGTCATGCGTAGTTGAATGAACTAGGTCCTAAGCATCGATCGCGCGACCCATTTCCTGCAACTAGGATGCCATCAACTGGCCGGTAAATAACCGGGCCGGTGTAGGTACCGTGAGGGCCAGTCACATGCGGTTCACGTGTTGCTTAAAGAACGATTACGTTATCGCTTCATATGGTAAACTTAAATTGACAATTTCTATGGTTTTGTTATCAGCCGGAATGCTTTCCTGTTAGCGACCAGATAAATACGTGGGTATACGAAACTTAAACTGAATGCCTACAGCCCTAAACCTAACAGAGGCCCTACTATAGCCACGGTGACTAAAAACTTACCGAAAATTGTGTTGTTAGGGTTCATCGCCACCTGGTTCTTAGCGGCATCTCCGATGAGACGCTCGGTGTCGGTGAACGCGACATATGAGGGCGTGGTCCTGTTGCCCTGGTCATTGGCGATGATTTCCACCTTACCATGCTGGAAAACTCCCACACATGAGTAAGTGGTACCCAAATCGATACCTACAGCGGGTGCTTTAGTTGCTGCCATCTGAAACAAAGGATATTAGCGTTACTATAAGCTGAATGACACGACCTTTAAACCGAATTACTGTAAAGGGCATCGGAAAACCGCACTTAGAGGTTAAGTGCCGCCATTTTGGTAGATGCTTATCTAATATCTCCCTTACCTACTTATCCTACCTCAGAATATACACGTGGGCGACTGAACCAGTATATCCAAGAAATCCAAGGTTATCAGATACATTTATGTGGGTTTAAAACAACAGTACAAGGCGGAAAATGTATAGGCGGCCATTACACGGAAAATCGATTCGGTATGGATAGGTACGGAAAGTTCCAGAACTCTGTGATTTAACGACGATTCAACATGCGGAAACACGCTTAAGTCGTTATTAGAACACGATTAATGAACAACTTAGAATAACTCCTGCCTGGAGTACCACGTGCCATAACGGACGCGAACAAAGAGCCCGACCGTTTTCACACACGGTGAATCTTGAATTTTACGCTAATTCGTTAGGAATCATTATGATTATTGCACTGCGAATTCTGTAACTTCAATTTCAGTGAAAATTCACACGTACAGAAGCGTGGAGTAGGAAGTTCCTGCCGCTCAAAATCCCTCATAGCGACAATCCGAATTCATCATGAATCACGAATATAAAATGTAATAATTACACGAATTAAATTCTATCTCACAGATTACATTTGTAAAATAGATATATGGCAAAAACTTACTTTTATTAATTTTATGTATAACTATCTCAGTCGTTGACTTAACTCGTAGAGTAACTCAGCAAAGGTGCGCGATTGACGGCTTCTTTTCACGAAATAATATGGCGTCGGAATTTCACCAAGTGGTATATATGCGCGGGGATGCGTCACTCGACGTCACTCGTTTGTTCTGGAATATTCCCACTTTCAACCAATAGGATTCGCTCCCTCCTAGCGTGCTTCGTTGTCATTGGTTGAATACTGACATCTGCAGAGTTTTTCAGAACGTTCATAATGGGTCTAGTGTTGTGTAGAGGTGGGTGTGGTCCAAAATATTATCGATATATGTTGCGACAGCATCTGATGTTTTGGTGGTTTGAAAAATGGACGTACCCATGTAGGAGTTACAGAATCCTTAACATTAAAACAATAGTAACAAAGAAATCTGTTTATTGTAATTTTTTATTTAATTACACCATATTTGCTGAATCGCATAGCTTGTTTTAATTGAATGACTGTGATGAGCTTAGATAAAAGAGTAAAAATTTCTGAACTTCTAAAGCTTTCCACGATGACTACGGACAGCCACGTAAGTACTACACACAAGACGCTTTCTCTTAGATAGACGTGCCTACGCTACTACAGACGATACTCTTCCCATTTAAGTTCTCATGACGCTACCACAATATCTACCAAGCACCATAGAAGTCCAGCTTTAGATGGAAGAGTAATTTAAAGAGTAGCTATTATACTTATTTCATTTATTTTGATTAAAATGTGAACAATAATTTAATTTTCATTTGATGATTTTTGAAAGCGTTTCAGCGAATCTGTATTTAAATGCCGATATTTTTTTCTAATAGGTTAAAAACATAATCATATTAAAGCATGACGGTGTCATATAGAGGTAAGGTTTTTATTAAATAAAAACGTATAACTTTGTTTTAAATTTGAAAAACTGTGTTAATCTTGAAAATTATAGTAAGCAGTCACCACTGCTTATTATAATTTTCAGCAGGTAGTAGTTTTAATTATTGTCAAAATCGGGCTCGAGACTCCTTCAATGTTCGATATTTCTCATAGTTACGGATATAGCCACCCACGCCACGTTGCAAAATTAGATAGGTAAGTAGTATAAGAGGGGGATCTTTAATTAAAAATAAATATTAGTTTTACTAATATTTTCAATCCAATGACATGCACACTCTTACATTTGTTTCTTTCTTACTAGAAGGAATAAGACAATTCTAACTCTTATTTTTAATATATTTCAAACATCATTGAGCGGCTTGATTCAGTCAGTGCTTATAAAGAGTATTTGAGGTTAGCTCTCACAGTAAAACCTCTACAGTAATGTTAACAAAATAAAAACATAATCACTAACGTAAGTAACAAATATTTATTTTTATGACATGAATATACAAGACTTAGTCTCTTGGAAGTAAACTGAAAAAAAAACAACGTTTAGTTAGTGTGATTAAGACATACCTATACTATATACAAACAACTAACTAGGTAGTAATATTTTAAAAATAAATCTAATACTTATATTTGGAGATTTTTATTTTTTTTGTTATTTACTACTTTTATCAGGTACCTATTTTATTGCCAAATTTGTCAATTTCAATACATAACCTCAACTCACGATTAGATGGACGGTGGTGAATTGAATCGGGGCCTCGCCGGAGAGCAAGCACGAGTTAGCTGCGAAGTTTACCAAACTAAGCACGAAAATTCACAAATGCTCGAGTTTCGGTGATATTTTGGCCGAATCCCAAGCTAAGGCTGAAACTAGATTTTTGGCCAAAACTGGCCGAAACCGAAACCGAAATGTCGGTTGGTCACTAGTAAGCAAATACGCATCATATTATTCTCAGGATTCTGTAGAACACCATTCGTAAACACGTTTCACACACGTGGTACATAAAACGTGATATTCTAATAGAATTATTAGAATTTCAGCCATGTTTAAACCAACATAGATATCCTCAATTATGTTATTGGTGTACGGGGAAAAAAGACATTATCGATATCGACAAGCAAAATGTGCTGGTCTTCCACGCAACTGGCCGTCAATATCAGTGTTACAAGTTATATATTATAAGAGTACGTAATTTATTTTAGATTCAAATTATCTTTAAAAAATACCAGGCAGAAAATTAATGAAATAAATCAATTTTTAAATACGTGTAAACTATTTATTAACGTTTCTATTTTATTGGAGGCTTAGTAAAATAGCGCCCTCTGTTGTTCAAGCTCCTGAAACACAAATTATAATTTCCTGTCTTTGATTTTACATGAATAAATTCTGGAATGTGTTGGGAACTGGAACATTCGTGAGTCAAAACAAGAAGTGGAACTTTGTAAGAATGCCCGGGATGTCCATGATTTCTGTTTCACTTGTTTCTTTCACAAGTTCTGCGTTTTTTAAGTAGGTACATAATGATTGCTTTTTTAGGGTTCCGTACCCATAGGGTAAAACTAAAGCTTCCTATTACTAAAATATCGCTGTCCTTCTGTCTGTCTGTCTGTCTCTGACCAGGCTGTATCTCATTAATCTGTAGTTAAAATTTTCACAGATGATGGATTTCTGTTGCCGTTAAGTATAACAAATGAACGACAAATATGATGTATTAAAAAAGTGGATTATAACTATTAAAGGGGGGCGGGCTCCCATGCAAAATGATTTTTATAGAAAATGGTACGGAACCTTACATGCGCGAGTCCGACTCGCACTAGGCCGGTATTGTAGTAAAACTCTGTTGAGGAAATACGGTAAGGTAAATGTCTATATTTCCTTTTATAGTTAAATATATTTCAAAAATGTTTCAAATGTGTAAGAATCTTAAGGAAAACAACTACAAACAAGTAAATGAGCAAATATACAAACTTTAAAATATTTATTATAAAACAGTCCAATACATTACTAAGAAATAAATAAAACATTCCTAATCAACTTGCACCTTACAATCTATTTTTTCTAATCTTATTTCACTCACATTCTCGAAGCATTTTGTGCTCGTGTATATTACAGTAAAAATGCTAATGAACGATGACTCAGGATGAGATATCATAAAAAAAGAACTTTGTGGAATCAATATGTATGTTGTATTGCATCATACTCAAAAACTAATCATTATTAACAAGCTTATCTCTATAACAACAAAATAATAGATTCAGTGCGATAATTGATACTATTCGATGATCGCAAATCAAGGGGATCACACATTTCAAAACATATTCCAGTTTCATTACCTCTGCTTATATCATAAAATGGTAAATGGTATAAACCCCGGTTTCCATCGAGAGCGCAGCGGAACCATTAATGACTGATAAGTCAAGCAGTTTTTCACTAACAAAGAGTAGAGTGGAATGGACTCGGTAATAAGAATAAAAAGAGCTTATTCTTGGAAATAGACGATCTGATCTCTGTCTTGATGTAAATGCAAAACTATTTTTATTTTCTGTGAGGACGAAGTCGGCTACGTTTTCCGCATCGTTAATCTTTCGCGGTGGGCACCGGGCTTTATATGTTTTCCTGAGCGTTTGCACTGGCGAAAAATCACAAAGAACAAGTTGAAATGTCAGAGCTTCTGTCTTTACCTTCCCCTAGTGTCTTCATGCAAAATAATAAATACTTTTTAAGTTAACGTTTCGCCAATACAAACATTTTGGATGACCTCATTACAAACAGAGAAATAAATTAAAAAAATATAGCAATTAAGGGGTAACAACACACCATAAAATAATATTTCATTCAATACGAGGTCAAGGAGTCTTCTGTAGTATTTCTATTTTTATATTAATTTGAGATTACGTCAGACATCTTTTTCTTTGCCAATTTGTTGGTTTGACGATAAAACATATATTTTGAGTGTTATCGTTTTTTTTGGACATTATGGCAGTAATTATAGCGTAACGTATTTTAACTGTGTTACATCTGATGCCGATTTGTAATGACAACAGCAAATGCTCTTTTCTTTTGTAAATAACATTGGCGAGCATGTATTCAGCGTATAAAAAATTATCTGTATTTATATTGCTTTCGGATAACAGACTATATTTATTTACAACCAATAATTTTATGTTCCTGTTCAAACTTCAACTTATGACTAGAACTCTAAGCGCCAGGCTGTGGGGGCATCACGAGATTCTGAAGTAGGTCTGGTAGCCAAGACCCAGCGAGGTGGTGAGGAACCACGCGAAGCAGCACCACCACGTCGCGAACCCAAACAGGCCTCGGTACACGTCCACTGTAAATACCTGGGGAAATTAAACATTTCAAATTAATTATTGGACATTTTCATGTCAGTCAGTCAGAGATATTGTATAGGCATGTTGACAGCATTAATAAATTGCAAAAATGAATCCGTCAGTAAATATTTTGAAAAATAATAGTTACTTATTTTTCTATTGTTCAATTAATGCATATTTACGATATAACGCATCAAAATTCCAGTGTGGGGGCTCGTAACATTAAAAGCAAGTTATAACTGTACTTGCTTGACGTTTTGGCAATTTTAAAGAGTTGTATGTTCGTCAATTTTGGTTTACGCAAAAAAAGAAAATATACATGTCAAATACGTTTTAATTGTCTGACATTCAAATACCCTTAGCCCTCACTGAATGGATACCGAGATTCGGTAGAAGAGGTGTTGGCAGTGCTACGGCCGGTGGGTGGACGACATCCAGAAGATCGAAAGTAAAACGGATTAGACATGCGCAGCTCAGGGAACCATGGCGCAACAGGGAGGAGGCCTGTAATACTCAGTAGTGGGTGGAAAAAGGCTGCCAAAAATGATTGGACACTTGTAAGTCAGTCCAAAGAAAAGATGGATAGATTGTCTAAGGAATGATATCAAGGAAAAAGGAGTAAATGATACTGTGACGTCTGATAGCGGAGAATGGAAGAAGAAATCGTGTTGCGCCGACCACAATTAAAATAGGATTAGGGCAGAAAGATGATGATGAAGTCAGTCAGTGTTATTGTTGCATGATTTTTTGTGATTATTGCAAACCAAGATTAGAAAGTAAGTGACTCAAGAAATGACTAGTAATTTAGAACATACTGCCCCGATTTTTTTTTTAAATCTTTATTTGAAAATAGAGGATTTGATCAAGCATGATCATGACATCCCCATAGTTACAGACATGATAATTAAATGAAATATACACAATTTTACTGCCCCGAAATTTAATTCGACATTTAAATTCATACATTTTTTGTTCAGTATGGTTTGTTTAGTCAGGTGCAGTTATTCTGTATTTTCAATGTTGGCTTTTGGATGTCTATATAGACATAATAATATATGAAATACGTGAATTAATATTAATATTAATAAGAATTAAGTAAAATACGGCTCATTTAACGATAGTCAAAATTTGTAGATAAGATGAAGAGACAAAAAAAAATTCTTACAACATTACTACAAAACGACGAGCTGGACAAAACCAATGACTAGTGGTCCACTTTGGTTCTGGATCGTGAAAACTGAAAGTCATGGGGCCTTTGCCCAGCAGTGGGATGAAATAGGCTAGAAGTATCAGTAGTAACAAAACTTAAAAGACCTACCATCTTGAGATTCTCCCAAGCCAGTTGGAACTGCTCGATGCCGTCACCCTCCACACTGTCAGTGACTCCGGCCGCCTTCTCCTCCACAGCACAGACTCCATCATTCTCATAGAACAGGCCGGTCCATGTGTAGCCGCCGAGGGTCTTGTACATGAGCGCCATGTACAGGCACATGATGATGGGGCAGATGTACTGCAGCGCTACCACGCACAGGTAGTAGAATACTGAGGCGATCTGGAAGAAAAGTTACGGATTATTGATAATGGCATTAAAACATCATAAGCATTGCGAACCTAAAATAAAATACGCATACCGCTTTCCATTTACTTTGGTCTTTGGTGTAAGCGGTAAGCGGTGCGACCGGCAACTCGAATTAATTACTTAAAGAAGAAAGACATTAATTACTTCGTCAGCACGCGAATTCGCTACTGGCAGTACATTGTGGCGATTTTCAGACATTCACAGGCAGATCTAAATCGTAGCCGCAGTTGTTTATAGTACGAGTAGTATCACAGTATCAACTAGTAAGGGGATAAAGTAGCCCACAGGCTAGAGAGACCAGCGAATCACAGGGTGGTAACAGCTGGGTGAAAAAATATCCAAGGAAATAATCTAAAAGACAGATGACTGGTGCTGGGGGTATGCCGCACCATTTCTTTCCAACTAAAATACTAGGAAGTGATAAATGGCAGGAGTTGGGTGGTGAGTTGATTTAGTAAGTTTTTGACGTTCAAAAAGTTCTACTATTCAGCCTAATTTTAATAAAAAGCTTTTGATTCCTCCATTTTCAGGTGTAATTGGGGGACTTTAACCTTCTTCTGCAGATCTATGTTGGTGATCCTGCCAGCTTCTTTCTTCTGCACGTCGAGGCGACGCTGCGCCATGTCCAGGTATGCTTGCAGCTGACGCGGCATCAGCGCCAGCCGGACCACCACTGTGCTGGCCACCAGGACCAGGCGGAGCGTGTCGTACGCGTCTGATGTCATGCTGAAAGGAAAGTAAGGGTGATTGAGGATGTGTGGATTGAGTGAGCGAGTTCAGCCGAACATCACTGAACGAACGTTCCCGTGTAGTACTGTTCTGAGCGCTAAATGGAAAAGTAGTTTAAAATTATTTGTAAATTTGCGCCAGGGCTGAGTGACTGATTGCTGCTTGCGTGCCGCGTGCCAATTCCCACACAAATTTAATATATTTTTTTTATGATCTACCAGAATTTTCCTCAAAGTCAAATAAAAAAAAGAATTTTAGATTTAGTACAATGCAACTTATTTCTATGAAGTTAAAGAGAGTGTTGCATGCGTTTTTTGAAATAAATTAACAAGATAGAATAAGCAGTTTTTTTGTTAGTTATTTCCAAACTGGCTGGTAAACTGGAAAAATAGTAAATCTGAGTAATTTGCATGGACTATTCACCAAAGCTTTTCGGTGTTTTTTTTCTGTCTAGTCCTATAAAATTAACTTATCTACTGTAGCTACTACCATTTTTATATAACAAATAAAAAAGACATGTCTTACAGTGGTTTCTCCATGCCGCTGAATACTCTAGCAGTAAGGTAATGCCTGGTGATGGGTCTCACCCACAGTAGTACCAGGACAAACGGCATCGCGAAGTTCAAGTTCAGTAGTAAAGATTTCACTTTGTTGTCTCCATAGTACCTGAAAAGGTAGAATAATTTTATATTTATTAAAATTTATAGAATTGCTTTACACTAGGGCTAAAATAATGGGAAATGCCATTCATTATCACGTTTATACGAACATATAAAAACTATTATCGCGAAAACCAACGGGAAATGCAGATAATGTGTCCCGGCTATTAGAAAATGTCAAAAATAAAGTTGACATTCCAAAATATTGCAAGAAAATTAAATCACTAGTAGCAAGAATTTCCTTTTAAAACTTCCAAAATTCCTATGATCCTACAGCACCACTGAGCAAGCAGTTAAATAATTAAATTAATGTAATAATATTGTAACATAAATAGAACTAACCTAAGTGAGTCCCAGTGCATCCTGGCAACTCTCATTCCAGGGAAGGTGAACAGAGTCCCTATGATAGCTGCCCACACTGCCAAGAAGAACTTTAAGATCAGTTTTGAAGCTGGTCCTCTGAAAAAAGGAGGAACAATATATTAGTAAATTATTTGTATACCTACATGATTTTATTTCTTCTTTAAAGAACACAGACAGAATACTTCTTCATTTTTAAAATAAAGAGTTATAATGCTTTTTAGAAAAATATTTATATTGGGACCTGGCTGATTGCCAAAACTTTTAATCTAAGTGAAGAATTTCTAAATGAGACCGATCAATTTAACACTGTAATACATCATTATTTAAAACAGCACTTGATAATGCATGCGGCCTGTGACTGTGTTTTAAATTTTGCAAACTGAAGATTTTATCTTATAGAAAAAAGATAACCTTATTTTATATTTAATAAAAAGATTTTAGATATATAAGTTGTGGCATGTTATTACTTGATTTTGCCACTTGCCTAGCAGAAGATTGCCAATGGCTGATTTATATGAAGTATTTACTGTAGTGATCAAATCAAAAAATCACACAAAACTTACACAGAAGACAGCCCTTGATTCTCAAGGAACTTGGAAGCATTTTCATAGAAGCTGTCGTAAGCTGGGTCCACTCCCACTTCAAGGTTGTTGTCACTCACTATGAGCACCATCATGGCTATGAGCAGGAACACACAGAAGGCCACTATGCAGGTAGACCGCTCCCCAATGGACTCCTCACTTGTGAAGTACTGCTTTGTCAGGCTTAGAAGGATTTTACTGTGGTTATTAAATTCAGGATCAGTATTGGTGAAATTGTGAATCTTAACAACTTTATCCATAGATGTTTACAAAACTTTTTGGTGTCATAGTACTGCTCAGGATTTAGCTTACTTAAGATCATTTTCAGTTACACTAAGCATTATCTCAATGAAAATCTCTAACAGCACAATACTTAGGCATTCATTGTGGTTTGGTTAGTTATGTTCGCCACAGTTATTTTAGAGTCTTAAACTATGGATTAATAGTAGTTTTTCAGTCAAATAATTTGTATAACATTCCTAATGAATATTTTGGGTGAAAAAAATATTGTAAATGTAAAGGATACAACGAGAACAGTACAACCAGGAGACACCACACCATGCTCAAGTTGAATTCATCCTTCAGAGGAAATACTGATGTGTAGACCTGGAAACAAATCATTACATTACCTTACTACATGTAGATGAATATATTGACATCACAAACTAATAAAACCTATAAACTAGTCTGGTAGGTAGTATATAAATATTAAAATAAGCAAGTGGTGAGTACAGTATTAGATTACTAGGGCAAGTAAATTAACACCTACCTCAGACATAATATACACTATAGCAGTGTATAGTGAAAAATCCACTATCCATAGATACTCCGTATAGAACCTCAAGTGCACCACGTCTAATGCTGTCACGGGCGCCGTCTCCAGCTGAATGTCCAGGCTTCGAGGTACATGGAACGTCTCCGGCTTCCCATTTGATTCATGTTTACCACCTTTCTTACCCTTCGAAGTTTCCTTGGGTACTCCCGCCAAAGCCTTCAACTCACTATTAGTAGGGTACAAATACCTATACAACCTTTGCGAACATAATAACCATCTCGCGAACGAATAACTCCCCAACTTCTGTATCACTGATACCATAATCAGTGTGATAACTAACTGAGCGCCGAGCAGTGCCTGGAATAAAAATAAAATGCAGTGATCCACTGAACTATGCACGGAATCTATCTTTAGATCTATAAATCAAGTTTACACACCATTTCGCCTGAATTTTCATTCACATTTATGTCTATTCATAGTCTGTATTTGCTAAATTATTTTCGTTTCAAGCTAAATCTATAACCTCAATTTTTTACTCCCACTCTTTACTACACAGTCAAAATCAAAATAATGAAGTTTTACAACTTTTGAAAGAAATAGGTATACTTGCAGACCTAAAGAGTAAGCGAGAGATTCTACTAAGTCAATGTCAAAATGAGACTATTCATTTTAGTGGTATTTTAATTGGGGGTGCATTTACTAGGCAAGACCCTATCCATTTCTTTGTGTCTACTAAATATTAGTTAGTTCAGTTTTCTCGTTTTTCTTCACTGAGAAACAAAAACGATACAGCAAAAATTTAAAAATTGACAAAATACATGAAAATAAAAAACTAAATCCTCTCCTGATTTACATATTAAAATTAAGTTATCACGTTCTTCGTGAATGTATGTCATATAATCAATTGTGTGAAAGAGATATCTATACTCATGAGGGGAGAAAGAAAAAAAGTATTGCCATATATAAACATTATTCCCGAATCCGAGATAAATTTCATCTACTGGTGTAAGAGTAAAATGTTTCTATAGATAACCGATTATCCTGGAATTATGCACAAAAGTAGTCAAATGAACAGAGACGTACATGCGGGTACCTTTTATCACGATAAAAATACTGTTTTCAAGAAACACAACAAAAACTTTCATATGATCAGTTCAGTTGTTTAATCCTGAAAAGGTAACAAATAATCTATCTAGTTAAAGTTTCGAATTAGGATTATTGTGAAGTTATTCTGCGGAATTTTCCTATAAATGTTTAAATTGACAGTGACACTGACAGCTATGGAGGGAAAATCAAAATAATCGGCGGGTATCCCCAACCCAGTCCGCGTTGCGCACGATGAGTAATGTTCACTGAAAGTTATTCATATCGATTGATTTGTCTCCACACGTAATTTGGTTTCGTCGCTGCCAAAGTCTGCTCGCAGACTGCGACGGACCCTTTTTGTGTAGTTGATTTGATTAATTTTTTTTTGGTGTAGTGTTGTAAAATCCGTGAAAGATGGGGTCGTTGTTCAGGAGTGAAGAAATGACATTATGTCAACTTTTCCTGCAGAGCGAAGCCGCGTATGCATGCGTGTCTGAGCTCGGGGAGCTGGGACTCGTGCAGTTCCGAGACGTGAGTAGTGCCACCATGTGGATCATGTTAAACGCCCCCTTTACATCATTTTTGTTTGAAACCCTGCATTGTTTCGATAAGGGTACGTCATAATAGGATATCTGTGACCTCGTTTCGCTTTTGATCGAGTTTCATGCCCTGATTTCATGATAATACAGATTTATCTAACAGACTTCACAACACCTACAATATAGATTTGTTTTTAGGCTTTTCCAATAACATTTAGGTAAATTTACGTCATCCTGCTCATTTTATAGCCCTGATGTAGTTTACTTACTGGAATATTTTGTCCAGATAATGTATTATCAATACTAGTGCACGTGATATCCTGTGGCACTATCTAGCTCTGTATAGAAACTACTTCTATCAAACATAGACTGTTCAGTAGTAAATCTATATACGGTAGTATAGTCATTTACTACACATTAATGTGACAAAGATTCAACAGTTACTGATTGTAGAAGGATCTAGGCAACCACAGTATGGTCTATGAAGACAGGTTTAAATGTACCCAACTTGTTGAGAATTCAAATGGAGTCTTGTAAATTATAGATACACAAATCACCCCTGACCATGTACTTCCAGGATAATACACTGACACCTTTATAAGAAAATAGAAATTTGTTTATTTATCATAATTATAGCAACCAGACATAGGTTAATGAGACACCATGAGTTACTAAATGTTTAGGAACAGAATAGTATTTTATTACCTAGGGAACAAAGTACTAATTGCAACCTTAATCCACTCCACTCTATCTTGGGATTTGGCAATGATTTTTATTTAAATATGTTCTTCTGGCTTTGTCAGTTGCAAATTACTGTAAAGTAATAGAACTCACTGAATTCCTGTAGGAAACCCCAGAAGGGTTGATGACAGAATATGCTCAAGCTATAAGTTTGTGGTTGTTCTGATACACAAATACATAATTATTTGCTTTATTTTCTACTCAAATGTAAAACTTGATTTGTGTTTATACAAGTCATTCCAAAAAAAACATGATCATTTATTGAATTGTGAGTGCCAACATTAAAAAACTTCCCATTTAAAGTCATGTGATTGATTAAAAAAATGTGATTGTGATTGATTAATTTAATTACATTACAATCTCTGATAAAGTGTATTATTTAGTTGATAAGTTCACACCTAGAAATAAAACTAGATAATGTGAACCTTATCATTTAATTTTATGTATTAAAGTCTTACCTAAATACTAGCTTACATAATCAGCCTGTAATGTTCCCATTTCTGGGTCACCAGCCTCCTGCCCATGAGTGGGCTCATCAATACCAACTTAATTTATACTTGAAGTAATATAGGGTATGTCCAATCATAAACTGTTCATGATTTATATATAGACTTCCTTATAATACAGATTAAAAAAAAAACTGATATTATAAAGAAGTTATAACTGTTTGTTTTGGGGTTATCTCTGGAACTAGGAACCAATTTTTAAAATACTTTTACCAGAGTAGGGACAGAATTAGCGGGTCAAGCAGCTGAACAAACGAAAAAATGTGTCTCTAATACAAGACTAGCCCCCTTTAACCAAAACCAATAAGGCAGTTCCTGATTTGAAATACAAAACTGAACCAACACCATACGAGAAGACACCACAAAGATTTACCATCTTCTGTGTATAATCTGTACAGAGGTCAGCACTTCAACCTCATCACAAAAGAAAGTTCATGTCCAATTATGAATAAGTATTTATTTTAATGTTTAGGATATGTTGTCTTGCAAGTTACTTCATTTTTGCAAGGTGTTCAACTAATGAATTTTTATCCTACTGAATTTTACATAGACCAAAGTCATTTGTTTGTTGCATGATTCATAATGCAATAAACCACAATATACCTAAATACTTATAAAATACATTCATTTCCATATCATCATTTAACTACATTTTAAATATAATTATTGAATAAAAAACAAAAGAAAAATATTAACAATTAAATTGGGAACATTTGACACATTAATAGGTTGATGTGCTGGTATCTGTACTAAGAATTAGATGCAGTTAAAGGGGAACACTTTTTTATATTTTAATATATCATTACAAGTGTTGTCACAGAATAACTTGTACTATTAGTCAGTTCATCTTTATTTTTAAATTTGAAGCTATAACTCGAAATTTAATCCATGGGAACATACAATTGGGATAAAAACAACTTATATGTCCTTATGATCCAGGCTATTAACTATCTGTGTACCAAACATCCAAATCCATTCAGTGGTTTTTGTGAAAAGAGTAACAAACACTCATACATTCATCCTCACAAACTTTCACTTTTATAATATTGGTAGGATGTAAGTATAGAATACAATAAATGCATATGTTATTCTGTGGTTCATGTTTTGCCTCCTAGCTTATTCACAAATATGATGGGGTCAGCCTCCAATGTAATTGGATGCAGCTAAATAACAACAATTTAAATAAAAGAGCTGCCAATCTGACCTCCACAACCCAGTCATACAGTATTTAAGCTATCCAAGATGAGACATCTGGCCCACTTACTGAAATGCTAATTGGGTTGAATAAACTAAAATTGTTGAATTTCTCATCGATTTTTTCTTTCCAATCGAAAGTCCAATCCTTCAACTTAATTCAAAAGTCACACTTCGTTTTTCTTTCAATCGAAAAGTACATGATGCTCAGTAATTTGCATGCATTACGGCGCGTGCGCCAATTGTACCACGACGTCAATACCGCGTTGCGGAACTTCGTTACTTCATACATTGGCCTGCCAATGCCAACAAAATGCATGACTTAATATTTAGAAACCTCTCGGGAAGAGTGCCGCATTGGCACATGTTGGCTGAAAAAATGTTTGCGATCCAATTCATTCACCTGGCAAGACATTCCTAGTACATGTCTTGCAGTCGGAGTATCTTGTATGCTGCGGGTAAATATCCGCATTTTCTTAAAATATTCGACATTCTTTTCAAACTAGAATATATATCAATATTACTTAGCTCAAATACCTGTTCTTCACACTATATTTAAAAATATATTGAGATCTAAAATTAACATCTTACATTTTTCATTCAAGTAAAATGGTATTGTTTCTCCACAACGGACTGACCTCCAACGGGGAGATGAATGCTTTCAGCAACAAAACCATTCGTATGTTCCTTTGTCTCTGGCGGTACAGAGAAATGCAGTCACCTGACTGCTAATAATTATGTACTTATTTGATTTACACTCGGTATCTAAGCGGGGAGAATCTTAACTAAATCATTATATAAAACATATATATTAGCGGGCAGTGCTTCATAGGCGTAGAGTGGAATTAATTGGCGTTACAGATCTTTATAAGATTGAACATCCTTTCCGACACACATATTCATTTGATTAATCTATAACGCGTTATCTTTTGATGTCACAGAATAATTACGATAATCACTCGTACACCTAATTCATTGACATGTTATCTATCTTCAGTTACGTTGAAGAGGAATCAATGGAAACCTCAGAAACAGATGTTTTGGAGATTAACTAAAAATTTAGACAACCTAAACTTGCTGGTAAAGATAACAGATGCTAACGACCTCAGAGGTCATCCGAATCGCTATCATGTACAATATTCAGTAAATCGCGAGCGAATGACCAGGAGGACTCCAAGTGTTCCATCATAATCACAATGGGCAGCGTATAATTAAAATAATTATTTTTCTCACACGTGGACTTCACTATTCGTTCTTGAGCATCTGCAAGTTACGACAATCTTAAAATGGTCTAGTTTTGCTAGTGGTTTTCATAGCCGAATTGTTGGAGGAGGTTGCCACGGAAGTGACACATTATGACTAGTTTCTAAACGGACTGTGGAAGTCCTTATCATATAAGAATCAAGAGAATATCAATCATCTGATAGGAAATTAGGTGACAAAAGGCCAGTATAACCATTCCTATTATAGACGCCTGTTGCAAGCACATCGTCTTTACATATAACAACATGCAATGAAATGGCGCTCTGCCCGCATGGGTCGATATTCTATTGAGAGTATTTGTTGAGGGGAATTAGATAAGTATAACGATTTGATAGGCTTGGCTTTAGATAGCAGATACCACTTGAGTATGCCTTCAAATGGAAAAACTTTACAGACGCGAAAAACTGCATGAAGAATTGCAGCTCGGCTGCGAAACCATACAAATTACTTAAATATAATTATAAAAACTCTGGTAATACTGACGCTAATCCAGTTTAGGACGCTGAGTTGGTGGTTTAAATGATTATGAAGTCAAGTAACTGTTCTCTCCAATTTGAATACCTTGGCCACAAGTTAGTTGACGGATTTTAAAGCTCTGAGAGCTTCTTCGTTGATTAATCTTTAACTTATGATAATGATACTTACATTCACTAAAATACATCCATACTTTACCTAGACTTTTCTTCCCACAGTTAAACCCAGACGTGAACGCGTTCCAACGCAAGTTCGTCAATGAGGTTCGTCGGTGCGATGAGATGGAGCGAAAGCTCCGTTATCTGGAGAAGGAGATCCGTCGTGACGGAATTCCGATGCTGGAGATTCCGGGCGAATGTCCCGAGGCCCCACAGCCCAGGGAGATGATTGATCTTGAGGTGAGCAGACCTTTTCCCATTCACCCTTTTCACAATAAAGCATTATAATTTGGCAATACTTTCTGGAATCTTGTTCGTCACAATAACATAATATGACGAAAAATCGATTTATCATGTCTAATTTACATAGTCAACGTCTTATAATAATTTGTTGTCACCCAGGCTACCTTCGAAAAGCTGGAGAATGAACTCCGCGAGGTCAACCAGAATGCTGAAGCTCTTAAGAGAAATTATCTTGAGCTTACAGAACTCAAACACATACTTAGAAAAACACAAGTTTTCTTTGATGAGGTAAGTTGAAACAACTGCAGTATTTTAAGAACTCACGAAAACAACCACTAAGATCTTTCCTTCAATCAGAGTCACTAAATTACTAATCTGTTTACGTACCTACGTAGTTAGTAGATGCTTCGTCCAATATATTACAATCCAATGATAAGATATCTCACTGCTAATTTCCTCGTGATATTTTACGCAAAATGTGTAATGTCGATTAATTATATGAACGTAATCTATTAGTGTTTGTTCAATTACGTCAGGTGCCATTATGTTGCAGACATCCTCTAAACTATGTCAATATGGACTGTCATTGTAATTACTGAAGCTAGATTACGAAGGGAATGTCGTCACTACGTCTTAATGAATTAGTTAGAGTTCAGCTTGAAAACACAATAGCAAACCTATGAAGCCGATACAAAATCATGCTGTTGTAGAAAAAAAATAGCTCCACGATCAATCCAGCTCCATAATTTTATCATTGTTTATTATTTATTGATTACCCCTTGATTTAAATCAGTGTCTCATCAAATATTATTATTATTTAATTTATTTAAATAACTTAAAGCACAATAACAGCAGTTTCAAATACTAATTTATGTTCAACACTTTCCAATATTTTTAAGTTAACATTTTCCTTAAATGAAGGTCGTGGGTCTTGAATTTATTTATATTTTATGAAATTATTTTATATGTATACAAAGAAGTGGGCTTCAAAAACAACGAGCTTATGAATTGAAACGTTTAGATTCGGTATATTGTTTGAAATAATGACGTCGTATGGTCAATGTCACATTTTTGTACGTCTATTGTCGGCGGTTGATTGATCGCACGCATACATTACTGTCTACTATGATTGTACTCGTGCATCTTCATGAACGATTTCTAATCTCAGTCAAAATTCATAATTTATCCGTGGTAGTATCACGGAGAAGATTTCATGGTAACAAATCGAATCCTCCACCCTCGTACGTAATGTGACATTGACATTGACGTTTGTCTGACCTTGACGCCATGTTGGCGTGTGTGTGCACAAGATGGCGGACCCGTCGCGCGAGGAGGAACAAGTGACCCTACTTGGGGAGGAGGGGCTCATGGCAGGCGGGCAAGCTCTCAAGCTGGGGTATGCTCAGATTGATTACGATGCGCTCGTTGGACCGTTTTGATTTCCATTTCTGCCAATGGAAATCAAAGCACACACATGAGCGTTATTATTTTTACAGCGCTTGTACTGTGACGCTGATTCTGGAGTCTACCGATCACCACTCAGGCAAGCATTGGAGTCGGCCGGTTTATAGTATATCATCAACATAACACCTCTCTTTGACTTCTTTGTGTGATGGAATGACTGCTTAGTTGTAGCACCGCAACCAGCCCGGTCCAGACCGTGTCAGTCTACTAAAGCTTAGTGAATACTCCTGACTCCCTTACCGAGCGTGCTAACCAATTGCTGCCTGAGTGAGATTTAATTTTATTTTGAACTAACAATTTTTCCGACATGATTTATTTTTGAAGTCCATCTGCGAATGATTGCAGCTATCGGAGCCGGCAAGGTTTACAAAATACTTTATTTCCGTTATCATAAAGTCATCCACGCTTTCTGTACTTGTCATTTTATGCATGCCATTATGATTTTATATGTTCATGTCCTATGTAGATCATGACGAGTCAGAGATACAGTATATATTATTTTCTTTAGTTTATTATAAACGACACTGTAATTTGAACACAATACGAAGTAGTCACAAACTAACAATGCATATGAAGCTTTTATATAATTTGTTGGTAGCTAGGTTATACCAGCACACAACCACGTAGAATGAGGTGTTTGCAGTGACTCGATGGCGCTACTTTTTTACTACAACAGGCAAGGAAACAGTGTGCATCGTGTGGTCTAAATGTCGTATCTGTCGCGTTCATTGTGACGTCATATGGGCAATGTTTGTCTACATGTTTATGTTTGTCCTCCGTGTAGCACGAGGGTGGTGCCAATACCACTGAGTCGATGACGCGCGCCCTCATATCCGACGACCCGAACAGACATATCGGCCACGTCCAACTAGGGTATGTATGCGTGTGTACATACGCACTGGAGTGACACTGACCACCACCCGATACTCGCGGCTGGACTGCCACCGACAGTTCAGCCGGTCAGCTCTCTGCTGGTTCTATTGGTTGCTCGTCTTGTATGTCTATCGTGTCAAAATATATGTACACTCATAAAGTTTTCGTACGTTATCATCACGAAAGATACACTCTTACTGCCTACTAACTTTGCTGATTAATGATATCTACGTTAGTAAATTGCTACGTACGAGTAATGACCTAGTGACGTACCCCACGAAAGACGATGCAATCAATCACGTTGTTCACATAAACTTGACACTTTTATTATTTGACGAAGAATCTAGTAAATATTTACATTGTCAACAAATCAATTGCGCTGGACTTGTTGTGAGTCTTCAATTTTGCGGTTTATGTGAACACTTTCATGGAACTAATATTGCACGTGATGATACACAAAGAACATTTCTTGCTAAGTATAACTGAACTTCATAAGATAAGAACTTCATCATTAAAGATCATGCGCTTAACGCACGAGATGTAATTGTTGCAATTAAACTCATTGTGAATCTCTTTGTCAAACTTAATGCATGTGATATCCTTTCCAAAATTGTACTCTAAAACATTGTCAAGAAGATTACAGAGCTGTTGAACTAAAGAACCAACACGTTGATGTAATACTTAGACTATTATAAAAGTTGTAGTCCTAAACTGTACAGTATTGCTAAACATTTGTGCTTGATTTATTCCCTAGTTTGCGGGATAAACAAGAATCCCTGGAATTCCTGCCTTGGTTAGTAGTGTATATTTGTATTTTATATTGTAGATGGGAATAGAGGTAGATATGGTTCGGGTATATGTTATAATTGTACGGTTGCATACTCAACAGTAACACGTGACAGGCAAGATTGAAATCAAATTGACTTATTTCAATGTTGTCTTTACCACGTGGGAACAAATGAACACTCAGTTTAACTCTAACACCCTTCACTTGCTTACTAACATTCACTTCAATATCACAGTATTGTTTTATTACAAGAACGTAAGATTTCATGTGCGATGTCAAGGTAACTTGGACTTCAAGAATAGATAATGGAATTAGGTGCGAAAAATGTAAATGCTGAAATTACACGGCACTTCGTGATCAAACTTTTCCTATTTTGACATTAGTTCTATTGAATATTTTTAATTATTTTATAATGAAATAAGTTATATAAGTCTTTAATACGAAATAATACTTGAATGTACTCTCATGATTAAATAATTGGACCAAGAGGTGCTCCTTGTCTCGCACAGTTCTTGTGTTGCCTCAAACTCGGCATGAATAGGAAAAGTTTCGAGATCGATGATATTTTTTCAAAATAGACAATCCTAACAGCGTCTTGGTACGAGTGTCTTAGATAATAATTTATGTTTTGTTTGATTACAAACTCGTGTTATTCATATAAACCTATTATTAAAACCTGTTTAAAAAGGCTTGCTGAAATCAAAATTTAGGACAGAAGCTTTATTAACTTTAAAATTGTAATTCAAACAAGAATCTAGTATTCAGAACATGTTCTATAATGCCAGACTAATATTCAAGAAAACTTGTGCTTGGTTTCGAGCCAACAGCCGCTTATCACGTGCCAATACTTAATTGAAAAGTGTTTATATTCAATCTTACGGTATTTGAAGCGATTTAAAATTGTGTTTAACAAGTCTAACAAAGACGGAGTTTCCGTATCAACCTTGAGTCGATCGAGTATGGTTGTGATAAATTTGCTTAGCCTTTTCCAAGTAGATACATTGTGTAACACAATGCTGGCTGTCTAACACAATATGGGCTTGTTGGGTATCAATTACGTCATTGAGGTTGTTTCTAATTGACTTTGTTGCTACCAAGTGTATCAACAGTTTACGAGCGAATACTGTAAATTAAACTGTGACGTTAGTCGAGTCATTTTTTGTAAACTGCATAATAGGAATTTTAAAAAAATATTCGCAGGAATGTATCTTGAGATTTCAATAATTGCGTTGATTATAAAGCAACTAAGCTACGTTTCCCAAAAGATTTCAGTAGTGTTCGTTTCACCATTGTTCTCATTGTTTTTCCGTATATCATTGTTTGGCCGATGTCTTCAATTCTTCGTATCACAATCCATTTCCATGGACGCGCTCCGTTTGGAACACATATATGTTTATTAAACGCATGTTTAACATCACAATACCTGCTCAGAGATGTCACAGTTCCTTGTCACTGATATCACTCAATGATCACATCACAGCCACATTCCCACCCTCTTAAAACAATAATATGAATAACCATCATTATTGCAAACAGTTATGAGTATTTACCAATTCCTTCTTGAATTCAACACGTGAAGATATTTTGCTGTTTAATATCTCACGATATGTTTTTGTTTTGCCAACAAAATTGTCAAGCTTTCTCTCAGATAAATATTTCAAACAATAACAAGAGTTTTACTTATCGAATGTTATTAAGATGTCTGATAATATCGTTTTTGTCTAGAGATTGTTACTATCTGAGAGGTCGTGCTTAGACGAGATAAAGTTTGAATTGCAGTAAATCACGGAGGCGGATTTATTGTCATCAAAAGACAAGGTTGTACCGGTGCTTCGTTTAAGATAAAAGTGATTATTTCAAGATTAAATTGGAAGCAGTCTGTTAGTCTTGCTTTATCCAATGCCAAGATCTTCGGTAGCAGTGATGAAATGCAGAATTACTGTCGTTACATTGTGTTTGTTTGTAGGTTTGCGTGTGCGCACGAATTTAATTGCTAATTACTATCTTGAATCTTGTAATGGATGTAATTTTACAGATGTTGGCTCACATTGTAAAAGCAGCGTAATAAACTTCTGAGCAGTAATGTAGTAGAGTAATGAAAATCTATTGATCATTAATCATGTCAAACCAAACTACAAAGTTATAAGTTATGTCTGGCCTTCAAAAATAGACATCCTCCTAAAGTTTTAAGATGCAAGCATTGTATTTCTCATATAAATATGTAGGATTCCCTAAAATATATATATATTTTACGCCAATTCCGAATTGTGCACTAATTTACTGAGTTGTTCAACTGCAGGCACTGCAGCCATTATATTAGGATTAACCATTCTTCTATTTACCCATTATTCATAAGAGTATTTATGTCCTAGTATGACGCATTCTGCATAACCGCTGTCAAACCACATGATTCGACAGCTAGACAGACTAGGCGATGTATTTCACAGTTCACTTCAAGTTTATAAACTGTAATTTTGTTGTACCTACTCCCCCAGACTGAGTCATGAGCCGTTGCTTGTTGGTGTCCAATCTCCATATTGTTTCTCTGATTGGTATTGTTTATTGTGCCAGTTAGATCGCTTTATATGTCTGCACTGTTCTGACTCTAGCCGATGCTGAAGATGTAAATAGTCGCTCAGATTATTTTATGAGTAAACAATGCTGCTGAATCGCCAAACATGTGGCGTTCTGGCATTCATTTCTGGCAAGTTATTGAGTCTGCCGAAAAAAAACATCTACGAGTATTAGCAATGTTAAGCTTTTTTTAATTCGATACAATTTCCTTATGTGTGCAGGAAACCCCAGTCAGAATTTGTTGGAAAAGAAAGGCAGTCGTTTCAATATTTTATACCTTGTGTCCTTGCCTATTCCTTATCTAGGTACTTATTGTACATGACCTATTTTAGAATGCTTTTTTTTTTTTTATCGTGGTAAAATCATCAAATGAGTCCTCCCACCCAGGGCAGGGCGGCAGGGACTGTCAGACTTGTACTGACTAAAATCCACGGTGTCCTTCACGAGCCCTTTACGTACCGGGGTTACGGTGATGGGTAAGTCCCGCGACCCCGGCAGGAATTTTAGAATGCTACGTTAATGTAGATCCACCATCGAGACACATTTTTGAATGCAGAAGAGAAACTCTCACTGGCACACAAGTAATTACTTTGTCTGCAGCAGTGCATCTGCTTTCTCGTAAACATATACATGAACAGTATTTATATGTTGATGTACCGTTACTCGTACGTCGACCCACAAACTCGTGACTGGCTTATTACCGCTGATGCGAAAAGTATCAAGTGCCTGACAGAATTGTACCAAGTTCAGGGTGATTGAGACCTTTAGGAGACTTGTTTGCTTAGAAAGCTATCCGACTCGTTTAGATGATGACTGATGTGTACAACCGGTTGGTTGATCTTGATTTTTCGATGGCACTGAATTTATTTAAGTGACGATATTGTTCGTAGTTGTATGCTTTGAATATGATTATGAATGATGCTCTAAAGCAGCAGTGTTGTTATGAAGATGGATTACTTCTATCGTTTGACTTAGTATTACAGTAAATACTGTTTCAAACTGAGCTTTCTCATCTGTTTGGAAAAACGAATATACTCAATGTTTATTGAATAAACTTCAAAGGAATCGTCCGATCTCTTCAGATCTGGGTCAACATGGCGTTTTCCAAAGGAAATGGCATCACTGATCGCAATCACAGAAATTGCGAAATTTTCTCAGATAATTCAACAACACTTCCTTCTTTTCTAATATTTTTATCGTTGAGCAAAGAGTGCGTTCCTGATAACCTCGATTCGTTGACAAAGTATTGTTATATAACAACAGCGTAATAAATTGTGTTAGAGAAGTTAGTGGTACGAGTATATAATCAAAGTACAAATTAGTTGTAATGATTACGTTGATGGCACTTGAATGTCGTGACATCCTTCTTCCGTACTGTTGTGCTGTGAGTGCTAGATAAGAGGTTTATTATTAAAAATATAATAAATACTCTGGCACTCGATGTCTTCGTGAAGCCTGAGTTACAGGTTGTTGACGATTTCTTGTTTCCAGTCAGTTTTACTAAGCTCAATTCTTTCGTTGAACTTTAAAGTGAACTCATCGTTGAATTCATTTCCAGAACTCGTACGCATACATTGGACTCGTGATATTTGTTGCAATTTGTATGAGTTTCATGTTATTTGTTTGGGTGGTTTTCGAAATAAGGACGTAATGCAATATCCCCATTCCTTACTTTATTAACCAGAGCAGTCTGCATCCTTAGAAAGCTATTAAAATTTTCCCAATTATTTTCAATATGGTTTTGTTGATTTTCAGTTATTCTTGGAATATTCCAAGTATTTATTTTTCCTTACGAAGAATACCCATCAAAATCGAGTGTGTTGTAAGAAACCTAGATTTGTGTGCAAGGGAATTGAGTGGATTATACCTTATTTCTAACAAACTTACAGTAATTTTATTGAGTCCACAGCAGTCGAAGTTTAAAAAGTTTATTTCAAACACATAGGAATGAAGTCTCTTATTACATCCTCATATTGACATTTGACTGGGCCCACAAATCTGTCAGCATAGTGCTGAATATGGAGTTATCCCAAGACGGTTCAATTTAGCGGTGTCCCGATATCCTCATTGAATATACGATCCATAATGTATTTAATGAGTACGTATCGACCACGTTCAATAAGTATTTATCAGCGGCCGACCATATTGTGTAAGGACACCATCAGCCTGGTCTATTCATTAAAAAAAACCTTGACTGCCTGTTACACACCTGGCTAAGATTGAATATAACCCTCAATTACGCTATAGTTCATGTAAATAGCATTCAATCACAATGGTACAGTCAGGCACATATTGTCTTGTAGTTTATGCGCTAGAGACTTAATATATGGGCTATTTGAATAACACGAGTTTAAGTGTACCCCCTATTTCAGTGTCGGTGCGGAGACATTGATGTGATTTTTACCACGGATTATAATTTTTAGACGATAATTAGCGTTTCCATAGTTTTAAGATTTTTTTTGTTGATAACAGATGCATTGAAATTGAAATCGGTTGCAGATTTTTCTCCGTGTGTTACTTAGTTCAGTACCTATTTATGTTTTTGCAGCTCCTAGTACTTTTAGTTTTCCAACATGTAGGTAACAAGATGCCATTATTTTAATGAATACCTACTTGTTTAATATTTATGCTGCAAATTATATAAATTATCTTAGACAAAAACTCGGAATAGTCTAGTTTTTTTTTGTTGTTTGTACCAGGCGTCACGAGATATCGTCGTCAAAAAACTCCCATCTGCTTCAACTATCAGGTATATTTGTACATTCCACATCACAGACAACTCCAGAATAGTAAATTACATCGTTTACGTATACAGACGGACAGACATCTTGGTATTCCGCCAAGGTGACGGGCGCCACTATCTCTTACATCATCTCTACGTAGAAATACAACACAAATCAAATTACTCCTTGACACTTTAAGATAAAATTCAAATTACAACAGCCTCTTATTTTGGGTGGCTGACACGGAACACCAAATTCGCGCGAAACCAAAACGAATGCTGGGTCTTTGCTTTCGTCAGTATCGTCTGAATCAAAGTTAGCTTTAATGTTATCGTTAGTAGGTGCAATTTGGATATCTACTACTTGAAACTACGCGAACAGAGTTATTGTACAAGTATTTGCAGACGTTACTCATTCATTTCACGTGATAGTGAATGAATGTACTAATTACATATTCAAATATACGTTGTTGATGACAATAGTTTCCTTGGTAATGCTCCTTCCACTGCAAGACATTTTTGCATGCTCAAAGAGTTTCTTCTCAAATTCGTCTATCTTGATCAGTAAAGTTGAATAAACTACTAAAACACCAACATGATTAGTATCTATAACATTTAAAGAGTAAATAGGTATCTAACTGCCGTATTTATCTACCGTAATTATAAAATATTCAACTCGGGTTTTTACCAATTTATAAACTTACGTAACTTATGTATAAATGCTCAGTTTATAGATTTCTTTAGAAAAAAATATGACACATGGCTGACACATAATTTCCTGAGTAGACAGATGAGTACAAGTAGTACCTTCAATAATGATTAACTGCATTTATATAAGACTTGTAAAGTAATAATGAACGATGAAGACAAAACAAAGAACCAAGAAGCATTCAACTTACGATAAATTGGACAACAAAAAAGTAATTGAGGTAGTTACTGCATGCAAACATTGAGGGGGCACGAACACGATGACTGACGTCAGTGCCTCTGATTAAGGGGAATTCCTGACGATAGTCATGCTCAGTTGCTTACTGTGAAGACCTAAACCTAGCCATAAAGACAAGCATCAATACGAACAGTTTCCTCAAGGGGTTAACGAACCGACACACGTATAACCTTCTTACACTCCTGGTACTGGCTGATACCAAACACATAAAATAAAACTACGGGTAATCCGGTATTCAGTAACCTGTTCAGACTTGCCGTGTTCTCGGAAATAAGAGACGCAGTACTGCCGAAACTTCCTTCAATTTAAAGTATCAAATGAAAAACTAACATAACGCTAATGAGAAGTACAAATTGTACCAATTGTATAGGAATTCACACGGGAGCCGTAACGCCTTCTAACGATTGTGCGAAACAGTGATAATGTGATGCGTGACAATGGACAATTGAATTAGATGTCCGAGGATTGATAGTATACTTATTTGAGGATGTCTTTATGAAATGTTAGTAAATTAGGATTACGTTCCGCTAAATATTCCATCATTATTACTTTATATCTGCGCCATTACAGCATTGCATGATCAGGCGTATTCTAATCTTTACCACTTTTGCTTCGATGGTCATGTCCATGATGGATGACAATACGGGTTATGTATAGAACAGCAAACGATTCAACCCTGACCTGAACGACAATAACATCAAGTGTAATGTCAATATATCGTCGATATAATGCATTTTAAACTTCTTTAAGTTAATGGATGTCTAAATTTAGTTTTGCACTCATGGTTGCTAAGTGATGTTCTGTTTTTACTCATAAACATAAATGTAAATCTCCGCGAACAGTTTCTCTGTGTTTTCCTTATATATTTCATTGTTGGAGCAATAAAACTCGTGCATCATGGCTCTTAGGCCAACCATAACGTTATACGGAACGGCCATGCTCTAATCACGAACAACAAATTGGATACTAATCTTTTTGTATATCTACTCTCCGTGTAACAATAAATTCAGAATAGTCTGCATATGAATAGAGACTCGTGCATAATGGTAATTCCATATTTGTATCACCTAGGTTGGTTGAATTTGGAAACGAATCTGTAAAAACAACTGTAAAAAATTTCAAGGTGGCTGACTACTTTTGAATGCTGATATGTACCTATTTGATATTATATGTCATTAAAAATATGTTTTAGTTATTTCTGATACAAGAATAGACAGAAAATAAGACACGTTGAAATTAGTCTGGATTTTAAGGTGCTTGGTGGCAAATATTTCAAAATTCTACGAGTATCATCGTAGTTTTTTTTTAAATTCCTCGTCAACCGTCATAATAATCTTTGGTAAAGAATGATCTCACCTGGTATCAGATGAATTGTTTGATGATACGATACCCATTACGAATGTTCTATTATCGTTTATATTCACAATGGAAAAATGATGACAGTTGAGATTTGTATCTTATCTTCGAATTGTAGCTATTAGCACAACCCAGCTGCATGATAGTCTCGTGTCGAGAACAATGATTTGATTTCGTTTATGAACAACTGCGCTGGCTCCAAATTCACGTTCCTCATTAATACGAGTATCTGCTTGAATCTCATTTTATCTGATTTTAACACAGTCGCCAATGTTTTCGTTAGGTATAGATCCCCCAATACTCTCAGTTACAGCCTTAACTTTTGTTTGTATGACATGACCAACAATGTTGTCTGATCCTTGCCTCGTCCTTAAACAAATGCAGAAGCATGTTAATATTATTAAGTTTAATGACGCATTTCTATGCAAAGTACACTAAGGTTTTATTAGTCTGATTAAATTTTATCAGAACTGTTATGAGGGCTATAAAAATAGAACAGAAAGGATGGCAACATTAAAAGGTCATAATTCAGTTGTAAAACCGTTTAGTAGAGTAATAAATTATAAGTTCTTTGTACGAGCTATATTTAAAATGGTCAGCTATGCGCAGACACGGAGAGGCGTCTGAGTTTAAAAATAGATGTAAAAGTAGACGAGAGATCATAGGCATAACACATAGTACATACAACATTATGTAAGGAAGCAGTGTAGTAATCCTTCGGGAAACCCCTTTATTATAAACAATCTACAGTCAATCTAATGGGTCACGGATAATGTGTAACGATAGGTTTTTTATTTAAATAGTTCAATGTGTTGACTCGTTTGTTTTATCTTCCGCCTTCGTAGTCCAACAGTTATACGAGCAAAGTTCGTTGAAACTTTTCAATAGGAATCAAAGTATGCTTATAACTTTCTATTAATTCAAGTTTAGGTCATGACGAAACATTTCCGTTATTGAATCAAAACAATTCAATATTTACGTGAATTTGGATCTTTTCGGTCAGTAACATGACACACGTGCGACCTATTTTAATGCATCTCGAGATACGTTTGTTGAGCACTGTGTAATATCAACGTCTCCTGCTCATGCAGTTTGTAAATAATTCACGTTACGTGAAAAGAATGCTTCACGTTTCGAGAGCGTCACATGAAGACGAAGTCTGGGAGTATTAATAATCGTATGAGGAGCTTCCTCCTCGTGATATCTCTCGTCTAACCAGACCACGTTTTTCTTCTGACGACAGTTTATTGTTCAGTTTTCTTGTTCCAATGTTGTCTCAAATGTATCCAATGTTATTTACAGACTGTGATTTATTTTGTTTTTGTCTATAGACTAGTAGTAAAAGTATGGTCCTATAAAATTCATCAAAATTTCACCACATTGTGGTCTATTGTATATTTGGGCGTAATTTTCCTTTATTCATTGCCATTTGACTCACGGTCTGATGACGAGAGAATTTCTTTAATATTTCGCGTTTTATACCTAATTACTTGTGTAATTTTGTTTCGCGAACCGTAAAAGTTATGTGTTTTGTATAATGAATGCTAATAACTTCCAGGTGTCTTATTTTATTTATCCCCCACGTCATAATTGTCTTCACTTTCAAGACAACTTTCGTTTGTTGAGAAATAAATAACACGTTGTTTATTATTATTTCTGGAAACTCCTTCCTTTACGTGCATGACGTCATTAGAAAGATTTCATACAATCAGTCAATGGACCAATCGTATCGGAGTCGTCTGTTGTATTTCGACGTTATCTTCATGAACCAAAGTTTATATTTCACAGAATTCTCTCGTCACTGATCTAAGATATCCTTACTTAATCCGATGTCGATAGTTGCTTGCGAAATATGAACCGTATACCTTTAGACTGATGGTTCCATATTTCAAATCCGCAAATAGTTGTAGCCCTGCAGCAGAATGAGTGCTTTTGGGTTTCGCGAAATAACGTGTAAAGCGCTTCTTTTGCTGCGTCAACAATGGACTATTGCTAACATTGTTTTTTGTATAGTTTCGTGGCTGGCGTGATCCTTCGTGAGCGTATCCCTGCTTTTGAACGCATGTTATGGCGAGCCTGCAGAGGAAATGTGTTCCTCCGTCAGGCAGAGATCGACACACCGTTGGAAGACCCCTCTTCCGTAAGTATTTATACCTTGCTCATAGTTTTTTCTCACGTTTTAGCTGTTAATTTCAGGTGATATTTCCTTGCATAAATTAGGAAGTTATACTTATCTACGATGTCTCTATTATCTATGATGAACTAAAATAATTTTGACAGCTAAGTAACATATGTAAATCCCGCGCAGCTTCCTGTTTTGTTTAGCGTCGTCCTCGAACTTGTCCAGCGTGTCAATTAATAAATAAAATTGATTCACAACGGAACGGACCGACGCTTATCGATCTCTGTAAGAAGTATGTTTCCTCAATTACTGAGGCACTTAAGCTATTTGTTAGTCACGGGTACAATAGTCGGCGTTAATGAAAAAAAAAATGGGTAGCTATGTAACTATTTGATACACCCTTTATATAGTTTAAGGCGGGTTTTAGATGAAAACGTGCATACAAATATAATTTTTATGATCCTAAATTTCTTTAGATAGAAATTCCACATTTTCAATTGACCTAGATTTTAGAGTTTTGTCCAAAATCTGCGCCAAACATGGACTACAAAATAATTGCTATCTAATATTATGCATCTGGTAATGGCAGTTGGTCCATTACTTAAAAGTGCATTTGTTAGTACTTACTTTCTTAAAAACATGTTCAAGTCCCCATTTCTGTTTCTAGTCGGACCAGGTGTACAAGTCGGTATTCATCATCTTCTTCCAAGGAGACCAACTGAAGACGCGCGTGAAGAAGATTTGCGAAGGTTTCCGTGCGACCCTGTACCCCTGCCCTGAGGCGCCTGCCGACAGGCGGGAGATGGCCATGGGCGTTATGACCAGGATCGAGGACTTGAACACGGTAAGAACACTTTTATAGTTAATCCAAGTGAAAAGCAAGCACATTTTGTGTAATTTCGTCATCACTACTCTGAAAATGGTGATGGAAATCATCGCGAGAAAACCGTTTCTAGAACCAAACGTTTACCAACCTCTGCACTGGGCCCGCATGGTGGTTTACAGTCCGCTTCTTCTTATAGAAAGAGATCCCTGCATTGGAAATGTTCTAGGTTTTATTAATTTTATTTGAACAGCTTTCAACTTTATTGAAGAACCATTTGAATTCTTCAGAAATCGAATGTTTTTACTACAACACTAATGATTTTTACACGAGAGGTGATTGAAGAAATGTTTATAATTGTGAACTACTTTTCCAAAGCTAAACGTAACCATAGCATAGTATTATTCATTTAGTTTGTCTACTTTTGTACTTTACTCTAGTAAGATCATGACCTGGATATTCCAAGGTTTCCTTATTGTATTACCTAATATCACTTGTATTGGCCGACAACAATGACATATTTTCGATGTATATATTTTTAGCATTATTCCCCTATTTTATTGACTCATAACAAAGTTGTAATAAAATTAATTATAACGGATACCATATGGGGATATCCATTGCATTATAATTTCGTCAAAGGACTTCCCGCATATATTTGCCGTAAGGTTATCTTTCAAGTGTGGGTGCACTGATAATAGATTATGCACCGAGGGGCTAAAGTTGTGTCTTATGTCACGGGCGTCATATTGAATCTCGAGCGCAATGAAGGATTCGGGATTTAACTCACGAGCGAAGCGAGGGAGTTAATACAAGAATCCTGAATGCAGCGAGGGATTCAAGCTAGCCCAAGGCAAAGACACCTTTAGCCCAGAGGAGGATACTCTACTTTTTACACCTACTGTGAGAAAATAATAGCCATAGTACGAAAAACAAAGTATTTATTAAATAAAAAAACAGTAACGCGTAGTAAGGGTTTCGAGAATAGCTTTCCTCTTTCTGGCACACTAAATCAGACTTGGCTGTATGGGCTCAGCTCCCTTTGCCTGCCCCAAAGAGGGACGAAAAGAACCAAAAAAAAAAATCTAGGCTGCATGGGCTAGATAGATCCCTTTGTCTTCCCAAAAGGGAAAAGAAAATTTAAAAAAAAAATCTTTCAGGCACCAAAGGGTGTTTGTTGTTTATAAACATATTCCAAATTCAAATCACATTATTGACCAGCGGGTAATAATGAAATCCAGTACAACATTATTGACCGGCTGTGCCCTCGGCCACTAATGACTCACTTTAGGTTAAGGTTGCTTGACATATAATTTGACATTTTCGAGCAGGTGGTGTGAAAAATTATTTATACCTTGGTCATGGGATGAAGATTGCACTTTAATAAACTAATGTCTAGCACGGTAAAAGTCAAAGTAGAGTTATAAGCATTGCACATGATCAACGTCGACCCCATCATCATCATCAGCTGTGTTCCCTCTGCTGGGACACAGGCCTCTCCAGAGCCGTAACTAGCATTTTATGTGCCCAGTACGAGTTTCTTTAACTGCGCCCTGCGGCCGTATTATGACGTCTTAAAACCGGGCTTGTTCCAGTGAGTGAAAGAGACAGAGCTATACAAGTCGTCTAGCGCCACCTCGTTCACTCACTGGAACAAGCCTGGTTTTAAGACGTCATAATATGGCCCCTGGTCGGGTCAATTGTGGTCTTGGTCTGGCCATTCCTGCGCCCCTCCAGGGTCTGCGGCCTGTGTCCAGGCACCGTTGGCATACCCTTATTTTCGGCACTGCTCCTCGCTATGAGAGGAAGGGAGCTACAATCCATCACAATGACCGAGTAAATCAACCCCATTCAGGATTATGTGTATGAAACTCTTTTACAATACACAAGCAACTTAATCAGATAGCTTTGGATCAGAATCAGTAAAAAGAGACGATTCCGATGCGCTGCAGTGTTTATAAGTGTGCCGTGACCATAATATATGTAGCTGATATGGCGGTCTTGTCCTGCGAGTGGGACGCCAATTGTGTCATACTGACATTTCTTGTCACTTTATGGATCGACTTCATATTGCTCAATCTTCCATATTTGTTTTGCCGGCAGGACAATAAAATTTTTGATCAGTGTTCTGATTTCATCTCCAAAATCTGAATCATTTTTTCTGATTTACCGATATGATATTATCAAGAAATTGTTCTTTTGAGCACCAATATCTAATGTCTGATAAAATAATTCTCGTTCTGATTTTCCAGTAACAACTGTTTAGGGAAAAAGTGCAGATAATTTTTCCACGAATGTTTTTGTGAGGAACGCTAGTGGCTGGGTTGTGGAGGTCAGATAGGCAATCCATGCAAAATGCTGATATTCAGCTACATCCGTTTAGACTGAAAACTCAACATGTTTGGAAAAAGCTAAAGTACACCTGACGTCAAAACCTTAACTATAAGGCACCAACAACATTTTTTATCAAATTAGTAAATTAATCAATATCAAACCCAGCGTTATCTATTATTTGGGCAACAGGCACGTTGTCGCAAATAACTGACTGTTGAAGACAATTTAAGTTTGTAGTTAAATTGCTACAGAAATTACCGTATCGTAGGTAGTAACTTTTTGCACCCTGGGCACCTTTTGCACTTGCACTTGGCACTTTTTGCACCATGCTCGCTACCACTTTGTTGATTAACTACTGGTCTACCAGGGCCTAGATCGTTTTATGACGTCCAGGGAGGGTTTGTTCACGATTCCACAAATGCCGTGAGTTCCTTGTCCACTGATAAATCTAATTAGTCCGTTACATTTTCAAAAAATATTTGACCTACAAGTGACGAAGATACAATACTATTTAAATTCACAATATTTCACTTCTATTATTTTTCATAGTTCTGACGTCACGAGCCCCCACTCCCTTTTCCAAGTGTTGGTGCGTTTTATCTTTGTCAATACGTATTGAGTTATTGTATTTTTACAGTAATGTATTATTGGTATTAACTGATGTAAAAAAAGTGTCTAATGGCCTGTTGGTCTAGTGGTTAGTGACCCTGACTGCTATGCCGGAGGTCGTGGGTTCGATTCCCACCCAGGACAAATGTTTGTGTGATGTAATTTATCTATAATAGGTATGTATTTATTTAAAAATATATAAGTATGTTTATCAGTTGTCTAGTACCCATAACACAAGCTCTGCTTAGCTTGGGACTAGATGGCGTTGTGTGATAGTTGTGGAATATTTATTTATTATTTATTTATTTAATTTTCAATAATCTGACGGAATAAATAAATAGATATGCAATTCATTGATGCTGGGAACTTACCTATTACCGTTTCTTTCCGACTATCATGCCCCAAGTCCAGGCGTGTGTTTGCATGTATTGGATTCTTTATCTCTTGTTTGTGGTTGTAACCTTCGCCATTGTTATAAAGCTGTAACGTTGACGTTTATTATCGACGCCATTTATGGTCCGTGCTAGATTGCTGTATAGTGTCCCATATAGATAAAGTTTCGGCCAAATGTATGGGAGGTGTAAACAAAACTGATATGAGATCGAAAAATTTTCATTTTGCCGTTCGGTGAATGATTTGGAAGCAGAAGGTGTTTATGATAACTTAATGAATGAAGTATTTCCTAGGCTCAATAGGGATTTATTACAATAAATGTTGAATGATCTGTATATGTGTGTATCTTTTGTAGAAAATTCTTATTGACAGTATAAATAAAAACATTTATATCGCTCCTATCCGCCGTCTTCCATATCGTTTTATATAGATGCCTCGTGGCTTCCATTTTGGGCACATAACAAATATTATATGAGCTGTCAACATCCGATATAAATGGCGGTATCATGGAATATTTTAGAGGTCGTCTCTAAACCGGTAATGTGAAGGTGACGATTAGCTATAGTAGATGCTTCAAAAGTATTGATTGATCATAAACAGACTACTGTATTTTATGTATTTAATAGCTTTTGCTGTCGTCTTCGCCGATCCTCGTTATATTATCTATAACCGTCTCCAATGTCCTATCTAGCTCTGTGCCAAAATTCATTAATATCGGTCCAGCAGTTTAGGCGTGAAAGCGTCAAAAACAAACTCCCTTTCGCAGATAGAATATTATAGTTAGCATTAAACTAGGAATTGAGAAAACACTAAAATCAACATAATTATCAACACCTTTAAATTTATTATTGTTAAACGTTTTTCTAAAAGCTTTTGCTACTCCAATGAAATAGATAAATAAATAAACTGGAGTTAAGATGTTATTACAAACGATATAAAACAGCTGTAGTTTTTATAACGGATCATTAACGTAGAGATGATCACCCGCTGAGTAACAGATGATTAAACATGTCATTAGCTTAATCTAAGGGGGTATCATCAAGTCATCATTATTATACAACTTCATGCAATATGTGTGTCTTGTCAAATAAATGGTTTTGAGTGAAGGACATCAATAGATTCGCCGCATCGCATAGAATTAACTCTTCCATACATCAAAATGTATGGAAGAGTTAATTCTACGTCAGTAAACTGGGTAAATATGTTTTAAGAAAACATACCAGCTGTAATACTAACTTTATAGCGAGCGTGTAATCCAAAAACGTTTATCCAAACTAATGACTTTTAAAAGACTCAGTGTTGGGTCCTGGGATCTTATTTGAGCAGGTTGTTTTTTCTATTAGATTTTTTTAGTAGCTAGTTAAAGTTGGATATTTCCTCGCCTTAGAAAGCAGATATGTATCTATATGAATACAAAAACCAAGAACCAGCGGTGTCTTACGCATGACCTCTCACTGGATATCAAAAATCTATGAATTGGAAATCTCATTGATGGTTAGTTTCCACTAAAATTGACCGCTGTAACCAAAGTTCAGCTTGAAGAACTAACATTTTATTAATTCTACCCGTTAGAGCCCGCGACTTCGTACGTCCTGTACTTCCCACATTTCACCCTCTTCCAGATTTATGCTAATAAATAGCCTGCTTTCTCCAGAGTTCTATCTATCTCCGTACCAAAAATTCACCAAAATCAGTTCCAAAAGCGTAGCAAACTCATTGTCATTATCTCATAATATTATCTAAGAATTTAATTGTTCAACCAATACCCTCCTACCTTTTTCGTCCAGGTGTTAGGCCAGACCCAGGACCACCGTCACCGTGTGCTGGTAGCCGCGGCCAAGAACATCAAGAACTGGTTCGTGAAGGTGCGCAAGATCAAGGCGATCTACCACACGCTGAACCTGTTCAACCTGGACGTCACGCAGAAGTGTTTGATCGCTGAGTGCTGGGTGCCGGCGCTGGATATGGAGACCATACAGCTGGCGTTGAGGAGGGGGACGGTGAGTTTACGTTTTTTTTTACGACTAGGTCCAGAAGAAGAAAAACTCCACTTCAGCAACTTTCTAATCAATAAAATTGTTCTTTTTCAATACTGTATTGCTTGAGCAATAGAATAGAAAAAATCAATTTATGAATTTTATCGCAGTGTGCTTCGATTCACCGAGGCTAAACTGAGTGTATTTTTTCAAAGTATAAATATAAAAATAGTATGGTACATTTCCAAAACATTTAAAAACACTAGTTTAAAAAATTATATCAGAGAAGATGTGTGAGACCCCAATGACATTTTTGGAAAAATCAAACCAACTAACTTAGATTCAAATTAAAAAAATCATTCATTCGCTAATGTGGGTATAATAACACAAAGTTCATAAAAAATATACTAAGATTTAGATTTGAAATACGTTCCTCCAGATCAAAATGCTCGAATGATTCACAACTACAAATTATTTACATATTTCACTCAGGTATCTGGTTCTGGATAATTGAGATAGAAGGCGTAATAAAATTTACTATTGCTCAAATTGTGAGAAAACTTCGGATTAATTGCTTGATAATCTAGAAAACCTGACTCTACAATATGTTGCTTGAGCATATTTTTTTTTGTATATTTCTATGGACGCTTTTACTTGCTACATCGTTTAAACATAATGTATTATCTCAACATGAATTATGTGACAAAGGATTTTTAATAATTATCTAATAGAACACGAGTGTCCAGGGAGTTTCTTGCCCGTTCTTCTCTATAGAGATCTAGTCCTTGGAATGGGCATCTACGGTACTTATACGCCTTATACGGTACTAATGGCCCCATATTCTTGTAGTATTTTTCTTTTGATAATTCTTAAGTGTCTGATTTTGATTATTCACTAAACCATTGTTATTTAATGTCCAGGAGCGCAGCGGCAGCTCGGTGCCTCCCATCCTGAACCGCATGGAGACGCTGGAGGACCCTCCCACGTACAACCGCACCAACAAGTTCACGTCTGCCTTCCAGCATCTCATCTACGCGTACGGAGTCGCTACCTACCGGGAAGTCAACCCTGGTACGTTGTTCTTTGATATATTGGCTCTATCATTGGCCAAGTTACCATATTTTAAACGATCTGAACGTGGGACTTGAACAAACCTCATAATTCGTCAATTAATAATCTCGAAAAAAAAAATCTTAATATGTTGGCCATACTTTTCAGACCTTTTATTAGAAAATAGCTCCTACTTCTAAAACAACACAAAAGTGTAAAATAATTTTTTTTATTTTTTTCAAGAATCGATGACTTTTTTTTCATTGGCTAAAGAATTTTGCCGGGAGGCCTATGTTCAGCAGTGAACGTGCTACGGCTGATACGATGATGATTATGTGCAATCTACCAAATGCGTCCAGTCTTCTTTGAGAAATCCGGTTGAAAATAAACCTAAACAATGTTCTTATTTCCGGTTTCGTTTGTCCACAGCTCCATACACGATCATCACGTTCCCGTTCCTGTTCGCGGTGATGTTCGGTGACCTCGGTCACGGCGCGCTCATGGCCGTCTTCGGATTCTGGATGTGCTACAAGGAGAAACCTCTACAGGCTAAGAAAATTGACAGCGAGGTGAGATACAACTAACAAATATTTATTTGTCAAGTAATTCGTCCTTTGCATCCTTACAACCACCTATACTTCAATATAATTATGTTAATGAATTAGTTGTCTTCAACAGATATAATATCTACATATTTTTTAAAACATGCTTCGTGTTCGCTCTCACTACGTCTAACCATAATATTCTTGGATTCAATTCTCAAATTGCGAAGTATTGTTGGGATTCTCCCGTCTAAAATTTGTGAAAACAAAACCCGAAAATAACCGTACGTTTGGGACTAACTGTTCGGCAAAGTAGGCGTTGTGTTGTATCTAAAGTAAAATCTACTAGGAAGTTTAGGTACTAAATATAAACGCTCAGTAGGCTTTAATAGATTTTGAACTGTATACCAAAGCACATAAACTTGAAAATCTATTGATCTGTTCTCCCACAAAAAATATTCCACTTATATCTGATTTGTCCCCAGATCTGGAACATATTCTTCGGCGGGCGCTACATCATCCTCCTCATGGGTCTGTTCTCGATGTACACGGGTCTGATCTACAACGACATCTTCTCCAAGAGTCTGAACATCTTCGGCTCGTCGTGGCGGAACAACTACAACGAGTCCACTCTCATGACCAACAAGCTGCTGCAGCTCAACCCTGACTCCTGGGATTATCTGCAGACACCGTATCCCTTCGGTATCGATCCTGTTTGGCAGGTGAGATTTATAATTTATTTATGAACATAGTATAAACTGTGAACACATGCCGTTATGGCAGGATATGTTGAAACGAATGAACTGTTATATAAAACTGATATTGTTTATATTGTTATACATAACCTTATTCTACCGAATAAACATTATTGAGTCGATTTGAAGCAGACATAATTTTATAGATATTTTCTACCAGTCAACTTTTGAATAATTCAGAGACGATCATTAGTCGGAAAATTTACGAATCTGATATCTTTGTAGTATCCTATTGGTACATGTCTAGGAATGTGTTTGTACGTATATTGCAACACTGACTTAATTCATGCACACTCCAGTTATGAAGAGTTTGAGTGTGAATGTGTATGTTAACCATACACACGCTAATCATTATTTAAGTTGCCCTTAAGTGCAGTTCCAATATTATGTTAAATATTTCAAGTAATGTTATTTGAACTATTTACAATATGTTCGTGACCAGTTCTTTTTATCATATTATTTTATGGTAGTCATACTGAGATTATTTCATTTGAATAAGAGGTTAGCTCTCATTTTCACATCTAATATACCGAAAAATGTGTATCGATACATTTAACACTATACTATTTGTTATAGAACTTTATTTTTCTAAGCAAACAGGAAGCAACTTAGATAAACATACTAATAAAGTGCAATATTGTGTAACAGCTCGCCGAAGCCAACAAGATCATCTTCATGAATGCGTACAAAATGAAGATTTCGATCATCATCGGTGTGTTCCACATGTTGTTTGGTGTCTGCATGTCACTCTGGAACCACATGTGAGTACCCTCCCTATGTGATTATAACTTTACATACATAAATTACGCCTTTTTAGGGATCCGTACCCAAAGAGTAAAATCGGACCCTATTATAAAGAATCCTCTGTCTGTCTGTCACCAGGCTATATCATGAACACACACACACATGATCCGTGATAGTTAGACAGTAGACGTTTTCACAGATGATGTATTTCTGTTGTCGTTAAAACTTCAATACTAAAAAACAGCATTAAATAAATATTTAAGGGGGCTCCCATCTCCCATACAACAGACATGATTTTTTTTTACCATTTTACAGATTTTATACCATATTTTCATATTTTTTTCATGATTTAGCCTCATTTAGACGATGCAAGAACTCGCACGCGAGTTGCGTTACGTTGCGGACTTTATAGGTACAACGAATTCAGTTAATCAAACGAATACCGCAATGTAGTGAAACTCGCATGCGAGTTCTTACTCCATCTAAATGAGGCTTTACCATATTTTATAGGCACGGAACCTTGTGTGCAGGAGTCCGACTCGCACTTTTCCGGTTTTTTACCGTCAGGGTTTCACTAGCTACGTGTGATTTAATATGAATGTAACATGTTCCCCGCAGCTACTTCAAGCGTCGCATCAGCATCTACGTGGAGTTCATCCCTCAGATCCTGTTCCTGCTGCTGCTGTTCTTCTACATGGTGCTGCTCATGTTCATCAAGTGGACCACTTACGGATCCTCACCTCCTAACTTCGGAAGTCAAGAGCCAGGTGAGTTCATCGGCTGGCTACACCTCGCTTTAGAAAAATGTATCTAAAATTAGTATTGCCATTTTTTTTTTGTGGTAAATTCATCAAATGAGTCCTCCCGCCTCCTCCCTGGTTGGAGCGGAAGTGACTGTCCAACTCGCACTGACTAGATTCCAGGGTTCTCCTTCAATAGCCCTTTACATTCCAGGGTCAAGGTTACTTGAAATTAGTGTTGCCTTTGACGCCTGGTAATCGCAAATGCTACTGCTGAATATAAAGTCCGATTCCGTAGGATTTCTGAAAAAATGCTGAACGAAACCTGTTTTTTTTTTTTATTGATATTATCATCAAATTAGTCTTCCCGCCCTGGGTGGAACGGAAAGGACTATCAGACTTTTTCTAATCAAAAAACCACTTCGTTTCTTCGGTTGCCTTTTGCGGGACACGATGTATTTTAAGATGGTCCCTCGAACCTGGACGACGTTTGATTCCAACTGCCTAACCCTTCAGTGAAATAACGGCGCAAACATCAGCTCCAACAGACCAATACAATCCTTATTTCCTCTACAATAACAGTGTGTTTCGTCTACAGAGATATTAAAGACGAGTGCGTACTGCGCGCCGTCCATCTTGATCACGTTCATCAACATGGTGCTGTTCAAGGACGACAACGTACCGCGACCTGGATGTGACCTGTTCATGTATGCGGGGCAGCAGGGCTTGCAGAAGGTATATTACTAGTTTAATAGCATCCTACTAAAACTAATTGAGAAAAAATACAGTACTAGCAAAAGTAAAACCCGACGATAAAACTTAATAGTGAAAAAAAAAACAATTTTGAGTAGGATTTGAACCTGCAATTTTTAGATTTAGTAAACCAGACGCTTTTAACAATCACGCTATCAAAGTCATGCTCGAAAGTGTCCTCATTCCATTATTTACTGGCTTCTACATGCATATAAGATACTCGCGAAAAGCATTACCCTTCCTTGCCAGTCGGGTAAAAAGCTTTTGAGTCTATTCATTCCTCATCACCTATATTGCCTTTTCCCAACAATAAGGTCGGCTTCCATTGTAACCGGATGCAGCTGAAAATGAGTATTTGATATGGAGCAACTGTCTCTCTGATCTCCACAGTTCAATTAATCCTTTTTTAATATAAAATTTCACATAAAAGAGTCTTACGTTACGTGAATACGGCACCATAAGATGTTAAAAATGTAATGAAAAACTCCACCTTGTTGAGCATGACTGCGATGGCCTGGTTAGTAAGGCGTCTAGTACTAAATCAGAGGGTCGCAGTTTCAAATTCTGACGAAAGCTTCATTAATTAATTTTACTATTAATTTATTATAATTTTGCGTGCAGTTCCTAGTCGTGATGGCGCTGTTGTGCGTGCCAGTGATGCTGTTCGGCAAGCCTTACTTCATGATGAAGGAGCAGAAAGCGAGGGCTGTAAGTATAACACTGCTTATTTTATTGTTATTTTTAAAATTTCATTAAGTCCATCCAAAAGTTGTATGGCAGACGTCGCTAATAGTGATAAAACTTCCATTTTTATTTTAGAATTCTATCTAATTTAATTTATAGGAAAGTCACTTTTCATAAACGCATTTTTTGTTAATGCTGCGTTCATGGATAGCTTGCGGTAAGCATTTAACACTATACTTGAGCGACATGTATTTGTATATGTTGATATAAATCCGTTTGGAGCTTAAATCAAGTCAATTTGAAGATGTTCTCTCAAAGAGGGCTACCATTTTAGATTAACCAGTTGACGCCACTGAGTAAAGTCTAGTATAGCTGCCAAAGTTTGTTGTTACAGGCATAAAAACCAAATTGTTTACATTTAAATCTTATGTAATACCGTAAAAGTAAAGTAGGACTGATATTCATTGAGCCGTTTATCATAATCAATCTGAGAATATGTAGACATTTCACAGGTTTAATATAATAGAAAAAACTCTTGTAGCAATCCTACAAACTGTGAAGTTTGACTTTTCGGGGACCTCGTGCTACATTAGCGCCTCTAGCGGCGTATTCAAACGCGGTAGCCCTCATTGTATGAAGGCTGAAAAGGAATGTTTCTTTTTATTCTTTAATTTCGTAAGAGGCTTTTATCATCGATGAGTTGGAATAATGGTTTATGAACCGTAGTTAATAAATAACGTGTATCCTCAGCGTCAAGGTCACCAGCCGGTGGAAGGCGCCGCAGAGAACGGTACCGCAGGAGGAGCGGCCCCGCCAGCGCCGCACCACGACGAGGACATCACTGAGGTCTTCATACACCAGGTATGTCACACTACAACGTGAAGAGACAACCTTTTTTAACCGTAGATTATTCCTAAACCGCATGAGTGTTGATTTTCTTCAAGGAACAATAAAACCAGAGAAGTCTTAAAGATAACGTCTGCAAAGTTTTACTGGCCAATTTAATTTGATCTTTTAGGTATCTTATTGTGTGCAACCTAAGGCTTTACACATTGGCTACGGGCTTCAATTGGTCTAGAACAGCCTCATCTGATGACGAGCCAAGACTGGAGGCAAAGAAACGATTTACAACATTTACATTGTAATGTACCCCCACAATATTTACAATGATCTTTTTTTTTTTAAATACCAAGACGTATGACAGACAGGGCGTAGGCACCGTTCAGTCTATTCTGTCTCACTGAGTAAACTCGTCGTTTTTATAATCAGACCATCCATTCTTCGGACTTCTAACTGCATTAGACTTAAACAAAAAGAGGTTTTCCGTTACTCAAGATTGTTCTCCTCAGGCCATCCACACGATCGAGTACGTGCTGGGCAGTGTGTCTCACACGGCCTCCTACCTGCGACTGTGGGCGCTGTCGCTGGCGCACGCGCAGCTGGCAGAGGTGGCCTGGAACATGCTGCTTAGGAAAGGTACGTGTTCAACAAGCTAAACATAACACACACATCATATAAACATGTAAAACTTTAACTTGAATGAATTATCTTGAATTTTCTTTCACCTCCGAATAAATAAAGCCATTCCACAATACCACGATTGAATAGTATAGCTATGTTACTAAATTACACATACGCTTACTAGCTGTAACTTAAAATTACTGCTAACATTGCTAAATAAAGGGAAGCGTGTACAGTGTATGTCAGTACTAAAGTTATGTATTCTATCTGTATGCAGGAGAGTTGATGTTCATTTAAAACTTAACTATTTAATATAGCAGACTTGACATAATGTATCGGTTCCAGGTCTGATGTCGACGGACTTCCAAGGCGGTATCTTCCTGTACGTGGTGTTCGCGGCCTGGGCGGCCATCTCCGTGTCCATCCTGGTGCTCATGGAGGGACTGTCTGCCTTCCTGCACACGCTGCGTTTGCACTGGTTAGTACCTTTTACGTATGAGGGTAGGTTGAAAGCATAGAAAACCACCTGCTATGATACTTACATACTCCAAAATAGTCAAACTTTTTTAATATTACTGTACTGAGTTTTTGAGACATGTCTTGATTTAACTTTAAAGTTAGTCAAAACTAATAAATCTGAAATTTGCACGAGATAAATGCTCGATTGCCGTCCAAAGCGTGGTAATCGGTCCAGACAATTCTTACGGTCGTTGGTCTGTGATGTATTAAGAAGTTAGGCGATGCGGCATATCTACTAGAATTTAGTCTTTTCAATGTCATGAGAATAGTTTACCAAACCGAACCAATAACGATGTTCTGCTGGAAGATATTTATTAATGAAATAAGCAGTATGTTTGTGCTCTTTCACATGTGTTCTGCATGTACATTAATAGATAAGAATGACTAAGAGAAGGGAAGATGCTCTACCGAGATGACAGGACTAATCAAAAGTCCCTTGTACTTTTCAATCTTTACAGTTTATTATATTGTTTTTTTTTCTCTTCAGGGTCGAGTTCCAGAGCAAGTTCTACGGAGGTGAGGGCTACCTGTTCCAGCCGTTCTCGTTCGAGGTCATCCTGGACGCAGCCGGCACCACCGAGGAGTAAACACGACGCAACAACAACACACATGATGTTTTCATATACTGTTTGACACGTCAACTTCCATACAAGGCCAGGCAATGAATATTAGACGGCCATAAGTTCATAGAACAAGTATATTGTAAAAAAAAGCAGGTGAACTAAGCTTCTTTAGATCCATCGCATTAGACAACGCGAGATCGAGTTCAAAACAAGTTTAATAGTCGAAACATTAGCAAAATTTTACTATATTATGCATAATTTTTAGACAAATACAAGCCTAGGAAAATTATAAATTATATCGAATTGAATAAAAATAACGATATCATCCTCTGTCTGATGTGCCCAAGATGCAACAGTATATTTGAAAAAATATGTGAACAAGTAATTATGTACCCATTTAACTGTTTGTAGTAGATGTTATTGTCACAATTATGATATGTCTGAATGGCTAGGCAGCTTCAATATCTGTGTATTTATTGGTCTTGTATGAATATAATTCTTCTGCTGAATAAGAGTTATTGTAATAATGTAAGTATTCTGTAGTGTCTGCATATATCCAGTGCTCGTTCTGTATCAAAACTTACTTAATTGTAGTAATGTAAGCAAGAAAATTCCAATGTCCTCCATATTACTTTATTTACTACAACATCAAGGGTACAGATTACAAATAAATCATTTTCTTTTGTATTTTCCTAGCTAATAAACATTTTTTATTTAATCCAGTTTTTTTGTAAGTTGTAAAGTGTGAACGGCCACCCTTGGTGTAACCCAGTATATGATTTAATTGTTGTACTTAAAATATTTTTACGTTGACTTCCGTATTCCGTAAACATTCGATCGATCGATTTTATTTTATTACATAATAATTATCTGCAGTGTTGATAGTTACAATTAAAGTTAATATTTTTAATAAATTACTTATGATTAAATAGTTTTTTTATTCAAACTATATGAATGATTATTTATTAATTACTTTGTTTACGTAAGGATATCTAGCTGCAGTGTTTAAATCTCCGTTTTGTGTAATTGTAGATCCAAAGTGTATTATTTGTTAATGTGAGACGCTCTCTGTATTGTTACTGATTGTCATTCCAGTCTTCAATGTTATCAACGTTAGTACTCCGTCGAGTGTCGCGTACCATTTAGTTATACGGTGATGATTAAAGGTTTTTTAGTAGCATTATTTGAATGGTTTCATTTTAAGTTCCCGCATTTTCGTTATAGATCGACGAATGATAGACACACATTTTACTTTTTTATTTGAGTTGGGTATGCTCTTAACTCTAATATCTCGGTCAGAGAATATAAACTAAAGTCTACGATAGAGTGAGCTTACCCAAAAACCTGTTTACTCTAACTTTGAAGAAAAGTCGGGTTGTATACATTCGGTAACATAGATACGGGTAGTGCTTCCACTCTTGCCTTGCGCGTTGTGAAGGATATTTTACAACGTAATATGAGACACTATGATGCAAGAAATAGGAGAAGGCATACTCTTCTGAACTTCTGTGATGAGTTTCTTGTCATACAACGATTTAGTCGTATTCTGCGCCGATAGTGATGCTTATATCCCCAGGCAACACGTTTGTCTTGTGATACCAACGGTTTGTATCCACCACCACTGCAACAAGGAAAAGGGGTATATTTAAGCATCACGACGTGAAATTGTTAACTAAAGGTCTAATTTAATTTGACAATTCGGAAATTCAACATGTACAGAAAAATAGTCAGTACTTTCTGTTTATTTTAAATTCTTAAGGTGGAGAGGATCAATGACAATTCAGTAACAGCAAGAATCCCCAAGAAGTACATAGTTACTCACAGATCTCTCCCGGAGCCACAGTGAACGTGATCCACCGACATTGGTACAGGCACTCCGGTGGCGGCGCCAGCTGCCACTGCTTGTGACCCCGCACCTGCGCCTGCCACGACATGTGCTTCACTGAATCTACCTGGATACAAAACATAATAGATGCTACACAGCATGAGGAACAAGACAATCGTAGTGCCAGCATTGTTTTACCAATACAACACATGGTCAGTCGGAGTAGTAAACCCCGCTGTTTTTGTTCAAACCGTCGAAAAATATTTTTGTACTGAAAGGAATCAATGAGAATTTTTTCACGACCAAGTTAGTATTCAGAAACCACTGACTGCGAAATGATATCTGGGACTATTTTTTACAAGATCTTATTTAACTTGCAATGTTTGTTTTTATAAATTACTCACATGCATATGAGCTCCTTGCCCCGGTCCGCCCATAAAGATCCAGTCAACCATATCACTTTCAGCAGTTTTGGGCAGGAAGTACGGGCGGTCATAGTAACTCCTCAACTTCCTTGTCTCCTGGTCGTAGCAGGTGCTCCAGCCCACGTACCAAGGTTCTCCAGACAGATTGGCTCTAGCTTCTTCCATACTAAACACTTCTTGAAGCGAGTTTAGGCCGGATTTGTACGCAAAGTAAAAACAATCGTTAATTTGCTGTCCCATTTTACCGCTGTTGTAGAAGTTTGCGAAGAATTTGAAGTCGAATTCCTGTGGGATGGACAACGTGTGATGCGGTGAAATTGTCTTCACGTGCTAGTGGCGATGAAAATTTCGTAATAGGTATACGCAACAAATATTCACGTACCCGCAGCGCCTTCCACCCGTGCGTAGCATCGGTAACAATGACTGGTGTGGTGCTGTACGCATATTTGTCTTCGAACTCCTCGGCACTAATGTTGGCGAGACGAACCACGTCATCTACGCCGACGCACATAGAACAATCTTCTGGTGGACGGAACACCGACTTGGAGAATGACGGTAGTTCTAATAGACAGCTCTGAAATTTCAAAGGGTAAAGGTAGATTCCAATCCTGAATTTACAGCTATATTGGTTAGCTATAGCTTTATGATATCCGATCACCATTAGGAGGAACTGTATGTGGCAAACTTGGGGCAGACAGAGTCGACTCTCGATCACTCCAACCTAAAGTAGACCAATGCTGTTTCACGCCTGGCTTTTGGCATGGTGATTTGTCGTGACCTCGTGGGACTGGCGATATTCGTTGATCAACTTTGTTCAGGTCGTTCGGGAGCTTGAGAAGGAACTAATATCTGGGCCTCCGAGCCTCAGACGCAAGCTAGTGGAAGAACCGTGGTGTTTAAGTCCGTACATATCCGAAATAACACTCAACATTCCTGACGGACGGTATCAACAAGAATTTTACCACAGCAAACCTATAATGTGAAAACTTACCCTGCTTCCAAACAGTTCAGTGTAAACCCAGCGTGCACTGATCAGGCCTAAGAAAATCAGAGTCGCTGACCACCACACATAACCCGCTGGTTTCACAGCAAAAACTTTCTTCTCACTATATCTCGGAATATCAAGACGCGAAATATACGAACTACTAAGTTTCAAGCTGTCGATTTTATTCAGAATCTTCGAAATTTTTAATTCAGCCGTCTTGTATGTTTTTGCGCAAGTTTTAGAGCGGATAGCTTGACTCATTGTGACGTGTAACGAGTCCTGGGAGAGAATGAAAAGGGTTTGTCGCCTTCCAACCGCTTTTATAGGGCTGGAAATTATTTAGAGCGATATAATCGGATTTATAGAGAGTTCTTAAAATAGATCATTTTATACCATCTGGATATTATAGTGAGTTGGTTTACTGCGCCTCTTGCTTCGCCTCTTATTTAAATTTTATCATCATCACCTGCCTAGCGTTTTCCAAAGAAGGTAGGTACTTTATGTTAACATCACCTTTAAGTCTAACCGGTTGCATCATTTGCTGACTATTTCTGCTTCATATTTTTTTGAGCACGCGTGATTGTCGTTTGAACGTTTTTGTTTGGGTGTTTGTTAATCAATCACGCTTAAGAAGTTCTACCATTTTAAATGAATATACAATTATACACACACAGATATTATAAAACCTGTATTTTTATCCTATCATTCCTGCGGCCTGCGGGATAGTTAAAGAACTCCGGCTTACACCTATGACTACCTATAGGTGTAAGCCTGGTCTATCTACTTTCGTTAATCATTTTATCAGCTGAGTGACGGCCGACATAGCGTATACCTAACATTATTAACTAAGTTTTAGTAGTGACTTCACTACACTTCAACTTAATACTTACTAGAAACAAATTATTTTCGAATGAGCCACTCTATGTATGTCCCATTGTATGGGACAAGTAACGCGTTGTGGGTGCAATAGGTATGAAATTGGAATTCATTATCTGGCGCCGAGCAGCAACTGTGTCCTCGTTACACGCCTCATGCTTTTGGTGACACGCTGGCGAAATAACCTTTTTATCTGATACTTTGTGAATGATGAACGAATTTTTCCATCAAATACCTATTTTTTGCCAAGCCAAACGAGGTATTTTTACACGAAGCAATGATAAAGAGGTAACAAAGGTTGTAAGCAGTTTTCAATTAGCTGTCCCGGCTGTCCCTATGTACCTATGTGTCATAATAATAATATAAGTGTAGCAACACTAGTAAGCTGGCAACATTATTATTAAAAATGTCGTATTATCTGTGGCCTGTATATTGTATAAATAATGTCGTCTCCACTGTATTTAATTAAAGTCTTTCAACAGTATTAACTATTTTATTATGATTCTGTCACACCTTTATTATATAACATGGTGTCAGAAGTTCAGTGAGTCAATGTAATAATCTATTCAGTGAGTGCAAAAACAAAAAATTAAAAAAATGCCGGACCAGCCAGGAGCGTCGGCGTCGTCGTCTTGTAGTCAAAAGGCTCAAACTATTCAAGCCGGAGGGTCAATACCAGAATTTAATTACAATGCAAGTAATAAGGCGCAAGAATGGAAAAGGTGGATGAGCCAGTTCAAAATTTATATACGAGCTACGGGACTTGAAAATGAAGGTGACAAACGAAAAGTAGCCATCTTGCTACATTATTTAGGCAGTATGGGCCTCGAAATTTTTAATTCTTTTGATCTAGATATTGACACAATTGGATATTCGTCATTATTAACGAAATTCGAAGAATATTTCACGCCTAAATTGAACCTCACGTATGAACGCCATAAATTTTTTACAAGACAACAGCAAATTAACGAATCAATTAATGATTACATTACCGTGTTACAAAACTTAAGTCTAAACTGTCAGTTTGACACACTAAGAGAAAGTCTAGTAAAAGATGTTTTTATTTGTGGATTAAATGCAGACAACATTGAAATTAAAAAACGTCTAATCCAAGAAAACAAGACCACCCTTGATGAAGTCGTTCAATTGGCCCAGGCTATAAAGCATTCCACAATTCAGACAAACGAAATATCAAACGAAGAAAACGTTCTTGGAGCAGTATACAATCAAAATAGAGGAAAAGGTTATAACAGGGGCAGAAGCAATAGCAGAGATGAAGGTCATACCAGGAGTCGTACCAGGTCAGGTCAAAGAAACAGAAGCGACAACAGGTCAGAAGTTTGTACTAGATGTGCTCAAAAACACCGTTTTAAATGTCCAGCTTCAAATGTAGAATGTAATAATTGTCATAAAAAGGGTCATTATGCTAAATGTTGTTATTTTAAAAAAGCTAATAATAAAGGTAACAAGTCTTCGGTAAATGTAGTTAAGTCACAGTCTCAAGATAGTAATAATAGTCAAAAAGTGGAAGAATTATTTATGGGTTCAATTTATACATTGGGTGAAGTTTCAGTTAATAGTATGGAATCTTGGAATATTCAAATTAAAATTAATAATCATGTCATAACTGGTATGCTAGATACTGGTGCTCAAGCAAATGTGATGAGTATGAGTACATTTCAAAGTCTAGAACTGTCTGAAAATTTAATAAAGCCGTCTTCAATTACAATAGTAACATTTAGTAAACAAAATCTGCCTGTTAGAGGTCAGACTGTCTTAGGGTGTTTTATAAATGAAAAGCAAAGTCAGATTCCTTTTATAATTTTGGAAATTAATTGTGCTACTGTCATAGGGCTGAAAACATGTTCAGAGCTTAAAATTATTAAAAGAATTAATACAGTCTCATTTAATTCAGAAGTTGAAAATAATTTATTTAAAGAATTTAAGGATGTATTTGAGGGTCTAGGTTGTGTCAAAAAACCATGTCATTTAGAAATAGACAGATCAGTCAATCCGGTTATAGAACCACTTCGTAAAGTTCCTTTTAGTCTACTTAAAGAATTAGAGTCAGAGTTAGCTAGGATGGAAAAATTGGGTGTAATAGTAAAAGTCGATGAACCAACTCGTTGGGTCAGCAGTATAGTCATCACCAAAAAACGAAATGGTGCGCTCAGAGTTTGTCTTGATCCACGAAATTTAAATAAAGCCATTTTGAGACCACATTATCCATTTCCTAGTATAGACACAGTCAAGTCAAAATTAAAAGGTGCTACAGTGTTTTCAACACTAGATGCAAATTCTGGATTTTGGGCAATTCCACTAGATAGTGAATCGTCACAATTATGTACATTTATTACTCCGTTCGGAAGGTATAGATTTCTTCGTTTACCATTTGGGGTCTGCTCAGCACCAGAGCTCTTTAATGCCATTATGGTTGATCTATTCAAAAATATTCCAAATATAATTATATATTTTGATGATGTACTAGTCCATGCGTCGTCCCAGAAAGAACATGACACAATTTTAAGAACTGTGTTAGAAAGGGCTAGAGAAGTCGGAATGAAGTTCAATATGTCAAAGTCTAAACTAAACAAACAGTCAGTCACATACATGGGTAATTTATTTGATGCACAAGGAATGCGTCCTGATCCTAATAAAGTCACAGCTATTGTAAATATGTCAAAACCTAACGCCTTTTATTAAAAATTACTCTGAGAAAACTAAAAATTTGAGGGCACTCCTTTTTTTTTTTTTTTTTTTTTGCGTGGTAAAATCATCAAATGAGTCCTCCCACCCAGGGCAGGGCGGGAGGGACTGTCAGACTTGTACTGACTAAAATCCACGGTGTCCTTCACGAGCCCTTTACGTCCCGGGGTTACGGTGATGGGTAAGACCCGCGACCCCGGCAGGCTCTGGCCCTTTACAGGCCCCGTCAGTTTGCTGACACTCCTTGAGGCGCGCGTGGAACACAACGCGCCGTCGACCCGGGCATGGTCCATGGTCGGGCAGCGAGTCGCCCATTACTCGCTGCCCGCATGCCCGCGCCTACGGTGGCCGGAGATCGTCTGGCGACGTCCGTCGCCGTGGGCGTCTACCACTGCGGGTGGGTCGGAGGGAGGACACTGTTCTCTCCCTCACGCGGCACGCCTCCTCCTTCGCGAGCATGACTGCTTCGCAGAAGGAGGCGACCGCTTCCCACTCCGTCTCGCCCCGCAGCATGGCCTCGACCAATGCCGGGCGCGAGAGGTCTCCGCCTATCGCCGTCGTGAGGACACGGCGGTGCTCTGCCCAAGCGGGGCAGTCCTGCACCGTATGCTCCACCGTGTCCTCAGGACGGTCCTCGCAGTGGTGACACCCAGGCGTTTCCTCCCTCCTTATCAGACACAGGAACCTCCCGAAACTTCCGTGTCCGGTGAGGACCTGCGTCATGCGGAAGGTAAGGACGCCGTGACGCCTATCCAGCCACTCCTCAAAGAGGGGTCTTACCGCCGCGATTGCGGCGTGCCCGGACCTCGGTTGCGACAGTCGCTCCCTCCATACTGCCCTGAGATCGCGCCGGAGCTCTTCCCGCCGCGCCTCGACCTGTCGAGGCAGCGGGGATTCGCCCCGGCGCTGCGCCTCCACGCGCCATTCGTAGACGCGCTGGAGGGCAGTCGCCTCCAGATCCCAGGGCAGCAATCCGGCAAGGAGGTTGGCCGATTCGCCGGCGATCGTGCGGTATCCTCGGACCATTCGGATTGCCATGACCCTCTGGCATGCGACCAGCTTTAGTGGTCGCGTCCGAATGCTCAGGGCCCACACAGGGGCCCCGTAGAGGGCCATGGACCGCACGACACCGGCGTACAGCCTCCGGCTGGAGGCGTTTGGCCCGCTGAGATTGGGCAGGAGTCGCCTGAGGGCGGCTGCTGCCCGGTTCAGCTTCGGGGCCAAACGTAGGAAGTGCTCCCTAAAGTTCCACCGGCTGTCGAGGACGAGTCCCAGGTACTTCATCGTCCTCCCGACGCCGATGCGAACCCCCTCCACCGTAATGTGGGACTCTGAACGTGGCGCGTTCAGACGGCCATGAAAGCACATGGCCTCTGTTTTGTGCAGCGCCACGTCGAGTCCCAACTGCCGGATCCTTTGAGCGACTGTCGCCACCGCTTGCGTCGCCAGGTCGGCCGCCGCCTGGTGCGACACTCCCTCCGCCAGGACGAGCGTGTCGTCGGCGTAACATATTACGCCGACGCCGTCAGGGAGGTCGCCGCGCAGCACCCAGTCGTAGCCGATGTTCCACAGGAGCGGCCCCAAGACCGATACCTGTGGAACACCGCACGACATCTCTCGCCGGTTCCACTCTCCCCGGTGACCGGGGTAGATGACGGCCCTGTCCGTCAGGTAGTCCTCGACCGTGCGACGGAGGTAGGTCCGCACCCGGTGATACCGGAGTGCCTCCCTGATGCAACTCCAGGGCAGGGTGTTGAAGGCGTTGGTGATGTCCAAAGACACCGCCAAGACGACCCTGCCCCGGGATACCGCATCCCCCGTCGTGAGGGCTCTTACGCGCATGATTGCGTCCACCGTCGAGCGCCCCCTCCGGAAGCCAAACTGGCTCTCCGAGAGGTCCGGGCCCACCCGATTCAGGTGCCCGACGAGGCGGTCTGCAATAACTCTTTCAAAGAGTTTGCCCACCTCGTCGAGCAGCACGATGGGCCGGAATGCGGACGGAGAGTCCGCAGGGCGCCCGGGCTTCTGGATCAGGACCAGTTTCCCCGTCTTCCAACGAAGCGGGAACTGGCCCCTCTCCAGGCATGCGCTAAAGAGTGAGGGCACTCCTTAGGAAAAATGTAGTTTGGCAGTTTCATGATATTCATGAACAGGAATTTAAAAATTTACAAAGTATAATTACAAAGGCTCCAGTTTTAGCATATTTTGATCAAAATGAAAAAGTAATTTTGTCATGCGATTCGTCACAATCAGCTGTTGGTGCAGTCATGTTGCAAAATAATAAACCAATAGCATATGCTTCAGCAACATTAACAGATAGTCAACAACATTATGCCCAGATAGAAAGGGAATTACTCGCAATTGTCTTTGGATGCCTAAAATCCATCAATACAGCCTGTTAGTGTAATCAGTCTTAAACTTGAAACCAGTGGTTTGGTATCACTTACAGAACGTAAATTCAATAAAAAATAAAAACTTTTTTTTTTTCAATAAAGTCTCCATTTTTCCCCAAAATTATTTCACCCTATTACGCAAAGGTAAGATCAAATAAGCCGGCCGCGACGCCGGCGCCGCCGCGTCGCCCGCACAAACTTCAGTGATCAGTCAGCCGGCAGCGTCGCTACGGAACGTACGTGTGTACGCTCGCAGCGCTCTCGCGCGACTCCGCGCCGCCCCACACTGGTCCCAAATTAAAAAAAAGTGGACATTGATAGTAGACCGCTGATATTTTTTTTTATTGTTGATATAATGATAACAGATAAGGCAAAAAAATATTATTGTCCTACTTCAAATACTTTTCTGTAAAAAAAATATTTCTTTTTTTTTTGTATGGGAGCGATTACATTTTACTCAATTTCTCAAAAACTTTAAGCGATGTCGAGATGGCATTCACATATGTTAGAAAACTAATAATTCTAAGTATTTGGCTCGAAGAAACTTATTGCTTATCTCTGCGTACTTTGGAGATGATTGATTTTTTACTAGAGAGAGGGCGCTGCAGTGCGCAAGTAAACATTAGCTCTGTGTATTTTTATTCTTAAAAAATAGAAATAGTGCTTTTATCATAATAAAAAGTTAATAAAAGTGGAAAGATAAGAACTTAACAGTGACAGAAGTTAAAGTTTATTAAAATCTAACAAGAAAAGTGATGAAATACCTAAAATAAAAACTGTGTCAACGTTAACGACCAAAATTCAAATTTGTACTACGAATTTGTTGGAAAAAGTTAAAAAAGGAAATAAAAAACCCGTTATATTGAAAATTAAAAAGAAAATAAATTGCTGTGCATCCCGAAAAGGTAAGAAACAGACATTCAATACCTAAGTGGACAAATGTTGAAAAGCAATAGAAAGTGCAAATCATTCTAATTATTAACAGCTCCATCTAGCGACAAATAACGAAATCACTATCGCTCGTTTTTGATCGACTTATTGACAGTTATCCACTCTCAACCACTTATTGAGTTCCACAATATTACACACTAGAGGGCGCTATTATAAATATCTCCAAATGTCATCAATAATTGTGTGTGCAGGTTGTAAACAAACCCCACCAGATATGGAAACGCTTGTCTGTTATTATTGTGAAGATAAATATGATCTACAATGTTCAAACATAACAATTGATCTCTTCAAGAGCATGACGCCAGAACATAAAAAAACATGGCAATGCCAGGCATGCCGCTGTAAAGCTCCAAAAACCGGCAATATAGACACCCCTTTAAGACTTCAAGACTTCAAAAAAACCAATGTCTCAAATTCCCCTCAAGAAAATACCAGCAACAATAACGTCACCATTAGAAAGAAAACTACAATCTTTAATAATGACAGCTCAATAACAGATGATTCATGCCTGCTCGGTGATACTATTCACCAGGAAGATTCAGATAAAAAAATCTATATGAACGCGGATATAATATCGACCATCTCACTAGAAAATTTGAGCGAAATTATAGTACAGCGTCTAAAGGAAAATAATAAATATATAATATCAGAACTGCAAAATACAATTCAAGTTGAAATAAATAAAGCAATCACCAAGCTCAAACAGGATTTTGAAGGAAAAACTGATTTCTTATATAAACAAAACGATAAAAACACTCAGGAAATAGAAGAAATAAACAAAAAAATTCAAAAGCTAAGTGATGAAAATGAAAATCTGAAAATAGAAATAAAAAGTATGAAATTTGGACCACCAACTATAGAAGTTAAGGAAACTGAAAGTGATTACAAGAAAATAGTGATATATGGCTTCTCCGAATTCTACAATGAATCTGACAACGAACTACACAACAGATTGATTGAAATGTTTTATGAAATACTACATGTAGACCTAAATGGATACATAGAAGAAACAAAACGTATAGGAAGGCCTACCACGAAAACCAGACCCTTAATTGTTGAGCTTCTAAGCAAGAAAATGACCAGATATATTGTGGAGAACAGCCACTACTTTCATGGAACTAGCATACATATCTCAGAATTTTTAAATGAAAATGCACGAAAGGAAAGAAAATTACTGCGTGAGGAAATGCTAAAAGCACGAAGAAATGGACAATATGCAGTAATACGAAATAATAAATTATTTATAGATGGGAAACGGATTTTAACAAGTGAAAACACTACCAGAGAGACAGAGACGACATACCGTAAAAGCAACGTATCTAATGAACAAATAAACAATGAAGAGAAAACCCTTACTGCACAATACAATAAACCAAATAACAACGAATTCAATAAAAATCATACTTTTCGAAACTACAGAACAACATTTTAAAATCCTATACCAAAACATACAAAGCATCTATAACAAACAACATCTACTTGAAGCCTTCATCCACGAAAAAACAATGTATAACGCCATATGCCTCAGTGAGACTTGGCTATCACCAGAAAAACTGAGTCATCTTCAGTTCAGCGGCTATAAAATAGCAGCATCCTACTGTCGCCGTACTCGAGGAGGCGGCGGCGTCTGTATCTTGTTACAAAACGATCTCGAATACAAAGAAATTTGTGATATTAGCAATATGTCTGTTGAGTATTGTATAGAGTTATGTGCAATAGAATTACCTAAGGAAAATGTACTTATAGTTACTATTTATTGGAATAGAAGAGAGGAGGAAGTATTTACTCGCCAATTAAAAGAAATGATGCTTTATATTAATAATAAATATTTAAAATATAACGTGATATTAGGAGGAGATCTAAATATAAACATCTTAGAGAGCTGCTTAAAAACTAATCTATTCTTAGATCTGATGCTGGAACATAAATTCATGCAGCACATCAAAGTCCCCACACGTATCTCACAAACTACCTCAACATGTTTAGATTTAATTTTCACAAATTTTAATAATAAAAACACTTACACTACCGTTGAAGAACTAGGTTTCTCTGATCACTGTGCGACCATCTTGCACATGAAACTACTTAGCGACAGCAATAAAAAAACAATCTGGTTCACCAAAAAACGATTCTATAACTCTCAAAATGTAGACAACTTTAAATCAGAATTAAAGAATCAAAATTGGAATGAAATAATTCAACCAAATCAAAGTATAGATGAAAACTACTCTGCGTTTAATAACACATTAAATAAAATTCTAAACGAATGCATTCCGATGAAACAAACTAAAATAAAATCGACATATAAAAAGTACTGGCTAACAAAAGGTATTAGATTATCCTGCAAAAATAAAAGACTACTCAAAATACTAACCACTAAAACAAACAATCCCATATTATCGAAATATTATAAAAAATACGAAAAAACTCTAAAGCAATCTATAAAAACAGCAAAAAAACTACAATTTATAAACAAGATGAAAAAGTCAACTAATAAGGTCAAAAGCATGTGGAATATAATAAACGAAAGAACAAATAAATCAATAAAAAACGAAAAAGCTAACATAAAATTACAGAATAATAACGAGGTGATAACTGAACCAAAGCAAATAGCTAATATTTTTAATGACTTCTTTGCTTCTATTGGGGAAAAAACCTCTCTAGCAAAAGGGGACCCCGTGATAAGCCCGACAGAAAACACCATGTTTCTCAGTCCTGTCGATCCCTATGAAATAAACAGAATAATCAAAGATCTACGAAATAAAAAGAGCTATGGAATAGACGAGCTTCCACCATTTTTACTTAAGCAATGTGCAGAAGAACTTACCCTACCTTTTTATAAGCTAGTTAACCAATCGTTTGAAGAAGGAACCTTTCCCACTCAACTTAAACATGCTCTGATAAAACCCATACACAAGAAAAAATCAAAAACCGACCCAAATAATTATCGCCCTATAGCACTGTTACCAACTGCATCTAAAATTTTTGAGAAAGCTATGTGTGACCGCGTATACACATTTTGTGAAAAATACAAAATACTTGACGACTGCCAAAATGGTTTCCGTAAAAACAGGTCTACAACGTTAGCAGTCTATAAATACGTACAAGAGGCTCTAACTATTATTAATAATAAAAACTACGCTGTAGGAATGCTGCTCGATATGACCAAAGCCTATGATAAGGTGAAATTCAACATTTTGTTAGACAAGCTACATGGGATAGGAATACGAGGTAAAGCTCATGAATGGTTTGCTTCATATCTGAAGGATAGGATCCAATTAGTAGAAATCGAACACTTTGACCACAACACAAACGAAATAACTAAAATTAGATCCGACAGTAAACCAGTTAATGCGTCAATTCCCCAGGGCAGTGTGATAGGTTGCCTTTTGTTCCTTATCTATATAAACGACCTTCCTAAAACTATAAACGGACCTTGTGTTCTCTTCGCAGACGATATCTCTTTGCTCACCTCATGCCAAACTGATGACAATATAAACGCCAAATTAAACTCTCTTCTTTCTACAGCTGTAAACTGGATGGACAACCATAATCTAGAAATTAACTTCTCAAAAACTAAACTAATTACATTTCATCCCCATCAAAAGTCTTCATTAAAACTAAATTTCACGTTTAATAACACACAAATAGAACAAGTCAACGAATTTACTCTACTCGGTTTATCTATAGATACCCACATTAATTGGAAATCACACATACAGAAAATAAGAGCAAAACTATCAAAATTCTCATACGCCTTACGCGAAATTAAAAAAACTACAAATCTTCAAACTGCACTTGTTACTTACTACGCATATGCACAAGCATGGCTCAGTTATGGGGTCATCTTGTGGGGTAACAGTACAGACTCACAAACCGTATTTGTCTTACAAAAAAAGTTAATCAGAATAATAACCAACATAGAACAAACAGACAGCTGTAAACCACACTTCCAAAAACATAAAATACTCACACTTCCCTGTTTATATATTTTAGAACTATGTAAATTTCTCAGAAAACATCAAGAGTACTACACAACTTGCGAAGAGACACAAAAAAGATACACTTTTAGACATAACAAAAACAAAATAAATAAACCTCAATCACGAATCAAAATGCACTCTACTAGTCCTCTAATTATGTCCATTAAAATCTACAATAAATTGCCAAATGAAATTAGAGAAGTAAGCAAAACACACATATTTATAAAAAAACTGAAGCGATTACTAGAATCCAAAGCATATTACACAGTTAAGGAGTTTCTAGATGATAAAACAATTGGAAAATGAAATTATCTAAAACAAACCACTATAAAAAGAATTTAAAACGGAATACAGTAATTCAAATATAAATATGAATACACAAATAATTTTACCTACTTTATTAAAATAAAACATATAATTAATCTAATATAATATAATTCATCTAATTAATATAATTAAACTTCTACATAATTTAATATTTATTTATATATTGTAGCAAACACTTATAAGATTTTTTTTTTTTCATGATAATTATGCATTCTTATGCAATACAAAATAATTAAACTACTATTCAGCCCTCTTCCTCTCTCCTAATTTTTGCGTGCCCGACAGGGTCCATATTGTATCTTAAACTTGTTTATACCATCTCTGTAACATATGGAATGCAATAAAAAATTGAGTATTGAGTATTGAGATAATAGTGACAGAAAATAACATTTTTTTTTAATGTTAATTGTTCGCTTTTTTTTAATCATAGCCTTACTCATATCGCAATAGGTCCGCTGGCCAGCAAAATGGAGCTTCGACGCGAGTTTGCCGGGATAACAAGATGGCCGCCTCTCATGACGTAACGTAATACGGTCACGAATCGCGCGCGTACACCTCACTCAGTGTACAACTCAATGTGGTTGCGATAAGACGTGTCCTTATTTTTTCTGTGCGCTTGAAGAAATGCTTGTTGTTTGTTTGTTTTGTTATTGTTGTATTTTGAATCTTTGGATTTTAAAATCAAATAATTTTTGTTTGTCTTTCTTTTTCGTCGAATTTGTTTTCGTAATTTTTTTTGTTAAAATCAAAGTCACTTTGTCTTTGATATCTTTGATTCTAATTTGTTTTCAATTTTCCTTAAAATTATAATATGTCCGCATTTGTCACCAACTTAGACTTATACGTTGTTCTTAAATCAGGAGGTGGTTTTAAAAATGTCGAATTTTTATTTAATGCTCTTATTGAACGTATTGGTGTTGAATTGTCTTCCGAAGATTTGAGTAATATTAAATTGTGGCAAAATTCTGCTCCCTCTTCAACAAACTATTGTCGTCCAATTGGCTTTATATTTGCAAAAGAAACAAAGGAATTGATAAAGAAGGAAAGTGCATCCTTAGAGGAAGAAATTCGTAATCTTGTTCCCACAATTGTAGATAATTTTGATATTAAACATGATTTGTACATGACTATGATTGATGGGAAAATTTCTACTGTGATTTCAAATACTTCTTCTGCAGCTGTTTGTAATATTTGCAATACCCCACCTAGCAAAATGAATGACTTGGACTTTGTATCCAAAAGACTCATCAGAGAAGATATGTATAAATATGGTCTGTCTTCGCTTCGTATGTGGATAAGATGTATGGAATGTATTTTACACATTTCGTACAACTTAGACTTCAAAAAGTGGGCTGCACGAAAAGAAGATAAATTGTTAAAAGAAATTAAAAAGAATTTGACACAAGAAGAATTCCGGGAAAGAACTGGTTTGTTAATTGACATAGTAAAACAGGGATTTGGTACAACCAATGACGGTAACACGGCAAGAAGGTTTTTTGAAAATTATGAAGTATCTGCTAAAATAACGGGTATCCACCCTGATTTAATCAAGAGATTTGCAGTCATTTTACAAACAATTTCATCTGGTCAACTTATTAATACCAACTTGTTTAGGGAATATTGTAAAGAAACAGCAATGCTATATGTGAACTTATATCCATGGTATTACATGCCTTCAAGTGTCCATAAATTGTTGATACACGGTGCTGATATTTGTGAAAATTTCTCCTTTATTCCGATAGGCATGCTTTCCGAAGAAGCTTCCGAAGCGAGGAATAAAGATTTCCGGAATGTTAGAATGGCACATACAAGAAAAATCGGTAGAGTTCAGACTAATTTAGACATTATCCACAGCTTTCTAATTAGCTCAGATCCTTACATCAGCCATATCAAACCAAAGTTTGCTCGTTTACATAAACAGTTGTTTCCAGAGGCTAGTGCTTTGATCTTGAACAATGAATTGCTTTCGTTGAATTTGTCTTCATTTTGATTGTTTTTTAGAACTGATGAAAGTACTCCTTCAGAAAGGTTTTCAGTCATTAGTGAGCCCCCATAACCTCTTTTACAGAGAAGTCTCTTTTTACTTATTTGACATTACGCATACATTATAATTATGTGCTAAAGTAAGGCTATTATTACAAAAAAGCAAAAAATTAACATTAAAAAAAATGTTATTTTCTGTCACTATTATCTCGAAAGTACGCAGAGATAAGCAATAAGTTTCTTCGAGCCAAATACTCAGAATTATTAGTTTTCTAACATATGTGATTGCCATCTCGACATCGCTTAAAGTTTTTGAGAAATTGAGTAAAATGTAATCGCTCCCATACAAAAAAAAAAGAAATATTTTTTTTACAGAAAAGTATTTGAAGTAGGACAATAATATTTTTTTGCCTTATCTGTTATCATTGTATCAACAATAAAAAAAAATATCAGCCGTCTACTATCAATGTCCACTTTTTTTTATTTGGGACCAGTGTGCGCCCCACCGTTAATTTTTCGCGCAAGTGTTAGTGTTTAGTGATTATGTCGTACACAAACGAACAGTGGACGGAAATGGTCCGGGTTTACGCCGCGTCGGGTGATAACCTGAACGAGGCTCGGAGAATGTACGCTGACTTATTCCCTGGACAACGTGTACCAAGCCGAGAAACGGTGTTGGCGGCTACTCAAAGGTTACGTACCTATGGCCAGTTCACCGTGCCGGCCCACGCTCAGGGGCGTGGCAACCAGCAGCTGCCAGTTGACCTCCAGGAACGCATACTGGATTTCTTTGCGGAGAACCCAGAGGAGAGTACGAGGCGGGCAGCCTGTATTTTTAATGTTTCCCACTGGACTGTTTGGAAAATCTTACATATCGATGGTCAACATCCATATCATTTTCGGCCAGTACAAGAGTTAAATGAAAACGATCACATACCGCGGACGCTATTCGCAGAATGGTTAATTCAAAATTTTGACAATGTTTCCATTTTATTTACGGATGAAGCAATGTTTACCAGATCGGGTATTTACAATGTTCATAATGAACATTACTGGAGCCGGGTAAACGAACACCGCGTCCGACAAAACAGTTATCAGCACCGTTTTTCCGTAAACGTGTGGGCGGGAATTGTGGATGGGAAACTTCTAGGTCCCTATTTTATTGACGGACATTTAAATGCGCAGTCGTACATGGCAATTTTAAGGCATGTGTTCGACAGGATGTTAGACAATGTGCCTCTTCGTTCCCTGAGGAACCTTTTCTATCAACATGACGGTGCCCCTGCACATTTTCAGCTGGAGGTCAGGGCTATGCTGGATGAAGCGTTCCCTGGGCGATGGATTGGCCGTGGAGGGCCAGTGGCGTGGCCCGCGCGCTCGCCAGATCTTACACCTTTGGACTTTTATCTGTGGGGTGAAATGAAGCGCCGGGTGTATGCCACTGAGTTCCGTAATACGTCGGAACTTAAAAGGCGGATTCGTAGTGCGTTTAGAGACCTGAGAAATGACACTTTTGTGCTTTCGCGAGTGAGAAACAATTTGAGAAAACGTGCGGAGGCATGCGTGGCCGTAAATGGGTCCCATTTTGAACAGTTGTTGAGGTTAATGTAAGTGTAAATGTAAATTCAATCAGTGTAAATAAAACCAGTAAGTAATTTTTAATTAAACTGTAAATAAAAATGTGATTAAGGGCTCCCGCACACGGGCCACTGGCCACAACCACAAAACGCCGCCACCGGCAATCGGCATATTTCTTGTAGTTTTCATACATTCAAGTGGCTGCCGCGCGCTTCAGCTTCTCTCGTTTTGTGGTTGTGGCCAGTGGCCCGTGTGCGACGATACTAACTTTTAAATACGCCAAAAATACCTACCCAGTATTTTTTAAAATTTTCTTTGTTGTTAAATCTAACTTACATCTGGACTCGTCACGCAACAAAGGTAGGTATTTTTGCCTGTCCTAAGCCAGGAAAAGTATGAAGGGAAGTTAGTTACATCACAGGTTACCTGTATTTTATGATGTAGTTAGTTAAAACTTATGTAGGTATGTAGTTAAACGGACGGCTATTGCGGCAGGTTAACGCCCTTTGCAGTGAATACGTAACTCGGGCGCATAGTATCCATGAATTAACGGACGGTGTAGGACAGAAACATTTTTGATTTTTTTAAAAAAAAATTCGTTTATTTATTTTTAAATTCAGACAAACATTTTTATAATTAAATCAACTACCTATGGTTTCAAGGTTAAGACTGATTACACTAACAGGCTGTATATATATGGACATAAAATAATTGTTCACACAGATCATAAGCCGTTAGTACCCTTATTTAAAAAGTCCTTAAATAAAATTCCTCCCAGACTAGTACGCCTAATGTTAAAAATTCAACAGTACGACTTGGATGTCATGTATGTCCCAGGCAAGAAAATGTATATTTCTGATACCCTATCGAGAGCACCCCTACCAGAGTCTATGTATGAGCTAAATGAAAATGTTGAAGTTCATGTCGGAGTATTAATATCAAGTCTTGAAATATCCAAAGATAGGCTCAATAAATTTAAAGAAGAAACTCGTACTGACAAGTCATTGACTAGTCTTATTCAATTTGTTAAGGAAGGGTTCCCGTCTGACAAAAATAATATTCCTATTGAGGTTCGTCTATATTTAAAATTCATGGATCAAATATACCTCGCTGACGGACTTGTCTTTAAAGGTGAAAGTGTCATAGTGCCTCAGTCTCTTAGAAAAGAAATGTTGGAAATAATCCATCAGGGTCATTTTGGTATGTCTAGGTCGGTTCAATATGCTAAAGAATCTTTATTTTGGCCTAATATGGTCAATGATATTAAAAACGTAGTCAGGTCTTGTGCAACATGTCAGCAATTCAGTAATAATAACAGTCGGCAACCATTGTTAAGTCATCAAATAAAACTACTTCCTTGGAGCAAAGTAGGAGTTGATTTCATGGATTTTCAGGGACATAAATATCTGGTCTGTATAGATTATTTTTCTAAGTACATTGAATTAGCTTTAATGCAAAGAACAACAGCTCAATCTGTAATTAAGGAATTAAAATCAATTTTTTCAAGGCATGGTATCCCATCCATTATGGTCTCTGATAATGGTCCTCCATTTGGTTCAATTGAATTTCAAAATTTTATGAAGTCATGGGACATTGAACATGTTACTAGTAGTCCAAATTATCCTCAGTCAAATGGACAAGTCGAAAGAGCAGTTCAAACTCTAAAAAATATGCTTAACAAATCAAGTCATGCAAATTCTGACATTTATTTAACTTTACTTCAGTATAGAAACACAGCAACAGACAGTCTGGCTTCCCCATCACAACTATTAATGTCTAGGAAATTAAGAACAGTCATTCCAACCACAACAGAACAATTAAAACCTAAAGTAACCAAACCTCAATTGTATTATAAATATTTGCAAAATAAGTCAAAGTCATTCAAAACTAAAGGTAAAAATTTAAGTCCATTGCATATAAATGATGTTGTAATCTTTAAGTTGCTTCCTTCTGATAAGAAATGGAGTAAAGGTGTAATAATCAAAGTAGGTCCTGAACCTAGAAGTTATGTGATTAGTAGTAATGGAAGAACATACAGGAGAAATAGGATACAAATTAAGAAATTTTATGATAATACTTGTGAGGCTGCTGACTATTCTACTAGTGTTGATGATAATAACTGTGCATATGAAAATAATACAGCTATTGATTTCGAAGTGCTTCCTACAGACATTAGTCCTGAGCAGAATAATACTGGTGAATTCAAAACCAGATCTGGTAGAGTTGTCAATAGGCCAAAGAGGCTAAATTCGTAATGATGTGTCATGAGCATCTCATTTAGTATTTTGTATAAGTATTTTGTGTAAGTGTTTTGTTGTAATGTTTAATTATTGTACTTGTCATAAATGTAACTTGTGTAAGTTTGCCATTTAATTTAAAAGAGGGGAGATGTCATAATAATAATATAAGTGTAGCAACACTAGTAAGCTGGCAACATTATTATTAAAAATGTCGTATTATCTGTGGCCTGTATATTGTATAAATAATGTCGTCTCCACTGTATTTAATTAAAGTCTTTCAACAGTATTAACTATTTTATTATGATTCTGTCACACCTTTATTATATAACACTATGCTTAAATATTTAAAACTACGCGACGGATTTTGATGCGGTTTTTTTTAATAAATAGAGTGATTCAAGAGGAAGGCTTATAATTAGGTATGTATAAAACATGCATAATTTATTGGAGATTGCACCCGTGCGGAGCTGGGGCGAGTCTCTAGCATGACGATAGTAAATAATAAAATAATTACAAAACAACTTTTATACACGAAGTTGGAAAATAATCAAACTGAATTAATGTGAATAATAAAAACAAAATAAGTATGTACTAAAAATAATTAATTAGACCTTTTTTCATTAAAGCAAAGATAAAAGATGTCAGTTTCCGTTTCCGTGTTCTCAGCTGTTTGGCTTACATGGTACTACAGATGGGTAACTAGCCGAAATTTCAATAGCCTAGCTAACCGGCTATTTGTTGTGTAATAGCTAGCTAGCTAGCCAGCTATTTGGCTGCTTGGCTATTGAACAATGGCGATTAGGAACACTAGCGGTGCGGCATCGCGGCACCGATGTAGCTAGGTAGGACTTAAATAACGAAACATCAACTGCCCGATCCGAATTCGATCCTCACCGCGCCAACAAAGTGATCTACATCGGTGATAATTTCGTTTAATAATTTTATTTTATAATCACGACAAGAAATGATTTCTTCTCGGAGGTCACAATAACAAAGAAACTAACTATCAAATGTTTATTTATTTTAAACCTGACAGGAACTAACTACCTTTCTATTCATCGCATTTCATAAGTTTATTTATTATACGAACGAAATTACTAAGTCTAATGCTCTCTTTTTCTAATCGATATTTTTAATATTGTGAGAAAGAGATGTACGATAAGAATGAAGATCGCACTCGCGTAGCGCAGTGAGCGCGCACACAGCTATCGGCTATTCTGGCTACTCTCGCTACCCGGCTACCGAATACCGGGACGGCTACAAAACGTAGCAGTTAGCTATACTCTCTGGCAGCTACGCGGCTACCGGCTATATCATAATGTCAGTTATCTAGCCAACCAGTAGCCACTAGCTAGCTATCGTGTTGACAGATATCATAGCCGTGGCTATTTTGCTCATAGCCGGTATTTGGCTAGTTATGGCTATAGCTACCCATCGCTACATGGTACGTCAATGTCAAAATAAATAAAATTGTCAACTCATATTGTCAATTGAACTGTCAAAACAAGTTAAACAAATTCTGTTTTTGTCGAAGAGTTAATAATTATAATTGTTGTTTTCTAAAAGGTTTTCTGTATTTAATCATGGCTGCTATACTGGGCGGAGGGCTAGGAGGCTTGTCTACAGGTTACTATTTACTTAAAAATAATTTGAACAGCAATAATCAATTAAAATTGTATCTGTTTGAAGCAACTAGTTACTGTGGCGGGTGGATCAAATCTATCCGCACCAAGGATTATATATTCGAACAAGGGCCGAGAACTATCAGACCGAAGGGCTTGCCGGGCCTGAACACCTTAAACATGATGCAAGATCTAGGTCTGAGCGAGCACATCGCGCCCATCACACCCGACCATCCCGCCGCCAAGAACAGAATGATTTACGTGCGCAACAACTTACACATTCTTCCTTCTAGTTTAATTAGTGTCTTTAAGAAGAACCAACCATTCTCAAAGCCTCTCATTTATGCACTTTTTAATGATATAAAATCACCTTACAAAGAGCTAGAAGACGATTCTATTTACAACTTCGTCGAAAGACGCTTTGGTAAAGAACTAGCAGACTACGCCATATCGCCGATGATTTGTGGCATTTGTGCTGGAGATGCCAAGGAAATATCTGTGAAGTTTCTCATGAAAACATTATTTGAGTATGAACAAACACATGGTGGAGTTGTGAAAGGGTTGATGAAGTCTATGTTCCAATCAAAAACTGATTCAGATATGGTTCTAAGTGAGTTAGCTAAACGGTCTCAGGAAGAGAAATGGAATGTGTATACAATCAAAGGTGGTTTAGAAACATTCCCTGATACTTTACAAAGCTATTTAATTGAAAATAATGTAAATGTTAACATGAATACTAAAGTTGAACAGATAGAGTTTATAGATTCAAGTTCTGCATCATTGAGAAATTCTGGTGGTAATACTTTATTAGTCAATCATATCTATTCATCACTGCCAGCATATTCTCTTGCTAAATTAGTGGAGGGGCAACATCCAGAGCTAGCTAAGAATCTTTATGAAATTCCATTTGTTACTGTTGGAATAGTCAACTTATATTTTGATATAGTGGAGCCACTTATTCAACCTGCATTTGGATTCCTAGTGCCACCTATTGAGAACTCTCCTATCCTAGGAGTTGTTTTTGACTCTTGTTGCATACCTGATCAAAATGGAACAGTTTTAACTGTGATGCTCGGAGGTAAATGGTTTGAGGAAAAGTTTGGGGATAATGTCACTGAGGGAACATTATTAGGGATAGCTATGCGTGAGGTAGGGAAGATATTGAATATTAAAATACGGCCTACTGCCTCAAATGTGAATATCTTGAACAAATGTATCCCGCAGTATGTGGTAGGTCACTATGAGAGGGTCAACAGGATTCGGGACTACATAGCATCTAACAATTTGCCGATATCTCTCGTTGGTTGTAGTTATGATGGTGTAGGTATGAACGACGTCATATATTCAGCTAAGCAACAAGTTGAAAACACTCCTTGCATAGGATAAGCTACTGTTACGATTTATTTTTTAACATAAGAATGTGTGTAGTTATGACTTCAACAAGAGGATTTGAGCATGTTCCACAATATTGAGCATTTATTTTATATGTTTTTTGGTAATAAATAGATTTATTTAGTTTGTTATATGATTTTTTTATGTGCCTCATCTCTTTCCCTAAACCCTTGTAGCCAGGTGTCCTATAATGTAGTGGTGCAACCAGCTGCTTCTATTATATTTACTGTTGCAGATTAAAGTAATACTTAGGGAAATTGAAAAACAATAATGATCTTCAAAAAATTTTATTTCAGGGAAACATATACAACCAAGTTGTAATACAGTAGAATGTAATATAAAATGTGCAAACTTTCAAAAGCTAATGGTTACACGCACAATTATTTAGTAGTGAGAACTTCTTAACCTAATATAATATCTTACTATTTATATAAAGCCTATAAAAATAAATAACTAACTAAAATCTCCAAACACTTGGAATTTCATGAATAATTTCATTTAATTTCTAAAAGCAAACTTTAGGCACATGTTATTGTGTATCTAGCTGCTCTATTATATACAATTTGTAAGTGTTTTAGTATTCGTTACGCAATATAAACTTCTATGTGAGGTGCTGATAATATTAATTTCAGTAACTTTGAATGTCATATTTACTCATGTAAAATAGATGCGACGCTTTACAATTAGTATTTGACTAATATAATATGCGTTTTCATCACAATCTGACGCGGATGTTAATTATTCAAAAGCAAACCTAGGCGAAGTTTTGAATTTCATTTTGCGAATAGTTTCGAAAAATATTACTAATAACTCTTATATAACAACAAACTTTATGCTGACAAACTTAGTTTTGAGTTGATACATTGGGGTCACCATTTTAATAAATTTTCATTAGTATTTCACAATGATCACGAATATTAAAACGAAATAAAAATCTGATTTTTTTAGATTACTGGTTCAGTTCACATGACAACAGATTGTCTTGTCATCTTGGCAACATACATCCCTCCGCGATTTATAAACATTATTAAGTCCGTTGCTAACGCATGTTTTCGTCTGTATCTTGTACATTGCACATACATTATACTGTACTTGTGTGTGCATTGATAGTTTCACGAAAATGACGAGGATAACGCTTCGCCAAGTGTTAAGTAACATCTACAGACCTCGGCCGTCGGTTGTTCTTTATAATTTCGCGTCAGTTGTGGGTTATTGAAACTTATGGTCTAAACATAAGACATTGTACACTTAACAAAAATAATTCGGTAGCTGTTACCCACGCCTATCTGTAGCAGATACAAACAAAAATAATCAAATTGCACAAATATAATTTTTTAACTTAAAAATAATATGATGCTTTATTCTTATTACACAATGATCAAACACGATCACAACAGTCTCCCTTTCTCATATAAAAATGCATTTCATTTTCAAAGTAATGAAGTAACAGTTTAAATTACATTTGTATGAATAAAAGAGGGTAGTTTAACGCGGCGATACACATCTTCAACTCATATAGTTTTGCCAAACATTATGTCTGTAAAAAGTATGGTATTAACCATACTTAACAATGAGACATTGACAGTTCCTCACGCAGCATTATAGCATTACATGGGATCAACATCGCTTGCATTCGGAGCTTTTTAGGGTTTTACTTCATACTCCAATACACACTTTAAAGCAGCTTAGGCTTTGTTCGGCTCGGAATTGCAGAGAGCATCGGTTTGCTACAAAAGCAAGATAACTGTAAAAATAAATTGATGATGTCTCTGATATCATGGCATGTGCCATGACGATCTGGACCTTTATTTTGAAGCTGTAAGGGTGTTTTTTGTATTACATAAGGTAACTCTCTCTCTCTAAAATATCGACTAGTTCGAGCTAACAGTGCCCAAGTCTAGCAACACCGTAGTGTACAGGGTGTGGTCCCGTGGCTGCGCGGCGGCGGCGGCGGGCGGCACGGTGTTGCGGTAGGAGTACTGCAGCGACACGCGCGCCACGCCCGGGGCGCCGCCCTCGGCTGCCTCGTCCGTCACTACCTCCAGGCGGAGCGCTAGCTTGTTTGATTTGCGCCACATTATTATGCTGGAATAAAAGGTACATTGTTATTTTTTATCTTTTGAATATACGGTAGTACTGTTAAAGAGAGATTTTACAATCTCGAATCGTATATGAATACTGTCCCATTGGACTAGACTAGGGGCACCTATGTTGGAACATACACTTGTTAAACAATCAACTCAGCTTATCGCAGTTCACTGCTAGACATGGTCTCTCCCAGGCTGCGCCACATCACCTGACCCAGCCTCTTTGTTCCGGTTTGTCAGTCCACCTAGCTGAGGGGTGTCCCACACTATGCTTGCCGGTACGCGGTCTCCACTCCAACACTCTGTTCCAGGGACCATCGGACCTTCGACAAACATGGCCAGCCTACTGCCACTTCCCGCAATCATGAGCCCGGCGATTGATTCACAATCTTGAAAAAAATATCAGGAAGACAATTATCATAGTTACAATAATTGTTTATAATTACCGGTCCTTTTCTCTAATAACCACCTCCTGCGTGTCTCCCTGCATAGTGATGGTATTTTAAAAGGCTTTGAACAAAGCTTTACAAAATATATGATATTATCAATCAACGATTATTCGTTTTGCACTTTCACTACTTTGAACTGCAAGTTCATAAAAAAACAGCTTTTTTTTTCGTGGGTGTGTGTGGTAGATAGCCCAATCTCGCTCTCACAAAGACGGCCCAGTAGACCTTTTTATATTCTAAATTATCCTTTTTTTAAATACTTCGAAAACTATTTTATTTCGACGATGCTTAGCTATGTGATCGCGTTCACGTTTCGGGAATGTCTGAGTTTTGTCAAACTCAGTCGCATCTTTTATTCAAAAGTCCTACACGCAATGATCATAAATACGCTGTGGATTTAAAACTAATGATGCTAGGGTTAGTTCTAATGTTGCATTGTGATTTGTTTTAATGTTTACAGTTTTAAGTTGCGTGTATATTGTTTTCATTCAAGTTAGAATACGAAAGGCTTGTTCAAACTTATATTTTAGTTGATGTAAGTGGTTTAAAAATTGAATTTTCAAAAAGTGTTGTTGGACAGGACCAGTATGTCTAATGGTCTGAGTTTCTAGGCAAATGGCAATCACTTCAGAACCGTTCTGTATTGCTGCAATTCCTTCCTTTATTTCTTTAATTATTTTCTTTTCCTTCACCGTCATTGCTGTAAAGAATGTCAGTGTGTGTCAGTCTGCTAGAATAGTAAACACTTACTCATTAGTTTCGTGTTGTGCGTCGTCGTCGTACTCTGCGGCGTCGTCCCGCTGCGCCAGCGTCAGAGTGACGTCGGGACACGTCACCTCACTCGTTGCCTTGTACACCGGTACCCGCTCTATGGCCTTGAATGATGATGTGTCCTGGAGAAAACAGTATATGACATGTTACCATGAGAACATTTACACGAACATAGTGGTAAATAATAGTATGGTTTTATTTCCGTTGATGGTTACTTGGGATTGGCCTTGACCAGGCCTGGCTCACTCCGCGGTGTAGGTATAAAACTGCAAGTACCGGCGGGGGCCCCTTCGTCACGGCCATTTAGTCGGTTGTCGCGCGCCGCCCACTACGCACGCGCTTACTTAAATAATATTTAAGTTTGGTGTTTGGTTGTATTTACGCATAAGTTTAAAAAAATATATATATGATGAAGAAAAGAAAATACTGCATAACGTTTGGTTGTTTAAATAATGACAGTGATAGGAGCCTCACGTTTCACACACTACCACGTGATTTCGAAAGGTAAGGAAAAAAGTGAATATTTATCTATGTAGTACATATTTAATAATGATCAATAAACTATCTACCTGCTTGTGGTGTGCTTATTAATGTCATTCAAGTACCGGCTAGTAATCATGATCAGTATGATTAGGTAGGTTACAAATTTGGCCTACAAGACGACCAAGATAAATAAAATAGACGAATATCAAACCTGACATCACTCTCACTCACCTAAGCTGAATACGTAGGTAGGTCGAATTATGATCGGTAGAAAGTAGGAAGATGTTTACGTTATTGTTTAGACACGTTCAAACTCAGAAAATGGCTACACTACGCATTCAAGGTCAGCGATCGTATTTCTCTTCGCGACTTTTTTACCTACTTACCTACAAAGACACGCAACACAGGGCCTGTGACAATGAAATGAATGAAATGATAAGGACTAGTTACCTATTTTGCCGTAAACGATAACAATCGATCTTTAAAGTTATGACTACAACTTGGCCAGAACGGATTGAAACGGAACTAATCTTTTTGTTTCTGACAATGTTTTAAAATCTTTGATATTTGATGTAAACAAAGACCGCAGGTTTGTTAGATTTATTATTGTGCCACAAAACTAACGTAATAAGAGAATTAAACAATGCATAAATAATGTAATTTAACAATGCATAAAATACGTATTCCTACCTAACTGTGCCCAAACTCGCGAGTCGCAACCCTATTGAGCTTGACCGACAGTAACCTTTTAATGTCGTTGGCGTCAGATAAACTAAAATGAACTCTCGCGCGTCACTATTCAGTTCATTTTTGCTTGCGCACGGGAAGTTTAGGCTATTATAAAAGTAGGTGAGTGATGCGGCTGCAAGTAAAAATGGACTCTATTCTTTCGTGCATAGATTTTACATTTGTTTGTTTTCTTTTTGGGAGTTACACTTCTGTACCTTTAGGTACTATTGTGTATTCTGTGCCTTGACTCAGATTGGCAAAGTTGATTGTTGATTGGCTATAGACAAAGATCAAATCTAGTTTGAGAAATATTCAACTTTCCAGTACTAGATGCTGAATCCACTTGAGCTGGGGGGAGCTTTGTGTCCACGAAATATAAGCGAAATGACGAGTGCTCGCTACGTTTCGGTTTGGATGTTTTAACGTTTGGTCACTGTTTTTCGAATTTTCGCCCAGTTAGCTGCTGCAGTTAACAGCTGAAGTTCATACCTTATCCAAGTTTAATGATCTTTCCAGCGATTTCTCAATACTCTTGGGTTCCTCCCTCTCCTCCTGCGGAGGGATGTCCTCTGGTCGGAGCAGCCTCAACTGCATCTCATGACCCGTAGGGTTGGTCAGCTTGAGAAGGAGGGCTGTCTTCGCGCCCGGTTTCACTGGCTCGTGGGAGATTATCTTCACTTCTGGGACGTGATAGCTGTGAATAAAGGTTTCTTACATAATTTTTTTTGTTTAATTATTGGAAACGATTTTTTTTCATGAGGTTAGAAAATTTATCGTCGACGATGGAATTTTTCAAAATATCAATGCTTGCTGGCTAGTAATTGATGCTGTCCAGGGGATTTCAGAACACCACTTTAGAATTGTTGCTAATAGAAATGCGACAAAATTGTTGTTTACCAATTATTTATTATATTGCTTGAGCAATGGAATATTCCATTTTTCGAATTTTATTGCATTGTATATTAAAGTGGACTTTTAGACCGTCAACAGTAATTCAACAGTAATCAATTTTAAAGTAGTAAATTGATGTTATTAGTATTTCTGGATAATTTGACATTTGATATAATAACCAGTAGAAGACTTCAAATACTTTCCCTTCATCTTGATATTAGATCTCAATATAACTTACTAGGCCAGCAGCTCGATCTTGAACTTGATGGAGCCAGGGTTGTACTCGGGCTTGGTGAGGTTGTGGTCGCAGGACCGGCAGCGCTGGCTGCGCTTGACGCTCAGCAGCTTGGCCAGCGGGTGCAGGCGCTGCACCGACACCGGCTGCCACTCGGGAGACGCCAGGCGTTGTGGCATGCTTGTTACTGAGAATTACTTGTATTATTAAGCAATTTCTCGACTGGGAGACTTGATGTTTGATCAATCGCAAGAAATCTCGCTGTCTTGTGGCACATACCTACGGCTTTCGGTACGATATGGTTCTGTTACCATTATTGGTGTCTCACATATATCGTGCCTTTGGCTTGAACGTTCACCCTCAACGTCTTCTCTTGGGATAGAGAATTAAGAAGAGATTTCTTTAACTATAACAGACTAGTTGTTCCCAGTGGTTTCACCCCCGTTACTCGGCCTTATCTTGAGCAGTGGCGGTACCTTCATATAAGCCCAAAAGCCCCGGCATGCCTTACTAAAACGCTCAATAGAGAATCAATATCAAACCCGAACTATTTAAAAGTTCGCGCGCTTAATTCTTATCAAAATAACACAAACTAGTATCTACCTAATATGCTACACATCGCGATGGTTCGCGCGCAGTTTCGCATTTGAAGTATCAACATATAGCTATCTCGCCTACACTCGACCGGCTTTTACCGGGCTTTCAAATACTATCTTTCTGTCACTTTCGCACTTATAGCGATGTGCCGTATAACGAGTTAACCTTGTGAGTCTACAAATCGTTTTTTATGGAAGGTTTAAGCCGTGATTGCCTATGAAGTTGTATACGTATGCGTGACTTGCCAACTCTGCAGTGTTGTCATTTTAGCGACGTTATGAGATCTTGGAGATTTTTAACGAACCTGGAGACTTTTTTTAATTTTGTATCAATAAAAACTAGCGACTTTTTAAAATAACGAAATTAAATATTCAAGAAATATCTTAAAAATAAAAAAAATGCGACATCTAGCTAGGTTTTTCATATACTGGGCGACTTTTTTTTGCCGAAATGACAACACTGCACTCGCAACTCACTTCAGTTTTATTTTTGCTTGAGTACGAAAAGTTTTGTTGTTAAAGTTTTTTGTGTGTTTTCTTAGATTTTCTCAGTGATACAATTGTTTTGGTGACTTAATTATTGTACCTTGTGAGGATTTAAAATGCGTTCATGTTTTGATTGGCGAATATAAGGTAAAATCTTTAAACTTTGCTCAGAAAAAACAGTTAATTTCTTAATTAAAACCGTCGCCTAATCTGTGTATTTCTCAGACTAGTAAATCGCATAAACGAAAATTTAATAGATCAGTGTATATGAAAGTTCGTAATGTTTTCGAATTAATTGATTTCATTCATGAGAATAACCTCGAAGATGCCATGCCCGAGCTGTTAAAGTTAGCGTTTCTTGTTGTGACTATTCCGGCTACAAGTTCTTCCGCGGAACGTGCTTTTTCGTCTCTTAAACCTATCCAAATCTATCTGAGAAATACAGCTCGCGCCAAACTTTGTGGCCGTTCCGAAACTAGGCTCATTTCATTGCGCAGAACACAAAATCAGGTATTAGCGGGACGCACAAGAGCTTGGGGGCAGGGCCACACCCCGCGCGCCCGCACCGCTCACCCGCGACGCGCGCTGGCACCCACGTCTTAGTGTGAGTGCTACGTCCGTACACGAACCACGACTTGTTGAGCTCTGAGAGTACCGTCGCGTTCAGAATTCGTTCGATCGTTTCGTTAATTTGTTGTTATAGTTTTTAGTTGTTGTTATTGTTACTTGTTGTTATTGTTACTTGTTGTTATTGTTACTTGTTGTTATTGTTACTCGTTGTTATTTGTTTATAAACATGCCTCCCGGACGTTGTAATGTTTTACGACGCCAGGCTCGTAAAATGGTCTACGATGTTTATAAATTTATGAAGAAAGAAGCTGAAGAAGGCCTTAAATACGATTTGAAGGCAGTACATAAACGGACTGCAGCCGCTACAGGAGTATCAGAAAGAACTGTACGACGTATTATATCGGTAGCTAATGAACCAAGTTCCGATTTATTAGCAGTTTTTCGTACACCCGGAAAGAAGAGGCAAGGGGTAAAAAAGGTAACCGGAATTGACAATTTTGATCAAAGTGTCATCAAAAGATGTATCCACAATTTTCATTTAACTCAGAAAGAGTTGCCGACAATTGCTCAACTTTTAAAAAAATTAAAAGAAGATATAAATTTTGAAGGATCCGCAACGAGTTTGAGGAGAATTATAAATGAAATGGGATTTAAATGGAAAAAAACTGAAGACAATCGCAAATTATTAATTGAAAATACAAATATTCGCTGTAAGCGAATTGAATATTTGCGTGCAATAACGAAATATCGCGCAGAAGGAAGACCGATAGTTTACACTGACGAATCGTATGTCGATTCATCGCATACCACTTCGAAGGCCTGGAGTGACGGTAGCACTAAAGGTTTAAAAAAAAATATATCAAAAGGTCAACGTGTCGTCATTGTACATGCTGGATCCAAATCAGGATTTGTACCCAACGGCCTTTTGATGTTTAAAGCAGGTACGAAAACCGGAGATTACCATGATAATATGAATTATAATAATTATGAAAAATGGATACGCACACAACTTTTGCCGAATCTCCCACCGAGATCGGTGATGGTAATAGATAATGCACCCTATCATAACAAATTAGAGGATGCAGCGCCGACGTCAAATACCAAAAAGGCAGATATGGTGGCATGGCTTACGGCAAAAAATATCCCTTGCAGTTCTGACATGCTGAAACCAGAACTGTATAAATTAATTTCTATAAATAAAGAAAAATTCAAAAAATTTAATATTGATAAAATTTTAGAAGAGCATAATCACACAATATTACGGCTTCCACCTTACCATCCCGACTTGAACCCCATAGAAATGGCTTGGGCATCCATAAAAGGTTACGTGGCGAAAAAAAATGTCACAAATAATATAACTGACATTATGAAACTAGTGGAGGAAAAAGTAAATAGCATGGGTGAACAGGAGTGGACTGCACTATGCGACAAAGTAATTAATATTGAGGAAGAATATAAGAAAAGTGATGTCATCATAGATGACCTAACTGAAAAAATTATAATTCACGTAAGCGATACTGAATCAGATGAAGAAGATTCGGATATTTTTTGGGAAGAGAGTGATTCGGATGCGGAACCATCCACTAGTCAGGGAGATGTTTTTATGGAAGGTGTGGCCCCATTGTGAATATAGTTTTTATTTACATTAATGTTTTTTATTTACATTTGTCCTATTATTACCTAACCTATATGTTTTACAAATAACACATACATTGTATATTAAATTAAATAAAATAACCTATGAAATAAACACGAACTTTATAATCAACAAATAAAAATAAATTGACATGATATAATAATAAAATTATTAAAAATGTTAAAAAACGAAAATTGTTTGGTTGATTACGTATTGCCCACTCGACTGTACCATGCGCAAGTTCGGACTCGTGACTATACTCAAGGCGGTCACAAAGTTTGGCGCGGGCTGTACACAAGGTTAAGAGCGTCTTTCCGAGTGATCAATGATAGCTATTGAAAAAGAGTTGTTGGTAGAATTAACACGATCACCAACATTTTACTCTGATGTAAATAAATCATTTCTTAAGAAAGATAGATGATTCCAATTAGTATATAAATAATTTATTTAAATTCCTTATTTCATTTTATCTAGCTATTTTTTACTTTCGTTTTGTAACTTTCTGTTTTGTTTTTTTTTTTGTCTGTAACCTGTTACGAAGCAAGCAATTACTCTCTATAACTTTGTTCTCTCAAGCAATGAAGGAAACCAGACGGCTTTTTTCAAAGCCACCGGAGTTATGATAGGTATGTTTATTATATTCAATCCAGCACTAGCATGCCTTCAGTGAGCTTTGGTTACCTCATTCCACACGACAAGCAAGAGTGAAATTGAAAAAGAAGAGGAAAGAAGAAGATGGATGAATTCACTTTTAATTTATTGTACCTAACCAGTAGTTTATGAGAAAATTGCGATGATACATACGTAGGTACCTACATACTCAGTCGAAAACTGACCTTTCTTTTTTTGAAATCGGTTAAAATTTTATTGGGCTTGCCTTATTTTGAAACCCTAGGCACGCCACTGATCTTGAGATGCACGTTCAACCAAACAAACAAACTCTGCTGCTTTATAATATAAGTAGGTATAGATTCGGCATTCGCGAGAATTCTATAATACAAATATACCTTAGTGAAATAGTAAAAAATTAATGTCTTCGGAAAAAAAACCCAAATAGTTTAACGTATACTAACTCTGATTCAAGTTGACCTCCTTAGTGAAGATATCTTCAGGCAGTTCATCAACCTCTTCAGTAGCTTGGCTGGGCACGAAGCTCGCGATGGCCGACGACGAACTCTCGCTCGACGGTAACCCGGCGATGTTGCGCGCCATCGCGCCTGTCAGCCCCGTCTTGTCCTGGACGACGTTATATTAGCATTGTTATTGCTTTTAAGGGTTTGGTTTATAATAGATGACTTCAGTTCAATGACCGTTTAAAATTATCGGAATATAAATACGGTTTTTTTTACAAAATCAATAAGTAGTTACATTTCGTTTTAATGGCATGGTAGATGGGATGCTCAATATCGATTAAAAAGAACTTATGATGATTTACAAAAAACAACATGTTGTTTATTGTTTTTTTTTTAATTAATAAAGAAATGTTGCCCCACACTAGGAATTTCTCCTGTATTGTGGGTTTGTTTACAAACATAGAATTTAGCAATTTTCAGACAGCAATTTGTAGACATATTATGTTACTATTCTGTGCAGGTTTTCTTAAATAACTGTTTTTGTTGTAACATTATACATTTTCTCTTCTTTGTATTACATTTGCATGCTATGTTATGGCAGAATGTATGAGTACATGGATCCTATTTATAATTCAACAACTTATTTTTATGTACCTACATTCTAAGCAAATAAAGACCTATTCTGTTCTTGATTTTACCACTTAGTTAATGGCAAAATCAAGCAACGCTGCTTTAATGTATATGAGGTGAAATTTTAAGGAAACATTAGAGCTAGCATAGCTTTGCGAATGGCCTTTGGCACTTACAGTAAGAGTGATATATTTCCCCCTGATGTTGAACTTCTTCCTCTCGCGCTCGATCTTTTCCTGTTTCTCTTGCATGGCGATCGCCTTGTAGTAGTCCAGCAGCTGGTTGACGCGCGCCGCGTACGGATTCGTACGTTCAGGCCAGCCTCCTGACGCTGAACATATTTATTGTTTCTGTAAGTTATGTGTTTGACCATAGGATATTCCTAGATTAGTATTTCCCTCAATGTATAAGAAATCAATTAGGCACTGGGCCCACATGGTATTATACAGTCCACTCCCACTCATAGAGAGGTGGCCTGTGTCCCAGCAGTGGGAACATTATAAGTTGATGATGATGATGAACTTAATTAGGATAACTTGGGTATTTTAGGACATATATGTGAAACAAATTATACATGAGCTGTAAAGAGCTCCAATCAGACTACCAGATATAGTCAAGATTAATATTTAACTAAACACACAATAAACAAAACTACTTACCAACGGGCTGATCAGGAATCCCAACATCCCTGGAAGTCCACCTACAGTTAAAGCAAGACAAGTAGTACATCTTCTTAGGCTGTTTACTCTCAACCTTGGCATCTCCCCCAGCCGCCTGGTCCGTCAGCACTTGCCTAGGCTGGGCCATGGTGGCCCGTGTGGACAGGGTGTGGAAACAGCTGGGGCAGTCAAAACAACTGCTGCAGCGGTTTTTCTTGAGACGGGCTTCGGATGAGGGCATGTTCTCCAGGCAGTTTGCACAATAATGTGAGTCCACCTTGTTAGGAACGAGGTGTGTGGTTTAGAATTTAAATTCAAAATTTGAATTTTAGAATATCATTGTATGTCACTGTGTGCAACTGTGTTGGAGTTGGCTTCCAAGTGACCAGATACAGTTGAAAACAATTATTTTATTTTACATTGAGAGACAGCTAATCTTAATCCTATAATTTCTACTGTATATTTCATAGGTCAGTGTAAATTTTAAGCATAATGATTTCAAGACTGTTGGTTTGAAGTTCTTGAATTAAAACTTGATATCTAATTGCAATTAAAAGTACTATTTCATAATGAAATGGTTATTTAACAAAAAATCATAAGCATTTGTTATTTAGCTTCTTAGCTTTGAGTTACTAGAAAAAGCTAGCAACATATATGATGATGTAAACCATATAGCTAGGTGTGATTCTGTCATTTCTAATTTGAGTGGGATTTGCAAGGCTACTTAATAAAAGATTTTCTCTTATTCAATACAGAGACAAGATGACATGTAAATCTTATAGCGTCATAAAAACATAAGGGAGGGTGCTTGATTAGATGAAAAGAATAGGTTTGGGTCAAAAAGGTTCATACAACACACGGTAAATAAAAAACTCATAGACAAAACTTGGGTTACTTCTTATCATAGTAATCTAGATAGTTCTGTCATAATGTTAATAATAAAAGAACATTTTTATTGAGTATTTTTGCAGCAAAATAAATCAAAAGTGGGTTACCTCATGACAAATGCAGAAACCGCAACGTATTTTCAAGCAATGCCGACAGAAATAAAGACTCGTGATAGGTTTTAGTTGTCCACATGAACAAATATACTTAACATAGTCTGGCTGTGTTAAATAAGCCATGTTTTACGATTATTTCAGCTTAAAAAATCGGAAAATATATGCAAATACAAATACGAGTCCAGTCAGTGATTCACTGGCTTTAGCATTTTTTTGACACTGACAATAGCTGCCAAGTTAACAATGACAATTGACGTCTCTGAGCTCAGTTCAGAAATTAATGAATCATCATCGTCATATTTTAACATTAACTAGTCACTGAGTTATTTTAATATAATAAAGTAATTACGTGAACACAGCTGATTTATTTTTAAACCATTTAGAAGCTTCCATTTTTCGACACATAAAGTGGGATTGGTGTGCTCCTTTTGGTTGCAAGGTTTATACTAAACTCAGAGTTTTTAAATAATAAAATGGATCAAGGGAGTGGTCAAGAATAAAAGTTAATCACCAATTCATTTACATAGGACACATGGAACAACATGAAAAGGTTTGAGGTTCGTCATTCTTTGTGAAAAGCCATTCAAAAGGGCTTGCGATGTATCTCGTATTTAAATGAGTTATTTTTCCGTTCTTTGTTGAGTTGTTGATTTCTTTAGAGTTTCATGAATAACTATATTGCTCTGTACATTTAATTACATAGTAAAGTTGTTTATGGAACTGTACTTATGTATTTCTATAGTTTCGATGATGTTCATTACACTCACGGTTTAATAAATACAAGCGCGACCCAGACCCGAGATTTATTTTATCCATGTAGAGTCAATAATTTCTGGGGTAGATTTTATTAGTCATAGTTGATCGTAGTAGTTTGTGGAATAACTGAACATTTTTCAAGAGGCAGTGGGAGGCGTTTTCTTCTTTAATAAAACTCACTGTAGCAATTATATTAGTTAGTATAATCCTAAACCGTAAGTAAAGAGGAAGTGCTAAAATCGTAATGTGTGAAGCAAGGTTTTAGGCAATTCAGGCTGAAATAATGTATAGAAAAATTGATTCACAGGCCACGTTCAACCTAGATATGTCAAGTGGTTTCCGAACAAAATGAATGCGTGGATTCTTCACACGCGAAGCCGTGGCGCGAATGTTAACTTGTAGGCCAGAGACGGCTTAGGGACGAACGCTAATTAGGCGCCACATTAAAATGTGATGAACCATGATCATTGATAAAGTGAAAGGCTTTTTATTATAACAATGTTATATTGGTACCAAACGTAAGTTTATAATAAGTACCTATCTCGAAAAAAGTCACAACAATTTTTAATATTAGTGCGGTTTACGATGTTAACAAATAATTCAATGATTACAACTAGTTAGGTACACTTCTATGAATCCAATACTACCTTCTTTTTTTATCGTGGTAAAATCATCAAATAGAGTCCTTCCACCCAGGACAGAGCGGGAGGGACTGTCAGACTCGTACTGACTAAAATCCACGGTGTCCTTCAATAGCCCTTTACGTACCGCGGTCACGGTAATTCGTTAGTCCCGCGACCGCCAATCCAATACTAACTAGATATTTCTTTCGGTCTCACCCGCAAAATCACGTTACAACAGTTGTTCGTGAAAAGTTGCTCGTAGCTTGTTCATTTATTTCGCTAAATTGAGTCCCTTGATCCCTATTGCCAACCAACCGAACACAAATTCCACAAAAAATAACTTTGGCCTGAGAATTCGTAATCTTGCCAATGGAAAAATTTAATAATAGCACTTTGCCCGACCATCGCAGCCTCCAAGACAAAAAGGCAGTAAAAAACCCATAATTAGATAGGTATCTACGTATTTCTTCAAATATTCAAACTCAATAATAAAACGATAAAAGATTATTACACTCTTACTACAAATCGTTATAATGCTATTTATCTATTCTCGATTGATTTGATAATTATGTAATTGGATGTTTGATCTTTTAACATCATCATAATTTGGTATTAATTTCATAATTTGTAGATATCAAAGATGACTTGTGACTTATCAATTATAAAAGCTGTTGTTAGCCATAAAATAAATACTTAATGATAGTGTTAATTTCAAATGCCTGACGTGATGGTTTATGCAAGCTTTATCTATGTAGCCTTTTTTTATCGTGCATGTAAATAAATCACGATTGATATTAATTGAATTACGACAACTTGTTACTTAGTTTATTCAGACTCTAGTGATAGTAGGCCTCTACGAGTAACCTTGAAGATTTCAGATTTAATTTCCAGGTCGAACATAAAAAAAAAACTGCGTAATAATGCAATAGGCCGGACTCAGAAGAACCGACAGAGAAATATTGTATCGCAATTTTGCATAAATTAAATAAATAAACTATTACAAGCATGATAGCCTTAATTAGTACCAAAATTCCACAGTAGAGCAATAATCATTTTAATTTAATTTTTTTATTTCCCGCCATAATTGTCATTACCTTTGAGTACACCTCTGTGCAAACTCTTTAGGTCTTTTAAGGTATGCCAGTAGGAACCCCGTCCAGCTTGGCAGCTGCTTTCTAATGGCGTAATGTATTGCGAAACTGATCGATGGAACACTTATGTCATGTATTAATTACTGCTAACACCGTTGTTTGTGATTAAATGCCCTTTTTCCGAATGGGAATCCGGTTAGGTTGCGGCAAAAGAAATTAATTGTGGGACCGTATTTTTTTCTTATTAGTTCTTTATAAGTCAGTTTATGTTGATGACAATTTTATGACTGTGGTTTTACCTTCAAATTGTTGCCTGGAAACACTTAAAAAAAGCTTTGCCCGATACAAGGAATTTCTCAAGTGTCGTGGGTGCGTTTACAAACATAGCAACACACATACACAAAAACCCAGATCCGGAACAACTAGCTGTAGGTCACACAGATATTTATTACGTGGGGGATCGAATCCGCAACAAAAACCGCCAACCGTGCCGTCAAAGAAAATACTTGTATCAGTAGTAGAATCTCTACCACATCATCTTGTCCTCACCACGGGTGTCCTCACAGTGTGGTATCAAGTCAACAAATTCTATAGAAGGCATTTATATTATTTATATATTTCTATAGATAATTCTTGTTATATAGAAATCAATCACATTTAAACAGAAGCGTTTAATGATAGGCTGTCGGTCGTTGACGATTGATGATGGAATGCCAAGGGCCGACATTCATAACTTTTACATTGCCTTATTCAATCTATTACGACTGTATGAATTTATTAAGTGCATGCGTTTCGTATGCACTTCACATGCTGCACTCACCAGCACTCAAGAATACTTAATTATCAGCTTGTATAAAAGTGTACAATTGAACAAGAGGTTCCTATGGCATCTAAAAGCTCTCATGCGAGATTATAATGAACAGCTAATCCTAATGACTACCACAAAAGTTGGTAAAAATGAACAGATTACTTAAAAGGTTCACAGCATCAATAAAATGCAAATCTTACTAGTCCGTCGTTTTGAAACATAATAGATACGTATTTTTTCTATTGATAAATCAATGCATATTTACAAAGATATAACGTGTCAAAATTCAAGAGTGGGAGCTCGTGACGTCAGAAGCAAGTAATAACTGTACTTGCTTGTGAGGTATTGGCAATTTGAAAAGCCGCAGGCAAAATATAGTAATAAATAAAGATAAGTATTTAAAGCCACACTAGCGGCCTTACATCCGGTAAGTTAGTGACTGACATAATGTTGACATAACATAACAATAGTCCGTTATGTTCTCGACGTGACCCGATCAAACAGTGTTATGTTCACTGCATAACATAAACCAGTTATCAGAGGAAAATCATAATTTTAACTATCGTAAAAACAATTTTCATCTTACCAAATAGAATGATATAATCTTTTATTAGCTGGGTACATACTGGATCACTGTCACTTATTTCACTATCAAATGAGTCGTCCTCCCGCCCAGGGTGGGACGGGTGGAACTGTCAGACTCATACAGACTAAAATCCACGGTGTTCTTTTAATAGCTCCGTTCATAGACCCCGACGGCTTTGGCCCTCGCCTTAACATAGGGCGTCAGATTACTGTCTGTTCTTTGAGGTGTGCGAGGGACACGATGCCCCGTCGACCCGGACATGGTCCATGATCGCACGGCAAGTCACCCGTCACCAGTGCGGACGCGCTCATGGAGCTGAATGAGTTCAACTTGTCAGTCAACATGATCAACAGAATTCCGTCATTCTTCTTTCGTATCTATGGCACCATTACACCCATTTTTCCGCTACGCATGTTCAATATTATCATGGCGAGGATTGTTTGTAACAACTGCAGTTTTTTACCTTTCTCAATAAACGAAAAGCGACCTTACCTACCTATGCTAGTGTAATCATTATTGACAGTGCAGAGTTACATGCTCTGTGGACAGCAGTGATGGTAGATCACAGAGTAGTTTTATATAATTGGATAAATATGGCCGATCGAGGAGCGCGTGGTTGCTAATGTAGAAATGTGCGAGATGGGTAAGCGTTGCAATTGTTGCGATCGCGACCGGATAAAACCTGGATGACGGTGGCAGAAAAACCTGGAAAATAAGGCGGAGGTTTGTAGTGGCTGCGAGTCCGACATATAATCACGCTGTAAGTGCTGTGACAAACGGGGCTGTGAGCATGAGCTATGCATTTCCTCCACCGAAAACAAAAGGAGTGAGGAGATTGGTTCAAACCAGTACTGAATAGAGGTGGCATAAAAGGCTATTACGGTACTGGTTCAGAAAACAAACAAAAGAGTATACCCAACAGAGGTTGCAGTCGGACAGTGGACAATGATGCTTATTAGGTTATTGGATCAACTTATGTTCTAGCCTCATGATATTATCTTGTATCAGGAAAAATGGTGCATAGCCTACTTTGAACCAATATTCACACTCTGCGCACGTTCAGAAACGTGGTTCGACTGTAAAAAGTGTCCATGATCACGACACAGAGAATGTAATGAGAAATCCTTGTGATTGTGATTCAGTGTCCGTACACTCGCCTTTTTAGTGGTAATTAGTTACAACAGCAATATTTATTGCCTGTCAGCATCTTTGATTAACATATTAGTATCAAATCCTGCTACATTATCTATAACTAATATAATGACTGGTTAATTTATACGATACGTAGACTGCCTTGTGATTTCGTAACTTGAATGGCGAGCTTGAGGTCCTGTGGGTTTGGGACGATAAGTAGAAATCAGTTTCAAAGTGTTTGTATTTCTTATAATACTTTCAATAGTTTCAGTCAATATTTTTTGTTATAATAAATCAGTAAATATTAATTAAACTATAGAAATATAAAATACTAAATTAAAATAAATCTAAACTATTATAAAGCATCGTAAAATTCATTCTCAACGCTGTCAGCTGGTAATGTGCCCACGAGACTGGCGGCGTTGCCTCTTTGTATGGCAATACTTAGCCTCTGACCAAGGTAAAAGTCAGCTCTTGGGTCACGGGAAGCGTCAACAAGTCTCTTAGAAATGTCTCTGTAGAGGCAGCACTCGGACCGACGACCCTATAGTTTTAACCCCAAAAGGCTCAAAAATATAGTTACCTAAGGTAACGGTTACTGTATTTTTTATTTTATTTTGGCATCATCATTATTGTTGACTCTAGGATCCCCGTCGGCCATAGGTAATTCTCAATCAGAAGAATCCCAGCAGATGCAGGACGGCTATAAATAACATGGACCTAAGTAACCTGAGAGTATGCGATCCCCCTACATATACCAAGTTCGAATATAAGTCATGTCTCCTTCGCCATCTCGTTTTGTTATGTAACAAATTTTGTTTCTTTAAGTTTAAATAAACAAGCAAAAACTTCAATGATTTCATTTTTGATAACACTGATGTCATTCTCATAAACCGAGAGATGGAATGTTTTATCACAAACCTGTCGTTCTTAAATTGAATTTGATTGAGTAACAATATTAGGTATATCTAACGTCGCGGAAATAATTACCATAGCTACGCGTTAGTTTGCCAAAAACCTCAAAACATGCGATTTCGTAATTTTACTTGTGTCAATAATCCTATGGCCGACGATCGCCATTAGCTAGGTAAAGATAAAGGAAGCGGTTTTTTGGCAACCACTTTCTATTTTTTGGTTTTCTAAAAGTTTAATATGTACAGGAAATTATATTTTTATTTTCAAGAACAATATCAGTGGTTTCGAATGGCTTTCGGTTGCTGTATTTCATGCTAAATGCTGATCTGATATCTTATCTATGGTTTATCATACGTGAAGCAAAAACAACGAAGGAGTATGAAAGCACAAAGTATGAGAGAAGGAGTGCAGAATACTAATTATATTTAATTTTACAATCTTCATCATAATCATCATCATATCAGCTACCGATGAACACATAGGCCCGGTTAGAAGCGGCTTGTATCTAGTGCGATCTTTATAAGTACGCGATTTTCATCATAAATTAAAAAACTTTGTTTGCTTGGTTTTGGACTGCTGGCGACCACAAGTGTTGTTATTCCGTACCACAATTGTTACCAAAATCCTGTGATTTCAAAATATCAGATTCCGAGCTTGCACCATTCTTATCATTAAATCTGCATACATGGATCACGTAAATACCCAAAAAGTTATTTTGGTTGTCTCCTTGCAAATCTGTGCAAGCGCAACTGAGGATTGACCAAGAGGAAAGATGATTTAAAACTTGAGGATCTCAAGGTTAGAGCTTGCTGGTTACACATAAGGTTATGATTCAACGGTGAAATCCAAAAACGTGGTGATTACAAATGGAGTATGTAAGGATTTAAGTTTCATGGCCATTATTTTGAAACTATCTACCTTTCAAAACAATATGAATGTTAATTTTAACCAATACATTGAATGACTCAAATAATGATTAGGTAGGAAAGGTTACACAAATATATTTGGTGTCCGGTTTGACTACGCCTTAACATTGAGACATCGTATGTACTTCTTAGATAGATAGAACCAGGAAAGGTTCTATCTATCTAAGAAGTACATACGTATTATATCTTTACTAATATTATAAAGTTGGAGATTTTGTTTGGTTAAACGCGCTAATCTATAACATACACATCAAAAATTTTAAATATAACATCACGATACGTCCAATACGAGCTGAGCTGCCGGGGACAGCTAGTAATCTTATAAGAATCAGGTGCAAACAACAATGATTATAAGTAAATACTTTTCTGATAGAAATACTAAATAAACTCGGGAAAAGCTCGCATCTGCAACGGAACAAAAAAATATGTAAGGAGAAATGGCAGTGGTAGTACTTTCTAGGGTGATAGCCACAACAACTGAACTTATTTTTATTAAAATACATAGGTAAGTATGTACCTATCACCTTGACAATTATGGAAAGTAGTGATGGGCCAAGTGACTTTGGCCGATGATTGGCATGCTGGACGAATAGGCGGCAGTAAAAAGGCAGATTGGTCGGTCGGCCGGGACGGGCATATTTCAGGGGCTGTAGAAAATGTCAATGGCCATTCATAGAGAGCTAAGACCTGAATTCTTCTTACCTGATGTACGTCGCGCATCAGGTAAGAAGAATTCAGGTCGCGCGGCCGCGTACGTCAGTCGGGTGCATGAATAAACATTGTGTTATAGAAAGCACCATACTGCGACTTTGACGTCAGTGATGCGTACGTTGTATTGTTCGCTGGCGTACGCTGCGCGGTACGACTTATCAACGGCTAGCACCTCTTTAATGGAAAGCTTTTATCCTTTTTCCGGTAGACCTATATAAGTACTACTGAAACCATAGACATGAGTGGAGTTGGTATAGAATTACCGCCTTGCTGGTTTGCTTAGGGCTCAAGTAATCTATGATTATGGTTGAATTTCGAACTGGTTCAATCAGCCAGTGTTACTAACTCGCTATTTTACACATAATCATTTGAAATCGTTACTAGTAATGCCAGAGTGGGCATAATGGATAATTTTATGCTACTACATTCTTAAACGCAGTGCCAGACTACTTATTTATCTACTTACCTATCCATCCGAAAACATCATCATAGCATTCAACTCTATAGGTACTCTACTATGGATAGAATAGAATGGAGTTAAAACCTAAAGAAACATTGTTGTGATCCATGAAGTTTAAAATAAATATAAATTTACTACGGATACACGAGTGATCATAAAAGGGTTCCGATTTTTCATTCGGACGTATGTCCCTATATATACCCTAATAAATAATAAAAATTTAGCTCATTCATTTAGGATCATTCCAAAGAACATTTCGAATGATCCGTTATTTGGAATTAATGTTATTTGGAATGATCCGTTGATTGATCAATAATTAAACTATTGTTGATTTAGTTGTTTGATCATAGCTATTTAGTAAAGAACAAAATCATGAACACTTGATACTCGATAAAACTAACGAAAGCCGGTAAGGATAGGTTCGACGGAAATGTCGTGAAAAAGAGTTCTGTTCTACGGACTACTTACACAGGCCATAAAAAAAAACAAACAAAACTTGAAAGCAGTTTTAATGACGCCAAAAACAAAGAAGTTTTGAATTAATTCCCAGTTTTAATTTACGTAAATGAAAATAATGAACAGCTGCAACGTATTATTTCACTTTGAACTTTGCTCGTAAGTACATAAGATAATTGACAAAGTAAGTAGGGATATTATTCACATCGTTTTAGTTACATTTTAATATCCACTCTCTATTCTCACTAGTAGCCTGGTACTTGCAAATTTCATTGGCACTTGCCAGTCATTTTTAAAGCCGTGTGACCGGAAAGCCTATTCGTTGTATAATAATTTGAATTTTTATTACTCTGTGCGATTACTTTGCCTAATTAATTGTGGAAAGTATAAAATGTAGCCTACTATACAATTGATGACTTGTCTCGTAAGCTAACCAATGAAGGTACAGGCTGCATGCCTGCCCAAAAATGAACAAAACCAACGTAAATCCTACTTTTTCTAAATTTATTTAACAAAATCTATGTTTCTGTTATGATGTTGATTTAGGTGGAATTAGGTACTATTTAGATAGTTGATGTTTTCCTCAATCAACCACATGCATATTATCACACCGATTGTTTATCTTATCATGTCTACAATAGGTACCTACTTGATGACTTTCTCTTATTTAATTCTAGGTTACTTCCTTATTCCATCTAATTCTATGTTCTACTCCAACTGTCCCTAAAGAGTTTATTTTATTTGTGCAAAACGAAAATAACATAGCATTCGCATTATGAGCTTACTTGCGCTTTAGTATGAAGCGCACACACAGCTAGTGCCAGAAATGTCACTAGTGGACAGTAGTAAAATGTCAACGCTCTTTCTTAGATTGTACTAGAAACAGGTTGCCACCCCGTAGTGGACGCTGGCGCTCCACATTACTCAATCCTCCTTGCGTATCCTCACCGAAGCCTTCTAGGGGACAAGTTCTAAGGTCGGCCTCACGATAATCTATTGTGCAATATGAGGCGCGCGGTGCGCCGCCGCGCATGCGCCCACATTTTCCCGCCAAACTCCGCACGCGTCCAGACGCGTACGAAAACCAAACAAAAAAAACGAATGTCAAAATTTTTATTTATGGTAAAGCAAAATTCAAAAATGGAATTATAGCAAAATATAAAGTTTTTGTTTTTGTTAAAATAAATAATAGTTTGCATTAAAATGGAAGTTTAGTTGTCTAATAAAATCTAAGATAGTGGTGACAGTGTAGTGTAGTGATGAGTGGTGCGTGATGTGACTACGATGTGGCTGACCGTGGTCCACCTGGTTCTGCCGCTGCTGCTGAGCGAAGCCTTCGCGCTCAACATCAGCAACCTGATCGCCCCATTCAGTGATGTGGTAAGTCACTTGTATATTAAGAATACACTTTCATACATTTTACGACACAATTTGAATACAAATGCCGCTTTATTGCAGCTCTTTAGAAAAACATAATTTTACGACCAATAACCCCGTCAATTAAGAGAAATAAATGACATTGTTACGTGGTATATCTTCACGCTTCTATTGGAGTCTATTAATTTAATTTCTGGTATACATTTCAAATTTTTTGACTAGTGTTAGCTAATTTTGTTAAGTTAATTAATATTCGTGTTGACTTAAATGGCCACAAGACACAGTAACATTAACACACTCATCAATTTATTTTTTAAATAAACCAATAAAGAGCGCAACGAAACATTTTAAAACGGCAAAAGACACTTAAGTTAATAAATAAATATATGTATATTAAGCTTTAAAACTTTGGAGCCATCAGAAAAGCTTTTATCGGGCACAAAACTAGCTTTTAAGCTGTCAAGACTACATGAGATGCATAGAATTACTATGATTATTGTTCAGCAGCACCATTCGATTAGGTACATAATTTGACTTAGCCTCAGTGTCGGATTAAAATCGCGCGGGGAACGCAAATAATTCTATCGAGGGGCCCGCGATAGTAGACTAAGCTTTATCCTTCTTTAATATCTATCTTTATCCTATTTTCGAAATAAGACCTTTAGAAGACCTTGGAAGTTATCTCAAGCAATTTTTCAGTAATTTTCCTTGATAAAAGCGAACCTAGAAAAAGCAATTCAGTTTAGAGGAACCATAGACATGGAAGTTACTAATTTACTTACTAAACCGATCGTTTTTGTGATAAAAATACACTTCGAATTGCGGTCCCTGTAGCAATTATTAGTATCACTAGTAAGTTTAGTTAATTCAGCAGTGCTTAGCGTCAAAAAAAAGTGACGCATAGTAGATAGGAAACCGATACTTTTCAAAATCATCTTCATCATTACTAAGTTAGCAAGCAGTAAAGCTCTTATTATTAATTTGTTTAAAGCATACGGAAGTTGTATTCTTGAGATTTATTATCCGGAAAAGAACCGTCTAGTAACCGATATAGCCAGCTGAGTTAACAAACAAAAGTGGCAGTGGGCTGACCTCATTTGTCTCCGCGGTCTCCACTCCAGAAGATGAGTCTTAGATCGCGAATTGGCAAGCATAGCGATGGTCAACCCGCAGCTAGATGGACCCAAGATCCTAAAAGATGGCTAGGTCAGGTCTGGGATGTAGAAGGCGGAGGAAAGGGTGATGTGGCGCAGCCTGGGAGAGGCCCATGTTCAGCAGTGGACTGTGATAGAGTTAATTGATACGGAAGTACCTGCATCATTAATGTAGCTATGGTACCAAACTTTTATTTCAGTTCCAGTCACAATAACATCATAACCACCATTCATAGATGTAATGACAACATGATGCCGGAAAACACCAATTAAAGATGAAACTTATTGCTTGTATGTTTAAAACTACTTATTGTGTTTTGTACCAGTGCAATCGTCGCCATTAAAATCGACGACTCTTTAGTGATATTAATTAATTGAATGATAGACGTATAGGCGTTGAAAACGAAGTACCTACTTAGTATGGTCTGCATTACTAAACCCACCCTCCCTTATTCTGCTGCTTAAGATGAGTCATGTAACTAAGAATGTAGACTCTACAATGAAAATTCATAGAACAATATTAGGTACTTTAAACCGTTGTAATTTTCACAGTTTTGAATACATTCACTATTTATTTATTTTGATGGCATCACCAGCCATAACCTCGACATTTGAAATCTAAATTCTCCTTTTAATTAGTATTAAGATGTCACAATTACGCAGTTTCCACAAACATTAAAGAAACGAAAACCGGTCCAAAAAAAAAGCAAAAATTTTGCAATCAATATGTGAACCTACCTGCGTATCAAATTATTGCGACTGTGTGGAAACCTGGCAAAAGTGTAGTTTAGCAAATAATTATACGAGTGGAGATAATAAATTTAAATTTTATGACCACGCCGACAATGGCACACGTAACTTTTACCGTCCTAGGCTGCTACGTCAGATGACCATCTTACGACACTATCGTAGGGTTTGTCCTAGGGTTGCTAGAGGGCTGCTTAACTTCGCATTTAAGTGTTTTCTGCAACGTCAGATTTGACCTTCTTAACTGACCAAAGACATCCACATTACAGTCTCCTTATGAGTAAATGAAACAAAAGAGAATGTTAATATCCTTGAATTCAATCCTTCGAGAACTTTTTAGCCAATAATAGAATGCTGATACTGTTATGCTCATATATAGCAAAGATATTAAGAAATTGTAAACGAATGGCTGGCAAAGGTTAATGGATCAGTCATGGTCAAAGCGATCTACGAGAATCGATTTCAAATTACATATAATCTTTATTTTTGGAATTCCCTATCTGTGAGATTTTGACACCAGAATGCAATATACCTAATGAAAATATAGCTTAGTCTTCCCACACCACACATTATCAAGGGTCACAAGACTCGAACAAATATTTTAAAATTTTGAACCAGTGCGGAATATTTCATCACTTTTATTAAAGAAAGTAATAGGGCTTACAGCTTGGTGAAGCAACACAGTACACTGCAGGTCTACGCCAACAGCTTTATTCGAGTTAGGCCGGGTGCTCGACCCACATTCCGACGTCCGTGTTGGATGCTTTATTTAATGTAAACTGGTACATTACGTTATAGAGCTGTATATTAAACACATTTTATAGGTCAGTCTTCAGTTATCAAGATGAAGGTGGGATTACTGAAAGCTCCAAGATCTGATCACAACAATCAAAATGACATAAAATCTCAAATTAATGTATTTCAATATTGCAAGACAAAATTCACTCTCTTCGTCTACTTATGAGTATGGACAGGCGGGAATTATTAGTTAAAAGTCTGAATCTTCATTCGTTGAAGAATAAAATCTGGGCATGTTAAAGTAAAAGTTATATGTAACCCTGTACCCATGTAAGATAATTTGTACTTAAATGATTTATCTTCTTGGAACAGTACCTAATCACATTTAACTCCTATAATTTCTAATCAAAACTTAATTCTACGTGTGGCGTTTATGTGTCTATTACATGTTATACGAGTATTACTCAATAAATGAAATCATCTTTGATAATTTTACTCAATGAAAAACCGGTAAGATGAGACGTCTCAAAATAGATGTAGGTAGGTACCTATAATTTAATAGATCAACATTAATAGGACCGACAAACCAGCTTTTTCGTAATTTTAAGCGCGTATCAATAAAATGCCGAGGGCTTGCGTAAGTAAGTACTGTGTAAAAGTTACGGAGAAAGAATGTTAGATACAGCAACTTGTTGTCTGTCTGTCTTGATGTTTGTAGCTGAGAAAGTAATTGATGACAACCCTAGAGTTTGTTTGACAAGTGATGCGACTGGGAAGTCTAAAAAGCAGTCGCTAAACTCACAAGTTTTTGCCATTGTTATTCGAAACGAAGTGGTAAGTTACTTACGAAGATTTAATTTCTTAGTCTTCGAATTCTTAAAGTTCTTACCTACTTCGTTTTCTTGAACCCATTTAAATTAAACAAATACACAGCAAATTATCATAATGAATTCATCGAAAGCCATAAATCAATGCATCAATTTAGTCATAATAAATTGTGTTGTTCAATAGTTTTCTTTTCTTGAAAATTAATATCGAGTCGGCTATATACCTTTTCCTATTGGCACAGAGTTCTGAGTAGTAAATAAAAGCTTCAGTCATAAGCACCTACTTGACATGCTTATTGCTTTTACCTGTGTGGTCAGGGAACCACACAGGAAATGTAGATGTACTTATATTTACAATGTACCTACATAAGCCATTATTGTTTGTTGACTTTATGAAAACGACTGGCGAAATGGACAATTGTCGGCTATAATTGCTAACTCTATCACTCTATCAATCTATTAAAACTGATTAATCTCGCTAGATGATCAGTCTCTAAAACGCTATAGGTATCACACAAATACTTAAAACTAATTTATTAAAAAAACGAGATACAATCTAGCAGGCACAGCCGCGGCTCACCACATCTCTATCACTTAACTAAACTCGTATCTTATGCTAATCCGGCAAGCGTTGAAAGTACATCTGAGACCAATAAAACATTTTATTCTCACGTATTATAATTGTTTTCACTACCCTATGCCCTTTCAAACGCTAATTCTTTGATTGACTGAATGTTCTTTGACATTTGCCACACAGTTTGTATTAATAAGCAGTAGTATCTGTATAACAAACAAAGGGTCATCATGATTGAACTTTCCGCATGTTATTTTTGACTTTATTAGTTGGTTATATAAGTTTGGAATACGATATTTTAGCTTGTCAATCGTCAGGTGTCTCCTATTTGTTACATGGCTACGGCTGTGATTTTGCGAATGGAAATCCCATGTAATCGGGTCATTAGTTCTTGTGACGACTGGTTTGCAAATCTTGATTGAGAAGATAGCTTATTTTCTACATTCGAAGTGATTCCAAGCGTGTGAACAATGTGTCAGCCTGCTGGCGTGCCAGCTTACATTGCGTAGTAAGTTATTACCGTTTGACTTATCTTGTAATCTTTTGTGTTACGTCTTCAAACTGAACATTGTCATTAAAATATTACGATGTAACTGTTTGTATTCTGTTGTTTTGAATACTGAGAAGCAACAGGCTTCAATTTAATTGTTGCAACAAAGTTCCACTTAAAACAATTATTCAATGATAAATCAATTCAACTTTTCGACACTTCATATTTTGGAGAGAATTCAATGTCTATTAAGAAACTGAATACAATTAATTGACGAAATAATTAATTCGTATGTCCTCTTTTGGAATACTATCAATATTTAGTTATTTTTAGCACGCAAGCATTTATCATTTTCGTCGCTGTTCAAATCCATCACTTTAAATCAGCGTGAGGACAGAGATTTAAAGTCGGCAAAACGTTTTCTTTCCAAATATTTACGCATCTGTACGGTTAAAAACTCTTCGTATTCTTGTATTCCAATGACACTCTTCCTTTCCTTTTTGGTCTTATGCTAAACTTATGTATGTCAGTAAGTGTCTTCTTTAGTTGTCACTTTACTTTGTTATCCCTTGACGTCTTTTTCTACTTAGTAACTTTCTTTTTTAACCATCAACGGGACAGTTAGTTAAACTTGTCGTCAGTATTGCTTTAAGCTATGTTTCTTAAAATGCTTGGACGTAAGATGCAAATGTTGTGACTGTTCAACTGGAGCGTTCGAGTAAACATTATAGGTACCAAGCTCGATTAAAGAAACGTGTTGTAGTGTGTAAGCTGTAATCCAACCAGTTTTGAACTTAACGATAAATAAAATGTGAGGCGCAGTCCAAACTGACGTTTCTAACGTAGTATCGAGTCAGTCTGATTCTAATGAAGCTATTTTATAGAATATATTATTAATTGTACTGACTAAGAGATGATCTACAAAATAAAAATATTCGTTCCTGTTGTACAATATTTCACGCGTAGATATCAGTAGTTTCTATGCATTCTATGTTGGTGAATTAAGAATAACTTTGAAATTTTTACTATATACATATATAATTTTGCAGCAGCGCTAAGATAATTAATTGTCCAAATATCTATCTGTATCTGTATGTTTCTTTTCTTTTCTCTTGTGTACTCGCTCAGGTAATAAATAATATAGGGGAGGCTAAGTGGCAGCCACTTAAAACTACTTTATTTATTATACAGATTGAGATAACAGTCACCCGTCTAATTTTTACTCACTTATTGGCAACACTGACCTTCATACTTCAAATGCGAGTGGAAAAATTAAATCTTAGTTACAAAATATCCGTAGCACATGTTTGACTAACATTAGGAAACAGTTCAATGCGCTTCCTTTCTCCAACTATCACTTGCCAAGGTCGGGTACAGGCTAAAAGGCCATTCCGTCATCTCGTCACTTCTTCATTTACATATTACGAGGTTAGTTTTTTCCGGCGACTCAGTGTCTAGCAGGTTTTGTCTGACACACGCACGCACCAGTAATTAAGGCACCAGCAATTATTTGAATTCTACAATGTTATTCAAAGTATTTTATAACTAGCTGTTGCCAAGAGTTTAGCCCGAGAGTTATTCGAAAATTATCCCACGTGTACCAAATACTGGGATACATAATATAATACTGAACCATTCAGTCATACTGATTTGATTGAGTAACAACCATCCATCCATATTCTATCCTTCCAAACATTGAATCTTTCGCATTTATATTATTAGATATTTTGAGGTTTTTTAGGCCTTTTGGATGTTCTACATCCATAAATTAATATTTATGTGCTGGTTTAGTTGCATATATGTTTATTATATTTCGTTGCGAATTTGTAATGTGTTTAGGTAGATTCGCAACAAAATAAAAACAATAAATAATTAAATTATGATACAAAGTAAGCCTGAAGGTAACAAAAACACATGGATTGATAATGTCTTCGTTTAAACGTAAATGGAAAGATAGTTGTGTGATATTCGACGAAGCAGATGTAAACAGACCGTCTTCGCCGCCGGCAAGAGTCACAATGCGGAAGCATATGGATGCTGAAGCAAGCCTTAGTGATTCCTATAACAAAAGAACAAAAACAATTTAGAATAAGACGAGTTCATCTGTCTTAAATAGAAGAAAATTTTGTTCTCGAAGTAGGAACATTATAGACTGATAGTGATCATTGATTGCAGAATTGCGCTGAATTCTCAATTGCTGAAGCAATTGCGCTACACGTTGAGATAAATACGAAGGAATGCCTAATGTGTGAAAAAAAAACATCCGTATGTGCCAAACAATGTTAATTAAGTTTGCGGAGCTTTACCAACTTCATCTGAGGTATTGCAAGATATTTTGCGGTTACTAGGATGTATGATGACCTACTTCGTAGAACACAGAGTGTACTGTGTCCTAGTTGGAAGATTAGAATTTTTGACAATAAACAGATGCAACACGTTCTTATTACAGCAATGTACGTGACTGGTGACTACACCACACGCTATACCACAGTCAAGTGCCTTGTTCCACTGATTATACATTTCTCTAAACATATGTTAGCATACCATACGGAACTGTCAAATACTTTTGATTCCTGTAAGTATAATTTTACTGTGTGAATTAGTTGTTCATCTTTGTGTTGTAAGTATTTCTACTACGCCTGCCAAAGTAAATCTTCTTTATTCAAAACTTTCAAAGCTTCTATAAAGTGGAACCAATGAAATTAGCTAAGCGGTTTGTAAAACTGGCTTTCAAACAATCCTATTTGTTGAGGCTGTACATTTATTTAAGAGGGGTTCCATAGGGGTCGATACTTGGCTTAACTCTCTTGTGGTGGTTTTGCTCGGATATTGCGTAGTCTTTAGATAGGTCTTATTATCGATTTAATATTTAATCTACTATCGTTTATTATATTTATTTTTGTCTTAATAATATTAATCTCTCTCTCTCTTTATTATTGATAACTTTATTTAGTTATCATTAAATTATTTTGATACTGTCTACAACTGTCAATGAATCATTTGCCATTCAAATTAAGATGTCTTTATAATGTAGATTGCGCCGTTAGGGTTTCTTGCTAGTGCGGGGTTAAAGTTATGATCTTTAACCCTGCAGCCACCGCCACTTATTGCGACAAAGGTGGTTAGCCTATTGCCAACCATTTCACCTCTAGCACCCGCCGTCGGCAACGGCTTTCACGGGGTGTCTGATTGCTTACAGCTTAATTACAACAAATGTTGGATGTTTATTGTTTTAAATATTGCATTGCAGACTGCTATTTAACATGTTAATGCTGCCAGAGTTCCGGGTACTTTTCCGATATGGACGATTTTCTTAACGCCTCTACATTTCACCTTTTCACTTGATACTCGTTTATATCTTTATTATTTATCAAAATATCAACACAAGATTATTGAAGCTTTTTGCTAGAGAAAGAATTTTCAAAATCCAAAGTTCAAGAGATTACTTCCTAGAAACTTGTCAACTTTGACTCTTTATAATATAGAATGTAAATTGCATGTCTAAATGATATTTTTTTTAGATTCGTTGTTATTCACTGAAAATTGTAAATTTTCGCCAGCATATGGACGACGGTCGCGGGACTTACGAATTACTGTGACCCAGGTACGTAAAGGGCTAGCGAAGGACACCGTGGATTTTAGTCAGTACGAGTCTGACAGTCCCTCCCGCCCTGCCCTGGTTGGGAGGACTCATTTGATGATTTTACCACGATAAAAAAAAAGCATATGGACGACATTATGGCTATTGTGTACTTTGCTGTCATTATTAGATATCTTATCAAACTCTACTCAACCCATACACATCTCGTTTTTGATCTACTGACTTTGATTTTTTTTTCTAATATGTGGCTAGTTGCCTATGTACTAACACATGTTAAGTACTAAATGAACTGGTTTTCGACTACTATTGCATGATCCAGTTCAATAAACTGATTTATACCGTTTATATTTGACTTGCTGCCCGGCCCGGCTTCGCACAGTACCATGTTATTTCGGATGCCAGATAAATCAATAGAATCTGTACTAAAACGTCAATCTATCTTTTTCAACTTTTTTTATTGTTGAAGATCTCCCTACTGCATTCTGTATTCGTTCACTTTTTGTAGGAAGTTGTTTAACATTATCTTTCATACAAACCTTCTGCTGATAATTCCAACCACAAAAAAAAAGACATATTTATAAAATTTGGTGCAGTTTTTGGTTGTTATGCGTGTACATACATTTCGATGATTCGTTTTTATTATTTACATGTATAGAATATTATAGATAGATAGATGTTACATGAATAATTGGTTATACACAGTTTTTCTTACGTTTGTACAAATATTTGACCAGTTACATAAAACATTTGCTAATACAAGCCAATGCCGTTTCCGTTCTTGTTTTGTAGTAATAACTTTTTAATGGAACTCGATCCCACGGTGTTTACTAACCAATAAGTACTTATGATGCAAAATATTGTAGTTTCGTGTTAACCTGTATATTGTTACCACTTGTGTTTTGTTTTTGACATTTTCCGTCAAATTGTAGCAACTTTTGCCAAGATCTGTCTTTGAATGAGGGAGCAAGGTTAAGCAACGCTTGTCTTTGGATGGGCCTTCAAAATTAAGGAACTCTTGCCGTGGTCTGTGGGATTTATCTATCGTCACAAAGTCAAAGACAGGCGTTTGTTTTGTCAATGCTGTATTCTTTTTGAAGATCCAATAACTGACCATCAACTGCAGTACAATTTTGGGATTATAAAGATGTTTCTCGATTAACCTTGACAAGTTGACAAGTCGAGTCAGTTTTTCTAGATTTACTACATTCTTTTATCTAGATCTTCGCTATACAGCCACTGCATTCTCTCATTATAAGACGGAAGTCCGAAGACAAGAACAAATCACGATGTTACTCCAGTTTTCTACTGTCACTGCTCTCACTGATCGAAAAGATCGTAAGCGATTCACTACAGTCGTGACTTACAAGCTCAGGGCGAACATCTCGCTGATTGATTGATGCTAAATCTTTCCTATATGACGAAATACAATTCAAATCAACTAAGCAACTGTTGCGACACACGTGAAATTATTAAATGTTCTACCATTTTCCCAATCGCATTTCTCACGGATCACCTATACTATAAGATCTATCGAGTATTGCAATCGTGTGAAACTGGCGTATTGGTTAACGACAAGACAACGATTGTTCACAAAACTAACAGTCGTTTTTAATACACGTGAGATACTGCTGTGTGAACAAATATAAATAAATTGGTGAACTATATTGTTGCGTGATTGTGATTGTTCGGGTGTACGCGAAAACTTTTTGGTCTCACCGTCTCACCAACTGAATGTTTTTTTGGTAACCGTTTAGTTGGCAATACTGTTTAAGGTATTTAAACGAGGCTTGACGACCAGTGTGGGAACTAAATGTTTTATGATAATATTAACTGTCCCAGTTTGCAATCCTAGATGTCGTTTCGATAACTATAGAAAAGTATGCTCATAGACTTAAGTCTTCATATCACATGTGGTTACGTAAGTTGGTATCACATCCAGATGTTTTTCGAGTCATTAGTTGATGCATCAAGTCGTGCCAATGTTCTTCATTCGTTGATAGGTAGCTTAATTAAGAAAAAAAAACTTCACTAAAATACGTGTGATTCGCACACAATACTCCTTCGTGATTGTATGTTGCATGCAAACCAGCAAACCGGCGAGTAAAAAATGTATTGAAAATCTGAACTTGATGCGAATGATGCTATTGCATTTCGCATTTTGGTAATTGATGATTTTTGTTTTGCTTTTGTTTGAGTTAATTCATAAATTCATAACCATCGTTATTTTAGTTATCAAATCTTTCTATTTAGAGGTTTTCTTTGTATTTATCTCTTCTCTCTATCTGTACGTGCATCTTATCTGAGGTAAGTATTACACCGATATATTCATGAATCCATCGTATTCGTACCCTAATCTTTCCTTTTTCATTTGTCAAAAAGTTTGCCAGTTGTAATTGGAAACTTGATCTTTATGGAAGAAACCTCGTGATTATTTTGTGGTTACAAAACATAACTTTACAATAGAAAATCAATCTTGATTCTTGTATCCTATGTTCCCATGAGCATCCAACTCTTGCATGACTATGTCCAGATCGTCGTTATGTTTATAATGAGCCCTTGGCAGCCCACGGACAAGGCCTCTTCAATGGTTCCGACTTCAATGCAACATTCAGACAATATTCCCGGAAATCTTTGCTAAACAAAACACAGTAATCAAGTGTCAAGATTAACCGCAACGTACCTATGACATTCAATTTAATATGAATATTGATGAACTCACACTGCACAATGTTACCTTCATTATTAATCATCGTTTTATATATTTCATAATAAGTAGAGTCCATTTGTAATGAGAGCAAAAAAATTCTCTATTCATTTCAGGGCGGAACAACAAACTGATTTAATTATTTTAATTGCCCTCGTAAATAAGTACGTATGCAGTTGCAAATCCCTCGTAAGACTAAATCAAGGTTACAATGTAACTGTGTTAGATGTAAGAGTCTCCTTGAACAAGCCCATGATAGAGACAGAACTCAATGCCAAGATCCCTTTTGATATCAAATGGTTGGTTTTTAACTCCAATTCATGCACCTTGATTATGTGATAGTTGGAAATGGCATTTACAACCATATATATAGTAGAAGCGGAAGGGACTAAAATCCACGGTTTTCACTAACCCTTTACGTTCCAGGATCACGGACCACGGTAACCTAATAAGACAGTACCGTGACCCCGCCAGGCGGTTGAGGAACTAATTTTATTTGCAATTTATTTATGCTGGAATCTAGCCTATTTTCTATACCTGGGTTAAACCCTGATAAGAACAAGAAGTATTCTATAATTCTAGCACTTTTCGAAGATTCTAAACTTTCTCTGTTACGTGGCCATCATCAATATCTTCCATAATCAGTGTAGGTAGCCTCTTCGCTAGCCAAGGGGCTAGAAGGTCAATAGTACTGAGTACACCACATCTTTGTAGTACTTATGTAAGAGCCACGTAATTGAAATATTATCTAGGTAGGTGCGCGTTTAATTGTTTTCATTGACTTATAAAGTGAGGGTTACCAAACAGTATTATTTTAATGGATGGAGGTACTATGTAGGTTAATGTTCATAACTTAAACAGTTTTTGACGTAAAGTTATGATTAAGCTAAACATTGGATGAAGATCTTTGGTTTAGATATAAATGTAACTGACATGATTAATATTACTAGCTGTTGTCAGCGATTACGCCCACATGCACCGTTATAATTTTCTCACGACAACGTAATACGATGATATGTAAAAAGTATCATATTTTTATACCTACTATGTATATCCAAATTCGTTCAGAAGTTTTGATGTGAAAGATTTACAAACAAACTTCCACCCATCCCCACTAACTTCCACCCATCCCCACAAACTTCCACCTATCCCCACAAATTTCCACCCATCCCCACAAAGTTCCGCATTTATTATATTAGACTATCTGTTCCCCATGGTTTCACCCCACTGCTCGACTCCTATTGGTCATAGCGTGTTATTATATAGCCTATAGCCTACTTCGATAAATAGATTATCCAAAACAAAAATATTTTTTCAATTCGAATCAGCAGTTCCTGAGATTAGCGCCTTCAACCATGCAAACTCTTCAGTTATATAAAATTAGTATATATTAGAAGTTAGATTAGATAGATAACGTTTAAATATCAGTCTGTAAACAAAATGAACGAAGTCTATTAACGTTAAGGGCATTTTAAGCTTACCTACAGCCTTATAATACTATAGCAAAAGTATCATCACTTAGTATCCTTATTGAAAGTTGACTATCCCTTACAAATGATTGTGCACATCATCATGTAACGAGCAGTCCTGTGACACACGGCTGAGTTATATCTCTCATCGAGCAAACGATTTACGGTCCACATGTCAGCTCTATTGACCCACTAAATTCGGCTTACGGATTCTACACACGGGCGTTTTATATGTGGCGTTTTTTTAACCACCCCGTTCTCGACTAAAAGGCAATTAGCATACTATATTAACAAGTTCCTAATACTTTGTCATAAAAGCGATATTTATTTTAAAACCTGTTTACTTAGTATCTTTTTAGTAGGTACCTATTGAAAACCTTTTCTGATGTTTTACAAATAGGAGGGTTTCTAACAGGTACCTTCTCAATCACAGTTACATAATTATAATATCGTATGCACCTAATTAATCACACAAGCCACCATCTCAGCATATTCCAACAAAATTGTCGGTCTGCTCGCGTGCGCGCATTGCGTACACGCATCTAAAAGCGTCGCTTGATAGCCGCACGCTTTCTCATTACGCGTCAAATGAATCTCAATCAGTTTGCGCACGAGTTTCAACATCACCACTAGTAAGTGACAATTAGTTTAGTGTTATGTGGTCCGGGTTTAGATGGCACCTAAAGAGGCGATCAGTAATTTCTTTTTGAATGAAAATGTTTCTTTAAATTCCAGTCAGGCCTGAAGTAGATTAGATTGAATTAATTTGAGGATTATTTTTAAGTGGATTTAATGAATCAGCATAGGTGTTACCTGTTTGTTAATTGACAGGCCTGTTGGCTTAGTGGTTAGTGACCCTGACTGCTATGCCGGAGGTCGTGGGTTCGATTCCCACCCAGGACAAATGTTTGTGTGATGAGCACGATCATTTGTTCTATGTCTGGGTGTAATTTATCTATTATATGTATGTATTTAGAAATATATAAGTATGTTTATCAGTTGTCTAGTACCCATAACACAAGCTCTGCTTAGCTTGGGACTAGATGGCGTTGTTTGACAGTTGTGGAATATTTATTTATTTAATTATTTAATTCTGTGCAAGTTTCTTAGATTTGATTTAAGAAAATTGATGTACAAAGTCGTAAATACCACTATGTTGCAAACAATACTAATTGGCATGGAAATATAATTGTTGAATCATTCAATTAAGTTCCAACACTAACTAGTTGTACGCGCACTAGTTTATATAAGTATGTAACAAATACCAACACAAAATATCTATATTATTGCAACGAGGATGATCACAACACTCAACGTTTTTTGTTGTCTATCTATAGTCTGACACAACTTGATTAATGAGGCCGTACAAGATACGATCGCCATAACATAACTTCAAGAATACAAAATTTTAACACGAAAGACGATGAGTGATGCTTCATGCTACGCAAATAAGTTTATTTTCAAACATAATGATCACAATCACAAATCAGTGTCAACAACTTCTAGTTACACATTTAAGCATTGCACACGCAAGTGTTGCGAGTATTGGCAAAAGGGAGTATGCTATGCTTCACCTTCAAAATGTGGCACACTTCCTTGTAGCATAGCATAATAAAGAGAATTGGCAAACACATCGAGCGGTTAAAAGCTCAGCGTTTATGTAAACATGCTCGTCTTGGAGTCATCTCACGTCTCTTAAATAATAGTTCGCAATACCATCATGTACGTCCCATATTGTTTGTTTGTATACTTTTATTACTTGTTGCTTGATTGATAGAGCTTTGTTGTTGAAATAACTTTAGTTACATTATCCTTCTTTAATATCCTCAGGTAGAATAGACTGTCGCGCCTATCAAGGGTTTCTTAATTATTTCTTTCTGCTTGTAGACTTTAAAACGTATCAAATAGACACGTATTCTAATGTAAAATATCTTACAAAGCTACCTGTATATTACTGTTATAGGATATTTGATAGATTGTCATCAAGCTTTAGTATTTCTTAGGCTTATAGAATTACGGGCACGCCGCAATCGCGGCGGTAAGACCCCTCTTTGAGGAGTGGCTGGATAGGCGTCACGGCGTCCTTACCTTCCGCATGACGCAGGTCCTCACCGGACACGGAAGTTTCGGGAGGTTCCTGTGTCTGATAGGGAGGGAAGAAACGCCTGGGTGTCACTACTGCGAGGATCGTCCGGAGGACACGGTGGAGCATACGGTGCAGGACTGCCCCGCTTGGGCAGAGCACCGCCGTGTCCTCACGACGGCGATAGGCGGAGACCTCTCGCGCCCGGCATTGGTCGAGGCCATGCTGCGGGGCGAGACGGAGTGGGAAGCGGTCGCCTCCTTCTGCGAAGCAGTCATGCTCGTGAAGGAGGAGGCGGGCCGCCTGAGGGAGAGGGCGAGCGTCCTCCCTCCATCCCAGCCGCAGTGGTAGACGCCCACGGCGTCGGACGTCACAGGACGATCTCCGGCCACCGTAGGCGCGGGCATGCGGGCAGCGAGTAATGGGCGACTTGCTGTCCGACCATGGACCATGCCCGGGTCGACGGCGCGTTGTGTTCCACGCGCGCCTCAAAGAGTGTCAGCATATTGACGGGGCCTGTAGAGGGCCAAAGCTTGCCGGGGTCGCGGGACTTACCCATTACCGTGACCCCGGTACGTAAAGGGCTTGTGAAGGACACCGTGGATTTTAGTCAGTACAAGTCTGACAGTCCCTCCCGCCCTGCCCTGGGTGGGAGGAATCATTTGATGATTTTACCACGCAAAAAAAAAAAAAGGCTTATAGAATTAGCATTCAAATATATTAGTTGTCGTGATCTTTGTCCGTCTTTGTGTCACAAAAAAGGGCCTCTGGATAGATACGAATCGTATTGCTTTCAATTCCTGTTCCCAGCCCAGGCGTATTTAATTTACTACGACTGTAAAGCTTTATTACTCGTAACGTTTGGTTAATTTTATAGTCTAACGATTGAATTTCTATATCCTCATGGCTGTTTATAAAGTTCACACATGTAACGAGAAAACCGGTTTGATTTGTATAAAAAAGCAGACGTTAGAAGCAGTATTGGTCACCTTCGGGAGGCGGATTAGAAGATGTAGATGTAGGCACGGTTGGCGCAGCGGCTGAGGGTTCGATCCCCGCACGAGATAATTATTTGTAAGATCTGCAAGTAGTTGTTCCGGGTCTAGGTGTTTGTGTATGTTAGTTTTGTATGTTTGCAAACGCACCCACGATACTGGAAAATTCCTAGTGTGGGACAACGTTTTTTTTAAAAAATAAACGGTAGACACGGGAGCACGATAGTGGCAGTACGCAACAATAAAATACCAAACACACGCAATTATTGGACCAGATACATTTCATTAAAAAATTAAGTTTGCAAATCCTCCGAACTCAAGGATTCACATTTTTATGCGTTCATTGACGCAACTTCACTTTAAATTCAAACTAGGTGCCGAATGTGCGCACGAGTGTGCAACGCAACGCTCTGTTACCGTAACTTTACACTTGAGGCCTGGAACACAGCGCTATGAGGACGCGACAATGAAATGACCGACCTTGCACATTGCTCGCCACTGTAATATAAATCGTCTTTAATGAAGTGTTTGGTCTACTTATGTCTGGTGTGTTTTAGTCTATTTGTCATGTAGTGTACGTACAATTATTATCCTATTAGGTCCGTTAACCTAGCGGTTAGCTGAATTATGTTAGATGGATAAAATATATGATTCGCAATTACAAATACTTAAATGTTAATTGGTTATGTAATGAAAATAAAAGATGAATCATGTGTATAAACTACGTAATTACAGTCTAGACAAACGTTTCTATGTGATATGTGTTTGTGGGCGTGGCATTTGTCACTATTCGACGAGCACAATGAAAAGGCACACATAATACAATGCTACAAGCGAACTGGACAAGCCCCAAGGGTTAGCATCAGGTCACTGTCAAAGTAAAATAATTCAAGTCTTGGCTAATTAGCGTCTTTTTGAACGCCCCGATGCGCGTTGTCTGCTAAATTGACACATTGTTCAGCGTGGGGATGTGCACTCAATCAGTAATGCTGAAAGCACTTTTTTTTTATCGTGGTAAAATCATCAAATGAGTCCTCCCACCCAGGTCAGAGCGGGAGGGACTGTCAGCCAATAGCCCAATAGCCCTTTACGTTCCGGGGTCACGGCAATTCGTACAGTCTGTTGATGTTTTCTATCGCGAAACTTTCCTACATCTTATTGCGAGTTCGGTAGTTTTCGAAAAGTATACTTATAGATACCACAGTAATATTTTCTGCACTCTAAATATGTCTCCTTATCTTCTTTTAATGACACGTCTTTTATTTCCAGTTATACGTCCGCTACCCGTCCCGCAAGTCACACGTCCGTCGCCAGCGCGCTATACCGCCATCCGTGCCGTTCCCCTGCGGGGACGCTGTCTCCTGGGGCCGCAGTCCTCAGCGCCCCACCTCGGTCCACCGCCTGAGGCCCGGGGACATTGATGTGGTGGCAGCGATAGGAGACTCCTTGGTAGCCGGCAGCGGGGCGCTCGAAGAGTTCGCTCTAGGAGCCTTTGTGGAGTATCGAGGAGTTTCATGGTGTGCTGGTAAGTTTTTATTTCTCGGTCTACAAATGGTTCTAACGAAAGAAGGTAACTTTTACGGTCATAGTTATCAACTGCATTAATGTAAGTAATTGCATACTCGGCTGTCTGTGTATCGAATTCTAACTGGTAGGTAATGTGTTGAAGTATCTGATAGATCCTGATGTCCGCAATCATCCGCATCGGTTTAACCGAAGCGTTATAGTCTAGCCAGCGTATATGTATGTTATGTAAGGAGGATAATTACATCTGTGATACTCAATGAAAGTCTTTGTGCTCAAATCTTTTGAGTTCAATCGTAAAGGACATATAGTTTATGCAAGACGCGAATGGATTCTCAATCACCTCTTCTTATGCTTTCACTTTAATCAATAAGGACTGTACTATTTATGAAACGCTATGGTTTCCAAACCTTTTACTTTATATTCTTAGTACGTAACATAGACCATACAATTTACCATAACATTCAATCAGTTTACTGCCTGTGGTTAGCTTAAGTCGCTCCTGACCGCAGTGATTTCCTCAATGCGCTAATATAACACACTACCTATGCAGCAATCATAAGCGTAATGGTTGAACATGATGACCTATTTTAGAAACCGACCGAGACCTGAAGAATGTCGTAAAGACCTGCCTGATCGTAAGTGGTCACTGTGGTCCATGGTCGCCAGCAACACTCTTAGTATCGTTCGCATGTTGCCGAATCTGCAAAACTATTTTAGGGTGTGGGGAATGCGTCAGGAAGGAGCGTTGTTCCGACAATTAAAGGCACAATAGTTTTGGTGAAATGTTTTCACCGTGTGTCCTCCAGCTGTCGGTGAAATAATCTTTCAAGGTGGACTTTGGAATCAGCAGATGAGACGCAGACGAGCTAATTGACGTCAGAATTGTGCGATTTGGTCTCCAGGTAGTCGGACCCTGGGGGGGGGGGGGGTACGTACTACCAAGCGATTTAACAATGACGTATCCTATAATCATAACCATAGTCATAAGACAGACATTCAATCTTTACTAGTCAATATTGAATTTAAAGTGTACTGAATTTGAATGAAAACATCTTCGTTATTAGTATGATTCACCTATGTAACTCTTCTAATCTTGTAAGCATCAGATCAAAAACCATAGCAATAAGTCAACAGCTACTTAGAACGAATACAAAACTAACAAACAGTTCACCAGGTCGAGATATCTATAATGTATGTGTGTACACAAACATGGAAGATGTTACTGGAGTTACAAAACGTTACATAAAGGCAATTGACATCACATTATGTAGATCTATGCACTTTTCACACTACCTTTGCAGTTAGCAGAGTTATTGAATTGTGTGCGATGAATAGTAAATTACATTATTATAGCTAACGGTAAGCAAGAGAAAAATATTATAAGATGATAATATATGTTATTTAGTAGGAGTAGAAGCTATTGTATCACGCTGCAAAAATTGGTGTTACCTCAACGGTGAAAGTTAATGACCCGAAATAAATACTCTGCTTTAAAACAATTTTTAAGCATTTTCTAATGTCCTCTCCCAGGCGGCGACGCAACATGGCGCGAGTACCTGACGCTACCGAACATTCTGAAGGAGTTCAACCCCAACCTGCGCGGGTACTCTACGGGGACCGGCGAGTGGCTCACCAGGAACGCCCGGTTCAACGTGGCCTTCCCTGTGGCGTCCGATGAAGATGCCTTGAAGCAGGCTAAGGTAAATACTAAAAAAATGCCTACTGTGATCCCGAAAAAATAGAGAGCTATACTATTTCTGTTAATAATATTTTCTAGAGAACTGCTCCAAGACAGATTTAAATTCAGTTCAAACACATTGAAACTGTCAGGAGTCAGTTAGTCTACACTGTAATATTATAAAGAGGAAATATTTGTATTGTTGTCTATGTGTGATGTTTGTAATTAATAAACTCAAAAACTACCGTGTGTGTAAACAATTTTGATAATTTTTTTCACCATTAGATAGCTACATTCACCCTGAGTAACATAGGCTATATTCCCGTGCGAGCCGAGACGGACCACTAATCATAAACCGACTCGCACTTGGCTGGTTTTTTTTTAAATATGTGTTCATATTAAAAAAAAAACCGTAGCAGCAAGGTTGTAACTTTGAAAGGTAAATGGCGGTTTACGATTTATGGCGTATGAAAAAAAAACTAATTAAGGTGGGTGGACCATGAAAGGCCATGCTCCTTCGAAGGCCAATTATTAAAATTTCGTAGTTATTGCCATGTGATGACAAATTCCTTCTATCTACATAAACATCCATCGAACTAGAAATCACAGACGCGGCGGCGAATCGCTCGCGCCACTATTTTGGCAGTACGGTCCCTCGCTTCATTGATATCGGAAATCGGCGACGTTAAAATAAGGTGGTGTACCATAGAAGGCCACTCTAATAAATAAACAGTTATTATTCGTTTATTTACTGGATAAATGAAACTAACAAATAATTAAGTAACACTTTGTTTTATTCCGTAATATATAAACCACTTCTTTTTATTGTAGATTTAATCGCTATTTATTAACTTTTAGTGTTAAATGACTGATTTATTATAATGGCCTTCTAAGGAGCCTTGTTCCTAGCAAGGCCATTTGGAAGAGCTTAACAAAACTTAAGTTTAATGAATACTGATTAAAGCTAGGTTAAAAAAAAGTGATTTATATGGTACACAATAAAACAAAGTATTATTTGATAATTTGTTTTTTTCATTTATCCAGTTAATAAACGAATAAAAAGCGTTTACTCGTTAGAGTGGCCTTCCATGGTCCACCCACCTTACTTGATCTCGTTCAAACCAATTTTCGCTGGTATTTTGCATAGTAATGTACATCTTATTTTATTTTAATCGTTCTCTTATTTTAGAAGTTACATCGGGGGTGGGGGACCATTTTACCACTTTGAAAGTGTCTCTCGCGCAAACTGTTCATTTTTTTTTATTTCACTACTAAGTATGGTGTTTTGTGTGAGAATCCTAATGCGGTTCACATAAAACATCTACTAACCAAGTTTCAGCAGGATAGTTCTTATACTTTCGAAGAAAAGTGGCTGTTACATACGGACGGACAGACAGACAGACACGACGAATCTATAAGGGTTCTGTTTTTTGCCATTTGGCTACGGAACCCTAAAAATTAGGCTGATTTAGGTAAAGTAAATGCTTGTTATCCCGTTGTCGATGACAATAATTAAGTATTTCAAGATAATGGTACAACATTTAACTCTATTACTATTCAAGAATATCAAGACTGTGTCACAACAGCATTTAACATTCTCACCGCAGCATATTGCACAACCCTTAATGGTCAAGTGCGTTATTGGTGCGTAAATAAGTAAACTTGGTCGAGGCGTGAAACATCAAAGTATCACTAAATCTACACATACGAGTGTGTACTTATTTGTCAATTTTGAACGATTACAAACGCTTGTAAGCAATAATTTTTGTTTAACTTATGGAGCGTGGCCAAACGTAAGTACATATTACCACATTATTGAGTGCCTACAAATTAATGATGCGACTATACTAGATATCTGTCCCATGCAAAGAGTTGCTATAGATATAAAAGTAGAAGAGGCTCGACAAAAGGAGACATAGAAGCAATAATTTTAACCCAACAAAAAACTAATTTTCGAAACAACCAACTGTAACATTTTTTTCAGGTTTCCTCATTATGTAAACCAATCAAACAAAGACAATTAAGGAAACCATAATTTAATTAGTAACATAAACATGCTAGCTGTTTCAATGCCTTCCTATTGGCAAATATAACATTCAATCAATTTAGGTACTTTAACACATTATAATTGCAAAATGTTTGCAATAGTCTTTATAACAAACTTCTTGCTAAAGTGAAATCTTAGTAGCGGCTCATCTGAGTGGCACATGCATGCCCTATACCGAAGTAACGCATCTTCTTAACAAAAGAAATACTTTAAAACAGCCACCATGACCCTGATGACTCGAACTTTGTATGGAACAAGGTCAACGTTGCTTTACACCTGTTTGTTAAGTTATTAACAAATAGAAGACAATGATTATACTTGCGGGTTTTAAAGTTGTTCATTACGTGTTTAGGGTTCTGATGAGAAATGGCCATAATGATGCTCTGGAACTAGGGATTAGTTGGGAGGAAGTCGTAATTATTTAGCCCTGTTAGGGGGTCACATAATCCATTGTAAATGAAAATTATTAGCATTATAGGTATTGACGCCTGAAACTGATGTAGAATAACGCTAAATACCTGGAGAGATACTGTCATGACATAACATGTATGTATTCGAAAATAAAAAGTCTGTGCTGTTTGTTTAAATCTTTACTACGGCACCATTCACTACACTCTGTTTGCTTTTGTTTTAGTACCAAATGTTTCAGATTTGGTAATTTACTGTAAATTGTGTGGATTGCTCATTTTTACAACATTAAGTGAAGATTAAACGAGTGGTTGACCGCATGAATGTGACACAAACATGTCACATGTTGTAAGTTGATACAAACAACATTTTATAAGCTGTTTTGTAAGCGCAATCGTTTGCTAAGATTTGTGGATTAAGCAAGTAATATTTTAATTTTCGTCCCTGAGGCCAACTGATTTAAATCTTTGAGTCAAGATTTTTTTTATTTATTTATTTATTTATTTATTTATATGGAAACTCAACAGCTTATTATTAATTTACATGAGTTCTGAGTGTTCACTTCACTATCAATGAACAGCTTAAAGTACTTACTGAACAGTGATAGCAAAATGATGACAAAATTATCTCTTAAGCCAATAACAGAGTCTCACGACATTAAAGAGGACAAATGTAACTAGAAGTGGGAAAATTTTACACAAAAGCATCTACTAAAAAATAATTATAAAGGAATGTTGACATTATGTTCACATTCGCAAAACAAAATTATGATATGTTTATAGGATTTTGGGACAACAGCAAAAACTGATAAACCGAGAAAAAACGGGAACACGGTTACCTTCATACGCGCTTTAGATGTTAAAACATGATAATCAACAAATGTGATGAAAACTGAAAAAAAAAGAAAAAGGAAAAATGAATCATGGCACAACTTTTTAACGAAATAATATGTATCAAGTGCTATGAAGAACCAGTCCCAACCCCGCGACAAAACTTCAAACGAACAAACTTCTATCGCGGAATCAAAACCAGACATCCCCCACAACACCTAATGTCGCGGATTTTCGCAAAGTAACAGCTGATTCTGAATCTACAGTTTATCAAACAATATCTGTTTGACTTGCCTCCGGTATGATTGTTTGGACAATTGAAAGATATCGACATTTTCAAAACTCTCCGAGTAGATGCGAGGCAAACGCGTCATAACTGCATTTCTTCCGTATTTGGTGCGGTAGCCAGGGATACTGAATAATTTTGCATGCCTCGTTCGTGTTTTTGGGGCACAGAAATTTATACATGATAGCAGATCACTGCTGTCCAAACGACCTCGTAAGATATCAAAGAGCAAAAGCATATCCAGCATCACACGCCTATCCACAAGGGGAAGCATATCATAGTGTTTACAGTCACTGGCATAGGTGTCATGACGCCTTTGCGATTTAAAATTTAGAAATTTTATGAACTTTTTCTGTAGATTTTCGATTCTCCTTATATAAATGTCGTATTGGGGTGACCAAATTGGGCTACAGTATTCCAAAATACTACGCACATATGCAAAGTAAATGATCTTAAGACTGTGACAGTTCCTAAACGGCTTACAAGTACGCATTACAAAACCAAGGTTACGAGAGGCTTTATTAGTGATGGTGTCGATGTGTTGGTCAAAGAGCAGTTTGGAATCTAACATTATACCAAGATCTCTGACCACATCAACCCTTTCGACCGCACTGCTATTAAATCCATAAGGATAGATAATTGGGTGTTTGGAACGGGTAAAACTAATGCATTGACATTTGGATACATTGACAGTGATATTATTTTGTTGATAATACCTGTACAATGCATCAAGATCACGCTGTATCAGTTCACAATCAAGTCTGGATTTAACACACATGTATATTTTCATGTCATCAGCGTACATTAAATGTTTAGCGTATTTGAAACAGGACTGAATGTCATGCAGGTATGCGCAGTAAAAAAGAGGACCGAGTAGAGATCCCTGGGGAACGCCGGAGGGGATATTCACGAAGTCAGATTTATAACCTCCCATGACTACAGCCTGCGATCGGTTCGACAAATATGACCTGACCCATCTCAGCAAATCACCACGGATCCCAAGTGTCTGTAACTTTGCCAGCAGGATGACGTGATCCACACGATCGAATGCTTTTTCAAAATCCGTGTAAATCACGTCAACCTGACCGCCGGTTTCCATATTATGCAAGACATAGTTACAGAACGTGGCTAAGTTTGATGTTGTGGACCGGTTCCTAACAAATCCGTGCTGGTTCTGACCTAAACCGTACGAAATAATAGGATATATACTATTATAAACGATTTTCTCAAAAACTTTACTAAGGGTATTAAGAATAGATATTGGCCGATAGTTTTTTATGTCCATTTTGGGCCCCTTTTTATGTACCGGCACTATATGAGCTGTTTTCCACAAAGAGGGACAGAAACACTCGGCCAGAGACTTTCTGAATAATAAAGCTATAGGATGTGCTAAACTGTCCGCGCAATTATGCAAAAAAATAGGAGGCAATCCATCGTTACCAGGTCCCTTTGTTTTATCTAACGCACGCAACGCCTTGAGTACAGTGTCAATGGTGATATCGAGGTTACATATGACATTTGCTGAGCCGTTTACTACATTAGGTGTATTCGTAGCTGCAGCAGTAGGCGTGGATGGGCTAACGAAAACACTGTGAAAGTAATTGTTAAAAGCTGTACAAATGTCAGGACCGGACTCCAATGTCATGTCATTTAAGGTCATTGTTTTAGGATATTGACTGCCGCCTCTTTTACCTTTAACATAAGCCCAGAAAGCTTTCGGAGAATGACTGATCGCTTTCTCTGTATGAGCTATGTAGTGTTTAAAGGATGATGCTTCAACATTGCGTTGCCTGGAACGTAATAATGTAAATTCGTAGTAGTCCCTAGGGTTACCATATTTTTTCCATCTTTTATGAACCTTAGTTTTCTCACGAATGATTTTTATCAGAGAACGACTGTACCAAACAGGGTATTTATGACTTTTTGATTTATCAATTAAAGGAATGAAACTGTCCACGCCAAGTTTAACTTCATTGTAAAACGATTTAATAGCAACGTCAACCGAATTAACACTCAATTTATCAATCCAGTCTATTTTGTTAAAGTATTTATTCAGTTCTTTATAATCCCCTTTGTAGTAATTACGTCGTTTTACGTGAACTTCCTCTAGAGGTGACAAAAATAATTCAGTAGTCATAATGTCAAGAGCAGGATGATGAGAGTCTTCTGGGAGCAAAGGATCATCGCATCTACTTACAGTGAGGGGTATAGTTGAAAAGCATAGATCTAAAATCCTGTTATTAGTATTTGTGATAAGATTGTATTGTGAAAAACCAAGAATGTTAAGGTCATCTGCAAGGGAGGCGGCAGCAGTTCTCATTTGCAGTGAACAGTTGTTTGATATAGAAAAGCCTTCATCTATCCATGTCAAACAGGGTAGGTTGAAATCACCGATAAGAATAAAATTATGATTACCAATTAAAGCCAATTTGTCCGTTATTGCTTGTCCAATGCTATTCAAATGTAATGGGATACTAGATATATCGGGGGGTATATAAACAACTATGATATGCAAGTCTTCCTGAGTACCAATGCTCTGAGATGAGAGTGCAACATGCAAGAACTCTGTACCAGTATACTGAAAATCATGATACCGTCTAGTGTAATATTTGCTGTTAACGCACAACATAACACCCCCACCAGTCTTTTTACCAGTTGATCCAAGATCGCGGTCTTGCCGGAATATCTGATATCTAGCATCGCATAACTCAGTATCAAAAATGTCATCCCGCAACCAAGTTTCCGTAAAGATTAGGATGTCATACCTTGAGCGTAAAATACTGTTATACAAATCCAATACCTTAGTTCTCATGCCTCGGACATTTTGGTAGTAAAAACTTAATTGTGTGTTTGCCATGATTCATTATTAATCGTCCAAGTATCATTTAAAATAAAATAATAGAAGTGGGTATCTTGACGGTAAGGAAGGTAACCGTTAGAAGGGCGACAGCTTAAACGTAACGTGCATTTACAAGTTAAATTAGTTTGAGAGGTACAAATATCAACAATCACCATAATAGGAGCACGTAACAGTATAACATTCAAGCAAAAGTAAACAAACAATTTAGTTCGGTTCAAAAGATTACAATAATTACACACGCAATGTGGGTATGTGGTAAAAACTATATCTAACATTAAGCCAAACATTTTTTTCTTTGTGTCGTAACTCATTAGCGTATAAAATGTATAACTAGAGGAAAGGTAAGATATATAATGTTCGGAAAAAAATATGTTACTTAAAACAAATAACATCATTGTATTATTGTACTTGTACGCAGTGACTACATATGAGGTTATTGACAACCACGATTGACACATTACAACGAAGTTATAACATAAACTATGGATTATGAATGTTAGGTTTTAAATATAAAAATACATGTTTAAACAAAGTAATCTAATTATAAAGACTCAGATGAGTTTATGCAAAATATCGAGGTTACGGATAAATACTGTGTCACTCGTTTCAGTCTTTCTCGCGTAGACGCGCCCTCCACGCACCCACACAAATTTGTATTTTAGTTCCTTTGCACGTTTACGAGTTGCAGCATGCAAGTTTTTATTGTCTGGTGAAAGGTTCTCAACGACATACACAGGAGATTTTTGTATTGTACCAAATCCCAAGTCATGGGTGTTTAATTTGTCTTGAACATTCCTTTTATTGTAAGCCAGGACTGCAGACAGGAATGAATCACGGGTACGGGGCGAATTAAACTTGGTTAATATGGACCGTGGACGGGTACTATCTGCATTCAACTTCGCAATTCTTGCACAATAATGTATGTCATTGTCATTAATCGACACGCTCACCGTTCGGCCAATTTGCTTCACGATATTTACTACATTCTCCGATTTATATTCCGGAACACACTGTATTTCAATATTAGACGCCCTTGATAATTGATCAAGATGAATGAATTTACCCTTAACCTCGGACAAATCATATTGTAACATCTCATTCTCCTTCTTCAATTGATTGATTTCATTTCGATATGTAACGTTATCATGTTTCAGTTTGTCAAATTCATCACTTAGGAAATTCATAGAATCTTTGAAAGCTGATATTTGATCATTGATTTCTTTTAAGTTGGCAGATATTGATACTTTGACCTCGCCAATTGTATCCTGCAGAGCATTACGCATTTCTTCACGTATGATTTCTCTTATATCTGAGCGTAGGGATTCCGCAGATGGGTCTAGTTGCAAGGTATCCAGTCTAGATTGGGTCATCTTACGACGCGTGACATTGAAAGTCACGTCTGCCATCGATGTTGGCGTAGATGGACGCACTGGTATATTAGAATTATCGCTTCTCGGTTGTTTACTCAGACATTGCGGACATGTCCAGTTAATCGAGGGTTCCTGACCCTGTGTATCCGCATGAGAGAAATCAATACAAAGCGTGTGGTAGCTTTTACTACAACGAACACATTTTTTAAAGTCATTATTTGTAACATCTTCATTACAAACCATACAGGGCATTATGTTGACAATTATTCGGTACAGGTGCACTGGATCGAATCACTGCAGTCCTGACAGAGTGAGACAGCAATTATGGATACTATCTCTTGTCGTAGCGGTGAGGTGCGTGGCACCCCGCACGCTGTAGTCAACACCAAGTCACCACTAATCACTTTAGTTATTAAAATTATTCGAATATAATTGGCACAAACTTCACACAACAATAACTGTTAATTACTCGGTGTTTAGAACTATTATTGCTTGAACCACAAAATTTAGACATGCGACACGTCCACTACTAGTGACGGTTAGCGGCCGACGTTTTTGTTCCGAATATGACAAAACCATGTTGTAATTCTAAAAATTTAGCCGAAATTATTTTTTAATTAAATTGGATACCGAATCAAAACGTTTCGTCGCGTTGTTTCGTTTTGTCCACACGTTTGGGGATGTTAGAGTAATATTTTGTTATTATTCGAATATAGACTAATCAAAAACTCCAATCTACCTTCCAGATAATAGTAGCCCGAATGCAGTCGTCCCCTGACATAGACATCGCTAATGACTGGAAGATGGTGACAGTGTTCATCGGCGCCAACGACCTGTGCTCCGCGTCTTGTCTCAACCCTGTGTCGTGGTCTCCGGCTGCTCACGCCAAGAAGCTATCGATAGCGTTGGACTACCTCCAGAAACATCTGCCCAGGACTATTGTTAATTTGGTACCAGTTTTAGGTAAGTTATCTTGCCTGAAGATGGGCATCTATGAGCAAGAGATTGATCTTGAGGGTTCTCTTTGGTGCCCTGAGAAGCACCTGTCAAACTGTTGAAATAATTACTTCGTCGCTTGATTTTAACTGCTTATACGAGAATCGGACAGTTGCAAGAAGCTCAGTCTCTATTGATGTGACGTTAAACAAGCATTCATGTTGAATAGTAGACATCGGCTCAAATAATGATGGCATCAACTTTCTTTATCCTGTTCCAGATGTCTCAGTATCGATCCGTGTGCTACGTCCAATGATGTGTCGCCTCATGCACTCGCTGTTCTGCACCTGCTTCCACCACCAGGGAGGCAATGAGTTGTACGATCTCGTGCGGATGGCAAGGCTATACCAGAAGGCGGAAGTTGCACTGGTGAGTAATAGTAACGTTTTTTGAATATGTAGTATGTTATTTTGTTATGTGTTTATATGTTGAAAAATGTAGTGTATCTTCTTTTTCTTGATGCATGCATTGGGCCTAAGCTGTTTTCTCTAAATAGATAGGGTGTAGCTGTATGGGTTAAGTGTTCGGCATCTAAGCATTTATGCACACTGAGCAGTGGTGGCCAGTGGTAAGAACTCAAACAAGCAATTTGCATTTGTGTCATTTGATGAATCATCATTGCTCTCAGAATAGTAGTATTACATTACGAGAAGTGGCTCTTACTGAGACGATAAATTCTCTCTTTCACAGAGAGTCGGTATGCCTCAGTAGTATATACAGCTTTGGATGCTCTGATTATGTTAATGCTTTGGCAAACCCTGGGATGTTGTAACTCTTATAACTTGATATGAGTGTCAAGGTCGTTCAACAAGGTGAACTGCTTCGTACAAAGACATCAGTATTTGTAATTTTTGTGTAACAATCCCAGGTGGAAAGCGGTCGCTACGACACCCGCGAGGACTTCACGGTGATCCTGCAGCCGTTCATGCGTCTGTTCAACGCGCCGCTGCCGCCCACGCGGCCGCTGCCTCTGGTCATCCACCAGTCCTACATCACTCACGACTGCTTCCACTTCTCGCAGAAGGGCCACGCGTTAGGTACTGTATATGAGATTTCCACGATTGGTAGAGGGCTAGCTAATGAAGTCCCAAAAACACTAAGTATTGTAATATTTATTAAAAAAAAAATGATAAAGGCCTTTGACTCCGTATGCCAGGAACGTAATAATGAAAACTAGAATATACCAGTATTACTGGCTTGGCATTCAAAAAATTAGTGCTTACCTTACAAATAAGTATCAAGCAGTCGATATTAGTGAATACGTAAATGTAAAGTAATAACTATACATGTGGAGTACCACAAGGTTCTCTGTTAAACCCTTTCTTGCTCATTAATATATTTCTAACGAGTTCAAGCCGACTCTAATCTTTTTCCACGAAACTAGCGGCCAAACAGAAACAAAATAATTTATCTTTTCTATTCCAGCCGCGAACCTCCTGTGGAACAATCTCCTAGAGCCAGTGGGCAACAAGTCAGACAACGTCTCTCCCGTGCTCCTCCGATCCTTCCGCTGTCCCTCACGACGAGCTCCCTATCTGTTCACATACAAGAACTCCAGGAGCTACATGATCACCGGCAAGCAGGAGGGAGCTGATGAAGTGTTCCTATGATGAAGGGCATCTGGAAGGTCCGCTAGCAAAAAGTTGACGAAGTGTTTGTGTGGAAGATTCTACAGAATCAAGGGTGGGTTAAATAAGTGTTTCAGTGCTGTATTGGAAAATTTTGGACAATTCTGTAGAATTAAAAAATGTTCTAGTGTTCCTTGATTTGGAACAGACAGTCAAGAAAAGGGCTAATGTGCCTTGAAGACTGTAAAAATGTGTTCACAAAAGTGCTTTATAGACTACAAATATTTATATTTTATGTAAAACTTTTTGGTCGTGCTCGAAGAGCGAGTGAGCTCTCGCATGAAGGTTTAGGTTAGGTGGTATTCTCTTTTTGGCATTTCGTGTGCCAAATTGCTGATCAGTTAAGTCTTTTTGGTAGAAATTGCTCAAGAAGTACGAAAGGAGAAATCACATGGTTGTTTTAGGAAAGTCGAAAGATCATCAGGGGCTCGAAGATAACATCGTATTTCAACGTAGGTATTCAATTACATAAGATTAACAGCAGCTTCATTAAAATCTTTTTAACTTTTGAACTTTTTACCTACTAACTTTTTCTTTACCATTATCTAATTTGTCTTGGCCCCTAATATTTTTGTCATATTTTTTTTTCTATGATGACTGTAAGAACCATGTGTGCTCCAAGTTACCTTTTCTATGACAAGGAAGAATTAGGTAACAGGTTAGTTTTTAAGATTATCGAAAAATAACTTGTCACATTAGTAATTTAGTAAATTGTAATAAATAATTTGTACATAACGATGTAGATAGTGTTGATATTGCAAATAACAGTGTCATATTTTTTTGGCACTTAGGTACCATTATATTACTTCTGCAATTAGTTAATTAATATACCTACTACAAAATGAAGACCCCCATGATTGTGAACGTTTAAAAGAGTTGCCGTGGCCCGGAAAGCAAACGTAATTGAAGGAAAAAATGGGGTTTAGTCAGTATGAATATGCTCCTTTGCGCTACACCCATACCAGCAAACCTTTTTTTTGAACTCCCATCCTCCTAAAAAGACTTTCTTTCTTATTACCTACGAGTAATAACCTTATGTAGATAACGATAAAGATCAATTTATTTCACGTTCTATAAATTAAAAACATTCTCTTTCTCAATTATTTTCCAATGCTGCTTCGCTAGCGACACTCATGTGACTAAGAGAGTGATGAGTAGGAATGTCGATGGATGGAGAGGAAGAGAAAGGCCAACGAAAAGATGGATGGATTGTCTAAGAAATGACATGGAAGAAAAAGGAGTAAATGATACTATAACGTCTAATAGAGGAGAATGGAAGAAAAAAACGTGTTGAGCCGACCCCAAGTAAAATGGGACAAGGGCAGGAAGATGATGCTGCTTCGCAAGTACGCTCTTTATCAAATCAGAAGCTTGCAATGCTATTCTCTAAGGATACAGTGTTGAGTGCAGCGCTGCCTCTCAGTCGAATCTATAGTTTAGTTATTCACTAAGCTACTGTCAGCAACGTGTCGCGGCTCGTTCACCACCTGGCCGCTGTGAGCGGGGACTTAGCGCGGGGCGGCGAGCGAGAAGATCAAATCTATAGAAATGTTTGCAACACCCCACGAGGCGTCGACAGTAGCGACTTCGCGTACTTACAAAGTGATTAATTTCTTTGCGCCGCCCATCGCACGGCTCACCGCTTAGTCCAAACTCGTGACAGGGCCGTAAAGCCTTAAAATTGACGTTGCGAGAATGTATGCTATATTCTAGGTAGCTGTAGTAGGTACATTTAACTAGTTTGTCTTAGCTCCTATTTTCACTAGTTCCAAAGTGAAATGCATAATTTAATTCTAAACTAAACTAAGTTAACAATAGCTCAATGTTGTGATCTAGATAATTAAGACAAAGTAAAGTTTAGCATAATTAGTAACTTTAATATCACTTGTTAGTGCCATTGACGTTACGCTCTGAACCAAATGTTATTGTAAGCGAAAGTTACCTAAACTATTAACTTTAAGTTTTAGGTACATGGCTCCAATTTAATATAAGAATAAATAAATGTATTTGTTCTAATTTTTGTATTGAATGTTTATTACCAGATTCCTTCATCTATTTTGTGCAGAAGCGGCTCCTGACACCTATTTTTTTTCCAACTTTTCCCGCATAACATTCATAACAGAAGGAGAATGGGACTGAATTCGAATTTGTTTTTTCTGTCTTGCGGAATAAATGTTAATATTTTTCATAACATTTGATGAATTTTTTTTGAACATTCATGAACTCAAACCTCTAGTTTGCTGTTACTAGTTACAAATCCTTTCTCTTTTTATATTTCTCATTTTCAAACGTAAAACAAGAATTTATTTCATTTCATTTGTTAAAGTCGTCATTTGTAGCTCCTGCAACTTTTGTAATAGCAATGCGTATTATATTGATTTCAAGATAGGTACCGACATCTTGTCAGGCGCTCTACCGTTGTTACTTGTATGTGGATATTCCACAATAAAAAAATAAAGCAAGCTTATTTGTCGGAGTTTTAGGTTTCGTCTTCAGTCAGGATATCAATTTCCTATGAGTAGGAACGTTGGGGTCGCAGGACAGTCTAAGCAGGATACCGTGGCCCTGGAATGCAAAGGGTAACAGAAATAACAGGATGGATTTTAAGCCAGTAACAGTCTAACAGTCCCTTCTGCTCCACCCAAGGCTAGGAGTTATTTGATGATTTGAACAGGCAAAAAAAATGGCAAAGAGAATGGAAAGGAATGTAAAAGCTCGATTATTTATTGGATAAAGCAAAACTCCAATTTGCTGCGGATCCGGTGGTAACCATTGTCGTACCTTAGAAAAACAAAATAGACCCATCAATCAATTAAAACTAATAATTTCGACCTTCAAAATAGACGTATAATTGTATATACATATAACGTATTTGTAATCACAAGGGCTCTAGGCTCGCATGTATACGGCATGCGACATTTACATAGCTCAGATAAGCATACGAGGAGATATAAAAGTACATAAGTAAGTAGGTAACGTCGGTGATTTCACGGCCGGGTACCGCCGAGCCCAGCGCTGGGCATCGCGCATGAAACAATACGATTTCAGATTACAGGGTTTGCCAATCTATGGCAAGAATACATTCATGGGCACACAGAATTAACCCAAATGAAATCTGGATCTAGTATTTGTGTCTGGTATTATATGCCAAAAAAATCTCCAGTAACCCTATGGCATGGCAGTTTACAGACTTAGTGTGTTGAGGCATCTTCAAGGAAAATATAAAAATATCAATTTAACTACTTGGTCGAGAAGGACTTAGTTGAAGCAGATTATAAATATAAAAGAAAAGGCATTCACATGTAACTCATAATTTGTTTCAAAATGTTGCCCCGTAAAAGGATTTTTTCCTGGATCGTGGATGCTTTTAAAAACATTCAAATTCATATTTTACACTCGTACACACAATCAGATGCGGAACAACGAATTGTAGCGAACCCATGACGGCCACTACGCCAATAACACAACCACAGGTTTACCACCTCTGACTTAGCAACAGTTTTGTTGCAGGGAGTCATAACACTGACAACTATACTATGCAGTTAGTATGTCAATATGATAAGTAGGTAGTTTTCAGTTTAAAAATACTTCCCCTTTTTCAATATCTGGAAAATATTGCTGCTCTACTGAGGAAAATATATGTGAATTATAGGAAAGATAAGGTACCTTAATGACCGTGTATTGTTGATTTGTTTTAATAGTTTCTGACTATTTCCGTTTTAAATAGGGGTTTGAAAAACTAAAGTTATGTTATGCAGTCTACGTCGGGCACGCCGCAATCGCGGCGGTAAGACCCCTCTTTGAGGAGTGGCTGGATAGGCGTCACGGCGTCCTGACCTACCGCATGACGCAGGTCCTCACCGGACACGGAAGTTTCGGGAGGTTCCTGTGTCTGATAGGGAGGGAAGAAACGCCTGGGTGTCACCACTGCGAGGATCGTCCGGAGGACACGGTGGAGCATACGGTGCAGGACTGCCCCGCTTGGGCAGAGCACCGCCGTGTCCTTACGACGGCGATAGGCGGAGACCTCTCGCGCCCGGCATTGGTCGAGGCCATGCTGCGGGGCGAGACGGAGTGGGAGGCGGTCGCCTCCTTCTGCGAAGCAGTCATGCTCGTGAAGGAGGAGGCGGGCCGCCTGAGGGAGAGGACAGCGTCCTCCCTCCACCCCAGCCGCAGCGGTAGACGCCCACGGCGTCGGACGTCGCAAGACGATCTCCGGCCACCGTAGGCGCGGGCATGCGGGCAACGAGTAATGGGCGACTCGCTGTCCGACCATGGACCATGCCCGGGTCGACGGCGCGTTGTGTTCCACGCGCGCCTCAAAGAGTGTCAGCATAGTGACGGGGCCTGTAGAGGGCCAAAGCCTGCCGGGGTCGCGGGACCAAGGGATTACCGTGACCCCGGTACGTAAAGGGCTATTGAAGGACACCGTGGATTTTAGTCAGTACAAGTCTGACAGTCCCTCCCGCCCTGCCCTGGGTGGGAGGACTCATTTGATGATTTTACCACGATAAAAAAAAAATGCAGTCTACGTGTCTAGTGCAGTAGGGAAGGGTATCGTGACACAATTTCATCCAACTGGATGCCACAACTTTATTTAATCCATTATTTTTTCAGAAATTGTTACAATGATTTGTTAAAGCATAAGTTTAGATCCCTACATAGTTTATGGTTTAGATGATAGCCCTATAGAGTAGTACAGTGCAGATGTACACAAAAACTGGTTCGAAGTTTAAAAAATCTTGACATATTGTGTTGATTGATATACATACTTCTATGTTCTACAATAACTGAAATACTTGTACATAACAAAGCTTTAAACATTACTCAACAACAAATCAATCTTGTACGACAACTATTTTTAGAAGCAAACTCTTAAAACAATTACATTTACTAAACCCAAACTCTCAAATATGGCAATACCAAGCGCCACGTCAATGTGACCACAACATGACCACAGTGTGGTGTGGTAGGCGGGCAATTAATACGGAACGACCTACAGACAGACCTTAAACAGCAAACTATGTAGTTACCACTGAAATATTGGCGTATTTGTAAAAGTAAGCGGCGCAAGTTAAAAGAAAACAGCGTTTTCTGATCCGTTGGATTTATGTAGTTGATATAGTGTATATTCCATAGGAATCCATAATATAAGAATATATCCATAATAAATAATCACAGATGGCGAGGCAGTGCAGGTCGGATGAGCTATCTTTGCTGTGTGTCAAATACCTATTGAAATGTACGTATTTACGTAAAAGTGTTCTATCTCTTAGTTATTTGGTCGCGGGACTGTACGAATTACCGTGACCCTGGAACGTAAAGGGCTATTGAAAGACACCGTGGATTTTATTCAGTACGATTCTGACAGTCCCTCCCGCTCTGCCCTGGGTGGGAGGACTCATTTGATGATTCTACCACGATAAAAAAAGGAACTCTTAGTTATTTGGCAAAAAATATATTTTCGTATTATAAAAGTTTCGCCCTCTAGCATTTTAAAAGCCACTCGCCACCTCTCATACCTTATAGTCATCAGCTCATCACCGTCCAAATGTACTCAATCGGTCCGCACATGGCGCAGGGCGCTTGACATCTGTACAATCAATTGCTGCTCTTTATTGATACTTGCAGAATTCACATTTTACGACAGTATGATGTCAATCAAACTTTGCACAGCTTTTATAAGTTTTTCGCTTGAAGGAATGAATACTAAAGGACATCGGAAGCTGACGCTGACATAGTAAGGAAAGATGATGATAGAGAAGCTCATACCCCGACAGGTGGACACCAAACATCACCGCTTATTATAATCTCAAAGTTATCACAATTGCTGTGTGGTCTACCATGGAGATAAAGTTTTATGTTGTAATTTCACCGAAAGTATTTTACTGGCCATTCTAGCACGTCTTGGCGGTCAATCTTTTCTCTTTTTTTTTTCTTCCTTTTTCTCTCTAATAGTCCGATGGGACGGCAGTTCAACTCATCATATATGAGAAACTTTATCTTGAATCCGTTACTATCGTGCAAGTTTTATCCAGTACCATTGATTTCCGGGCACGCCGCAATCGCGGCGGTAAGACCCCTCTTTGAGGAGTGGCTGGATAGGCGTCACGGCGTCCTTACCTACCGCATGACGCAGGTCCTCACCGGACACGGGAGTTTCGGGAGGTTCCTGTGTCTGATAAGGAGGGAAGAAACGCCTGGGTGTCACCACTGCGAAGATCGTCCGGAGGACACGGTGGAGCATACAGTGCAGGACTGCCCCGCTTGGGCAGAGCACCGCCGTGTCCTCACGACGGCGATAGGCGGAGACCTCTCGCGCCCGGCATTGGTCGAGGCCATGCTGCGGGGCGAGACGGAGTGGGAAGCGGTCGCCTCCTTCTGCGAAGCAGTCATGCTCGCGAAGGAGGAGGCGGGCCGCCTGAGAGAGAGGACAGCGTCCTCCCTCCACCCCAGCCGCAGTGGTAGACGCCCACGGCGTCGGACGTCGCAAGACGATCTCCGGCCACCGTAGGCGCGGGCATGCGGGCGGCGAGTAATGGGCGACTCGCTGTCCGACCATGGACCATGCCCGGGTCGACGGCGCGTTGTGTTCCACGCGCGCCTCAAGGAGTGTCAGCATAGTGACGGGGCCTGTAGAGGGCCATAGCCTGCCGGGGTCGCGGGACTTTCACATTACCGTGACCCCGGTACGTAAAGGGCTAGTGTAAGACACCGTGGATTTTAGTCAGTACAAGTCTGACAGTCCCTCCCGCCCTGCCCTGGGTAGGAGGACTCATTTGATGATTTTACCACGATAAAAAAAAAAAAAAAGTACCATTGATTTTGATTTGAAAGCTCCATCGACCCACGCTGTTGCTAAGAGTTAATCAAACACATTACCCATGAATATATACCATTCTCCCCTTCAGGAAATAAAAATAGATAAGAAAACAATACATAAAAACTGCCTATTATCATAGTTTTCATGAACGTTGCGTGGTTTCAGGAATAGGAAGCTCATTTATTTCAGTCCCCTTCAGAGGTTGCGTGCCTTATGGCCTTCCTTATGGAATTTAAAAACGTACAAATTCTCTATTTATACTACTTTTAATCTTGTAGGGGAATACATCTATAAAATGATTCAGCTATCATCAATTTAATTGTTAACCGATTGGCCTAGTACGTAGATGCGTACACGTACTTATACTTTATTTTAATATCTCATCAAACTTATATTTAGTAGCTAAATACAGATTTGCTGTTTGTTATGGAAAGAGCAGCCTATCTTTTTCATTTATGGCAATGTTGTTGAATTTTAATAATAACTGAAAACTGGACGTACCTACATTATTCTACATTGCTCAAGGCAAGTGTTCTATAGAATGAACAAGTAGGCAAGTTTTCTATAGAGTGTATTCTAAAGAATTAGTAGTTGATCTGAACGTATTTCATCGGAACGTAGAATTTGTTATTTTGCATCAGGTTTGAACTGTTGCACACAACGATCGCCCTGCAGCGATTACTTAGCAAGTTCCCCAAATGTTAGGTTTTGGTTAAAATTATAAATGAAGCCTGTGGTGGACTAGCATCCAACGTTCACATGCAAATATTTGGGGTGTGGACATAACTTTATTGAATTATGAGATCTGCAGACCAGTGCCGAAAATAGGGGTGTGACAACGGTGCCTAGACATAGAGCGCAGACCCTGCAGGGGCCCAAAAATGATCAGACTGGGACCACAATTGGTCATATCATGGACCAGTTAAAGAAGCACGCACTGGACACATAAAATACTAGTTACAGCACTGTTACAGTCGAGCATGACTTAACAGAGTTTATTAAAATTACTTTTGAAATGTTCTGAAGAGATTTCAGGAATAATGACTCATTAAATGAGTCCAAATATATAGTTTCTCCACCAATCCTTTTCTTTTGACCTACACTTTCGCTTGTAAAGCACCGGCCGGCCAGCCCTTCTTGCAAGTGATGGTAGCACTTCAATTAGGTCGGAGATTGTACAATGGGTACCAATCTACAACCGATCACGATAACAGTAGCCTACTGATAATGTATTGTACAGATGATTAATGATATTGCCTGTAAAGTCAAAAGAAAAGGTGTACGTATAAGCGTTCGTACACACCTACCACAACCGCAGCACATCGCAGCGACGAAATGTGGCCGAGCTGTGGGTAATCGTGGAAATGTAGCTGCAACGTTTTGTGGTTAGTCGTTGCGATGTGGTTGCAGTGTGGCCGTGGTGTGATTGTGGTGAGAAAACCAATAACAAACACATTAATAAATTTAATATTTGCGTAGACAAACCCAGTACCTATTTATTTGTGGAAAAAACATCGACTAAACTTGCAGTCGCATGTTTTTTCCTTCTAATTCAGTACGCCAAATGCGTAATTACCCACGAAACATTCATCACACTAAAAACCTATCAATTCGCTAAGCAGGCGTAAATAATGTGTTGTAAAATAATTAGAAAAACACAGTAGGTACTGTCCACGTATATTTTGTGCCAGATAATATAGAACAACCCTCGTTCTATTGAGAGCGAACTGTCTGGGGTTCCGGGGTGTGGTCAAACACCCCAAATTCAATGTCGTGCTATGCTACACTCACGTGCCAGCTTGTTCAGACTTGACTGTACACGTTTCTATGTGTTAGGTAGCAACCCTTTTAATTAGAACACTATTAAGGTTAGTGATTTCCGTATAAATTAATTTTTTTGGCTCTCCTAATACGGTAAAATATGCTTAATTTCCGTGATATATTATTAGCTTCTGCGTTGACTATTTCCAGGTAAATTGAGACCAGAATCCAATCTTCCAAAATTCAGCTGACTTCCAGAATTTATATTAGATAAACTCTACATCCCAAACTACAGGGTATCACTATAGGGTACCTCTTGGTACTACTACTACTAGTTTTGGGGTTCTAACGACCTGAAAATATTTGATTAACTGCATAGCTATAATAATAAATAATTATTTCAGCTACCTGCCAATAGGAAAAGTAACGTAATAAATACCTATTTCTACTCTAAAATATGAACAAAAGGAAATTGGCAATGAAAAGGCGCAAACATCAAAACATGCACCCATCTTTTATGAGATATAAAATGTGCAGTGTCTATACATACTGACACAAAATTGGCAGAGGGTCAAGGTTCCCCTGTGGAGTCCCTTACCCCATTCATAACAACCCTTATATTTTATTCCATGATTTTATTTCGTTGACAAATCAGTACAAAACATAGTCGAAATTTGTTCAATTTTGGAATTAGTAATATTTTTTAAGCTCATTTGACAAAAGTTCTCATGTAAAATATTGTCGAGTTAAACTTGAAAAACAATTCAGAAAAAGAAAATTCTGTACTTGATATGATTTTCCCATTTTCATTTATCTCAACTCTTTATGAAGTTAAGCAGTTTGTAAAATATAATTCAGTTTTAAATTAGTTTTTTTAGTATTTGACTGTCCAGTCTATCTAAGAAATGGGTGCTTCTGAAACGTCAAAAAGTTTCAAATCAATGCACCCAATACCGCATTTAATAGACCTTTGTTCTCTTTCATAGACAGAATCATCACAGTTCACTGATTAGACATTCAAATCCTATCATATTTGTGTACATCATTAGTCACGGGGCTTGGTCATTTGCTGCTTGAGACTAAGTCCGAAATATTGGGCACCGTCTGGACACACTACTGTCTCGGTGTGAATCAGACTACCTATTCTGGATGACCGATTGACCACTGCCGCGGAAGTGAAGTCGATTGGTGTGAATGTTTCAGTAATGTAAACAAAAACATATGAGTCTTCAGTAAGAAAAAGTGACTTAATTATCAACTAATATAGATAGGTAATATTATTTCAACAGGTAAAATGAAAATAATGTACTCTTATGATACTGATTATATTATTCTAGCTACATTATTAAAACGTCTGTGTTGATGTTTAACATCAGAGATTAAAAAAAAAAGTCCGCATAAGAAAAGACAAACACAATGAAAAAAAGCTCAAGATACTTTTCGATTGCACTTTTCCGGTTTATCTCCATGATTGTAGACCTTGCCAGACGGGCAGAAATAAATATACTTTAAGAGGCTAGGCAAGGCTACATTTAAAATTCAGCTGGGTAACACAAAAATGTAGTCCACAAGGAGTGGTTCCAAGATCTGTGTTCCATATAATAGTTTTATAGGTTCTCCAGAATAGGTGTGCGCGTCTCTCGGCGTATAAAAGCAGTGTTCAGTCGAAGATAGGCACAGTCCGGCCCGGTGCGTTGCCTCACGAACTCGCCACGCCACACGCTCCCTTTTCACGTTTTTTGTAAACTTCTCCTACCAACTTCAACAATGGTAAGTCGTTTAATATTTTTACCTGTATAATAAATTAGGGTTTGCTGAAAGAAAGGGCTTTCAAAGATAAAAAACGCCTTTTTTCAGCAAGTTATAAGACGGACGGGATCATCGCAGTGGCTTTGTTTAGGGATTTTGGGGTGCATTTTCGAGATGCTTTTCAGTTTTCTTTTTTCATGCAGGAAAAGTTAAGTCATTTTCAAAAGCTGGAATTTTATTACCTGCAGCTTTTCTTTACTAGGTAATTCATTTTATTTTATAAGTTTGAACAGGCACTGTACTGAACGTTTTTTACCATATTTCGGTACAAAATTACTTGCTACTTCAGATTTCAAATAAAAACATGTTCTAAGTTAGTTGTTGTGTATTTAAAAAACAGTTTTAAATAAAGATACTCGTACTTACAGACAATCGAAAAGTTCATCAAAAACTTTTTTATTACTTACGATCATAATTTAAGATAATTCAGAGGGTAGGGAAGTACCTAACAGACACTGAAAATGACTTTCAGTCACGAAAAAATGGTTATTTTGCCTGAAAGAAATTCGACGAAATGATTCAGTTTTTGAAACGGCTTAATAATGAAGCGATCTTCGTGCTGCGAATTACAGCCAAACATGAACTTCTGTAAAACGGATAATTTATAGGTAAACATTTTTTTTTCACGTTTTCCGCTAAATATTTATTAGTAGCTTCGATGATTGTTGTTATTAATGATCGAAGATTGGTAGAGTTTAAAGTAAGGACTCCATTTTTGACTAATGGCTATGGGGAGTTTTCATACTTTTTATCATTAAAAACTGAGAAGACCATAAAGCAGATAATAAATAATACATGTTAAAAAAGGATAAAACATTGAATAGGTAAAAATACCGGTGCACTATGTCTAAAAATAGGAAAGGGGAAAAATAACTAATGCAGCTCTATTTATACAACTCTAAAGCTTAATAATTATAATAATTCCACGATATAGAATATAAACAATTTTAAGGAAAAAACTGTAAATGACATGGATATACATAAGTGATATACTTAGGCACTGCATTAGGTGTATCAATCACATTGTTTTGCAAACTCGGCTTTATCATGTTTATGCGTCGTTTCAAAGAACTACGTTATAGGCTTTGAATTTCAATATCAATTCCTAAAAATGAGAATTTAATATGAATATAAAAAATGTAGTCATCAATTAATGCTTCAATTGAAGTAAACAGAGTTTAAGAAGTTTAAGCCAAGTATTTTTGCGGATTAGTAAAATACTCTTTCATTTTCTAAGCTTGTAGCTGGAATTATGTGCGGACGGCGAGCTATCCATTACACCCATAGTCCAGCTGCATATTATAAAATAAGAGTGGGAAAAGCTGGAAATGGGCCCGAAGTAGGATGATTTGACCCTTAAAAAATAAGATAAGCTGCAACTGGTCCCTGCGCCCAGTTACAAACGGGACAAGTTGCCTCCTAACCCGAAAGTTTTGCCCATTTATTATAGTAAAGAAAGTATACAGCCTATTCCTGCCTAGGTTGATTGAGGTCCTCTACAAAAACGTGTAGGATATAATTATTTTACATCTTATTCGACTTGGTACTTGAAAACTCGTTAGATATTCCTAATAATCCTTTAAAATCCCAATAAAATTTGAACGAAATCGATATAAAAAAAGTATTAATCTTTCCTTAACGAAGTGTTAGTAATCTCAGTTTCTATGTGGTATTTTAACTTGAGCTGGTCGGTCACGGCTGATTGATTGACCGGCTGCTGACCGCAAACTCCACGGCCCCTGACTTGAGCACTTGGGTCAGGTATCAAAGATTCACTGCACTGTGAAGTGGAGGTAGTAATTATAAGTTGGATTCGCTTGACTTGGCTCTTGGCTGACTTCCAAAGCAAGAAGGAAAACTTGATTAAAAGTTTTGTTGATGGGGGTCTTAATTGCACAGCTTTGATTAGTTTGGTAACTATTACTGTTTCAGATCATCAACTTATAAATATAGACATACCAGCGGTTTCACCCGCTACAGCTCAAAAATTATCCCATGCGAACATAAAGTCTGTATAAAAAATAATCCTGTGTGTGTGTGTGTGTGTGTATATATATCTGTATAAGAAATTTCATCCAAGAGTAACAAACATCCATCCATCCAAACAAACTTAACGTTTATAATATTAGTAGGATTCTGTCTTTATCTTTTTATTGTAGAGTTCAAGAACTCAAAACAAGATTATAAAACATGACGTTCATCACGCCTGTTATTCTCAAAGGGTTAGTTCAAATAGCGTATATAATAGTACATATCGATACTAAACATTAAAAAGAGCTATACCAATTATATCATTTGGATGTAGATAAGAGTAATCTTCAGAAATACCGATTTCAATTAGAAACTTTTTTCATTATTGAGAGCTTCCCTAATTATAGTCAAAGGCAATATTTGAGACGTTCGGTTCCCGTGGAATAAATTCCGAACATGGATAACGCGAGTAAAATCTGTAGTATCTTCCTACAGACAGATTTTATACGCTTTTCGCCTATCATCAAACTTACGTCCACTATTAAGGCTTGTTTTAAATTCTAGTCTACATTAATACCTATGAATTACCTAGTGTTTTCAATGTCAACAGCTGCACATATTTCCACCACAACAATTAACTATTTCCCCGCTTAACTACGAGTATAATAAGTTCTAACGACATTACTATGCCGTCATGCAAGCTCGCGAGCTCACATTGTTATCGCCTGGGAAAGCTCGAATCCTATTAATTATTTATCGAACATTATAGTTTAACAATTGTCACGTGTTGAATGATTCACGACTGTCAAGTGTCGTGGTCTCTGGCAGGACGACAGGGTAATTAGCTGTTAGGCGTGTGGCTCGCCTACGACGATAGAGCGAATGAGAGTGGAATAATAATATTCCAACTGCTATATTGAAAGCTTGTACTGTAAGTCAGAAGCTCAAAAGTCTAAAACCAGTCTTAGCAATGGGTATCGTTTTACATAGTTACTGGGTTGTAGAAGTCAAATAGGCAGTCGCAATGAAAATCTAGTTAGAAATAGTTACAGTTTCAAAAATCCCTTCAGGATATTGAGAATGTATTTTTACAGCCTTAGTCTTAAGAAGATATTTCATCTAAAATAGAGTCCTGAAGTAGACCAATCAATTCTACACATAAATCATTGTAAATGCAAAACTTATATAAGTACCCGTAATGCACATTGCATCGGCGAATCCTACAGCCATCGACCAATACAGCAATGTGCGCAGTTTATTGATTCAAACGATCAATATTAATTGCGAGTCAACTGCTACTGTCAGTTGAAAAGGGTATATTTCAGTAATTTGTTGTATTCGTTATTGAGCTTGTCCTGTTAAAACTTGATAATATTCTCTGCCTTTTGAATTTGGACCCTTGGCCTACAATTCGTAAGACATTTCTGTTACCACTAGACCACGACTGAACTCTAACTTGGTTACAGTTGATAATTAAAATTTTCTGAAGAGGAAAAACTGAAGCTTGGAATGATAAAAACGGTAGCTATAAGACGATAAATAATAAAATAATCCCTTATGTAAAACTGCTTGTTTTAAGGTTTAATTTATTTATTTATGCTAATTTTAATGTATACTCCCGTATAATAAAATAAAGTATAGATAAGCCTAATCTGATCTAATGTTCCATTACTAATTTCAATATCATTTTATTCTGAAGTGTTATTTCTTTGGTGTTATTATAATAAAAGCGATCATAGATAAAAGTGACGTCCACTTACGTTTTATCGATGTATCGATGCTGACACCCCACTGGCCAGTGATGTGACACGTCAAAATTAGTTTTTTATCGTATCTGTCGATAAAATTACATTCTGTTTTTATTAGAATTACAGTTCAGTGGAGGTACGATATTATGGATCTTATATTTTGATCGACATTTCTACGATATTAGATTTATTTTAAGATCATATCGACTCATTTGATGATTTTACCACGAAAAAAAAGATCTTCTAGTCTCGTAGTATTTTGTAAAAAGAAATATAGCTTGTTTTCTTCAGTGGAATAAGATTCATCTTAAATTTTTCAATTAATACCTAGATTTTTAAAATCAATTAACTTTAATCGTTAGACATGATATTAATTTGATTCAAATTCAAAGAAGAATTCAATTTAAAATTTAATTTCTACAACGTTTTTATTATCGTATCGTACCCTATTTTAATATTTTTATAGCCGTACTCTTTAATTCAACCTATCAAAGCATGAAATCAAAGTTCAAAATCGATCACAGACCGCCGATCTAGTTAATCAATAGCAATTTCATTAACTTAAAACAAAACATAGCGAGTCTAGCAAACGGTACATTTTTTTTTATCGTGGTAAAATCATCAAATGAGTCCTCCCACCCAGGGCAGGGCGGGAGGGACTGTCAGACTTGTACTGACTAAAATCCACGGTGTCCTTCAATAGCACTTTACGTACCGGGGTCACGGTAATTCGTTAGTCCCGCGACAAGGTAAAGTAGTGGGGTTCCACTACTTCATGGCGTCAATTCCCAAGGCTTTTATTTTCTACAGCTCAATGGACGGAGCGTAACTTAGTGGTTATAGATGTAACGGGCTTGTAATTGTAGACAATTTGGACCCCCGTCGCTGTAGATCGTTTTCGAGTTTATATTGGTTTTGAACGAATTGTAATTATAATAGCCAGGCATGATCCGAAGAGAAATTTGTATTGGATACTAACAAAGCACAGTAGGTAAACATTTTCAAAAAAATAAATAAATTAGAACACTTAGAAAATTCATTCCTTCTTGGTTTTGAGTCCGCGTGTTTATATATTTAGAATTTGGATATGGAAGCCTTTAACCAAGCAGCGGGACAAAAAAAATTTTTTACGTAAAATCGAAACGATTAGAACATAAGTGACATAAAGTTCTATCACTTAACTGAAAAAATAAACGCTGAAAACGCATCAAAACTTTCTATAATAGAGATCTTATTTTCGTCCTCTTAAACCCTATTTCCACATTAACGGATCTACTCCTAATTAGCAAACTCTTTAATTAAGAAGCAGACAACAATGAAACTTTACAAATAGTGAATTCAATGCAGGCAGGTATAATACCTCATCAACATCACATTATTATCACCGATTAAAACAATCGATGCGTAGGCGCAGGTCGGCGCACAATTCTGCTATTATCCTATTACTGATAATATGATTCACCCCGACTTATAGTACAGAATAGGAAGAGCCAAACTATTATTTTAGTTTTAGTAGAAGGAATAAAAAATTGGAAGTTGTAAAGTTAATTTTAAAAGCTTTTTTTTCTTCTAACTTTGGTTCTCAATTCGGAGATTGTATTTCGTTGAATCATTGCCTAAAACAATTCGTCCATTATGTTTTAGAGCTTCTTCAGTGTCTACAAAGTTTTTTGTCTTGACAATAAAATGCTTTCAGAGTACTAATAGATGAAATACAAAAGATTAAACTAAGCTTTAACGATTGATTTAATACCAAGAAAACGACTGACTTAAAAGATACTATTCTAACATAAATTCAATAGGTTATTCGGTTTAAAAACCTCAATAGTACGGCACACCTAAAGCGTGACTATTGCCCTTGTAGCCAACTAAAACTAAATGTAATAGAAAGGTGAGTGAACCGAATGGGCGCGTCTAATTACAGACAATACGCTAGCACTAATTATGTTCAACTATTAATTACAAAAACACCATGATGTAGGCCTCATGAAACATAGCTCTAAAAACTGTCAATGAGGTAGTTTTGGCGTATAATATTCACACATTTTGGTTAACTGTGTTACTAATTTCATCCAAATAAGCCGGGTTTAGAATTGCCAGTAAACATTTCCATAGAGGAATGTAATTTTTAATTTGCTTTTGACTTTTGATATCGTGACGCATATCAACCTACAATATCATCTGCATTTGAAAACTATTAATTTCAGACAAGTTCATTTGTAACTTGGAACTTTGCGATCTGACAACATGAAATGAAAATTGAAAAATTACTTACAGTTCAATTTTGAGAAAGTTTCACAAGAAATCAAGCCGAAAATACGAGCAAGCGCAGTTGGCTTTCCACGCTAAGCGACGCGATGAAGATACAAAGTGATTGTGAAAGCTTATGCCAATCAAAATGATTTCAGTAAGACTGTCAATCAGATTTAGATAAAGCAAATCCCAGGTCAAATGCAACTTTTATTGGGAAAAAATGGAAACAATGTTTAATTGTAACTAGATACACATAGTATGAACGACACAAGTGAATAAGAAAATTGTAACAAATTCTTGAGTTCAAAAGCAATATAATAATACCTACATATCCAATTAAAAGTGAATCATTGCACAAAAAAAAGTAGGCAGCTCGTAGTGGTAAACAACCAACAGATGGACTCGTGATACTACGTACAACCTTATTAAATTACAATTACAAGTTGTACAACGATACATAATGTAAGACGCTTTGTGGAACTGAAATTACTATAATTTTGTAATTATAACTACGTTAGGAACGTTTAAACTGTAGTTTGACATAAAAACTGAGCCTATCTAGAATTAAAGAATTAGGGTTTTACGTCTAACCTAAGGTAGCGTAAGTAATTATTAGCTATAGGTATACTTTTTTTTTTTACGTGGTAAAATCATCAAATGAGTCCTCCCACCCAGGGCAGGGCGAGAGGGACTGTCAGACTTGTACTGACTAAAATCCACGGTGTCCTTCACTAGCCCTTTACGTACCGGGGTCACGGTAATCCCTTGGTCCCGCAACCCCGGCAGGCTTTGGCCCTCTACAGGCCCCGTCACTATGCTGACACTCTTTGAGGCGCGCGTGGAACACAACGCGCCGAGCTATAAGTAGACTTAGTAAGAGAAAAAGAAAAAGGGGTGCAAGACGGAGGAAATGTACCGTGAAAACATCTTGTTTGTCACAATTATCAATGTCCTGAAAGAAACTGGTACAAGATTCAATTAGATGGCATATTTCAATCTATATTCGGCAATGGGATTGTAAATCTTCTAAGGCATGGCATTTGCTAGTAGGTGCTTCGCGATCTCTGTAACACTTCTTTTTCAAGTCTTGTCTGTCTTCTACTTGTTTAGTTTTTCGGCAGCTAATACAAGTTTAAAATAATAAAGAACGTTCGTTATTTTTTTGGTAGAATTATAAAAATGAATCATATCTTCACGCTACGATGAATTTACATAAATTACGTACTGAATTAAGTAGGTATTACTTTGTTAACCTAACAACGCATGTTGCTACGTTGTTCTAGTTTAATTTTAAAGTAAAGTAGACAATAATTTGACACGCCTTTCAATTTAATTAATTGGTAATCACCTAAGGGAGATATGACGTATTCTGCATTTGTTTGAAATAAACTGGAATCTAAAACCGACCAACCATGAAAACAGTTTAATCGATTCATTAGTTTTTAAATTATTCTGTTAAGAAATTTATTTTTATAAGGTTTAAAAATGTAAACTTTAAAACCTAAATATTTCACAGTACAACATTCTAAAAATTATTTCCGCAAAATGTAAGCCTAGTCATAAGTTAGTCGAGTCATTTGATACATGAATACAGAAGCATCGATAGCGTAAATAACGGATGTAATTTAAGCTCCGTTTCTTATATTTCATTTTGTTTCTATGCCTAATCTGAAATAAGAGCCAATGTTCTAATATAGCCATGCACTAGAATTTGGTAATCTAATCTAGACTTTCCAACATGGATTAGGAACAATATTTGTTTTGCCTGACACCATTTCTGAAATAATATTGTCATTATTAACAAAATCATTTTTTAAGGCTTTTTGAGCTTCATTTAGGTGTGTATATGTTCAACGGTGCCTGTGATGGACATACTGCAGTCAGTAGGTAATACTTATATACGTCTGCTGAAGCTGGATATTCTTAGCCAAGATTCTGACAAGTGCGTAACACTAAACCCAGATTACGAGTACAAGAGCTTTTAGGCACTGAGTCAGTCCGGGCGCGCCGATGACGTCACCAGTCCCTCCCTGTCACACATCCCTGTGTCCCTCGGTAATACGAGACATGTTGAAACAACACGGGAATTGTGACGTCATAATGCGGTAATTAATTGTTTTATAAGTTGCGTGTTTGAACTAGCACAACTTTTTTGCGGGATTAAGGTTAAAATGTAGTCCATGTGTGGTGGAATATACAATTATTTTATTAGATTAATTATTGTATAGAGAAAAACATCTCTCATCTTCCGCCCTTCTTTTAGTTCATCTAGGTCGGTGAAACACTATTTTATCTTCCGTTTCTTTCATCTTGGTTTAATTTTCTTCATTTTATATCATTTCTCATTCAATCCATCCATCTTTTTTGGGTTTCCTCTCTCTCTCCACCCATAAACATTTACAATCATGCTCATACTCTATCATGTCAATTTACTTTTTGTGAAGGCCTGATGACCTGGGCATGAAATCGCTCCGACTCTTTGTAACCGTAAGGAATTTGGAACAGAGGTTTTTTGCCCATATAAAAGCACCAGTAGCCCAATGAGTCAGTGGTCATTGCGCAATCTGTCAGCTACCAACATGACCGTGACTTTGCAGACAATGCTGGCAGAATGAGCTATCTTTGCTTTTTTATGACTGCTTGGTAGAGTTCCGTGCTTGTGAGAATATTGACTTGTTTTTTGGCATCGAAATGTAGCTACGCTAAACTATGAAATGCGGAATCTGAAAGAATCAGTATTCCTGTAAATCTGCTGATCAGATTTGTTTGGAATATTCATTCTGGTACATCTAAAAGCTAAAAGCAGGTGTATAAAATAAGGGATGTTGTCGCACGACTCGCGAGACTTCAATCTATTAACTTTTATGTAATTCGTCACTTTATTTTGAACAGTAGAATCTTCCTCTTTTCTCGAAAGAACGAAAGATGTTTGTTTACAAACAAACTTCGACGGCCAACAAAATCGCTGACCTACGGAACCACTAGCAAGTGCCTACAAATGGTCAGTTTTTTTTGTTTTTTCTAATCAAAATGGCGGAGGGAATTAGTGTGGGTGCGTTGACCCGACGCCTAGCGTGTCGAGCAGTCGTGTTGATAATGATAGGCCGTGATACCGTCTACTGATACCACGCAGGGACATGGGATTGGTGTCCAAATTGTGGTTTTGTAAATAGACATATGGTTAAATTAAGGTATTTCAAATTCAAATAAAATTCCGGTGTTTGTTCGGTTCGTGCTCATCTACATAAATGTTTGTCGTGTGTAAGTGTTGGGTAGAAAAAAAATACCTTTTGTGATGAATGGGGAAGATGGCAGCTAAATAAATATCCGCGAGATGATAAATATCCCAATTTAAAGTTCTAATGAATGGTAGTGACAGAAGCTTCTGTAATAATAACCTGTTCCTTAAAGCAGTTTCATTACGTTGCTTCTATTTGTCAAACTTCGTAAATGTATCCCTTTCAAATCCTAGTTTCCCTACTCTATTAACCCTTATACAGACAATGCCTGTAAGCTAATAGCAGGCAGGAAACTTAAGCACTAATGAAGGGTTAGCTTCCGCGCGACGCCTTAAAAGTTCGACACTTCCGTACGGCGGAAACTGATATCCGCAAGTGTAGGGATGCACTAGCGTGGGGATATAATTATCCACCAATTATTAACTAACTATGGTGAGCTAAAGTGTTGATGCCGTGATTAGAAACTTTCTATGGGTTTTTTTGACACCAACTTTGTGATGTTTTTACTTTTTTATAGTTGAAACGATTATTATTAGAATAATCATTTCAACTGTTACAGATAGACTCACATTTACAGCTTCAATTTAGTTAGATTTCAAAAGTTAAAACTAAATATACTTACAAACTTTTTTTTTTTTATCGTGGTAAAATCATCAAATGAGTCCTCCCACCCAGGGCAGGGCGAGAGGGACTGTCAGACTTGTACTGACTAAAATCCACGGTGTCGTTCAATAGCCCTTTACGTACTAGGGTCACGGTAATCCCTTGGTCCCGCGACCCCAGCAGGCTTTGGCCCTCTTCAGGCCCCGTCACTATGCTGACACTCTTTGAGGCGCGCGTGGAACACAACGCGCCGTCGACCCGGGATACTTACAAATTCGGGCCAAAAATATTTCTTGGCAGCTAAGTACGAAATAAATGTCATTTCATTGACAAAATAGCAATAAATATCAGTGATAACAAGATGTACATATTAGGAGTTTAGGACGCTTCATCACTCCTGAAGGAACTATGCATCATTGAGATATTGGGCGGGTCCATTGTTTCTGACAACTGTAGCATGACCACTGAACTTCGGTCTGACTTGATGATGACGCGATCAGTCACGCACAAGATTCGTAATTTATTCGAATGGATAAAATGTAGACCAATACTTTCGTTTTAATGCTTTCTTTTCTTTTCAATGATTCGTATTGAAAAAGTGAAAAGTTTCTTAAAACTTAAGTGTAACTAAAAATTACTATTCTTTTTGCTATTACTATAGCGATACATATAAAAAATATAAGAAGTTGTAATCCATTGTTATCAGGAACAGGAAAAGGAATCGTAATCGTAAGTAAGTAATAAGTATAAGTACTTTTAAAAGATCTTCAAAGGCGAAGCTCTGACTGATCGTAGCTCAAATCATTGATTACAATTTCAAAGTAACATTCTGGAGTCTGGATTTGCCCCTGGGTGAGGGCCGCAACATAAATACCCACTATGTTTCTAAAATAAATTAACAAGACTGTGTTGCTAAATCTTTCATTAACGTAGGAGTAAAATCCATTTAAAACTTTAAAGAAATTACGTTCATGTAATTTCCGGTTCAAAATTAGTACAATTAAAGCAATTTCAGTAGACTACCAAATAATTGACGATAGCCATAACTAGGTTCACGTTAACTTGGTTAACGTTCAATAGTGGGTGTACTCAGTGGCTCCGTAATTAAACGCCTACAAATATCTCTCCTAAAACAGATATTTATTGTGGCAATTCGTTTCCAATAATACTCCCATTACAACAAACTTCGAATTGAATTAAATTGTAATTGGACAAGTAATGGAATCATTTTATTCTGTAAGTCGCGTGGGATTCTGTTATTGTTCGTTCTACTTTGTTTCACATAACGACTTTGGCAGTTTGGAGTATTTTGTGTGTTATGTAAAACATTGTTTGAAAATCTAATCGAACAATGATATTAATGTCATGTTGTATCATGCAATTCTAGACTTGACACCCAATATCACCTAAATAATTTGTTTGATATTCTTAATGTTATAAGGTTGTATTTTAAATCAATCAAAGGAAAGAGCTTTTGCCGAAAGATTGATATCGTAGCGTTTATCCGTGAACACATTTATCGTTGAAACTTCACCACAGTGAATATTGGAGCCGTCAAGTGTCACGTAGTATAACGGCACGGTGATTGCCGGTTATTATCAAGTAATGGCACTGTACTGCATGAAATATTTCCTGCCATACCTCACAAATTACATGGCACAGCTTAGACTGGGAATTAGCTTTAGCCCACGAAATGTCTATGTCATGGTTTCTATGGGACTTGGAGAGGTGGAGCCAGCTACAGTTCACTTTGGATCGTCCTTCCCTTTTCTGCTTTCCTTCTCGGTTCTGTGTCCCCTCCCACACTCATTCGGTCCTAACCGATTGATTAACTTTATTTTTTAAAGGCTAAAATAAATAAATATACACATCTACCGATGCTAAATCATGTCCGTCGATTCTACTTCATTCAGTTTCAATAGAGTGTCTTTTACCTCATTATAAATAGTGCCACACAGCTTTGCTGAAAGATTTGTTGACCCCCATGTAGCACGGTAGCATACCTTTTACCTTTCCTCTACTTATATATTTACCACAATATCATTCATATCTCTATGTACATGTACCACGTATCCCCGTATATCAAAGTGCTGAGGTTCCCCGAAGCCTGATTGATGTTCTTTCATTAATAGCTCCTCGTACCATTCCGTGCCTTCTCTTTTAACCCCGTCTGCTTCGAACGTTAAACTATTAACATTGTGAACCTGAAAAGAGGTTCATTTTAAATTGATGATTTCAGGAAATTTCTATTTAGGCTGAAAAGGTTGTGATTTATTATTTGTGACAGTTAGGGGTTAGCGAGGTCAAAAAGGTGACAAACTGATGGTGTTGACGCCATTACAATTTACAAGTTATTACCGTCTATTCCCATTTGTCACCACTGGCTTTGACATCACAAGGGTGTGTTCCTATTTCTTTAGCCTGTGGACAATTTAAAACCACTTCATACTAATTAATTTTCGGTAAAATAATCTTTGAACCAAATGTTTCATTTAGTGCTCACAATAGTATGCTCGTTAGGGTATTCCATTTATGTTTCCCAATAAAATAATAATATTCGTATTGACACCTACGCTTTAATTAGTCTGGGCAACCCAATAAGGATCTTTATCCATATATGGTTTAACTACTTATTGATTAGGTAGTTCCTTTATATTGCATATTGGTTATTTTCCTAATATGGCATTGTGATTCTTTGACCCAACTTGGTATACCTATTTCAAGCATTTTATGGTAGAATTTGCAGCATTGCGCTACTAATGTTGGTCGTTGGCAGGGATACATGCTATGCGGTGTATCACTTGACAATTCAGTGAGACATAAGAGATTACCTACGCCTGCAGACAAATTAAGAGAATCTTTTATTTGAATAGATTTTTGTCTACATATAAAGTTGTAGAACCAGTTTTCGTCAAAATCAATACATATTTTAGGAACATGTAAATATCATTGAACTTCACGTGTTCGGGATATAAAACCTCCCCTGGTAACCAGGATAATCCGTGTTTTATGATCCAACAGGGGAAATGTCTGGGTTCTTGTGTACATGCTACATACATATAACAGTACAGGTAACAGTAAAACGTGTGTCTGTTGAAAATATTAACACCAGGATCGTAAATTTACAGGGTCTTCTCAAATGAAAATCTGTACTTTTTATTTGATTTCATATAAAAAGTATGGTGGTTTTCATATCTTCAACTTTTAGGACTAGAAACTAGAAACAGACTCCAAAGCACTTATCAAAAGGATAGTGATATAAACTTCGTTATATTACTACCTCCTTGCTGTTGATTTCAAAGTGTAATGGTCTACAGTAAACCTCTTTGGTCTGATAGCATTAATCACAAATAGGGCGTCGATGCCAGTAATTGGCGCGTGTCTGGAGCTCGTGCGTGCCGAACAAGCCAACATTTATCATTCTGAAGCTTTCGTTCATGTGAGAAGGCCTTTGTAAAGTATCATAGCTTATGCGTTATTGCAACGCTGTTGTACGTTCGTATGAAATAAAATTGTAATAGAAACGCCAAACTTTAGTTTTCCAAATTAAACGAAGATCGAAAAAAGAAAACTTGGAAATTGTGTAAGGAAAATTCTAGATCTTTGAACTCATGATTCAAAATATATCATCTATCATTCAGAGATTTTAACAATCGATCAGTAGAAATCGTTCCATGTGGCTAACCTTTATTAGATCTAAAATCCATGATAAATGACCAACGCCAATGAAACCTAAACTTTTAATCCAACAAAGTTTTTAATTTCACCTAGCCACATTAAGGCCAGTAAACAAACAATACTTTCCATTATCGTCAAACTTTCAGAAATATGTAGGTGCGGCGATCTGATCATTAAGTTGTCAAGGGACTGAAGTTCAGTGCACCACAAGTTTATGACTATGGGGTAATCAAGATCACATAATGATATGCAGGTTAAAGCTCTATGAGCTCCGATGGGATCGTCACCACCGCGTACCCTTATTCCATAAACTTTAGCTAATTTTATGGACAATTTATTGTTAATAAAAATGCAATAAAAAATTGCGGTCAACATTTTTAAAAAGTTGCTAATTGCAGTCTTCTGCAAATGCAAACGTACTCTTATCATAGATGCTATTATATATACCTAGGAGTACACCAAGTGACTTTGAGCTTGGTAAATATCTGAATGGTATCGCTTTCGCCTATTTGGCGCACGATACCTACCTGTGTTCTTCCTTTTCCATTGTCTCGTATTTTTTTTATTGTAATTGTGTGCCTAAGGCTTGTCAAATAAACTTATTTTCTTTCTTCTTCTTTCTTTCCTTCTACCAGTTTTATTAGCAGAAGCAGCTCATCAGTCAATCTTAGTTATCTAGGAGTCAAAGTACAATATAAAGTGACTGGCAGAAAATACCTTGTGGAACCGCCATTTACAACCTTTGTTCATATAGTTTTTCTAACAAAAGCCTATCTTCCACAGAGGGAATGCATCTCAGTCCACATCGGCCAGGCCGGAGTGCAGATCGGCAACGCCTGCTGGGAGCTGTACTGCCTGGAGCATGGCATCCAGCCCGACGGCCAGATGCCCTCGGACAAGACCCTGGGCGGCGGAGACGACTCTTTCAACACCTTCTTCAGCGAGACAGGCGCGGGCAAGCATGTGCCCAGGGCCGTGTTTGTGGACTTGGAACCTACTGTTGTTGGTGAGTAGATAGAAACAGGTGATTTGAATCCAATCAGGCGTAAAACTTACTATGTCTACTAAATTTGCTTCATCACGACTGCTTTGAAAACGGCGTGAGGAAACCGACAAGTCGTAGAAACAAAAATTGAAAGATGTTTGACACCCATCATTCCGCTCTGGGCCCTTTGTAGATACTTTGTAGACCTGGGGTGCTATTCTCTGCAAATACAACACAGGTCGTTGAAACTACAGAATAGCATAGCGGCTTTCCCTCGCAGAGAGTGTGACGAACCACCAATGTTAAAGCTTCAGAATTGTAGATGTGTAGCCAATAATAACTTACCGAAGAGTCTTGATGACCGCTTGGGGGCCATTCTCGGTTCGAAAGACTAGATTTGGTTAATCAGCTGCCGAAGTCTAGACATCTTCTAATTTCATGGATATTTATGAACGTTTTATTTGCTTCTTATTGGTCCATAATGCAAATTATCTACAGTACTTAACATACTGTATGCAAATATACTCGTTAGGATTTTAAGCTTCTGTATACAAGTATTAAGAATTTAGTCAGAATATAATGAATAAGTATTTGACTATCCGACTAGCGATCTTCCATTTTCTTGGCTTACTAAACTCGCTAAAAATAAGACCTAATACAAAAAACATGTTAAAGAAACCGTGAGGCTGTAAATTGAAGGCTTCTCGTCGGCTTGTAATAGAAACATATAATAGCCAGCGGGTATTGAACCCGCGCCGTTATTACTTCGACTGACGCCGCAGCACTATAAAAGCACACCTGTCAAGGAAATTAGTTATTCTTTTAGCTTCTGGTTAAATCTCGCGGTTAAAGAAGAACTTTGAAGTTAAATAACTAATCATAAATAACTAATCATATCTAGAAAAATAGGTATTAATTTAAAAAGAAAAAAAAGTTTACCCAACTTCGACTCCATAGCTACGTTTGAGCCACTGTGAAGCAAACACATGAACATGAATACAATAATACCAAATTATCGTTTGACGTCAAAACCACAAACTTTATACATTCATAACGTCGTCGGAATAATAACATGAAATTAAACGTAAGTGGAGGATATAAACCTAGCTACAGTAAAACGACTAGATGAATAATTTTATAAGTTCAGTCTAGGATGTTGACATCCAATTTTATAATAAACCTCTTTGAATTACTAAATAGATGGGTCTCGAAACACAGGCTCAGATTACGAATAGGTTAGTTTGAAACATTGAAAACTTACAACTGAAATGGAAATGAAGCGAAACATTGGACAAGTCAGAACGCTCAACAAACTACTTTTTTGGAGGTGCTAAAACAAAATCTATGATTAACCACTTCGGATTTGAAGACAGGAAGTTTCAATATTGATGTAAGAGCTTACACTTAAGAAGCTCTTTGACTATCTCTGTAATTGGCAGCCGTTCGGAGGAATGAAAGTAATTAACCCTCTCAAGTGGTACAGCTCATACATCTCCATTCAATTCGTCAAAAGGGTACTCTCATGATTTGCTTTTATCCTATTTTTTACTTTTTCGGTGACTCAAAAGTGAGTCATTCTTTAAAGTCTTGGAATTTGCCATCTGTTGGCTGAATCATTTCTTTTTGTGGTGTTTTATTCGGTTTTGAATTTCAGTCTGAAGGAGGTATTATTCTTGTTGTAAAAGTAAAACTCGTATTTCGTAGAAATGTACGAACTGTTCATTAATATTTCCTGAATTCCAAGAAAGATCGATGATGCTGCTCTAGAATTTAAACTAAGCAATGATACTTATCTATATGTCTTTTGACATGATAAACATTGATTTTGAAAGAAGGAAATCATTTTCAAGTCTTATCTTATGGGGCATCGATTTTTTACAGGATTGACATTAAGCTTGGCAGTAGCTTATATCAGTAAAATCCATTTCCATAAGACTATACCCCAATTACTGATTGACACTTTGTTTAGACCCCTTTGGCTGTCCAAATTCTCCTCCACATTTTAGCTCTCTACAAATACACCTATGGAAAGACCGCTAACTTCTTATCCTCTCATTCCAGATGAGGTCCGCACAGGCACGTACCGTCAGCTGTTTCATCCGGAACAGCTTATCACTGGCAAAGAGGACGCCGCCAACAACTACGCCCGAGGCCACTACACCATCGGCAAGGAGATCGTCGACGTCGTCCTTGACAGGATCAGGAAACTCGCCGACCAATGTACTGGACTCCAGGTAAAGGAATTATGGTTGCAGGGCCAATAAAAGAAAGAAGAATTTAAAAGACTTAATTCTGCTACAATAAGACACTGAACAGCAAGCAAATGATCAAAAGAGCAACAGCATTGGTAGAAGATCCTAATGTGACTTGCCTGATTGATAACGTACGCAGCTGCTGAAAAAACAAATAATAGTTTTACTTTGTGGGACGACATACCTTTCAAAGATTTACGATCGTCCTACTACTACTTATACGTAGGCAAAAACAAAAGAAATTTTGATGTTGCAATAAATGTTGTCTACATTTGCAAGCTAGAAAACTTCCAAGCTAGAAACTAAGAACCACATATTTTCATCTAAAACCATTGCCTCTTTACCCAGGGCTTCCTGGTGTTCCACTCATTCGGAGGCGGCACCGGATCTGGCTTCACGTCCCTGCTGATGGAACGCCTCTCTGTCGACTACGGCAAGAAGTCCAAGCTCGAGTTCTCCATCTACCCTGCACCTCAGGTAAAAATCAACAAAGAAGCATAATGTTATTTTAGAACATGATATACCTATCTCATGTCTGTTTTGTCTGATAAAGCAATTTCATTATTATCAGTTTCAACAGGTCAAATTTGGTAGCTAACTTTTAATACAATATCTTGTATGCAAATAACTCACCAATATTTTCTTTTCAGGTGTCCACCGCAGTAGTGGAGCCCTACAACTCCATCTTGACGACCCACACGACCCTGGAGCACTCTGACTGTGCCTTCATGGTCGACAACGAAGCCATCTACGATATCTGCAGGAGGAACCTCGACATCGAGAGACCTACCTACACCAACCTGAACAGGCTTATTGGACAGGTGGGGACTTATTGAAAAATAATCTTCATATACTGCATCAGGAACAGTCAGCTTAGGTATTTGACATTCCTCCTCAAAGTAAGAGGGAATGAACATAATCCACCATGCGTAACTAAGACTTTTTTTCTCAAATATGCAGCGTCCTCTAAGAGTCGCTGGTAAACATTTTGTGAGCGCCTACCGTGACAGCCGTTCGTTTGGACCAAGAACAGAAATCCAAAATCCAAGTCTGAATTCTTTATTTTTAACCAACTAACCGTCGCTATATTTTCAGATCGTGTCCTCAATAACCGCCTCGCTCCGTTTCGACGGTGCGTTGAACGTGGACCTGACGGAGTTTCAGACAAACTTGGTGCCCTACCCTCGTATCCACTTCCCGCTCGCCACGTACGCACCTGTCATCTCTGCAGAGAAGGCCTACCATGAACAGCTCACTGTTGCGGAAATCACCAATGCTTGCTTCGAGCCAGCCAACCAGGTAACAATCAATAGTTCATTCGTGTTTTGCTGGTTTTGCTTCCTTAGCAACAGCTCCTTGATATAATTGTGTTCTTATTTGTTACAGATGGTGAAATGCGACCCCCGTCACGGCAAATACATGGCTTGCTGCATGTTGTACAGGTAATTCGCTCTAATTTTCTAGCCAGGGTCTAAGGACCTTCGCAGGATGAAGCTCTAATTTCTATTTAGTTCAACCACCAGGCCACTAAAACACATTTTTGATTCCACATTTTTCCTACCAGAGGTGACGTCGTGCCTAAGGACGTGAACGCCGCTATTGCTACTATCAAGACCAAGAGGACTATTCAGTTCGTAGACTGGTGCCCCACAGGTTTCAAGGTATGACCAGCACACTACTTTAAGGAGCTTTATTAAGAGGAATCAATCTGGTACATCGGCCTACAAAGTAATTTAATCCTTGTGATGTGAGCTAAACTGTTTTTTCTTCAAAGGTGGGCATCAACTACCAGCCACCTACCGTGGTCCCAGGAGGAGACCTGGCCAAGGTACAGCGCGCCGTCTGCATGTTGTCTAACACCACCGCCATCGCTGAGGCTTGGGCAAGGTACGTATTTTCGTTATAAAAACTATTGGTGCTTTATTTAATATCGAATTTAAGATATGAAACAGAAACTATTCAGAATTTATTGGGGTTGCGTGCCGAATTAGATGATCACTCTTGGGTTTTTCGGCTTTCCAAAAGTGGTTCGTCATGTACATGAGTCATTGCCAAGTGGTAGGACAAAAATATAAGTTGATAGAAACAACCTTCAGTCCAACTTCTTCTTTTTTGCCCGGCTTCTGAGTTGACCATAGAGACTATCTATTCCCATGTTTTGACCGCTTTAAAACATTCCAGATTGGACCACAAATTCGACTTGATGTACGCAAAGCGCGCTTTCGTCCACTGGTACGTCGGTGAGGGTATGGAGGAAGGCGAGTTCTCCGAGGCTCGCGAGGATCTGGCTGCGCTGGAGAAGGACTACGAAGAGGTCGGAGTGGACTCCACTGAGGGCGAACTCGATGAAGATAATGAGTACTAGATACTTGAAGAAATGGTTGGCTAAAGGCTGGTTATACGGCGTTTTAGAAGTATTGTCTTGTCATCTCTGTTTAGTCGATTTTATAAGTCGAACTGTTTATATCGTCTTTTCTATGTCGCCTTTTTACTAAGTTTGGACTAAAGGACCAGTGGATTCATTGCTCCTAGATGGATATAATACCTTTTGATAGAATTTTACTAATATACCTATGTGTATTTGATTGGATGTAGCTTTTTGACACCTGGTCCTTTTAGTCGATTAAGCAATACCAACTTTAGTCGATCATAATGAGTACTCAATCAATGGCGTTTTGGTATTCCATCAATATATTTTTATCTCGATGCCGTCAAAATAAAATAATAAGTTTAATAATAATATTAACGTAATTAGTAATTAAGAACGTGAGCTTGGTCGAGTGTGAGATCAGTACAAACTTTTGAGAAAAAATAACTTTCAACGAGTTGAAACTTAAAGTTTGAGTTACTGTGAGTGTAACAAAATAATTTGCATTTATTAATTTAAAAAGAATTCGTGATAATCTAACATTCTTGAAGTTAGATGTATAGTTTATATTATATCGTAAGCTAATTTATTGATAACTAATTGTATGCTTTTCAGAAGTGCATTTGTGTGTTCGAGAATAATCATTTCTTTATAATGCACAATAAAGATTTTTTACACATAAATATCTCTTTGGTTTTATTCCATCGTTTTACTAAATAAAATTCAATATAATTACATACATTTTTTATTCGTAATACAAAACATTATTTATACAATCACAACTATTAAGTCACAATATCAATATTATAAAATTGCTCAAAACAACAAACAACCATATAAGGCCTTAAAAGTAAACTCCTAAACAATTACATGGTACCATGATATAATCTATGACTGATAAATTCTTACAAAAGATCTTAGTTAAATGCCAACACGTTTATTTTTAATTGGCTAGTAAAAATACAATTAACAATAGACAAATGCATTAAAAATAATTCAGGTTTATACCCTTAATTACTTTTTAAACAGGGAACTCTCTAGAATTAATAATACGCAAGTACTCATCAGTCACCACATTAAACAATATGGCAAAATTGACAGTCTGTATAACATTATCTTTCGTTGACTGTACATAGACTTGTGGCGCCCTCATTTTTAGTCATGTTTAGATCGTAGAGATTGAGAGTATATAAAGTTAAACATCTTTTGAAAACTTGTCTAAAAAAAGTGTAACTGCAAAACGACTCTAATATCAACGTCAAATGCCGTTTTGAATTTGACAGTTCCTTTAAACAAGTGTTCAACCGATGTTAATTTAGTTTTGTAGTAAGACGGTATCCATAAAATCCAAATTTTGTGCATACAATTTGTGATATAAATAGATATACAATTTAGTACATGGATCTTTTGGCGCGTGCCCAAAATTGGTACTAACTTCATGTGGATCCATGTTGCGCTGTGATTCGGAGTATTTAGGAGCACATTGTGACTTTTCACTATCCGTAATCCGTTAATTATTTACACAAAAACGTTTCTAAAATAAGTGTAAGTGTAAAACTCGTTGAGATCTCATGCTGTTGGAAAATGATTGTTAGTTGAAATGTAAGTAGGAACGTTTTTATTTGATCTTAAATACATCATAGGATAAGATTTTTTACACATTTTTAATTGCAATTTTACTGATATCAATATGATAATCACGACGGTAGAAACTTAACATGTAGTAAAAGACATTGACTTTCATAAAAAATAATTGAATCTGCTATTGGATTTTGAACGTTATGTAATGCAAATTCAATAACATGCATTCAATGCATCTTACAGCATTACAATAAGAGATAATTTTACTAGCAAAAAAATATAATAATATTCGAATAAAAAATATCGTGCGTGATTTAGATTTTTTATAATATCATTTTGATAGTCGGAAGTAACCATTCAACTAAATAAAGACAAATACTATATTACGTGACTATGTTCTCTTCAATAGTTAACAAGTAACGACGAGTTCATGTTTTACATGATTTTTCATACATACATGCGCGGAGTAGAAAGTAAATGGAGTGCTCATGATGAGTCAGACGTATTTACAAAGAGACTGTTCTGTTACGGAATTGCTGTCATACTGCCTGCAGTGTAGCAATAAGTTAATATTTGGTAGATTTTCATATACAATATGAACATTACTGCTACTCTAGCCACGTTGTCTATACTTATATTGCTAAAATTGTTCTTTTTTAATTGTGCACTCTATTGATTGAGCAATAGAATAGAATATTTCATCAAATTTTGTATAAACTTCTGATAAAGATCCCCAGCCAGCTGTTTACGCCTGTAAACTGTATATTTACATTATGGATTGTTTAATTGTGAATAATTTACGTGAGCATGCACTTGTGTTATTGAAAACGGGTAATAAGCTGGTTTCCCATGCCTGATGTTGAAGGCAACAAAAACAGCCATAAAAGTCATATGTAGCAGTCCATTTACTCCCTAGTCAAGACATTCATACCAGTCGGTCTGTGAGCGAGTACAGTCCCAGCTAGTCGGGCTTGTGCTTGTGGAGCTGGTCGCTGGGAGCGGCCGCGTCGCGAGGGAACCAGCCGCGAGGACCGCGGGGACTCTCGCCGTCACCCACTAGCTTCTCGCCGAATAACCAGTGCCTGAGGAAGACAACAGTTAAATTTAAAAGTTTAAGGCCTAGGGCTGATGTCGGATTTTTTATACGTTCCTAACTTGCTGAGAATTTTATACCGTGATTCAGGAATTGGATTTTTACTTGTTCTATCTCCATAGATGTCACTGCTGTTCTCATTTTTGTCGATCAGCACCTTCAAAGTTAAATTTCAGTTGCTAGCGTTGTTTTGTGGTTGAGTGACCATCCATTTCTTATTATTATGGTTTCCTCCATGCCTCGAAAAGCACGGTTGTTGATCTCAGTTATAATTTGTTGATATTTGACAATCGTTACGCGTTGTCAGTAGTCCAAAAACTAGACAAACAGTCTTCATAAGACATATTTACATTTCCCCAGTAACTGGTTTGTAGAGGTCAGTTAGGCAGATGCTAAGTAAATATGGTGAAGACACATGTAATGTCTTATCTTTAGAAATTTCTAGATTCTGAAATAATGCTAAACAAATATACTAACCGCCTCTGCCTGGTAGCCCGCACGACGTCCCCGGGCGCCAGCGGCAGGCGCGGCTCGTCCGTGCAGGGCACGTGGAGGGCCGCGCGCGGGCGGCTGAGTAGCGGCACCCAGCGACCTGAGTAGTGATCTGTGGCTGTGTACAGACAGGAGCGGACGCGTTTGTCTTGCTTCTGGGCTTGTTGTTCACGCTGGAAATAAATAAAGGTCGGTCTAAAGAAGAATCCTGAGCGCAGCGATGGATTAAAAGTACATCACTCGAGCTTAAATTGATGTCTCTTTATCCGATTTTGGGTACGACTGAATGTAACCTAGTCGAATCTATTGATAAGGGTTGGATAGACCTCCACTAAATTGTTTCGATGTATTTTCTGCTATATTGGAGCAGTTAAAATTAATTACAAGATAAATATCTATAATCTCTTATTGCTTTCAATTATTATTTGTTATTCTATTTCATCTCAGAAGATATATATCTCATAATTACCGGCCAAGAGAATTGACTACACAGAAATCGTTGTGGCTTAAAATTTATTTATCTACACACATTATAACCAAACTACGTGATTCATCTTAAGCATTTGTAAAAACACAAAAACATTGATTACATTTCCAAACGAACTTAAAAAATTTAGACTCACTGTTAAATCATAAGGTCCGCAGCCCTCCCTGAGCGGCCACGTGATGCCGTCATACTTGGCACAGTACAGCACCATCCTGACGTTGTCCCTCCAGCCCACGTTGTACGGGAACACGAACTGCGGCAGGCCCTGCTCCTCACGCCGACCTACTGCTTTCTCCATTATCCAGTCTTCAATCGTGGTTTGGTTACGGAGAATACCACGGACCTACGGAATAAGGAAGGATAAAGAGAAAGACAGTTTCCGAGGTCGAAAGGCACGTATTCTTCTTGTGTTTGTTATTTTTCCCCCCCCTGTTGTGACACCGCCGCGTACAGACGTGTTTCTAAACGCTCCGTATAATTTATTTCCAAAAAGTGGTTGAATTGAGCTCTAGCATCCAAAAACTATTTGTATAACGTGAAAGTCCTATTGGTGAACATAAATGTGCAAGGGTGGACCCATATATCAAATAATATCAACTGAAGTGAGCAAAAACAGTTAAAACTAAATCGTTATAAACAGTGGACATTACCGTGTGATTTTTGTGTTGTGCGCGTTCGCCCTCAAAAGTGAAAGCAAGGTCACTCCCCAAAAATTAATGTCATAGTAATTTGGCACTAGTTGGGCTATTTCGAGCAATCTTCGTAAACACAGTTGGCTTCGAGGCGAACGGTAGGGACTGTTATTGCTGAGGACGCAGGATCGAATCCGCGATAAAGTTTTTATTTTTGGATGTCTATTTTTCTTCGGATTACTCCTATTACAACTAGCAAAGTATTCTAGTACCGTTTATCATAATACCCTGGTACCTGACCTGTTGTCATCCTTATTGCTTATACTACCAGTACTAAAATGGACAAGTCACTCTCCGAATCTAATCTGGACAACCAAGAAGAGAGGTACGAGTCACCGTTGAGTTATGTCTCCCAAAGAGGTAAAAGAAGAAGAGAGGATGACTTACAAGTCTTTAAAGAAGACATGATCGTCATGATTAAGTCTATGTTATCAAATCAAGAAATGGAGCTTAAAAAAATAACCCCCACACTTATGGAAATAAAGCTCACAAATTCAAACATAGAAAACTCAGTTGCGGCTATAACTCAGCAGAATGAAGAGTTTAAGAAAAAATTGGAACAGATGGAGATACAAGCTAAGAAGGATAAAGAATACATAACCATTCTGGAGGATAAAGTTGAGGATCTGCAGCGATCTAGTCGAAAATCCAACATTGAAATTAAAAACGTTCCCAAGCAAATTAAAGAAACCAAAGAAGACCTTATTAGTATGGTAGAATGTTTAACTAAGACCGTAAATAGAGCAATCACGAAGTCGGATATATGTGATATTTACAGAATCAAAGGAAAGAAGCAGGGTTTGACTAACACCCCTATAATAGTGGAACTATCTTCAACAATACTCAAGACCGAGTTACTTCAGATGTGTAAGTCTTTCAACATCAAGCAAAAAGTAAAGCTGTGCGCCAAACATATAGGCCTCAAAAGTAGCGAAGATACTCCTATATTTGTATCCGAACAGCTCACTGCAAAAGGCTCAAGACTACACTTCCTTGCACGCGACCTCGCTAAGTCAAAGGGCTACAAGTACTGCTGGACCGCTTATGGGAAAGTGTATGTTAAGAAACACGACGAATCACCTACATACATAATTAGAAGTGAGTCCCAAATACAAAGCTTAATGCAAGAAGCGTGACTACTATCACATTGTTTTTATATATTTTTTCTATTTATTTTAATTTGCCTATTGAACTTGTTTAAAAATGTTTGTTATGTAACTTTTGTCAATTCATGCATACTTCAATTATGCAAACATATACACGTCCAATACTTTTTACACAGCAGATACACATTTAAACATAACCTTACATACATTTTTACACACATAAATTGCATACTTATAAATTTACATAAACTACATACTCATTTACCTCTACTCCGTAATCACCGAAACTACACAAATGTTAAAATGCTAAATTATTTGTTTTCTAATTATTTGTTTTCTGATTACTTAGGTACACTAAAATCTCACAAAACCATACGCGGATATATGTTATATTTCACACTCTTACCGTCATCTCTAAGCTATGTTTTTAACATGAATGTACAGAACGCTAACATTCTCATTGACAGTAATAATTACATACTTTTCCATGTCATAATGCTTTCTGTAAACCTAAACTATATGGAATTAAAACTCGGACTGTCAATTAACTTATATCATGGATAGCACACATACTATAATGCAAGAAATAGACGACATAGCTATAGCCCAATCGAAAGAATATAATGTTGATGATTTCTCAAAACAACTTAATCTACACAAATCTGATTTTACAATAATATCGCAAAATATTAGAAGTATATATAGTAATTTAGATGACTTACTAATCACTTTATCACAATTTAATTTTAGTGTAGATCTAATTATCTTAAATGAATGTAGACTAGACGTAAATAAACCAACTCCTGAAATTAAAAACTACTGCACTTTTACCACGAGTAACCATATAAACCAGTGCGATGGCGTAGCAGTATATATCAAGTGTGAGCACAAGATTAGTGTTAAAGAAATAATATTAACTCACGCGTCATGCTTGCAAATAATAATGCCTAATCTTGTTGTGCTTGCTATCTATCGATCCCCCTCAAATAATCCTGAAAATTTTATAGATTCGCTTAGTAATCACCTAGACTCACTTAAATCGTATAAAAATATAGTAATAACAGGCGATATAAATATCAACATAATTTATAAACCTACTGAACTAACGAATGATCGCACCAATAGATTAAAGTACCTAAACATGCTTGCAATGCATGGCTTGCTACCAGGACATTCCTTACCAACTAGAGGTGAAAACTGTTTGGATCACTTTATTTTGAGACTAGATAAGATTAAAAACGCTGCTTCTGTTGCTGTATTGAATACCACTATCACGGATCATTGTATGATCTTCCTTAAATTATCCAATTTAGTAAATTCCTATAGATGCTCGAAAACTAAAACAATTGTGGATTTTGATAAAACAATAACAGACTTAAAACTAAGTAATATTTCTGAACTAAATTTAATTAATGATCCTGTTACGCTATCTGTACAATTAATAGAAAAACTTCAAAAATGCCTTCAGCATAACACCATTACTACTTTAGTTCCCAGGAATAATCGTATTAAAAAACCGTGGATAACATTAGGAATATTGCGTTGTATTCAAAATAGAAATAACATGCAAAGAAAGCTACGATCTGATCCTCAAAACAATATCTTACAAATAACCTATAGAAGATATCGTAACTATTGCAATGGTTTAGTTAAGAAGGTTAGAAGAAAATACGATAAGGAACAGCTAATAAAGGCGAATAAGAATACGAAACAGATATGGAACACAATTAATAATATAACTCATCGCAAACCAAAGAAAAATCCTAACTCAGAACTATTAAAGATAAAGCGTACCCCTCACGATTCAGTAGACCACATAAATGATTACTTTTCTAACATTGGGAAAACCCTGGCTGAAGACATTACCTCCGCGAACCAATCATATGATCCCAATCATACGAGTATAATAAACTCACATGCCTCCTCTTTCGGGCTTCTTGAAACAGATCCTGGAGAAGTCTTTAACGTGCTAATGGGTCTTAAGTCTGAGAGCGCTCCAGGCTGGGATAATATTACCACAAAATTTTTAAAAAGTGCTCATGATATAGTTGTACCCATAATTTCGCATCTTGCTAACTTGTGCTTTAACCAAGGGATATTTCCACCAGCCCTGAAGCAAGCCATAATCACTCCTGTGCACAAGGGTGGAGACAGAGACGATGTTAACAACTACAGACCTATCTCTGTCTTGCCTGCAATATCTAAAATAATTGAAAAGTTAATTAACACGAGACTAACTAGTTACACTAATAAATATAACATTATTTCACAAGCTCAATACGGTTTTAGACAAAAATTGTCTACAGAGGATGCAGTGACAGCATTAACCACTCATATTGTTAACCAGGTAGACTTAGGAAAAAAATGTCTAACTGTATTTCTTGATCTGAAAAAGGCTTTCGATACCGTCTCTGTCCCCATTCTTGTGCGAAAGCTGGAAGGTATTGGCGTAAGAGGAAACCCGTTAGCATTGTTAATAGATTATCTACAGGATCGTAGGCAAAAGGTCAAGGTGGGAGAGTACATTAGTAAGGAGTCATACGTGACTTACGGCGTTCCACAGGGCAGCGTACTGGGCCCTACTTTATTTTTAATTTATATAAACCATCTCTGCAAAATGATGCCTGAAAATGGTCGCGTTTTCTCATACGCAGATGATACAGCTATTGCTTTCTCTGGCGATACATGGGAATCCGTATATCAATCTGCTGAAAAGGGTCTTGTCAAGATTGCCAACTGGTTGAAGTCACATCTTCTAACACTAAATATTTCTAAAACAAAATATATTACATTTACAATCTATAACAACACTCAACCCGGACATAACGTAACACTCAAAATCCACACTTGTGATAATACGTCTAGTACAAATTGCTCTTGTGAAAAAATTGATAAAGTGACTCATATAAAATATTTAGGAATAATAGTTGATCAACGGTTATCTTGGCACACTCATACAGAGATGGTCATGGCTCGTACAAGAAAACTTATTTGGATATTTAAGAACCTGAGACATGTAACCACTATAAAAATGTTAACTGCAATCTATGTCTCTCTAGTGCAATCAATTCTGATCTACTGCATACCCGTGTGGGGCGGTGCGACAAAAACGAAGTTTCTTGAACTAGAGCGAGCACAGAGATCTCTTATCAAAGTTATGTATACCAAACCTTTCAGATTCCCAACGAATGAGCTATACTCCCTCAGTGGTATTCTCTCAATTAGAAAATTATATATACTCCATGCTGTCTTAAAATTACACAAAGTCCTGCCCTATGATCCTCACCTTCAGGAAAGAAGACGAAAACACCGCGTAGCACCTGTAAAATTTGTTAAGACTACATATGCCAAAAGGCAGTTCAACACAAACTCCGCCGAGCTATATAATAAAATAAATAAAATAATCGAAATCTATCCCATGAACTATAAGGACTGCAAAAAGACAATAGTTCAATATCTGAAACCGAAGACCTATGATGACATTGAACTATTGCTGCAAGCATCGTCAATGTAAGATTAAACACACACACACACACACACACACACATACAAGCTGGAGAGCGGCCAGCCCTCGCTGCTGTGCAAGCAGAGCATGTTCGCGCGCTGACACTACCTCGTCAGGAGACTGCCGCTCTTACCACAGGTACACACACACACACACACACACCCTCTCACACGCACGCACACGCACCCACATACATACACACACTATTTTAGGTTAAACTTTTATATTTTTATTCTGTTTAATTTTAGTTTTTATTTTAGTTTCAGTTTATTAGTTTTTTAACTTTAAATTTTAATTTTTGTTTATATAAATTATTTCAATGTTTTGTGCTACTTTTACCATTTTTATAATTTCTAATTGGGGAGCGGGGCCTCCTAGCACAGGTATATCTCTTACTTAAAAGGAGGTCCCTATGTAAGATTGATTGTAAAAGTTTGTACAAGTTTCTGTAATAAACCTTTTTATTTTGTTCTGGACGATACCTAGGAACTATCTAATTATGGAGATATTGAAGGCCAAAATTAAAAACTTTTTCACTTACTAAATGGAAATGAGTCACTTTCAGCCCTACTGGAAAACTGTGCGTGAATTTTAGTTCAGATAGATAATTTTATTTTAGTTTGTTGAGTTCATATTATACATGGGATTACGAACTTTAATACAAATAAGAAATGTGGCAATTACGAGAGCGTGAGCAAGATGTTTTATGATCATTTAAATATTCACCTTCATTCCCTTACACTAATAATTGTACACTTACTTGTAGATACAAGAGTACTCCTACAGCTAGCACGACGCCCACTGCCATGCCGATGGCGAGCAGCGTCAGCAGCAGCGTGGTCAGCGTCAGGTAGATCATGGGCTCGCGGCCCGTGCCGTTGAACACGTACCACACGCGGTTGATCGCGTGGTACATGCATATTGATAGTACCTGAAAGCAAGACACAACATACTGTACCGAGGTTTTCGTGAACTAACAAAGAAACAAGTTATAGTAGTGAATAGCAGATAATTTGGTAAGATTTTATATTTATTAAAAAAAAAAGTTGCCCGACACTAGGAGTTTCTCCTGTGGATGCATTAATAATAATAATAATAATAATCATTTATTTCAGATTTTTACATCCATATCGTTGTTAGTAGCACAGAAATACATTAAATTAGGGTTAGTAGACATCACAAATAAGGAAAAATGACAAAAATAAAACATATAAGAACAAGGACATAGCATGCCCTTGTTTACTTGACCGCATGTAGGCGTATCCAGCGCTCAAGCATTGGACAGTCCCATCGGTCTGCTAATACGCACAAGATGCTGTTGGTACTAGCCCGCATACGTGCTAGGATGGAGGTGCATCGCTTGCGCATGATTGTCGCAAAGCTATCTACATCGGCTTCAGCAAACATACCGGATGCGCTGCAGAATCGCGGCAGCCCCATCAGCATCCTGAACGCATTATTGTACTGTACTCGCAGGTCATTGTATGCCCTCTGCAAATAGCCGACCCACAGGCTGCACGTGTAAAAAGATTGACAATACGCTTTGAACAGGGTCACCTTTACTTGTTTTGTACAGCGTGCAAACCTGCGAGTCAACATATTACATCGCACAGCCAACGACCTGCGCTCCCTCTCAATATCAGTGCTGTCCTTCAGATCATCAGTGACCCAGTGGCCTAGATACTTAAATTTAGTGACCTTGTTTAAGGCGATGCCCCCTAAGAAAACTTCGGGTATATTTCCATAAGATTTAGTGCCCGCCTTAAACACCATAAGCTCAGATTTTCTAGAGTTATATCTAAGGCCATGGGCCTCCACATAGGATTCACAGATATGTAGAAGCTGTCTTAACGCACAAATCGAGGGGCTCAGCAGCACCATATCGTCGGCGTAGCTTATGTTGTTAATAGGAACACCATCTATATGGCACCCGATTCCAGTGCTGCAAAGCTCCCCGATCAGCCCGTCAACATAAAAGTTAAAAAGCAAAGGGGAGGAGAGGCCCCCCTGCCTCACACCATTGCAAACAATTTATATTTACTGTGACTGGGTGGTTCTAGCTGTAGCCGAAATGATAACGAAATAAACAATTTTTTTTTTTATGTTTTTTTTTTAATATTCTTTATCGTATGGCGATATGCTTACAGCTCTGACTGCATTGCTAATTCTTAGAGTATATTTACATTCCCGGTTTTACCCCTTGCTCGCTAAATAGACTATTCATCACAAAAATAATTGTTCAATTTGAACCAGTAGTTGCTGAGATTAGCGCGTTTAACCAAACAAACAAACTATCCAACTTTATGGCATTATAAGACATAACCATTAATTTTGATTCAATTTTTAGTAAGATTTTCTTTTCCTTGCTGTAAATAATGATGTTAACTTACAACAGAAGCATGGAAGCAGCCTAGCACGGCAGATATGAGGAACAGGGTGAAATACCCATGGTTGTTGTGCCCCACACAGCAGTTGATCCATGGACAGTGATGGTCCATCTTCTTTACGCAATACCCACCTGTGGACATTGTTAATAAAGCACATTCTAACATTTTTATTATTGCTGTTAAAACTTTAAATTACTTTGTAATAAAATTGTACATCCACTTACATTTTCTACAGTGATGTGACCTGGGTGCTTTGAATCCTTGACAAACTGTACAGAACTGTAAATTATGTGTGTCCTCTTCTTTTTCCTGAAAATAATCGGGATTAATATAGTCACAAAAAGTGTATAATGCTAAAAGAACAATATTTTTTTCACTAGGTTTAAAGTGACTTGGGCACATCACAGTAAGACCCCTCTTTGAGGAGTGGCTGGATAGGCGTCACGGCGTCCTGACCTACCGCATGAGCATCGGCGTGTCCTCACGACAGCGATAGGCGGAGACCTCTCGCGCCCGGGATTGGTCGACGCCATGTTGTGGGGCGAGACCAAGTGGAAGCAGTCATGCTTGCGAAGGAGGAGGCAGGCCACGTGAGGGAGAGGACAGTGTACTCCCTCCACCACAGCCGCAGTGGTAGACGTCCATGGCGACGGACGTCGGCAAACGATCTCTGGAAACCTCAGGCGCGACCATGCCGGCAGCGAGTAATGAGCAACTCGCTGTCTTACCTAGCATAAAAATAGTTGGTTAGCTGGCAGTCATACTCACAGGTTTCCACCCCAATGGCACAAAGCCTGGTCCCTCAAGTAGTGACTGTAGGAAGTAATACAGGGTAGAGGCAGCCAGAGACAAAAACAGAGCCGCATGCAGAGCTGCTGCTAGGGAGGTGTGCGGCGGCCACCACATGCCCAGCAAGTGCACCATCGCCCATGTTATTAGCTTTATTATACCTGCAATAATTAAATGTACATAGAACTAGTTTTTTATTTATTTTATAATGTATAAACACACTAGAACTAATAGGAATAGCATAATTTAACTAAGAGTAAAAAGCACAAACAAAATTCTAACTGTCATGGGATTGTGATCTATTATTAAACACCCCTAATAATAGTTTTTCTCATATATCTTCTATGTACGGACAGCAATCGGTAAAATTCTTATTATTTAGAAATAGAATACATATAATTAAGTAAAACGTCATGTGCAAGTCAGACTCTTGCACCAACCGACTTGTGGTTTTGTATAAATTTCTAGATATGTAAAAGTTTGTTCATCATTGACAAACTTTAATTTTCGGGAGTGTTCACTTTGTATGAAATGAAATGCAAATGTAATTCAACTACATTATCTAATATTTTCCTTATTATGTGCTGTAAGTTCTCACTCTTTTCACAAAATAACACCTGTTGTTTGGTGATAATAAGAGGGAAAAAAATTAAATTCCTATTTGAAACATTGATAGTATTTTTTTTTATATACAACATTAACACATAACATTGTGTTCATAAAAATAAATTCAGAATTAATTTTTTGACTGTGATTAAGCTTTGTTCTCATTAACTAATTAAAGGAAAAAAATGTTCTGTGTCAAGAAAGAAATTATTCATGTAGGTTCTTTTTCATGTAGGTTATTTTAATCAAAATGTGAATGATAAGTAATAAAGTTACGAAAATAAAGATTCGACTATAAAATTTGATGAAAAAAGCCATCATCTTGCGCACACCCATTGACTACTGACCCAATTGTTTGTATTCACGTTTTTCTTCTCTTAAACTCGAAAGTTCCCGGTTTACGAACGTAGATCTATAAGTTATTCAAGCTACTGAGGTTTTAAAAAGTTTCAAGTATAAAAGAACTGTAGAAAAGACTAAGAATCATTCAAGTTTGTCATAGGAATAATATAAAACTCACCTAAAACCGATAATGGGCCCCAATGGAGTAATCTGCGGAAAGGCGACAGCGCCATTTACTTGAGGTTACCGACAATTTAGATTCTATAAAAATTAAGATTAACATTAATCAACACATACTGTAATTGCACATTGTGTATCATTTATATTAAAATCAAAATATTCAATTATTTACAATTTCCAAAAAAGCAAAATAACGCTTTGTTCACGTTTGATGACACTGACACTAAATTGACAATATTATGAGGACGACATCTACACTTACGTTTTGAAACAATCAAACAATTGCGTTTTCTGTGTTTATGAATAAAATCATCGGCTGGATAGCCTAGTTTCCATGCAGTGTTCATGCTTGGTCGGCTAATTATGATAGTCGGTTGTTAATTTTTCAAATATAAAAGATTGTAAGTCCAACTTACAGGAAATTAGAATTTTGAACGAAATGAAAGCCGTTTCAATTAACATAAGTGATATTGTCAACTAAGGAAAATATTGGATCAGCAGACCATATCAAATACAATAAATAAATTACAAGATCAATACCACAAATTCTTTCATCTTTCAATACAAATGATGCCTCAAAGAATTAAATAAACTATAAATAGTTATGTTATTACATAAATATCAAACATTTCACAATGGACATGCTGCGTGAATAGGCTTATCATAATGTTGCCGCATTAGATACATTTTAAAAATTTTGGTAGATTTCTGATTTCATTTTTCATTCAGCATATTTTATTATTTGTTAATACAATCTTTTAATTTGAACCATAATTAATATAAGTAAAGTTTTCCATTGCCAAACCTAATAATATGCTTACTTTTATGTCATAAAAAACGAAGAAGAAAATGACAGTTTTTTTATAACAACATTGGCTACCACGTCACGCAGGCAGTTGTCACATCGCGATATTTTTGTGACTCAAGGGTGTGTGCATTCTTTATGTGTGTTGTTCTACTTATGTGGATTATTAGGTGATATTCTTCTTTTTACCGGGTAAGATATTGTTTAAATATATATTTTGTATGCACCCAAAACCCCATTTTCATATTACGGAGTATTATTCCGAATTTTTGTCTAACGTTTTTCTGTGCCTTGCCGACTGCCCGGTGACTACAATTTTATTGTCATCATTTGATTATGATTATTTTGTGTGAAAATGAATAGAATGGCAAGGAATAGAGATTCTAATGAACGTTCTACGTGCGTATAAGTAGACGTCCAGTCACAATTTCATATGTAATGTCACGCGGCAGAGGACCCGTCAGCGGCGGTGGAAATGTACGTGAACAAAATTATCGTTACATGTATTCTGTCTCGTTGCAGATTGTGATCCCAAACCGCCAAGATGCCGAAATCGGTGAGTACTCATGTTTACGTTGATTTGTTTATAAGTCAGGTTACTGTGTGCCAAGCTGTACTAGTTGTCTGTCGTGGATACGTGAGCCCACTGATTTCACCATCGCAATGTGAACAGACGACACATGTATGACGCTGTATAAGCTTTGAGGAGACGTTTTTCATACAAAATTGACTTTCTATATTGATAACAGGTTGAAAATGTTCAATAACTAACATCAGTATAAACATTTGGGTAAAATCATTGTCATAGCTTGTAAAATGTGTAACTGTTGATCATATTGAGGTGACATTATAAATATTTATGACTTAGGTATCTCTTTTGGAAAGTAAAAGTACCTGTCTAGTGTAGAAGATAAGAGTATTTCGTAATATTAAGGAATTACATTATGGGTTATCTTGTTTAAAATTGTGATAACACAAGTACATATTGGACTGCTTGAGTATTGTTGAAATCTAAATCTTGTCCAATAAGAAATAAGTGATTAAAATGACACACATATTATCATGAGTACCTATATTAGATCATGATTCAATTTAAAAACCAATAATGAAACATACATTATATGAAGATAAAAAAGTGATTTAATATCAAGTTAATAGACTTTCCAAATGACCATGTAAATGCTTTAGATATTCAACAATAGAAAGTTATATTAGATAACATAAAAGTGCACTTTAAACCAATTGGAATGATTCATCTTATGGCTTACTTACACTATAAATCAGTTGTTTGGTCAGAAAGAAAGTGTGTAAGATCTTATCACCAACGACCTTGGACAATTGAATGAACTTGTGATAGTAGGAAAGTGTGTAAACTACTTGTTGCTGAGCACAATAAGACCCTGATTAGTTTTCAATCACAGTTATTACTAGTTTTGTGTTCCAAATTGCTTCCTACCATAAAAAAGCAGGATAAATAATGTTGAGGAAGCTTGCAAATTGGATTATTATTAATTTATTTAACATAGTTATTTCATACAATGTTCATCAAACATTGTAATAATTCTATTACAATTGAAAGTGATTGAAAAAACCCAAATCGTAAAAAACAAAATCAAATCTGAACCTAACTGACAGTTTTAAAAATGGAACTGTGATTCAAGCAATAAAATATAACGCCTAAAAAATGAGATGATGGAGTCATTCGTGATTCAGCTTCAATATTTTAATGAGTTCAGTATGACATTGACTTTGTTATCAACACATCCTGGTTGACACTGAGTGATTATACTCTTCCTTTCAAGGCCCTTGGATACATTATTATGTAGATAATTATTTTAAAAATAGCCAGCTACAGAAGTTTGGATAATTTTTGTAACTCAAATATGAAATTAGATAAGAGTTTCAAATCAAAATAATAAGTCGGTAGTCAATGGAGTCAACCAATTTTGTAATAATGCTATCATTATTTTTATAACTTTATTCATTTTTATTAGTATGTTCAATCTAATACTAACCCTGTTTCTGTATCCATTTATTTTTCCAGATACTGGGTTATATTAGCAACGCGCTTGACTTAAGCGCGAATGATAACGCCTTGGTTAGTCTGAATGTTTGCATTTGGTTTTCCTTTATATTCAAGTTTTTTTTTCATAACCCATAATTGAATATTTTGTTTGCAACCATGTGTTGTTTGGTTTTATACATCATTTATTTATTGAGGTAGTGGTTACTTATAATGTAGTTTAAAAGTTTTTTTGAATTCCTTTACATAATGGTATGGCTAGATTTTTAGAGATGAATCCATGCATGTCCTGTGAATAAATTACTCAAAAGTAACACAATAGTCCCAGTTGATATAGAGACTGTATAAGGTCACCTCCACAGCTCCACCATTCATTTGACACAAGTTACTATGGAGTATAGCTATTAAAATGTAATGTAGTTATATGAAGTAAATTCCATTAGCATGATTGCATTCTAGTTTGCTCTCCTTGGTTTTTGTGTTTGTGTGAAATATTCTTGCTTGTGAGAACCTAGATTTTTCTGTTATAATCTCTTTGTTAACCAATGAAATGAAATTAGGTTTAATGTTTGTTCAATTTAAGTCAAGGGGTTTCATTGGCGATTGTTTGACAACATTATACAAAGATTTAAATTTGTTTGATGTGCCCTCAGGATGTACAAAAAAGGATTAACAATGAGAAGAGCGAACTCCCAATAAGTATGGATGAATAACAAAACCTGTGAACACAGTTTTGGTCCTTGACGCGTTAGGGCGCATCTTACGTTTTACATCATTGATCTGCTAGCAAATTTTTGTGTTGATGAACCCAAGAATGAGCTGTAAAGTAAAAGGATCACGAAACGTGATCTTAAATGTGTTCATAATTACTCCAGACATGAACCAATTAATTACTCATTCAGTAATGTGGTTGGTGTTCGTGGCTGTGACTATTATTACTAAGTGTGTCGTCTTTATCTCTGTAGTGTGAATGGAATAGTAATTTTATGCATGATGTGTAAGTTTGTGTGTGATGTCCATATTAATAATATATCAATGCCTATTTATACAAACTAGATTTTGCTCTGGTCGAAAAACAGTCGACAGAATAAACTAAAAATTGGTTGTGGTCTACCCTTGTGACAAATTTTGTAATTATATCTCCAGCCATTATGGCATCAAACGATAACAAATAGACCGAAAAATTACACTCGCACTTATGATAATTATTTTTACGAACTATGTAGTAACCTGGTATTTTTTACCTTTTTGCAACAAACTAGTCTCAAAACCAATTTATTTTGCTGCAAACTTAACAAAACTCGAGATAATCAGTCACGAAGTGTTGGCAGTCGTAAATCGAATAACAAGTGATATAATGTAAGTAAGAGAAGCCTGGCTCAAGTGTGTCAGAGGAAGGAAGCGGGAAAGTGGGGCGCCTGTTATCTGGTTAGCGGACGATGGCACGGCGGCCGGTGCACCCGCGACTGCGCGACACATACCTGTCACCATGTTTATGTACCTGTTAGAGCCATCCGACTAACTTGGAGCTGGCTTATGGTAAAATACTAACAAATGAATGAACGGAACAGAACATCTTGTGGACAAGTTCGCCTATAAACCACTGCAAGAAGGTGCCTCTTTCTTCTTGATCGTTGAACTTGAAATCTATTCGATAAGTAGGAGATTCGTCATTTTCATGCTCTCCTAAGTGCAGGTGTCACACCGTCCAACAAGTGGATTATCGTCTGATCCGGAGCACCATACTGTGTATTGGAAGGATTATGCTATAATACCCCGTTAGCAGAGCCCCTGCTGTAATGGCGTTTTGCTAAATAATCACGTCGCCCAAGGGTGTATCTAGCAGAGTATACACCTCTGGCGGTTGTTAACACCTGATGACGACTCTTACCAAGGGTGAGTGCGTTACCCAGTATTGAGGAGTTACATGCATACATAAACTCACGCCCTGTTCCCATGGGGGTAGGCAGAAACTACAGACCGTCACCTGCTACTGAGGAGTTCTCCATGTAAAACACCATATCATGATCATTAAAATTTAAAACGGGATACTTAACATGCTCATTATTTTTATTGAGTTGATTAGTGAAAACTCAGATCCTAGCATAGCTGGGAAAAAAGCTAGGCAGATCGAGACACCTATGTCACCCTTCGTGTTATTTAGGCGTGATGTTTATTTTCTGTAAACTGCCGTTGATAAGCGAGTCCGCCCGCAATTCATTTCCGCCGATTACGAGTTTACGACATGAGTAAAGATATTTGTATGTGGTGACTGCCACTGAAAGCAGAGAAAATGTGAAAAAAGCTTTCCATCCGGATTTGTTCCGACTTGACTGACTTTCATGGCCTTTTGGAATTAAAAGTTTTGTCAAACCAGCCCAAAATTTAGGATTTTCATCGGACACCACACACTGACAGATAAAGGGATGATTTTTGAAGTCTTAGAAATAATTTCAATCTTTTTTTTTATTTTTCAGTGGTTTTGCAATGTCCTGACTTTTCGGATTCTGAAATGCCGTTACAAATTGCAAGTGATTTAATCTTTGGCATAAAGTAGACACGTACCTAAAATACAAAAGAAACGATAAGATAATAATATATGAAGCCAACTTGCCAGGTCACTGAAGGAAGATCCAAAGTAGAGCGTGTGTTATCTTGTCAGCGGAAAGCGGGCAATGAACCCAGGAGTCGGATACAGTGTTTAGATACGAGTTCATAGTGTCACTAAAGACTGAAATTTCAGGTCCGATTACCGCTCGGATCATTTATATGACCTGCAGGTCTCGGGAATTTCAATTAAATTTTTATAAACGCACCCACAATACAGGAAAAATCATAGTGCGGAGCAACGTTAGAAAAATACATCAATATAAGTAAAGGAAATCAATTCAAATGTCTGCGTTTAGTCATCAACAACTCCTTTTGAAAAAAATCGTAGAGTACGTTACGTAATAGATTGACAATTCAGGGAATTACCCCACGGTTTTATTCATTAATTTTTATAGGAAATATACATACATAATATACATACAATGAAATGAAATAATGGGTACGTACAGTAAATTCTAAAATTAGTTATTCGAATAATCAGTAAGGGAAAAGGGCATATTTTCCTGTAGCGTCGGACTACATTGTACAGAAGTTCAGGATAAAATGTCAGTACTCCACGATCCTGCACCGCAGAAGCAATTCCCGAGCGAATAAAGTTTAATTCGGGAGACATTTCAAATAAAATAGTGCTCCATTAAAATAAATAATTACACAGTTCCACAGTTCAAAGTGAATCGTTGCCAAGATTCAGTACAATAAAATAATTAAGTGCTTTTTATGAATTTTTGTTTTTAAGAAACGAAGCTATAAACATTTTCAACAATGTCTATGTATCGTATCGATCAAAAAGGCAACGTCAAATTGGCGCAAAATGTGAGTAATCAGATTTTTTAATCAATGTTTTATTATTTAAATAATAAATTAAGTTGTCGGCTAGTAAGATTCTGCCATTTCCAAACTGTTACCCGGGTGCTAGTTCAAAATATCATAATCTGAATTGCAAGTTACATTTTAATTATTTCATGTTATTGAATGCTCATAATAATTTGTATGGTAATTAATTTAAATTTCACATGTTACCGCAAAGCATTCACAGTATTAGGCACTTGAAAATGCATATTAAAATCTTAATTCTTAATTGAAAAAGTTCAATTAAGAAATTAACTAATTTTAATAATTATGATTTGAGAAATATTTCAGACAAAAAAAAAACAAAAATTTTATTGTTGCGTTATAAAATTTTTATTTCGCGTTGTTAAGTTTTCAGTTTATGTAGGTATGAAAATACTTGGTTTCAATTTTGGTACCATACTTGGTCCCATTCCGTCTATTGGCAAAATCAAATGCTGTTTTGCTGTCCCCTCTGAGTAAACATAAAGTGCTAATTAGCTTGTAATTAACACGTAGGAAAATCAAGCTCAGCAGGTATAGTAAGAATATACGTAATATGCAGGAATTTAAACGATAGGGGGGAGCCAATAGAACCTTCGCGCACCGGTGAACTTAGGCACTTACATAACAAAATATACAAACACAGGTGTTTATAATTACTAAGATAAAAATAATCAGGATTCTTGTAACTTATCATTTATTTATAAGTAGGCACATGGAATATTTGCATAATTAAGTAAACTAAAGTACTTACTAAATATGGTTTTTAATTGAGATCAGCACAATTACAAACACGCGCCTTACACTACACGTAATGTCGTCAGTAGACTCATCGATTGGATCACAATTCAATTTAGATGTAAGGAAAAAAAGTAGCGAAACTGTAGGCGTTATGAACGAGGTGTGTGAGCCGCGAGGTGAGCGCGTGCGCTGGCCTTGAGCACGGGGCGCGCGCGCATCCCCGCGGCGACCGCGACCGTTCAGTTCAAACTGTACCGGCGCGTCCGCCAGACGCCGCTAATGTGTTCACCAGTTCATCACAGGATCTTATAAACAACCTTGTGCTTGTGACATTACCCAGTGCGTGTGACCCTAAAACCAGCCACCATGGTTGCCGGCGGCAAACAGGTCAGTTACATAACCAAAGGACGATTCTACCACCTCGACAGATGACGTCTCGAGTACTTTTTGCAAAGACCGCAAAAACCGCACACAGAGAATCTTCTAGTGCTTAGCGCAGTTTAAAATCCATTGCCTCCTAGCGTCTTAAACTGATTTCTCTCTACATCGTCCAAAGTCTACCTATATTAATTGAAGGGTATCCTATCTAAGTGCCTAAGTTACCTGTACCGCATGATTAAGTAGTACCACAAACAAGTGGTCGCATGCGTCACAACACATCACTACCACAGAGTGTGAATTGGCCATAGCAACAGGTGCCGGGGCCACCTTCACCGAACGTTCGTCAAACGAATAAATTACATTAGTGTACAGATCTAGAGAATCATGTTGACTGAAATCATAAGTTACGGTGATGTCATCGCAACGTAAACCCGCAAACGCCAAGATGGAGTCGGTCATGGCTTTATTATTTATTTTGCATCATGCAAACGGTCGTAACCGTCTTTTTATCCCCTATCCCTGTCCCTCCTGTGTATCGAAGCGAGATAGAATCACTTTCCTGTTTCGCCAAGGGTCTGACTCTGGTGCTCTCGCTTTCGTTGGGATCTTTTGTCTTGAATCGACTTCCAAGTTCGTGATGAAAAATCTACATTGTACTGTAGAATGTTTTTATCGATTTAGCTCGTTTATGACTAGGTAAACTTACGAAGAATTTCAATGTGTTTATCACCGATGCGAATGTAGTACAATACAGACGTGTGAATTTTCGATTACTTTATCGAAATAACCACAATGAGCTGTAATGAATTTTATCTTATCGCCATTTTAATGGTGTACGTTATGGTTACTTAATAAATTGTTAAAAATATCTAAGAGTATTACATTGAAGTACTCTCACGTAAACGTTGGCTGTGTATCTGCGTCATGCGATACAGATGCTGACTTATCATTAAACGGACGTAATAAGTCCGTTTAATCGTTGGGCGCATTGTAACACTAGTTGATTATAAAACTTGCTCCATCAGCACCACTTAAATCACGTACCACTAATGTATGAAGACGTTCAAGGTTTTCCTCATTTGTAAGATTGTTAAGTTTCAGAAAAAAAAAATTTAATCACTGCTTGTCTTACCATTTTATACTTACCTATTGAAATAGTTTTTATTAATGTTGCTCAGCTTCAAAGATAAATTCTTCACTTCAAATTCAGACTAGCGTAGGAATTTTTAATAGTGGGAGACCAAAATTACAGCTAACCCATTTTGAGGATCATCCAACTATGTTATACATCCCTTAGAACTTGAAAGCTGAGTTTACAATGTCAGATATTCATCATCAAAAATTTAAATTATATAAATGTTTTTCAGTGGCCGTGCTGCTTAGGGCCTTGAAATTTTTAATTTAAATAACATTTCTTTTTTCCTTCCACCTCGCTCTGAAACTTCGGTCACGTTCAGCCATATAAAAACGAATTCAATTTATCAAAAAATGTTTGGAATGTTAATTAAGGCTTGGAATTTTAATTAAGTGCATATTCTGGTGTAAAAGGGAAACCATTCATTCTGGTAGTTGATTATAATTCCGATAAAATAAGGAAGTATCACGGAAATAGTTTTATGCTACTAGTAAATAAAGATCTTAAGTTACTGTTGCACTGAAATCGGGCGATACCATGACTGAAGTTGAACAGTAAAGTCTTCAGCAGAAAGGTCAGAACTGATGATTTGCTTAATGAACATACAATAGGTAGAACCTTACTTAGTAACAAGACATGCAACGTAAAGACAATCAATGAAGCCTGCATAAGAAGTGCAACATCACGTTATCACAATGGCTGCACGTGCCTGCGACTGCGACTTGATTTATTTTGTACAATATATCTTGTGGCCATTCAAGTCTATTTCTAGGTCGTCCCTCGTCTTATGATCAACGTAAGACATGAAGTGATTTCTATCATTCTGATGTCTTCAACTAAATCAGTAGTGTCTTTCACTCATCTATGTTCATCGAACAGGTAAACATATTGCCTGAGTCACTTGAAGGTCCTATAGAGAAATTTTCCATCCAAGTCTTGACTTAAGGCAACTTAGTTCCATCTGATGTATCGATCGATCGTCGCGGTGGCTATTAAGCCATAAGCCCCTCATTCATTACAACCTGCACTTGAATTTAATTTGACGGTCGATATGCTCCATGACCATGTAGTGCCGTTTCACTCCGTTTCACTTACTCACACACTATTGCGATTTCTAAAGCACAGCGGAATTTCTTTTCCTATCACCTCTGATTTTTCGAATCTCTTTTGACGAAACTTCGCGAGATTTGCGTTATTGTAGTATTTTAATTGAGTCAGGTAGCAATTTTGTGAAGATTTCTTTAAATTTTCACTTGACGTAAGTTGTAGGTTTCATTTGGACTTCGGTTCCTCCAAGAGACGGAGCACACAATGCAAAATAAATCTTCGAAACAAACGGCGAGATTGACGTCAGAAAGTAATGTTACTATACGCTTACTATTTTAACATTTACAATAGGATATCCGCAAGGTGCTACAACAGTATTGAGCTAATCAATTTTAGCCTCGTGTTACGTCCATCTGTCTGTGCACCTGTTATGCCACCCTCGCTCCATCCCCTTTGCACCTTCCTGCTTTAAAATGGAGGGATTTTTTATTCTTACATCTTCACATCCAATTTTGTTCTCTGTTACCTTTGTATAGTGTTTCTTATCGTACAGTAGTTGACTAATGTTCTCATGTGTTAAATCATCTGTTTGCTTTTGAACATAGGGTTACACCGACGTTTTTTGTGGACCGAACGGTTTATCTGTATTAGCTGAACGTGTTTGACTTCGAATCGTTGCTTATATAATCTGTAATATTAAAAGTTTTTATGTAAGTCACCTTCAGATACCTATCCATTGAAAAAAAAAACAGCATTTTATTTATTAACTACTTCTATATTAGTTCCCGTATTCATAATTACGGTACAAGTATTCAAAATACCAGTTCTTACAACTTTTTACCTCTAGCGTCGACCTCGCGACCCTAGTTCAAAGTTAATAATTATGTCGTCAAATGTACCTACAACAAGTATATTTACTTTAATGTATCTTCGTAATTATCATCACTTCACCTTGGTCACCTCATGTTATTTCCTACTCAGCTAAGTTACAGCAAGGACATCATCCTACCATATTTTTGATTCTTGAATATTTATCTGTGAAACAATAGAATGGGTCTTTGTAAAAATATTAACACGTTTGGAAGTTGTATTTAAAATAAATGTTAAATAAGTATTTCACGGTAGTTGCGAGATGAAATAAAATTCGCTGCTGTTTGGAGCAAAATGTTGATGCCAACAATCCAACATGTTACTTCGAGGTTGGAACAGATGTTATAACATGTCTCTATATAAATTATGATGTGAACATTGTAAACTAGGCGTGTGGTCCCCTTCTACGAATAGGCCTCCCACGACCACATGAAGTTAATGAACATATTATTCATTAGCTTACTACTACTATCCTTGATCATGTAGTTAGACACCTAACACCATTGACAAATGTAAGGTTCAGTAAAGTAGCAGTAGAAGTTCTGTAACCGCATTATAATAAAGCAAATCAATCCAATCTTCAACCAGACTGCGAATAGCCAGAAGCAAAACATGAAAATGAAATTGTTGAGACAGACAGCGCGACTCTTGAAGCATCCAACTTAGATATAATAAGCGTCTTCTAAGCATTGTTGACTCCTTGGCTTATCCTCCTATTTATAGAATCCGCAGCACACACGGTTACCATACGCGTTTCTCGTTTATCATATCACTATCTATAATACGTTACTTGTGTATTTAGATGATGTCATGTCTCCCTAGTTTGTCGAGATGTGGTCATGACCACGACCACCAAACGTCGGCTCACGAGCAAAGACACAGTTTATTGTAATTTTAAGTTGGATACCGTGCTATTGATTGAAATCTTAGCAAGAATATGAAAAAAATAGACGTTTGATTCTGTTGATAGAGTTTATCTTGGCATTGTTGGTGATAGAGATCCATATAACTTTTTGAACGGAAAAGATAATCGTAAGTGATTATCATTCCGCAAAGTGGTTGGAATTCAAATGGATAACTATAGTTTTTACGAATGATAAGCTAATTTATTGATGAATTTTGTTACACCCAAAAATATTAATACTGTAATTTAAGTGAACCCGTCGTCATATTCGTCATCTCTGTGAAAAAACAACTTCTCATGAGTCTAAACTAATTATATTATTCATAGGGATAACAAGAAATAATCGGCATATGGGTTGGATTTCCTTGACATGCGACTGGATTTACAGTTAATACGTGATTACTGCCCAACATGGCCTTTAAAGTATCGATTCACTCAACAACTCGTATTAGTGTCACGAAAGATAAATGGAAACGTGTATTACACGCAGTCTCGCAATACTTTAAACCGCATTCATTTATTGTCATAAAGCAATTTACAAAAGGATTTGCATCCATATCTTTCGTCAGTGTTATAATGAATAAGGTTATATTTATTATAACACTGATCTCACGAACTTGGTATGAGCTATAAAATATGATTCATTTTCTAAATATATTCATGGTGCATCTATTACCAATATTTTAGTAAAATCACTAACATCCTCATATTGTTCCAATGAATTGTTGTCTTTCTGTAGTTTCCTGCTAACGAGCGGTCGTTTTCCTGTCACAAACAGTATGACACACTAACGGGGAACTGTTATAATACAAAATCATTGTCACTGCTTATTGGAGGTTTATGTCTGCTATTATTCAAGATTTTCTAATCAGGTAACATTAAGTAAACTAATGGCGCATCTCATAGCCGTCTATAGCTCTTTACTAATAGCCAACACGCGAGAGTTTGAGACCGGTTTCTTTATCAAGATGCTCATCGTATTTTGTATCCGTCGGTGAAACGTCTTCGGCTAAAGTTTTCGCATCAGTATTAATAGGTTCCTTATCAGCACTTGTTCTAAACATAACAAATACTCACTGTTTGATACATGTTCATAATAGATCTATGAAATGACATGCTCACTTTCTTAAAGGCAAGTTTCGCGCCCAATCCGAAGCGAGCAAATTGGTCGTAGCTAATACAAACATCCGTCGTTTACACAGACGATAACGCTCTAGTCGCAATACTGCCTTCTTATCTTGCTTTAGTTTCTGAATCTCGCTCGGATGACTCAGCTGCATTATAAGCTACTTCATTATCAGCCGTCCTTGGACTCGGAATGTCTTTAATTTATGCTTTCCAAAAAGGTAGCCTGAATTCCGTTTGTTAGAAAGTGTGTTAGATTCGCTGCTGGATCAAATAATAGCAAAAACGAAATTGCATAAAACTTAAAACCTAATATCGAAGGACTCTTTACAAACTCTGTAAAAGCTGAATCGAACAGACAGGCAGGTTTTAGACCGAAGCAATTAGATTAGAGCTCCGTTGCCATGCGGCAATTTCGTCGGTATGATACCTATATCCAAAACTATAGAATCACATCAGCATATGACATTGATGACCGTGTCGTACGTTCATTAGCTTTTAGTTACGCATCTATGAACGTGTAACTACTAGCGAGTTCGTGTCCCCATTATATTAAAATTATGAATAAAACGGGTTTATTAACTTGGTTTGCGGTAGAGGAAATATTTAAAGTTGACAGATGACCTTCTGAAGATTTTTTCCTTTACGTAAACCTTTTCGTTACATCATACTACTAAACTAACACAAATTCAAATAATAACAGTTTCTTCGAACTTCAAGTAATACTTATTTTCGTCTCTTCATTTAATTTGAATGCTAGTGAGTAAATGTTTATTTCTGCTCATATTATTTTGTGCTTTAGCCAGGATTTAGTGAACACACAAGACAAGAGCAGATTAAAACAAGTGTTGACATAATGATGACGAATTGTCTAGAAATGCTCTCCAAGCGTGTAACATATGGCATCATTTGTAGAGCAAAGTCGTTACTTTACACCGATCACATTTACATACATTTCAAAGTAGAAACTAGTACAGAACTAGTACATTAGTTGAAATTAACGACATTGAGAACATTCGAACTATTTTTATGAACGCTTATCATTGTCCTTTCCTTAACCTTATTACTGGAGGTTAGCAGAAGTAGTGTTACAATTTTAAATAATCAACTATCATGCGGGCTACTTGATAAGCTATAATTTATAGGGGAAGGCGAGAATAACCGAGGTTGAATAAATTATAGCTCAGGAAGGAGGCTTGTGTTTAAAAATATCGTTAATTATCATTAGAATAGAATCATATTCATCTTCAATTGGAGTGAACGTAAAGAGACTAAACAGAGATAATATGTCGAAAATTAGTATATTAGTGGTAACAAGATTTCCCACTCATGAACGTAAACATGAGAGATCCTGGTTGGCTGCTTTTTATTTACTGTTTATATTTTGAGCTGGCACGGCTCCAAGTTGCGCTTTCTGGTTATATTCCGGTCTACAGCTCTTTGAACTTTGACCTTCACTGAAAGTATTTATTTATGTTATCATGTACTTAAAAATCGATAAAAGATAACAAAATTATCAATTCAAGATATTTTATTATCTAGGCGAAGTCATGATTTGTAAGTGAACGATAAATAGTTAAATCATTAATAATTATTGATTGAATTACTTTTACATTTATGAAAATTTGAATTCCGATGAAAACTTCATGAACTGACTTTAAGTCAGCATTCATACGGATGGCCAACGAATCATCTGATTTATCAGTCATTAAAACCTAATTTCTTCCCGTAACTATCGTACTTATAGTATGAATGAGCGATGTGTACATCCATTGTTACCACTTTGCAGATAATATCTGCATCCGTAGCTAGCACTAGCATTGTTAGTGTAATCATGTTTTCATTATTAGGTTCCGATGTCGACTCATCGGCTACTACGAATGCCTTCACTCTGCTACTTTATTCTATTTTTGTACCAAGTCTAATTTTATATCTTCTCGTTTAATTTCAATAACGAATATACGTATACTTTCGTGCAGTTGGCGACCTGCACAGGGGCCTCCCCCACGCTGTTCTATGATTTGATGTGAAAATGGTTTTCAAACAAATTATTTTCAACTAAAGCAACACCAGCAAACCTGTCACGTATTTTGATTAATTAAATACTGCCCAGTGATGGGATGATTGTCAGTCAGGTCTTCCTATAGACTCCCAATCTTTCAGATTTGACGTTTTTATGACATATTCTAGATCAAGGATTATTATAGTTCCCCCCTTCCCAGCTGTCTCAGTGGTTAATGCAGAATATCTAAGAAAGACAACCTTGGCCGTAATGAAAAATACTGTATAGTTAAAAAATAAATAGAAACTATTTCGATCATTTGCTAGAATTTTCATTTGAAAACGGTTTATGAATATGAGTCTAGATTTTTAATCTTGAATATTTCGAAGCAGACTTCGTTTAAAGCTAGATTATTTGTTTCTTAGAATGTCTGTCATCAACCACAACAGAGTTAATTTTAACACTAAAATTAGATGATTTCGACAAAATAATCTTTCTTTAAAAAATATCCTTATTTTCAAATGTCTTCAAAGCTATGATTGGAGAGACCTTGGTGATATGGCATAGGACAGAACAGCCACGGATTTATGATTTCAGTCACAGTAAATAATCAAACGAAGCTCTTAAGTAACATACTACTTTTCATCGTCCCCATAAAAGTAAAGTATCGAAATAAACTAAAAGGAGATCATAAAAGGACATTGATAGAGCACGACAGTGCAGTGTAACGCCATGACATAATCGCCCCGGAAGATGGCATCCGCTTGGCATGCCACCAATTGTATACTAGATAGCGTTTACGTTTCTTCTATTTCTGTTATTAACATATTTATGTTTCTGAAATAAACATAAATATATTTTTTTTCTATGAATGAGTCTTTATTTCTGTGTAGTCGATCTTGATTACATATTTTTCTGCGGTTTTCTTTGAATATATCGGGTTTGAGTTTGTTAGTTTGTTATTACTCATATTACATGTTCTTTGTGTGTAATTGATAGTGATGAGTAATTTGTTGTCATTTCTGCATCTGGCAATTTAATTGATAAACGTATTTGACCTTATAGGTATTACTAGTCATATGTATAGAAATACAAAATAGTTTATTGTCTAATAAAATAATTTTACATGAGTCGTGTTTGGAGCCTACTTTTAGGCAAACAATACCTGTATTAGAAGACTGGAATACAATACGTATTTAAGGAAAATGTACGCTGTTTATATGTTGTTGTGTTACGTGACTACGAACAAAATTACTTAAATGGTGTCAAATTATCTAAAAAAAAAAAAACATTTGAAGGTAAACCACAAAACTATGTAGGACCTCCTGCTATTAACGAGTCAATCAACTTGAAAACACTTTATTATTCACATTATCATGCTAATGGGATAGATATTTCTGGTATACAGTATAAAAATTTCAAATGCTGTACAACACGTGGCAATATTTTCTCTGATCTCTATCAAGCCTTCCACCAATATCGATCCAACAAACTGACCTTTCTTATTTTTCCCTCAACATCACTTACTGAATTAAATTCGATTTCATCTACTCCTTATTAGCTACTCATTTCATCAATAGCGTCTGTCTCATATATCTTGTTACCTTAAGGTTGTTTGTTCCATTATACGCATTATTTGCTACGTATAACAGAGTCGGTTGGCAGTATTGGCACACATCTGTTGTATACAATGCCGTTTGCGTCCGTTTCACTGTTTTCTTTGCCATATTCGATCTGACACTTAAGGTCTTTTACGTTGGAGCAAGGGCACACGTATCTGTTTTATACAATGAATGTGAAAACAACAATACAAGTTATATAAATTATTAAAGTATCCGAAACTTAAAATGTTTCATGAATGTAGCAATAGAGCAGTATGGAAGAAGAAGTGTGGTGCTGACCTGAAATAAACTGGGAAAAGAACTAGAGAATGATGATAGAGATGATGAATGTTTGGAGGGATCTCACATTGTAGTTATCGATAAAACGTTAGTTATTCGCGATACTGTTAAAAATGCCACTATGAGCGATTTAGGCGTAAATTAAAATTGATGCACATTAATGCGAGGAATCTTTAGATGTAAATCATTCAAAATCTTTTTTGGAGATTTTCTTACTTCTGCTAATTGCTTCTGTATCATTGAAATTTATATTTGAGTACTAGCAAAACGTATATGGAATGGTTTATTAGTAACTAATCAGTAGAAAAACGTATTGTTCCTTTACCTTTTCCCTTTGGAAATCCAACCCAGCCCACAACATTTGATAATCGTATTCACGTTTCGTCTAAACAATGCATATATTAAACGTCTTTCTACTTCCAGATGAACGTCCGTGTGACGACGATGGACGCGGAGCTGGAGTTCGCGATCCAGCAGACGACGACCGGCAAACAGCTGTTTGACCAGGTCGTCAAGACCATCGGCCTGCGAGAGGTCTGGTTCTTCGGCCTCCAGTACACTGACTCCAAAGGCGACCTCACCTGGATCAAACTCTACAAAAAGGTTAGTAACTACTTCTGATTCTGAAGTGTCTTTACATAAATATTTCAAATTAAACGTCAGAATTTTAAAACTAATCACAGAAACAATTCTGAAAGCAGCTGGGACAGAAATAGGTTACGATGAAGAGGATACGTCTCTTAGTCAACAATTTCACAAAAATACAGCTTGATTACATAATGAGGTCAATGAATGCTTTTATAATAGAAACCAGATTCGAAATGTCATGTTAGAGATAATAGCAGAAGTAAACCAGAAAATATTGGTTAATATTAATTTGCTAATATCAACAATATAAACTTTATAAGCGGTGAAAGAAATCTAGTCGCAGCATCGTTTGAATCAACCGCTCCGTTTACATATATTACAGATGAATCTGCGTTTGTTTGCGTTGCAAACTCATCACTAATGTGCCTGGATACTGCATTAGTATAAATTATGTGTGGCAAGTCTTGAGGGGGCGGCTATTGCCCGCCGCGAACCAAATGCTATGTAACGATTATTTTTAGAACAACCATTGCGCCTAACAAGTTCAAGTTTGTTTTGTTTTCTTATTTAATTCTCTGGATATTAGTGAGATACTCGCTTGATAAACTAGTATTTCTTATTAGCTATCTCTTTGATGAATTCTGATGCCGCTATCATCATTTTAATTGCATCGAATTTTAAATCATGTTCTCCAAATATGTTGTCTTGATCAATGTACTAAATGTCCATTTCCTTTCGCCTGCCTTGGCTTCGGTCAATTCTCATTCATTCGAAACACGTTTCCGTCATGCTGTGCCACAAACAAACGATTCTGTGAAATTGTTTTCCTTTACCCTTATCCTCTGCACGACACTGACCGCTTACTGCAATGTCAACGTGTTCTCAATATTACCGAATATATCATTATATGGAGTACGTAGTTTATCAGTAAGGTCGACTGGTTTATTTCGAGTGCACAACTCTATAAATCATGAATATTCAAAGAGGTCATATTGCTTTCTTTTCGTTCAAAAAGCATTCAGCAATGACATCGATTGAATATTCAGTAGGATATTAGCTATCTTTGAATCTGTTGTTCGGTCGAACCTCGTTCAAAGCATTGTATTTTTGTCGTCTGCAGCTCTCAAAACTGCAAGGTTATCCTCGTTCGTTGAAACATCGTAATTGTTTTGTTCGTTGACATCTATTTTCATTGTAGTGTCACCTATATTATGAAATTTATTTGTTTTTATGTTTTCCAAGTCGATAGGGATTGTTCAAGCCGGAATTAGGAGCGCCCTTTATCACTATGCTATTAGTTTTACTTGCTGAAGATAAGATTACACAAACTAATAAGGTTTGACCATTCGGTTATTAATTTAAGAACTTTCATTGAATTAGTGTGTTCATTAAATTAAATTCGTCAAGTGCCACAAACTGAAAAGTTATTTGTATGATTAATAGTGTTCTGATTATACTAGATTACTGTGATAAACTATCAGTCTTTGAGAACGAATCATTTCCGTAATAACAGATAAGAATTTTTATAATGCACCTATTGCCTAATCGTTGTAAAAAACTTCATTCATAATTTAATTGATTCTAGTTTTGGGCCACATTTTACGCGCTCTCGTTGACCATACTAACCTCAGATTCATCATGTTGGCGCATCGTTATACCAAATACTTTGGTAAAGATTCAGACATTCAGATCAATAACACTTTAACTCTTGTTGACCGCCAGCAATAGATCTCCGATCAAAAGCACAGTCGAATCTACGACCGTCCGGCCGCTATCAGCCCACGCGCCGTATGTAAACAACCTCATTGAGATACTGTTTTATATCGAACTGTCGCATTGTCGGATACTTGTCTTGTCGTGTTGATACATAATATGTTTGGAAATACTACCCACTTAAATCATTGATATATCGTCGATCGATTATGGGAAATTGAGAAGTCATGTCTCGGACCAACCCTGAAAACTCTATATTAAGGTTTTCTCTACTATCTTCTTTAGAAGACGTTGCATCAGCTTAAAATTCAGCTTTATTCATAGTTGATTCAGTAAAGCCCTCTCATTATGCAGTGCAAGAACCAGTCTCTGGTATGTAGGCAAAATTCTCGACCTCCTTCTGTAATTTATGTTCCGAAGTCTTACGTCCTTCGTTACAAGGGCGGCGCAAAATCTGCATTGCTATTCGCATTGTTATAGCGTGTCCCGAAGCCATAAAAGCTTGGCACCATGAACTTTGGCACGAATCTCGCATTGTATGACAGGTCGTGTGTGCAGAATATATTTAAGGATTTCAAACACGCCAGTTTTAAACATGTTAAATTCTACAACATTCTCATGTTTTTGATTCACTTTATTCAAATATTCGCTCTCATTCCATTCATCTTCAGGCTCCGCAGTTGACGATACGACTCAATGGACACTCGGCCTTACTTACCTCAATCACATTTACAAACCTTTCGCTTGAACGGCTGCGTGTCGCTAATTTCTCCTATGCACACGGTCAGCAATGTAAACAGATGTATATGTGGCTATCCCTCTCAGTCATACGGTCATCTTAACACGTGTGACAGGGACCAGTCGTTAAGCTAACTTTAGCGGTTTTCACTGTTGGCAGAAAGAAAACCTGACTAAAACTATGTAATTGCAGCAAATACTTGTCATGGCAAAAGAAATCTTGACAATTGTACGTAATGAAATATCGGTTAAAGTGTCACAGTTTGACAAGATTGATGTAGCATCTGAAGATATTTACGTAGATACTGAAGAACATTTCGTAGCTATAGAAATAAACCTTAAAGGATTTTGTATAATTCAAACGCATAAAACTCAGTATAATGCGAAACATAACATCAATATATTATTGCCATCGACCTTTAATGCTTATTGCGAGCGATTGTTTCTCTACAAGTCTACACCTACACCTAATATTCCATAACAAATAGAGGTGTGAGTCAGTGAAACATGAGCAAACGGCTTTCCATTCAACCAAACAGGTAGAATAATGCTTGGAACGCAAAAAAGTGCAATTTATTGAACCTCAAGTCTCTATTTGTGATCAAGCTCCGGTTGAAACATGATAGAATTCCCGATGAAATCTGTTATCATAGTTAATTCTAATAAAAGTGGCTGGAAAATTTACATTCTTTAAAAACTGACGCATATAAAGTATATTGTAGAATTACTATTGGAAGAAGCAAAGCCAAAAAACCTGAACTCTTCTGGAATATCGGTTCACACAACCAACATCTGGATTGGGATAAGTTAATCCGTTGGAAATCTGATTAAACAGTCATAAACTATGACGTAATTTATAAAGCATTGTTCACAAAACGGTTGGATATTCCCACAAGGACTGACTGGCATACGAGCTAGTATGAGTCATAGCCGGCATCGCGTCGTGATCGAATCCCAAAATTGATACCATGTGCTTAGCAGACGGCAAATTTTTGGCAGTGTCAATGACGCTGATCATTATAAAATATAATCGTAGTTTGAGCCTAAACAAAAGCTTGCTCGATAACAAATTGATATATCTATTTATCTCTCCTCATCAGTGAGTTTTTCGCTAAAGTATCGTCATTCCGCGTGGCGTGTTGGCTCCGGATTGGCTACCATCGAGAATTTATTAACTACTTTATTCTGTAAACTGTTTTGCATACCGTATTTCTCATGACGATTCTGTGTTCGAAATTTAAAACAATTTAAAGTTTTAAAATTGGATGTTGAATTAATTTGCATTTCTCTACCACGACCGCTCGTTCGTAAAGCGGAATAGGTATCACCAGCTTGAAAACAAATTACCAGCTATCAATGATTTATAATTACTAATACTACATGGCAAAAGTGGGCCGAAATGTAATTTTGCTCTTTTGATTGATTTTGTGCCTCTTTATTACATTTGTAATATTTGTTTATAATCATAAGAATGCTGATGAATACTATAATTATTATAATTAAAGGAATTTGAATAAGAAACTCACTGTTCGAGATAAAACTAAATATTTAAATTGAGAGCTTTATTGCTGTGATCACAATAACTAAATCAACATCCTTGGCATGGCATCAGCATGACTGTTTTATTAAATAATACTGTTGACTAAAGAAAATAGTATCAGAATAATCATTAATTGATTATGAGAAATGACCTTTGATAATAACCTCATTACACAAGCAACAGCAATCAAAGTATCATCATTAGTTAATCCTGTGAATATTGAAACTGTTTCAAATATCGATAGCAAGCACCGTGCTAGATTAGAAGTCTGCAATAGTATGCAAGAAGTGACAACTTAATACTGCCTACAAATACTGTGACTCTATTCTTACATGCGCGGGAAAGCTAGGTAGCTCAGGTTTTTCTCATTACCAAATCACCTTATAGAACCGGGTGTATAAATCAGCGCAAAGGTAGACTATGGTAAACCTTTTCATTCGATCGATAGTTGCTATGTGATCCAAGTATCTCAAGGTTTCTTTCGTAGGATATAGCAACATCGTCTTTTTATCCATCTAAATTCATTTCTTCGTTCAGCATTGCCCTGTCTGCCACTCTGCCTTGAACTGCACAATTCTTCACAACCCAGCTAATTTATAGGTGTCTCGAAAAACTTGTCACAAACCTTAAATACCTACCCAAGCCACATGTACTACAACCTAGATTCACCTGGACATGCCACTCTGTTTAAGGGTTTCCGCTGTTACGCAGTGGCGTCACATACTATATTATAATACATGTCGTGTATCGCACTTACGTAACCGGTACCTGCGGCCTCGCGCGACATGTGATAATCATTGTGTGGCAACCGCTTTTCTACTCGACATATTTACGTCCCCACCCTTTACGAGTATTCTATAATTTATGTTATTACCGTGTTCGAGTCTTCATTTTTCTCTTGAGTATTATAGCCATTTAGGAATCCATCGAAAATGTCTAATTTCGCATATTTCCCAATGTCAGGTTCCAAGGACCAAAATCTGGCAGTTATTGTTTTAGAATCGCCAATTTCTGAATCACTTTTTACAATGTTCCCATCTTAATTAAGTGTGTTTATATAATCTATACTCTTATCGTGTTGTGTTGTTAATTTTCATCAACACTCTTTACAACATGGCTCAATAAATGACTCAAGATGTTTATGACGGTGACGGCCTCATGATGTCACCCGATATATTAAACGGCCTGAAGACATTAAAATATAGAATTTTGTAGGGAAAATAAGTTATGCATATTTCCTCAAGTTTTCCCGTTGATGTGGCATTGTGTGTCTTGCTGGGCGGGCGTATTGTTTGTAGTGTCCGACCGAAACTGATTTTTCAACCGAAACCGAACTTTCGGCCTTGCTCTCTGTTTCGGCCGAAACCGAAAGTTCATTCAAAATTACGATTATTGACTGAAATTTATTAACACATAATAAAAAGTAATAATAAATCATTAAACTTTCATTCTTGGAAGTAAACTTAAAAATAACAACTTTCAGTGAGAGTGCTTAAGACATATACTACATAACTAACTAGTAATACGTAATTGTGTTCAAAATATTTTAAAGATAAATCTAATGGAGATTTTTATTATTTTTTATTTACCACTTTTATTATGTACCAATTTTATTACCTTTCTCAATTGCAAAACATAACCTCAACTCACGTTTAAATGGACGGTGGCGAACTGAGCCGGAGCCCCGCCGGCGAGCAAGCACGAGTCAGCTGCGAAGTTTACCGAACCACACACGAAAATTTACGAACACTCTTATTTCAGCGGGGCCGAAAGTTTCGGCTATATTTTGACTGAAACCGAAACTAAGGCCGAAACAGGGAAACCGAAATTTCGGTCGGTCACTGTTTGTACCTTTCGCTTTCTTTTATTCCGCCTAATTGTTTTTATATTGTGTATTTGTGGTGATTTATTATTATTGCTACTCATACAGTTGCATAACCCATTTTCTTCTTGTTTTTCATATCTATATTTTTACTTAGAATAGTTGAGAATCCATTGTTGTCATTCTATTTAAACATTTAAAAGTTCGAGAATTAAGGTTCCGTGTTTAATTTTGCAAACAATGCTAAATACTTAATTTGAAGATATTCGCATGGTCGTGTTGATTCATCTGTTGGCTTCCGGCGTCACTTGCTGTGACTAATCGCTGCTTGATAACTGTGATACTACGAAGTATTAATTAAACAAATTCCGAAATCGTTACTCACGATAGTTCTTTGGTACCAGTAAGTGATCGTACGGAGAATTGTAAGGGCTGAGTATTAATGGAAGTTATATCGATTAGTATATATTTATTTAAGAAAGGCTGAGACTTAACAAATAAGTATTGGTCTAAGTATGAACCAATACTTGTTTGCTGAAAGCTGAAATATATTCGTACATCATTATGTACTAGTATATTTCAACATTTCAGATTGGTCAAAAATCTCCGATAAAATTGTTTTATTTTTTTTATCTTTAGTTGCATACGGTCTGTATACGACAGTGGTGCAAATAACTACTCGTAAATTTAATTATAGTTTTATCGATGAATGTGCAACGAATTATCTGATTTTTACCGATTGTTCCCCATGATACTTAATTGAACTTAAGTATGTTTAATAATAAATGATAGCTAAAGTTGAATTTTCATTTTGGACCTAAATTGCTCTCGTTTACTCCAATAAAGGTTTAATCAGATCGCGATTACCCGCGCATTCCAATCTTTATAGCTTACATTATATATTGTTTACAAAGCCTCTACACGCAGGTTTAGTCATCGGTATCTTCACATTATATCACCAATCTGTCTCGTGTTTGCTATAGTCATTCATGTGTCAGATTCCGGTTCTCATAGGTAAAAAGCCCCGGTTGGACGCTTACCTGGCGTAGGTCCGCCTGGTCATGTGCCTTCGTACAGCTCCTGCTTATGTTGAAGGCTTGTATCAAATACTCCTTAGAAACTATTATGTAGAAACGTTTCAATATCATCTTATGATACTCGTAGTTTGGCACAATAAGTGTCGTTTCGAGTATGCCATTAAATCCCTAGCTAGCGGAGTAAGGAGACTACAAGATGACCAACAAGTACTGCATGCAGCAATAACGTTGAAATTAATGTTCGCCATTTAATCTAAGGGGCGTCACGTGTTGCTCACTCATTGTTTTACTCGAGCATTATGTGTAATATACGAGCACTCTTACCTGCCTACTTATACTCAGCACCGTTTATAACTATTGGTTTTATCGTATCCCTCGTTATCGTATGCACTTAAAATAAGTGAATTTAGCTATTTACTATTTCCTTCAATATTGGCATGAGTAACATTACCATTGTACCATCTGAATTCTCGGTAGTCTAAATTACTTGTGTGACTTACTGAATCATTCTTTTGCCTGCATATTTTGTCTAAGTCATCCAATCCATGACTTTATTTGTTTTACCAATCTGTTTACAGTGTCTAGGTGAGTACACATGGCAATGAGATCATTCTCATACAAAAAACGAGACCACTTGCACATTGTTCCAAATCCTACATGTATGCAAATCAGATTCGTCAGCTAAATTATATACACAGTTTGCCTTCCGCAATTCGCTTTCTAAAAACAATAAAATCTCCAAATTATCATAATGAAACCTTTATTCTGATATCATTTCGTCATTAAGCTGTCGTTGTGGGAGCAAACGAAGCTTGCAATGAGACACTGGCGTATTTTAGTTGGCCATTACGCATCATTAAAATAAATTGTTCATTGTTAGTCTTTACAATTATCTTAGATGTGTCACGTAGTAACACAGATTTTATATATAAACAATGTCTATTTACCTAGACACTTATATGACATACCATTTTTCTATTGAAGAGTATTTTTTTATTCCTACTATACTTACTGAACGTCTTCTATCAGAATATTCGATGGTGGCTATTGTATTTGTGTCTAATGATTAAAATATGAGTGAATAGTAAAGTCTGTATCTCGCTCAGCAGCATGGCTTACGTCCGCGGCACGCGATCTCGTACTCGACGTGCTAGGAATGCTGCTTTTTGTCGCGCCCGATCATTATGATTATCGTCGCGTATGAGACATGGCCCCGATATCTGTAGGGCTACCTTAAACAATATGTCATTGATTTCGAAAGTTAGGGCTTGGACGATCATTTTCAACTCAGTCTTGGTCCCTTGATGATAACTTCAGCGCTAAATATTTGCTTAAATCGTTAACGTTTTATCTCAATACGTACCTACATCAATCAAGATTCATTACGTGAGCAGGTGCCATCCCTGCAGTAGTGCGGTGACGCTGACGCTGCGTCACGACTCGCCGGAATGTTATCATAGATATTGAAGAGAGCCTAGGTTTCAACGATTACTTAATCATTTGCCTCTATCGGCTTAACCTTGAAGCATATCGTTGAAAATGCAGAAGATATTTTTTGGCAATCAGTTGTGTGATGTTGTTTGTAGGTGTGATAAGTCTTGCGATATTGTTGTTGAAGTGGCTGAACACGTCGAATAGCCTTTGAATAAGTAGTTAGTTATTAAGAGCGTATTTTGTGTAAGAATGAGGTAACCGGCATAGGTAGATATTTAAAGAGTATGCCAGCATATACTAAGATTCTTCCCCAGTTAATTCAACTTCTTTATTGTTAGAACCTCGTTTGAATGATTGTTGTTCACCAATTTCATTCCTGTCGGCAATTCGTTGTTCGTCGTCTTCTCTTATCATACATCAACGCTGCGTTGCTGACACGTTGCTAGGTCAGCCGGTTGCTAACTCGCAAAGTTCCGTTTCGACCGCTCGCCGACATTGGTCGCCCACTTTCTTTACACTTGTCGACGGAATTTCATTCACGAGAATTTTGGGTTGTGCGTACTTAGTACTTTCTGGTACTTAAAGAGTATGTTTGTTATTATATCGGGGTATACAGTAGATAGGTTTAAATGTACGTACATGAAGCGCGGCCAGCCAAGCGCATCAGTGCGCCCGCGTGACCTCGTTCCCACGCCGAATGCCAGCCACCAGGTGCCATCATCACGACTATCCACCATACAATACCATGCCCTTGACTACGTTAAACAGGTGTTCATTATGCTAAATTTAACAATGTAAATGTTTATACACAAACCGATGGATGAGTGAGTTACATCGAATAGTCTCCTGAGACAGAATTGATGGTGTAAATGATAGCGTGACGGCTAACAGAGGAGAATGGCAGAAACTAACGTTCCCAAGTAGTATGGACAGGGATGATGATGACTCAGTTTTGATGACTTTATTTAATAGGATAACGAGGATTTGTCTATAAGTTGGTAGCAGTGCGGCAGACGGGTGAAAGTGCCATGACGGCATCTGCAGACGACCTTGTCTGTCTCCTTAATGCATAACAATACGTGTCGGGTGTCATACTCCGTGTATAGAGAACCCGATTTGCGGTTGACGTGTTCTTGGGGCGGCCTGTGAACTTCACGAGATATCGAGTTCTATGTTTACGACGTTTATAATGTTGCGGCTGCTCCTGAACATTTATATTGAACTAGCTGCAATTTGAAGTGAATATAGCAGCTGGATTAGCAAGCACACGATCTCAAGATCTTTTTGCACTGTTGGTCATTTCCAAAAGTTGGTTTTTTCCATAGTTTAGTTACTTTTGTCAGTCCACATCCAGGAAAGAAAAAAATTCTAGCTAAAAACCATATTCAAAGAATTTTCCTCTTAATGAACGCAATTGTGCCGATGCAACACTTGAGAGAAGGGTCGAGCAAGGTGGCGGGCCATGGCGTCGCCCGCCAACTGGGTTATGTTAGACAAAGACAACGGTATGCTCATCTCTGTCTAACTCCTCGCCTATTGGATGACACAGAGATGCGTGCGCGAACGCATTCATGATTAGACCTTATTGATAAAATCCCCGACTTATTTTTTTCCATATCCTACTAATTTTCCTTGTACTGTAACCACATTGTAATAAATCTCTGAAGGAGGTAATTCACAATCGTAATCAATGTGCTGTTCCAATTATAATATAGTGCGTAATATGATTTCCTTTGAAGTTGACGCAAATAATTTTTACAAAATTTTCCTTATCGAGGCTTGTATAGGCTAGTTAGTATACATGCATTTTTCTCTACAAGCAGTTTGAGTATCTAAGAGCCGCTTTCGTTTCCAATCTGTCGTTGATGTAAACACGTACGCATCGTGTTCGCGGGGAATTCACGCCATGTCAGACTCTTCGTTTATTAAACTTTGCGCTTTCCCATGGAAAATATTCCTGTGAGAAATTGGATATGTCATTTTGATCTATGTCACTGAACAGAAAATCAATTGAAAGCAATGGTTTTCCATCACCTGACATCAAATACTTGCCCCAACTTGAGCTTGATGAAGTGTGGTTTATTATTGTTCTAGTACTGCCTATGTGACGATCCAAACATTTCATTAAAAATAATTAAAATTGACACCAATGCAATCTTTATCATCGGTATTCGCGCACAAGAACAGCTGATTGTGCGCCGATCATTGACGGGGTCGACGACCGTACTTTCGCCGCTCCCACGACGCTCGTTGCTCAACTAGAACCTCTAAGACAACGCTGAGGCGCTGATCTTAGAACACATACTTAGTCATTTTAGCGGCCCGACATCGTAAAATAAAGTGTCGTGGCAGATGTCCACTGAGCAATATAACAATATTCGCGTCTCGCTGACATTGAAGATGTATTTTCGACTCATTTTTATCTTGTCGTGTATCCCAATTGCAATCCGGAGACACATCGGATCGTTTAAAATCATGATGTAAAAATACGATTGCAATGTTATCGCGAGCTTACAAAACTTGATTTGAATAGTGGACATCAAACACGATTTTAGAACTGGTATTGATCGATTTCGTACTGACTATTTCTGTGGTTGCAAGCCTGAATCGATTGTGGAGAAAACGAGCAAGGTTCTCTCGACTGCTGTAAAGAAACTAATGACACCCGAGGAGGAAGATGAAGAAGCTGCCTACGACAGAGCCGAAGATCTGGTAAGACCAGATCTTGAAGCTAGAGGAAATGTAGAAGTCCTTGCTAGAACCACTACAGCCCACGCTGTCTAGGTATTAAAGATAGAAAATGTAGAAATAGTAGTATTGCTACATCAAAATAAAATGATCGATGCTCTTGAATATGAAGAAGTTATATCTGGGTGTATCAAGTGTGTGGTAGGAGTAAAATTATCGCAAGTGTCCGTGACGTCAATTGTTGCGTCAATATTGTTTAAGACGGATTTATCTAATGTTATCAAAATATATTCTGCCTTTCTATGAGTTTCAAAATTTGCATACAGTGTGCGTAATGTTTGAAGTTTCCTATTATTGTTAAGTAAGACTTCTTCATCACCATGTTTAGCGTTTTGCATCTCTATAACAAAGGTCTCTTTAACTTGTATTACCTCTGTAATAGAAGCAGCTGTACCATTCCACACTGCAGTATATTAAATTACTTGTAATGTAATAAGTATCATTCTCGTCTGATCATAATTCAATAGTACCAATTCATAACTGAGTTGATTCGCTACGTTCAGTTAGGCGATTTTGTTCGGTCAATCTACAATTCTATGGAATGCGTTTAGATATTGTATTCTTTTAGAAAAATGTATTAGGATTTAATGAAGTTATGATTTTGTTTGTAAATAACTGCCATTCAATAAAAGCTTTTTAGTACATCAATATAAAGAGGAATTTGACAGTACGCCACTCATATTGGGCTAACATCTTAAACAATATCTTAGTTTGTTAGCATTACGATGTAACATCATTAAATAACATGAGCCAGGGTCAGATTTTAATTGCAAATAAATAAGTAAGTTTACAGAAACAAAAACTCTGCAAAAACTTCACCCTTCACTGGAATTTGAACCCGGTACGAATTGCTTCTAATTAGTTAGTTCAAGGACATTTTTATAACTTTAATATGTCCCAAAAAATATGAACATCAGCAATCAGGAAAATTACGTTTATTTTATGCTCATAGAAGATGATCAGAAAAACCTCTTTTGGAAGGGAAGATACTGAAAAAAATCTGGAACAATATCTATTCACGAGTTCTCATTGTAGACCGAATCATTCATTTAGTTTTACTTATCCTTATTAAAATATCTGAACAGAATCTAAAAGCGCAGAAATCCTTTCCATTGCATTAGTCAAGATTATCATGTTAGTGAAAATCATCATCATCATGACATGAATTACGGAGATAACAGACTTGGTCATGCTGATGCTTATAATCTTTACTGTTTATTACTCGTAATTTTATTACGGTTAGAAATAATCAGCTCAACTCAGCATTTTGCAGTCCATTTCTGGACATGGACATGTTCCGAACACCAGATCCTCCACCATTTGTATTCAGTCTAACGTAGCCTGCTTTTCACACGACGGGTCCATCTAGCAACTATCCTAGAGTGCAGACTGCATATCGGCAAGAATAGCATGAGACACTTGAAGGTGTCTCACTTCTTCACACCGGCTGTCGTAGTTATTTTGATAAACACAATGGAAAAATAATGATAAATTATAACAATTGTTATAAACAGTATTTACTATGGAGGTTGATACATGAGCACTTGAAAACATACCTCTTATCACCCTAGAAGTTGCAAGTAATTTTACGTGAACGTGCAAATTCTCAAGAGGTTTTTCAAACATATTTAGAAAACATTCGCACACTCCTGTATTTGTTATGTAAACTAACTATTGTTGTAACTAAGGTCACGTCTTTAAAAACTCATTATTGTAGCGCTATCTGTGGCAAAATATTAAAAACGTAACGTCTTTTATTGACTTATCCTTGACGTCGTAACGTATATCTAAAGTAAATGGCATGATAAAGACAGATATAAAAGTTATCATATTTTTTTTTCCCTCATTGAGGAATTAGTGTGGCATATTACACCAGTATTTTACTGGATCATTGCAGGACAAAAATCTTCTCTATAGAGAGAAGGGATGGCCTGCCGGGGTCGCGGGACCAAGGGATTACCGTGACCCCGGTACGTAAAGGGCTATTGAAGGACACCGTGGATTTTAGTCAGTACAAGTCTGACAGTCCGTCCCACCCTGCCCTGGGTGGGAGGACTCATTTGATGATTTTACCACGATAAAAGAAAAAAAAAATAGAGAGAAGGGATAAGCATTAATGAGCTCGCAGGCTGAAGGCTGATTAAAGATTTCAGACTGAAATTCCCGCCAGTTATTATCTTCCCGTCTAGGATTTTTTTTTTAATTGTTATTTATTAAAACCATAGGCTCGAAAAATTATATAGGTACTTATATAATATTATTTTACAAGTGCAATGGCTAGTATTCCGGATTTCATTTTGCCTACTAATTAAAAGTGAATTAAATATTGTATCTTTTCATTAATTCTTTCATCCTTAACAGATTTAGTCTCTGTGACTAGTTCCTTAAGACATGTACCCATAACCATAGTAAAATGTAAATTAGGGAATTGACTTATCGTCCAAAATCCTTGGGCCACAAACTCACGACCAGCGGCTTTCCCATAATTTCCAAATTGGGTGCAAATGTTATAATATTTATTTAGCTATTAAAACGTCGCGCTAGTCGCGTTCCTTATCTTTCGTCGCTCTATCTTATCGCTGATCTTGGTTATTATTAATTATATTCCGTGTATGTTTATTAAGTTTTCTTCGAAATATTCGGGAAATTAATTTTCCAATTTCTTTGTCGGTTAGATACTTAAAGTTCTTAAGTTTCTTCATGTCAATAACAATAGTATTAACAAGTTATTACATCGTCGTCCATCGACAACTAGTTCATACAGTTGTTCGTTATCGGATTATGGTGTAGTGAACTAATTGAAAAGTCATTCTAGTATATGGACTAGAGTGGACTCTTTATAGCAGTGAAAATTGAAGAATATTATGAAAACCTTGGTTAATTAACCGTAAAATAAGTGTTATATCTACGGTTAGGTATATGTAACTGTAATATGGAAGTGTAGATATCTTACTACTCTGAGAAAAATTGAGGCCAAAGCAATTAAATAACCTACCGAAAAATTTTGAGCTTTCGTCAATGAATTTACAGCTGTCCCCATACCGGTCACTAACCTTTCATTAACAGAAATCATAAACGATGAAATTCTATTAACCCACTTAAGAAAGTACCTTCAAATTGACGAAGCCATAACTGAGTGTAAAATAAGTACCCATTTACAATTCGTTCTACATTATTTAAACGGTTCACTGGCAATTATGGATGTTGTTGAGATGAGCATTTGATGGAATCATTTGTTAAGACCATGGTCAGTATGGCCACCCTTTTGGTAAGCTGAGATACTTTATTAAGTATTATAGCTCTGTCAAAGGTCCTTGGTACGCTGAGTCGCTAGCTTTGGCGGCATTAAAAATAACTTCTTTAATTGGTACAGTTTAAAGTTTTAAACGCCTTGTCGGCCTAGTCTTGTGATTAAGGGCGAGTAGTCTAATTAGTAGTTAAGCAAAGTATTCGTTAAAATCCTGTACGAATAGTTAAAAAATGAATAGGATACTAACAAATAGTTTGTTTAACTACTAATCAAACAATTGTCTCTATGAGGCGGTTTGGGAGTTGACAATTTAATATCTTTTGATGATGCTACATTATGTAAATACGAGATTATTCCATGCAATATGTATAATCTTATGTCATGAACGAACCAACTTATATTGTTGAACTATGATCACAAAAAAGTGTTACTGCATAATTATAACATTTTTACCATCGTGAGAAAAAGCTAAGAATAACTGCTTGCCTTGAATAACTTGTCCTTCCGTATTGTAACAAGATGTTTGATAAGTAAGGTTGTTTCTTATAGCTAATTTATTAAATAAATAGGTAAATAATTAATTTGTGTTGCTAATTACCTAGAATGCTAAATAAATACTTCTTATTTTTTTTCATCTGTCGCAGCAGGGCAAATGCCTCCCTTCCGTCTTCCTATGTTTCTCATTATTTATTCGCTCCAATATTTGTAGTTAATTCCCTAGTTTTTCTGTGTGTTGAAAAATAAAAAAAGCCAGAAAATGGCGATGAATTGTAATTAATTGTTGCCTTTTTAACGCTTCCCCTGGATTACGTGGCACACAACGAAGTCAGGGTCGCTACCGTTCTCGAGATGGGTAAGATTCTACGTGCATTCGTTTACCCTGCATATTGTGTGTGTGCCTAGTGTGCTTTTTTATAGGTGAATATAGAAAGACTCAGACCTTTCACATTACCTTTTGAGCTTGAGCTTTTTTTAAAATTGCAAGAAGTCTTATCTATGTTCACCTTTCATACGTGTGTCAAAATGAAATGCCTAAGTAGATTCGCCACCTATTACAATTTGAGGTGTAAGATGTTCCGTTAGCAGTTTCGTAATATATCATTTTAAAAACATCTTAAACAACCTCGTCCCAGTGGCCTTGCGGCCGTATCTGACTGTTATCTGTGGTCCTAATGCTGTACATACATTACAGGTGATGCAACAAGACGTAAAGAAAGAAAACCCGCTGCAGTTCAAGTTCCGCGCCAAATTCTACCCAGAAGACGTAGCCGACGAACTAATCCAGGAGATCACGCTGAAACTGTTCTACCTTCAGGTGAGAAATACCACAAACCTTATTGTCCTAGTATTTTCTGTAAACCAGGGTGTTAAAAGAACACTTAGTTCTCTTTCAACGAATTTTATGAAAAGTTTGAACGTGTTCCTTTCAGGGATTCTTAATATAATGTTTGAGTGTATATTGGATTATTATCAACTATTTATTAAATTTCGAAACCTGGCCGAAGTTATTACTGGACATTGTTGTATTATATATTTTTCCTAATCATGCATTCATATTTATGCGATTCTTTCTGCTGTTTTTGCCAAAACCAACACGAACATGTGTACCCGATCGTTAACTTCGCAATTCAGTAACTTCAACAGTGCCTTAATTATTAAAAGCTACACTCATTCTTGTGAACCGTATCTAAACTTCAACGTGTATTTATTACGTCCGTGTACGGTAATTTACACCTATTCGAAACAAAATAACGTATTTCTCAAAACATCTGAAATATAACTCTCAATTTCCCATCCCACGTGGTCGTATTGCAAAACTACTTGCAATAATTAAAAAGAAATACTATCAAGCTGATAAGAGTTTGGACTTTGTAGGTGTGACTCCGTGTTTATCTTGTTATAATGCTTTGCAAAGAGTGACATGATTTACATCCTATGATTACACTCAAGGAGAGAAAAATGCGCTAACCGCACTTGTTTAAAAACTCTTACGTCATATGCACGCGTTTGTCGGTTTACTCATAATCATGTATTTCTTGGTAACACAATCAGCAAGTATAGAAACATCTTACTTACATTTGTAAAGCAAACTTAATAGAATAATTCTAACAAATCCACTTACGTGTTTACGGCCACAATAAATTACTGTAAACGCCTGAAGGGTCAGGGCCTGCAACCTGCCATTACTTCGATTGTAGTCTTTAGCCCTACTCCTCATTGTTGGACAAAGGCCTCCAACTAAGCACTTGTATACTCTTGGTAATTGCCGACTGGTTGCTATTTCCGTGATCACTGAGGCACAGAAGGGTATGGTGGGCTGGCGGGTCAATCACAAAGGTTATCCTACACGGTAGCAATTTGTGTAACCCCTTTCTCGGGATCGCGCGCTATTTGGCAACTAAAATTGGAACCCTGCTTCAAAAAGGAAGTCCTCAATTTGAAAGAAGCTAATTCAAAATCAATGCGGGCCTTCGTTGAATCAATTTTGCGCTTCTCTTTAAATTAAGTGGAATGTTTGTGTAGTAGCAAATAAAAACAGAGGAATTTGGGTAGCTATAAAAATATGATTTGAAGAAAATGAGTGAACACTGAGATGAAATTCAAATCAACGAATCACACTTGATACTTATAAGGATTCTTATTGTGGTTTATAGTACTAACCTAACCTAACACTTTAACAACGTTGAATTAAATGTTTGAGAGCTAGATTCACATAATGGTAGAACCAATTCGAGATAAAGTTGGTCTTTATCAATGGAGAGTACAAACTTGATCTAATATATTTCTTATTTCAACAGGTGAAGAACGCGATCCTATCTGACGAGATATACTGTCCCCCTGAGACATCGGTACTGCTGGCGTCATACGCGGTGCAGGCCAGACACGGCGACCACAACCCCGCCGTGCACGGGCCCGGCTTCCTCGCCAACGACCGTCTGCTGCCGCAGCGAGTCACCGACCAGCATAAGGTATAATATTTGTTAAAAGTCAAGTATCATGACGCCAGAAGACGATATACAGCACAATCTATATATATAAAAGAACAGGGTTTTTATTAAGACTCGACTACAGCCGAAACCGCTAAACGCAGTAACTTGAATTTTGGACAGCAAATGCAGTCTACCATGTAGGGGAGCAATAAGACGGGATTTTGCGAAAGTCCTCCTCTAAGGGGGTGAAAAGGGGTGAAAACTGTTGTATGAAAAATCTTATTCCATGGGTTTATACATTTGAAACTTAGTAGGAATATGAGTATAAGTAAATAAAAAAGATGGACATTAATAGTTTTTGTAAACTACCCTCCATTGGTAACCTAGACGATGTTAAAGTTTGTATGGAAAAATCATAACGCGTTAACCGATGAATTTGAAACACAGTGTATATAAAATAGATCAAAAATAATTAAACACGTGTTATTGGATTTTTCGAAAATCACCCCCCAAGTTGGTTAAAAGGGGTATTCAAGTTTAAAGGGAAGGATATTAAACGCTTTTTTTTTTTTTTTTTTTTTTGCGTGGTAAAATCATCAAATGAGTCCTCCCACCCAGGGCAGGGCGGGAGGGACTGTCAGACTTGTACTGACTAAAATCCACGGTGTCCTTCACGAGCCCTTTACGTACCGGGGTTACGGTGATGGGTAAGTCCCGCGACCCCGGCAGGCTCTGGCCCTCTACAGGCCCCGTCAATGTGCTGACACTCCTTGAGGCGCGCGTGGAACACAACGCGCCGTCGACCCGGGCATGGTCCATGGTCGGACAGCAAGTCGCCCATTACTCGCTGCCCGCATGCCCGCGCCTACGGTGGCCGAAGGATATTAAACGCTAACGTAGAAATCTGACTTTTGGATGGTAGTTGCTGTTAATTATGCAGGTGAGAATTAAGAAGGGATTTTGCGAAAATTCACCTCTAAGGGGTGAAAAGGGGTGAAAACCTTTGTTTGTAAAATCTATGCCTTGGGTTTATTTTAGAACTTGGCAGGAATACGAACGTAAAGAAATAAAAAAGATTGGCAATATTAGTTTGTATGGGAAAATCATAACGCGCTAACTGATGAACTTCAAACTCAGTATATAGAAACTAGATCAAAAATAAACAAACACGGGTTTTTCGAAAATCATCCCCTAAGTTGTTGAAAAAGGTCATTAAGTTTTAAGGGAAGGATGCGTTCTTCAAAACAAGAAAAACTTGGTATAAATAATATTCCAATCAATTTTTCAAAAATGAACCCCTAGCGGGATGAAAATCGAGAAATTTGTTTCAATGAAATATCTTTTTCGTTTGGTTTAAGTTCTAGAAATCATTCAAAACTCTCATCTTTCTCTTTTAGTATTGTAAAGGTTGTGGATAGGTTATTCGACTTAATTTTGAAAACGTAAAATTAAATATGAGGTGACACGGTATGTTAAGTATTTAGATTTTCCAAAAGTATCCCTTAAAGATGGTGGCCGGGAGTTGAAATTCATAGAGGGAAAAATCCGAAATTCGCGCTGACGAAGTCGCGGGCGTAGTGCTAGTATCTTCATAAACGGCTAAAGTGTGGTAATTCAAAAGCCAGTGGATCTGCGACCATAAAAACGTCGGAATGTCCTCAAAAAATATGGGGAGCGTTTTTTACACAAGGCAATACGTTACTTTAACACCTTTGGCTATGTCTCTTGTCAGGCAACTAAATTGCCACCTTCTTGGCCTGAAATCGACATTACAACTTTTAAGTAGGTAGCCACAGCTTCTGGTAAAAAGAACATGGATATACAATATTATGTAGTTCCATGTAAGTCATAATTGGCATTATATAATGTGACCACAGCTGGCACACAGGACTCCGATTTATGAAAAAAAGCGAATCTGATGCGGGTTAACGGATGTCACATGTATTGGATTTTCTGTTCTACAAAACGGTTTCTTCGTGACATCGTTGTTTGGTTTTCCCCAAATTCTTATCTTTAATTTTGTCGGGTCCAGATGTCCCGCGAGGAGTGGGAGCAGAGCATCACGAACTGGTGGCAGGAACACCGCGGCATGTTGCGCGAGGACGCCATGATGGAGTACCTGAAGATAGCGCAGGACCTGGAGATGTACGGCGTCAACTACTTCGAGATCCGCAACAAGAAGAACACGGAGCTCTGGCTCGGAGTGGACGCGCTCGGACTCAACATCTACGAGAAGGATGACAAGTTAGTAATTTACTTTTTAAACTGATCCGCAGCACGTACACTTTTATCAATGTTTGAATCATAAAAGTAATATAATCTATAAGACTGAATTCGTGGAAATCGTATTGAATACAAATGACATTCTAAAGCCAGCCAATAATTTTAACTGCAAATATTGACCATAGTTCCTAAACAAACGTGGGTCGATAAGCCAATGATCTTCATTCAAACAAGAGGCATTAACTGTTCATAGAGATCAATAACTCCAAAACTATTACATGCCAATTATCAGCTGCGCACCCTTATAAGCCCTCAACTTTTCAACAGCCGAAGATAAAAAATCCCTTCACAGAACTTTATTAACTAATAACAATTTTTAAAATTCCAGACTGACACCAAAAATCGGTTTCCCATGGTCAGAAATCCGGAACATCTCGTTCAACGACCGCAAGTTCATAATCAAGCCGATCGACAAGAAGGCACCCGACTTCGTGTTCTTCGCGCCGCGCGTGCGCGTCAACAAGCGCATCCTGGCGCTGTGCATGGGCAACCACGAGCTGTACATGCGCAGGCGCAAGCCCGACACCATCGACGTGCAGCAGATGAAGGCGCAGGCCAGGGAGGAGAAGCTCGCTAAACAGGCACAGAGGTTGGTACTTTTCTTATGATTATGTTTACGACGATGATTTGGAGAACAATTTACTGATCAGCACAGCTAAACGGCGTTCAAGAATCCTAATAATTAATTCTATGGCAACTGATAATAGAGTAGTATACTCAGTGAAAAAAATGGGTAAAGAAATAGCAAGTTTTCCAGTTCAAAACTAATTTAGTTATGGAAAAAGAAAGTTGTTAAAAGTTAACACTAAAATGTTGAAACCGATTTAGATCATTTTTTTTTTGCTAGTTCGCTATTGCTTCTGTGGTACTCTCTCCACAACATAATAAATTAATACTTTAATTTTAAAATTCCAGAGAAAAGCTTCAACTGGAGATCGCAGCCCGCGAGCGCGCCGAGAAGAAACAGCAAGAGTACGAAGACCGTCTGCGGCAGATGCAGGAAGAGATGGAACGTTCCCAGGCGAACCTGCTGGAGGCGCAGGATATGATCCGACGGCTGGAGGAGCAGCTCAAGCAGCTGCAGGCTGCCAAGGAGGAGCTGGAACAGAGGCAGAACGAGCTGCAAGCCATGATGCAGCGCCTTGAGGAGACTAAGGTAAATGAAGTTTTAATAAATAAAAATCTTCCTAATATTGTTAAAAAGTACTCTTGCACGTTAAAGCTTAAAACTTCTATAAACTCAAAGAATCTTGGATTTCGATGATAAATTAGCAGCGTCATCGGTTTTTTTTTTTTGCAAAATCAACATTCCTAGCCAGCTTAATAGCTAGTTCACTCATAGCTTTCATAATAAAAACTTAGCAAAAATAATACTTTTAACAGAACATGGAAGCCGCCGAGCGTCAGAAGCTGGAAGACGAGATCCGCGCCAAACAAGAGGAAGTGTCGCGCATTCAGCAGGAGGTGGAGATCAAGGACACGGAGACACGTCGGCTGCAGGAGGAGGTGGAGGAGGCGAGGCGCAAGCAGGTAAGAGTCTTGCAATCGACACGACTTTCATTATAGCTATTTTGTGTAAATCTTGCTTTTTTTCATAAATAGCAACCTTATAAACCATAAAGGTCACAGCTCATTAGATCCACCCGGCACCCACTCCGCACCGCCTCACGCCGCACGCCTCACTCGGATCTCCTCGGTCGGTCGCCCTCCACGCGCGGACGGCGGGTGATTTTTTTGAAGTGAAAACTTCTTTAGCGGCGTTGAGCACTTTTCTGTAATGGGTATAAAATCTTAAACTCGCGTCAGGACACGTGACCCTGACCGAAAAAGCGTAGGACGGCGCAGGGCGCTTGCGTGAATGTTCGTGTGACTTTATTACTTTTAAAGAAGTTTGTATGCTGGATACATTCGTTGCTAGGTAACATTGTTTATAAAAGATGTACGTCACATTGGAAAATTATTGAAATAAAAAGTCAACCATTTTTGCGAGTTTTACTTACTAAACTTTCTGTTCACAAGATATTTCCAACAATTACTATTCAAGTTTTCACTTCTGCCGGCACTCCCAGAGTGCAACCCGTCTTTTTTTTGTAAAAATCGTGGACAAAGACACGTCCAATTGTTGACCACGCAGCGTTCACTCGTTGACCACAAAGGGTCCACTAGTTGACTGGCGCGACGTTAATTGGTGGTTACGCGGCGTCCACCCGTGGACCATCTGTCGACAATAAGTGGACGTGCCGGGTGGCTCTAATGAACTGTGACCTTAAAATAACAGCCATCACGAAACATCTTAAAACATAACTGCCATTTCGGATTTCATTTTCTTTATCTATAACTATGAAAACGATAACCATGATGATTTTGTTGCAAAATGTTTCCGCCATCTTGTATTTTGGTTAATAATTTCATCTTCTTGCGGATTCCTGTGGTTTATTATAGTGCTGTAGACTTTGTCGATTTAAGCGCCACACGTGTGTCATTTTTACTAATTCTTTTTCCCCTCCAGGACGAGGCCGCAGCGCTCCTGGCAGCCGCCACGACTCCGCTGCACCACCACGTGGCGGAGCGCGGCTCGGAGCGCGCGGAGGGCGCCGGGGCCGACGGGGACGCCGCCAGTGACGCCGGCTCGGAGTCCGGCGGAGGGGAGCTGTCGCGCGCGCCGGACGACCTGGTGGACCCCGTGGCAGACCGTCGCACGCTGGCCGAGCGGAACGAGCGGCTGCACAACCAGCTCAAGGTAAACTGGACGCGGAGGGGACGGCCGGGTCACAGTCTGGCGGAGGGGAGCTATCGCGCGCTACGGCCTGGTAGACCCCGTGACCGACAAGACAATTTTGCAAATGTTTACATTTAAGTACCAAAAGAATCGGACTAAACATACTATAGCACTTTTTTTTTCTAATATAATATTATCTACTTTTTAATATTCCATAAATGTGATTGTAACATAGGATTTTTGTTTCCCACAGGCGCTAAAGCAAGACTTAGCGCAGTCGCGCGACGAGACCATGGAGACCGCCATGGACAAGATCCATCGCGAGAACGTCCGCCAGGGACGAGACAAATACAAGACGCTGCGCGAGATCCGCAAGGGCAACACCAAGCGACGTGTGGACCAGTTCGAGAACATGTAGACTGTTCGTGTCGCGACCCTCGGGCTGATCACTCCTCCTCCTCCTCCTCTCCTGTCCTCCCTCCTCCCGCTCTCCTTGCTCTCCTCGTACTTGTAAAATAACATTGTAATTCTAACTCTGTCCTTGCAATTGTCTACGCATTCATAGATCAGCTCTCGAGTCGCCGCAGGTCGTGGACGACCGTCTAATGAGATGTAAGCAGATAAGTGTAGCAATTATAGGCTTTACTCCGAACGCGTAAAGCTTATAATTGAGTCGCGCTCTGCACGCGGACCGACCCATTCATAATCTGAAGTGCCAAAAATGTATTTCCAAACATTCCGTTCTGTATCGCGAAATCAAAACGCTCATTGTATAATATTGAGATTGATTAGTGACAATGAGCCGCGTCGGGTCGCGTGCGAGCGACGGTCGTGATAGTATGTTGATGATCGAACGATATTTTTATATAATTTTATACACCGTCCAGGCAATATGTATCTTTGCCGTCGTCAAGAGATTGTCAACTTATAAAGGGTCAAATGATTCAGCGGTGCTTACATATGTGTGTGCGAAAACTCGCACTTGTCGGGCGTCGTAGTCGAAACTAACTGTAAATATTGATTATTATTACTTATTAGTAATTTTATTTTAGACCGTTGTGCTATAACCTAATAATGTGACCATTCTAGGAAACACTTGCTCCAGCGATGTATTTTTAACAATAGCCAGATAAATCATAAAATCAAAGCACACAGAATTGTTTTATTAATAATAATCATTTTTGAAAATAATTTGGATTTTATTCATCTAAACGTATCGTCAAGTGTCGTACAGACGGACCTAGTACGAGTCATAGTCGCTGTGTGCTGCGGCTTATATTTTTATTTGTGGTAGTTGATTCGGTTATTATAATTTGTCTGTTGATTATTTTAGTGTTTGGCGGATGTGTGTGTGAAGGTTGGACAGCCTAGCTCGCCGCTGCGCGAGGGACTGGCTGTGCTACTGTACTGATGTACTACTGTACTGATGTACTACTGTACTGATGTACTACTGTACTGATGTACTACTGTACTACTGTAGTACACAAGCCGCACCTGTCAGTGTTGCTCAACATCAAGTCCCTCGCGTGTTGCTTGTAGTCGAACGAAGCGGTGAAAGGGAGGGGGCGACGCCCCTTATTTATTTTTATAATCATTTATAATCTAGATGTAGGAGTTAGAGCTGCAAGTGTAATTATTATTTTCAGTTCAGTTTCAACGGTTATTACGTCGGTCTGTTATCCTGATATTATGTTTATATAGGAGACGGTGATCGCGCGACCAATATGTTATGTATGTTATATTATAGCCGGTGGCATCAGACACAAATGTATCGGCCTACGAAACTGTTCCCACTTGTTTCTTGAACAAAATTTGAAATAGATACTAAAATGTATGCTTGTAGGGAGTATATAATTTTAAGTGAATAGAAGGCATTCCATAAGTTACAATGCGGTGGCGTCGACTTGGTTTTTATGAAAATTAAAATGTTATGAAAATATAATTGTTCGTGTTTTGTTTAATATAAGTGCCATCCGTCACATGTCCATGTCAGAGGTCCGAGGTCGGCCGGTCGGTCCGACAGTCGGACGGTCGGTCGGTCGGCGATCGGCGCCGCGGCCTTGCACCAGTATTCCGATATTTTCTTGTCATTATTTTCTTAAAATTTTACAATACCACGTTGCCTTGGATTTAATATAAATTTTTTTCCAATAAAAATATTTAAGTAAATAAATTAGAGTGTTTTATTTCTTAAAAATATTCCTTTCAATAACAAAATACTGTATGAACACATACATACGCTTTATACTGCATTTATGCACAATACATTAGAATTAAACTTATACACTAATATAATTTGATTAATTTGCTACATATTCATTTCAATTTTGATTTCATTTGTCACGAATAAATTCTCTTATATGATAACATTTTTAGATCACATTTGATTAGATCTTTGTGGATATAATGTTAAGCGTCTAATTAATTGATCGCCAGCGAGACGAAAAAGCGCGCTGCAACCCTTAAGAGCCGCTTTCTACAGTCTGCTGCAAAAGACAACAATTAACAATAATAATAAAGAAACAAAATATACAAAAGCACTTTTAAAGTTGCAGTCTTTTTTAACTATTATGTTACTTCTGCTATCTGTAATCGTCAGTAGTCAGTTGGTGTGTGTCAAGTCAACCCAACAGGCACTTTAATACTTAAATATCACTGAAATTGACAGTGATGTCTGAGAATGCTCATGCTTCATACAAAAAAAAAACCAGCTCCGGCAGTAACGAGTTGTATCTCAAAATAAGAATAGTATAGTGTAATTAAATAATAACCGGGTATGATCGCATTCAGCTCGCAGGAAGCCGACCCCAACATAATTGGAAAAAGGCAGGCAGGTGATGATGATGATCGCGATCCTTACTGGCAAACTAACATTGACAGTTTTTTTATTCAGTCGTCCATGTACAAATAGTTCGAAATATTAGTATCTTCCTCCATTTCTCAGACACCTGGACCAATATGGAAAATTCTTTGTTCGAAAGGTTATACTTTCCAGGTGGTCTTATAATTAAAGGTCAGACAAAGGTTTTTCGTGGAAATTGTTCTCCCATTTCTAAAAGACGCCTGGACCGATGTTGAAAATTCTTTTTTTTCTGTCTAGTTGACTATCAAAAGTACCTTTCAGATAAAAAAAAAAACATTTTTAAAATCGGTAAATGCCTCTTTGAGGAATAGGGGAATATACTACTAATACGTAGTACTTTTTCTATGGACGACTGATAATAAAACTGTCAATTTTTATATTATTACATTATACTATTGTTAATTTGAGATATAACACGTTTCTGCCGAAGCTGGGTTTTTTTTTCTATGAAGCGTGAGCATTCTCGTTTGTGAAAATATTTGTGACGTGAGGAACAAAAGGCTTGGCGCTATGACCAGGCGGAGTGTCCTCAGGATGGAGAGCTGTTGGTGTTTGTGTGGTTGGCGTTCTTGAGGTGTCGCAAGAGGGAGCTCTTGTCCTTGAACTGTCGCTCGCACGCGCCGCACACGTACACCCGCCCGTTGTGCATCATCATGTGGCGACTGAGACCTGGACAAGTTCAAAAGTTTTATACAAACTTAGTTATTCTTTATCAGAAACTTCTTGGGTCAAAACATAGCACAGAGTCGAGGTGGATCGAAGCATCAATTTTGAAACTTAACAAAGGAAATTCTTCCTTATCTCCTAAATGTAATGCACATATTGCTTCAGAAGTAAAAAACTATGCTTAGCATCATGAAAAACTCGCTTGAAGCCAAAAACATTTTCTTACCCGAAGGGTACAGGAACACCTTGGGACAGCGGTCGCAGCGATGCAGCGCGAGCGGCCGTGCGTTTGGCGGCGCGTGCGCACGTGCATGTGATATGAGCGCACCGCGCTGGGTGAAACTCTTGTCGCACACCGAGCACTTGTGCGGACGGTCCTCTGTTGGCCACAAACATGAATACATTAAAAAATTATAGAAAACATGACCATTGGATAGGGTAAACAAAAAAAAAAACGTTCTTAAGTAAATAGCTGCTTTTACAAAATTCTGAAAAATAGCCATTGAATTTTCTTGCTTCACGAATATTCGTCATACGAGCGAGAAAGACATGATACGACTTTTTGTAAATTACCTATTATTTACAGAATAGCCCAGTCAACGAATGCTCAACACAAGGTACAGACGTAGTACTATTAAGTATTCTGTGCTATAGAGGGAAATTCTTGGAACACATTTTTTGACCTCGTAACTTTCCTGTTTCCCGCACGAATTAAATATTTGTATGACCTACAAGTTCCGTGTCTGGGCGTTTGTGTATATGGGTTTTTCGCTTATATAGACGTCAGTAATGTGTAGGGCGACGCCGATAATGAGTAGGGCGACGCCGATAATGAGTTGGGCGACGCCGATAATAAGTAGGGCGACGCCGATAATAAGTAGGGCGACGCCGATAGTGAGTAGGTCGACGTCGATATTGAGTAGGGCGCCGCCGATAATGAGTAGGGCGACGCCGATAATGAGTTGGGTGACGCCGATAGTGAGTGGGGCGACGCTGATAACGAGTAGGGCGACGCCGATAGTGAGTAGGGCGACGCCGATAGTGAGTAGGGCGACGCCGACAACGAGTAGGGCGACGCCGATAGTGAGTAGGGCGACGCCGACAACGAGTAGGACGACGCCGATAAGTGGGGAGACGGCGATAGTGAGTAGGGCGACGCCGATTATAAGTAGGGCGACGCCGATAGTGAGTAGGGCGACGCCGATAAAAAGTAGGGCGACGCCGATAACAAGTAGGGCGACGCCGATAACGAGTAGGGCGACGCCGATAATAAGTAGGGCGACGCCGATAAGAAGTAGGGCGACGCCGATAAGAAGTAGGGCGACGCCGATAGTGAGTAGAGCGACGCCGATAGTGAGTAGGGCGACGCCGATAGTGAGTAGGGTGACGCCGATAATGAACTGGGCGACGCCGATAATGAGTAGGGCGACGCCGATAATGAGTTGGGCGACGCCGATAGTGAGGAGGGCGACGCCGACAACGAGTAGGGCGACGCCGACAACGAGTAGGGCGACGCCGATACCGAGTTGGGCGACGCCGATAGTGAGTAGGGCGACGCCGATAATGAGTTGGGCGACGCCGATAACGAGTACGGCGACGCTGATAACGAGTAGGGCGACGCCTATAATAAGTAGGGCGACGCCGATAATGAGTTGGGCGACGCCGATAGTGAGTTGGGCGACGCCGATAGTGAGTAGGGCGACGCTGATAACAACTAGGGCGACGCCGATAGTGAGTAGGGCGACGCCGATAGTGAGTAGGGCGACGCCGATAGTAAGTAGGGCGACGCTGATAACGAATAGGGCGACGCCGATAATAAGTAAGGCGACGCCGATAACAACTAGGGCGACGCCGATAGTGAGTAGGGCGACGCCGATAAGTGGGGAGACGCCGATAGTGAGTAGGGCGACGCCGATTATAAGTAGGGCGACGCCGATAGTGAGTAGGGCGACGCCGATAGTGAATAAGGCGACGTCGATAGTAAATAGGGCGACGCCGATAATGAGCTGGGCGACGCCGATAGTGAGTAGGGCGACGCCGATAGTGAGTAAGGCGACGCCGATAACGAGTAGGGCGACGCCGATAATGAGTTGGGCGACGCCGATAATAAGTAGGGCGACGCCAATAGTGAGTAGGTCGACGTCGATAGTGAGTAGGGCGACGCCGACAACGAGTTGGGCGACGCCGATAACGAGTTGGGCGACGCCGATAGTGAGTAGGGCGACGCCGATTATAAGTAGGGCGACGCCGATAGTGAAAAGAGCGACGCCGATAGTGAGTGGGGCGACTCTGATAACGAGTAGGTCGACGTCGATAGTGAGTAGGGCGACGCCGACAACGAGTTGGGCGACGCCGATAACGAGTTGGGCGACGCCGATAACGAGTTGGGCGACGCCGATAGTGAGTAGGGCGACGCCGATTATAAGTAGGGCGACGCCGATAGTGAAAAGAGCGACGCCGATAGTGAGTGGGGCGACTCTGATAACGAGTAGGGCGACACCGATAGTGAGTGGGGCGACGCTGATAATGAGTAGGGCGACGCCGATAGTGAGTAGGGCGACGCCGATAATGAGCTGGGCGACGCCGATAATGAGTTGGGCGACGCCGATAATAACTAGGGCGACGCCGATAGTGAGTAGGGCGACGCCGATAGTGAGTAGGGCGACGCCGATAGTGAGTAAGGCGACGCCGATAACGAGTAGGGCGACGCCGATAATGAGTTGGGCGACGCCGATAATAAGTAGGGCGACGCCAATAGTGAGTAGGTCGACGTCGATAGTGAGTAGGGCGACGCCGACAACGAGTAGGGCGACGCCGATAGTGAGTAGGGCGACGCCGACAACGAGTAGGACGACGCCGATAACGAGTAGGGCGACGCCGATAACGAGTAGGGCGATGCCGATAATGAGTAGGGCGACGCCGATAATGAGCTGGGCGACGCCGATAATGAGCTGGGCGACGCCGATAATAAGTTGGGCGACGCCGATAATAACTAGGGCGACGCCGATAGTGAGTAGGGCGACGCCGATAGTGAGTAGGGCGACGCCGATAGTGAGTAAGGCGACGCCGATAACGAGTAGGGCGACGCCGATAATGAGTTGGGCGACGCCGATAATAAGTAGGGCGACGCCAATAGTGAGTAGGTCGACGTCGATAGTGAGTAGGGCGACGCCGACAACGAGTAGGGCGACGCCGATAGTGAGTAGGGCGACGCCGACAACGAGTAGGACGACGCCGATAACGAGTAGGGCGACGCCGATAACGAGTAGGGCGATGCCGATAATGAGTAGGGCGACGCCGATAATGAGCTGGGCGACGCCGATAATGAGTTGGGCGACGCCGATAGTGAGTAGGGCGACGCCGATAATGAGTTGGGCGACGCCGATAGTGAGTAGGGCGACGCTGATAACAACTAGGGCGACGCCGATAGCGAGTAGAGCGACGCCGATAGTGAGTAGGTCGACGCCGATAGTAAGTAGGGCGACGCCGATAGTGAGTAGGGCGACGCTGATAACGAGTAGGGCAACGCCGATAATAAGTAAGGCGACGCCTATAACAACTAGGGCGACGCCGATAGTGAGTAGGGCGACGCCGATTATAAGTAGGGCGACGCCGATAGTGAGTAGGGCGACGCCGATAGTGAATAGGGCGACGCCTACAATGAGTGGGGCGACGCTGATAACGAGTAGGGCGACGCCGATAACGAGTAGGGCGACGCCGATAATAAGTAGGGCGACGCCGATAGTGAGTAGGGCGACGCCGATAACAACTAGGGCGACGCCGATAGTGAGTAGGGCGACGCCGATAAGTGGGGAGACGGCGATAGTGAGTAGGGCGACGCCGATTATAAGTAGGGCGACGCCGATAGTGAGTAGGGCGACGCCGATAACGAGTATGGCGACGTCGATAGTGAGTAGGGCGACGCCGACAACGAGTAGGACGACGCCGATAACGAGTTGGGCGACGCCGATAGTGAGTAGAGCGACGCCGATAGTGAGTGGGGCGACGCCGATAGTGAGTGGGGCGACGCCGATAGTGAGTGGGGCGACGCTGATAACGAGTAGGGCGACGCCGATAGTGAGTAGGGCGACGCCGATAGTGAGTAGGGCGACGCCGACAACGAGTAGGGCGACGCCGATAGTGAGTAGGGCGACGCCGACAACGAGTAGGACGACGCCGATAAGTGGGGAGACGGCGATAGTGAGTAGGGCGACGCCGATTATAAGTAGGGCGACGCCGATAGTGAGTAGGGCGACGCCGATAGTGAGTAGGGCGACGCCGATAATGAACTGGGCGACGCCGATAATGAGTAGGGCGACGCCGATAATGAGTTGGGCGACGCCGATAGTGAGGAGGGCGACGCCGACAACGAGTAGGGCGACGCCGACAACGAGTAGGGCGACGCCGATACCGAGTTGGGCGACGCCGATAGTGAGTAGGGCGACGCCGATAATGAGTAGAGCGACGCCGATAGTGAGTGGGGCGACGCTGATAACGAGTAGGGCGACGCCGATAGTGAGTAGGGCGACGCCGATAACAACTAGGGCGACGCCGGTAGTGAGTAGGGCGACGCCGATAATAAGTAGGGCGACGCCGATAGTGAATAGGGCGACGCCGATAACGAGTTGGGCTACGCCGATAGTGAGTAGAGCGACGCCGATAGTGAGTGGGGCGACGCCGATAATAAGTAGGGCGACGCCGATAGTGAGTAGGGCGACGCCGATAATGAGCTGGGCGACGCCGATAATGAGTTGGGCGACGCCGATAATAACTAGGGCGACGCCGATAGTGAGTAGGGCGACGCCGATAGTGAGTAGGGCGACGCCGATAGTGAGTAAGGCGACGCCGATAACGAGTAGGGCGACGCCGATTATGAGCAGGGCGACGCCGATAATGACCTGGGCGACTCCGATAACGAGTAGGGCGACGCCGATAATGAGTAGGGCGACGCCGATAAGTAGGGCGACGCCGATAGTGAGTAGGGCGACGGCGATTATAAGTAGGGCGACGCCGATAGTGAGTAGGGCGACGCCGATAGTGAATAAGGCGACGCCGATAGTGAATAGGGCGACGCCGATAGTGAGTAGGGCGACGCCGATAGTGAGTAGTGCGACGCCGATAGTGAGTAGGGCGACGCCGATAGTGAATAAGGCGACGCCGATAGTGAATAGGGCGACGCCGATAATGAGCTGGGCGACGCCGATAGTGAGTGGGGCGACGCTGATAACGAGTAGGGCGACGTCGATAATAAGTAGGGCGACGCCGATAGTGAGTAGGGCGACGCCGATAATAAGTAGGGCGACGCCGATAATAAGTAAGGCGACGCCGATAACAACTAGGGCGACGCCGATAGTGAGTAGGGCGACGCCGATAATGAGCTGGGCGACGCCGATAATGAGTTGGGCGACGCCGATAATAAAAGTAGGGCGACGCCGATAGTGAGTAGGGCGACGCCGATAGTGAGTAGGGCGACGCCGGCAACGAGTAGGGCGACGCCGATAACGAGTAGGGCGACGTCGATAGTGAGTAGGGCGACGCCGACAACGAGTAGGGCGACGCCGATAACGAGTAGGGCGACGCCGATAACGAGTAGGGCGATGCCGATAGTGAGTAGGGCGACGCCGATAATGAGTTGGGTGACGCCGATAATAAGTAGAGCGACGCCGAAAGCCTGCCGGGGTCGCGGGACTGTACGAATTACCGTGACCCCGGAACGTAAAGGGCTTTTAAAGGACACCGTGGATTTTAGTCTGTACGAGTCTGACAGTCCCTCCCGCTCTGCCCTGGTTGGGAGGACTCATTTGATGATATTACCACTTTTAACCCTTAACCACCTGACCCCTAAATCAGTAACGTAACCACCTGCGCGCGGTCACAGTGACCGCATCGAATACACATGAGTTATCTCAGGATATTAAGGTTTTATTATAAGAATAAATTAATAATATTCTGTAATATATATTAAATTATTTATTTAAGTGGAAAAAGAAACAATAATAAAACATGTTCTTCTCATAAATGGGAACAATTAAATTGATGGCACATTTTAACTAAAAATATAACTATGATTACATAACGAGATGTATCAACATAGGGACAAAATATTACATCAAATTTGAACTTTCTTTAAAGAATCTAATAACATTAAAATGAGATAAAAAAATAAAGTTTAAAAAAGAATCAAAACTTCGATAAAAATGCAGAGGGTAAAGTCTGACAATTTTTCACGACAATTTTGGCACATTTTGATAGTACATTCCACACAGATTGTTTTTTTTACAGATAAAAGTTACATGAAATATTTTTCATTTCTTCTTGGGAACACAAGTTAAACACGTTTTACGTGTTTCAAGAGTCCAGAAACAGTAGGCAATTCGTCTCGTCTAGAAGACGACACTTGTAGGCAGTCATCAGATTCATAGTCTTCTAAAATTTCAGAAACTTCCAAATTCTCAGGTTCTACATCACTGCAACTCTCATCAACCACATCTCTAACCATTTCACAACATTTTCGTTGTTTACATCCATTTTTACGTAAAAACAATAATCATGAATGTAATACACAAAAATCACATAACTACCTGCACGCGGTCACCATGACCGCTAGCAAAATATTTTTACTCACCGAAGCCAAACGCGTGCACGTAGATCCTTGCCTAGCGCACACACGACGCTAAAGCACCAACAGAAAAGGTACACAGACGCACGCTAACATGCGATAACGGATATCGACGAAATTCAAATTCAAAAAATTGTTGCGGTCACCATGACCGCTGGCAGGTGGTTAAGGGTTAAAAAAAGACTTATTACTCCGCCCTCGTATTAGCGAAAAACCAAAAAAATGGTACCTTTAAACCCAACCCCCTCCCCCACAGGTTAAGGGCTGGGGACTTTTTATATGTTCACCTCCTAAGTAGTCCAAACAAAGTTACAGAGTCAAAAACTATGTTCCAAGAATTTCCCCTTATAACTGTTCGTTGACTGGGCTAGAAGTCGTATGTCCATCTCGCTGTTCTTAACGTTTATCAATTAGAATACTACGAGTAAGAGTGAAATACAAACAACGAATCAAAGGTAATAGTTATTTATGCAACTGTTGTATAATCAGGGGTATTAAAACACGAATGTGGGTTTATCACACGAGGCGTAGCCGAGTGTGATAATAGTATCACATGAGTGTTTTAATACCTAATTATAACAGTTGCATACAAGACTTTATCTACAATCATAATGTGAATCCTCTATAAAAGATTTTCATACCATAGGGTGTTGTACAGAACTATGTAAATTCAAGATGGCGGGAAATAACACGATAAGACGAGAATCCGAAATTACGAATTAGTCTACAATTTATTGTTCTTTTTTCAAAATTTTAGCGATCTGGTGGTGAAAATGTCATTGCATGAGAATGTTCTTTTTTTGAAATTCATTATAACACGCGTTTGGATGATATAATGATCATTATAGCATTGAGTGTTTTAATGTTGGCAATAAGCTAATTGTTATAGGTTCTTTTATAGAGGATTAATAGCATGATAGTAGATAAAACAACTAAAAGGACTGTCAAACGATATTAAGCATACCTTCATGGACCAGTAAGTGCCTGAGCAGCACCTCCTTCTGCGCGAACCGTCGGCCGCACGTGTCGCACGCGTACGGCCGCTCGCCCGAGTGGGTGCGCAGGTGACGCGTGAGGGCGCCGCGCGTGGCCAGCCGCTTGCCGCACGAGTCGCACCACGCGCCCGGACTATACACCAGGACATCATTATAGAAGTATGAGAGACCAGGTGTAGTGTTTCCTCATATTTATGCTATTATCTAAAAAACTCTACGATTAGATAGTCGACTTCATGTTCTCAAGCATTAAAAAACCCATGAAAAACACTCTCTCAACGTCGAGAACCAAAACAGTTTGTCTCTAATAGTTTTTTTTAACTTTCTGCTCTATAAAAAAAAGTTGAAAATCCACTTAAAACAAACCAAAGTCTTTAAAAATTGCACGTCTGTCATTTCGCCTTTTAGCAGTCTGAAGAATAGTGGAGGCTAAGTTTCTTCGGATTTAAATTAATCTGCCGAAGTCTGACTTTCAGATTTACGACCATATTGACTGTCGAAAAAATACAATTTACCTCTTTTTCTCGTATTTCTTGGAGATACGCAAAAGCTCGCCATTTTTCCAGTCTGGTGGATCAATTTTTATGATGTTTGGCTGAGGTATCTCCTCTTTCTCTTTCAATGTTTTTTCAGCTTCCTCTATTACTTCTTCTTGTACCTAGAACCGACATGAACATATTATTAACAATACAAGATTACTTCAAATTATACAACCTAATAATTATAATATTACAACTACTGAATATTGACATAGCTACTGAGACACAACTCTGCACTACCCTTTTGGAATTCCAGGTATAATGTTAAGGCAATGAAAAGTGATTAATACAGAACACAAAACTGCCACTTAAGACTATTTTAATTAATAAAATAAATAAATAAATAAATATTCCACAACTATCACACAACACCATCTAGTCCCAAGCTAAGCAGAGCTTGTGTTATGGGTACTAGACAACTGATAAACATACTTATATATTTCTAAATACATAGTTAAGTTAGTAATTCTGTGTTATAAAACAATAAAATCTTTTCATAAGTTTAGCCACTCCCATTGAGGATATTATGGGACTCTTCAAGGTAACTCCAAAAGGCTGTTCCATTATGAAAACTTGTGTTGCCTCGGTGATGATCAGAGGTGTAAGAAGGAATGACATGTAAAATTATTGTTTAAAGAAAATACCTTAAATAATTGAAACTAATTAGACACTATGTTGATTTGCTCATAATAAATGTGCAGGTGTTATGCTCAAACACTCCTATAGCATATCAGAAGTACTAAACAAGAGGCAATTGTATTGGGGAAAATTCATATACTTGTAAGTTTGATGCTTCATTTTAAGTAAGTAATGATCACTGATTACCTGTTCTTCAACAGGTTCCTCCACATCATCTTCCTCCACCAATTCCAACATGACCTGACTTCCATCTCCAGTTTCCAACTCTAAAGATGTAATGTTCTGGTTTGAGTACACTAAGCCATCTTCCTGCTGGGTCAGGATGCCCAGCTCTACGAGCATGGTTGATAGGAAGGCTGTTAAGTCGGGGGTGTATGTTTCTCCATCTTGAGATTGCTGGAATATTAATTTTTGTATTAAGGATAGAACACAAGAGGGACACAGTGACTATTGTAAGAATGAAGATTAACTGTTGCATGATAGTCAATTATTTTACTTTAATCTTGCAGTATTGAAATGACACTACTCAGCAACTTTGGTTATTTGGTAGGATAATAATTATGAGTAGTGTTCCCATTTTTCGGGGTGGTAATATCATCAAATGAGTACTTCCAACCTGGGTGGAGCAGAAGGGACTGTCAGACTCATACTGCCTTACCACAAAATGATAAACATTTGTTGAATACTTGTCTATAACAGTAGACCAGTTACAGGCACTTTTGAATTGTCAAAAGACAAAAAAAATAAATAGTAAAACAATAGTTATGGTGCTACAATAACTGTGATAGTAGCATAGGTGCCTATATTCCAAAGCGTAGATCTCTATGAAGAAGAACGGGCAAGAAACTCCATAGACACTCTTTTTAAATCGCCAACAATAATAACAGAATCTTTTGTTACATCATTCATCTTGGAAAAAGTTTAAAAAGTGTATTTGCAAAATGAACAAATGAATGAATATCAATGTGAAATGTTGTTATGGCGTTCAACAGAGTTTAGTGTACAACAGAGGTTTATCTTTCTTGTGGAAACGGTGGTTACTGAATAAAAATCGACAATGTTCCTTCAAACTGCCTTTCCATTTCAAGAAGGTGATGTTTACTTACAATATCTAATCATGGGACAGTTTACAATATTCCATAGTGTAATTATAATCAATACTCACTTGTTCAGTTTCATCTATCACATTGATTTCTATTGCCATGCTGTCTCCGTTTGTTAGGCCAGGTAAGGTCTATTAAAAACAAAAAAAGAAAGAAAATTATAGAAATTATAAACAACCATTCAGACTAAAGCTTATTTCATAATAATAATACTGAACATACATCTACAAAATTATTAACTTGAGCTACACCATTTAGATTCAATACATTGACTTCAGGAAACTGGTCCTTTTCAAATGTGACTACAAACTTCATTCTATTTTCATTGTCTTCTTCTATTTTTTTCTTTATTTCTGCTTCCTTCAATAATTTTTGTTTGTACAGATTTTCTTTGAATGCTAGAACATGAGATTTCAACTTCTGATATGTCACTTCACATTTCTTTCTGAATGCATAATATTTATTGAGTTCACTGAAGCACTTGGAACAAATTACATTTGGTAAGCACTCTTCTTTTTTCACCTGGAATTTAGAATAGTATTGGTTAGTGTGTGGAAGATAAAGATTAATTATAATTTAAACAAAAAGTAGCTTAAAATTAAGATATAAGCCTATAATTATTCAGTCAATCTTAGCTACAGAATCATTATAATCAAATTTCAAGGATATTTGCAGCTACTTTTCATACAAAAATCTTTGTCATAAAAAGAAAGACTTCTGTCTACAACTAGTGAAAGGATATTCCATTCTAAGATTAATATTACTATGGTTACTTCTTACCTCCAGTCCTACACAAATCATGATCCTCAGTGCTAATGTAGCACAGATATTGTTGGGATCTTCAGTGAATATGGGTATGGCATCCACAGCCTTGTTCAGGCACAGTCTGCAGAGCTCTTGGACATCTTCTATCAACTCATGGTGCGGCCGCTTACGGGTATATGTTCTCATCATCGTGGAAAATTTGCGCAGAAAGTTCTTTGATTCTCAACAAACACTTTTACATTATTTTATTTTTTCATTTTTTGTTGTTACTTCACATACACGTTAAAACGTTTTACTTTTATAAAAAAATAATATTTATTAGTTTTCTTTCCAAAGTAATCGACGATGTTTTGGACTTAAACAATAATATAACCTCAATTTATTTTTCGAGCTAAACCGATGTTCTTATTTTCGATTCACGATAAAAAAATTGAATTTATTTATCAGACCAAGTAGTTCAAACAGGTTGTGTTTAAGTTAAAGCTAGATTTAATTTATTTACAAAGCAGACGTACTTTTCGAATGATTGATTTGACATTGACTCGACATAGGTGACAATGACATTGCTTCATCCTTTGACACTTGACATTATAAACTTTTGTTTTTATATTTTTAAACGTGTATCATTTATCATCATTTATACCTTTCATATAACATCAATTATTGCAATATTAGGATTATAAATATTAGGAGCGCAGCAAAAGATATTTTGGGAGAGACGAAAGGAAGGGGTACGATAGACAGGGATACATGGTGGTGGTCGACAGAGATACAGAATGTTTTGAGGGAAAAAAAGAAGAAATTTAAGGAATGGCAGAGTATTAGTAATGAGCGTGCTAGTTTGAAAGCTGAAAGAAAGAGTGAGTATGATGCTCTTAAGAAAAAAGCCAAAAGAGCTGTGGCTATAGCAAAAGCAAATGCCCAAAAAAAAGCTATATGACACTTTGGATACTGCAGCAGGCCAAAAACATCTTTACAGGCTTGCTAGAGCTAGGGAGAGAAAGGCGATGGATGTTTGTCAAGTAAAGTGCGTAAAAGACGATGCGGGAATGATTCTGTCGGAAGACGAGAAAATTGTGAATAGGTGGAAGGGTTACTTTGAAAGACTGATGAATGAGGAGAATGACTGGAGTGGTGTGCTTGAAAATAAACCAGTAAATAAGGGATTAGTAAGAAAAATAAGTGTGGATGAAGTGAGGAATGCAGTGAGTGGAATGAAGAATGGTAAGGCATTAGGGCCGGACGGAATACCTGTTGAAGTGTGGAAAATATTGCGGATGGATGGGTGGACGTGGTTAGCTTTATTCTTGAATAAACTGTTGCTGGAAGAAGCCATACCTGACGAATGGTGCAATAGTTCTCTAGTGCCCATTTTTAAAAACAAAGGTGATGTGCTGGAATGCAATAATTATAGAGGAATAAAGCTAATGTCACACAGTATGAAGGTTTGGGAGAAAGTTATTGAAAGGCGACTGAGAGAGGAGAGCGAAATTTCACAGAACCAATTCGGTTTTATGCCTGGTCGGGGTACGACGGATGCCATTTTCGCTATCCGCCAACTATGCGAGAAATACAGAGGTGCGCATAAAAACTTGCACATGGTGTTCGTCGACCTCGAAAAGGCATACGACCGGGTGCCCCGTGAGGTTCTGTGGTGGGCCCTTAAGGAGAAAAGTGTGCCTGGGAAGTATGTGCAGTTGATTCGTGCTATGTACAGTCGATGCAGTACCCAAGTCCGGTCTACAGCGGGCACTAGCGGCAGCTTCAATGTGGCGGTTGGCTTGCACCAAGGGTCGGCTCTCAGCCCGTACCTCTTCCTGATGATAATGGATGCTCTGACGTCGGACATTCAGGAAGAGGCCCCCTGGTGTATGCTGTTTGCCGATGACATTGTGCTTATTGCCGAGAGCGGCCTAGAGGTCCAGAGCAGATTGGAGGCGTGGTGGCAAAGACTGGAGAACGTTGGCCTGAAATTGAGCAGAACCAAAACAGAATATTTGTTTTGCGATTTTGGCGGTCTCTCCAGTCCTGTGCCCATTACAGTTGCCGGAACGCCCATACCAGTCTGTTCCGACTTTCGGTATCTCGGGTCGCTTGTCCAAGGAGATGGCGATGTAGACCGGGACATAACACAACGGATTAACTCGGGATGGATGAAATGGCGACAGGTCACCGGAATAACTTGCGACCCACGGATGCCCCTCAAGTTAAAGGGGACAATATACAAATCCGTGATTAGACCTGTTGTTTTGTATGGATCGGAATGCTGGGCTGTGAAAAAGATGGATGAGAAACGATTGCTAGCGGAGATGAGAATGTTAAGATGGATGTGTGGAGTGACAAGAATGGATAAAGTAAGGAATGAGGTTATAAGGGGAAGTATGAAAGTGGCGCCTGTTACAGAAAAAATGAAAGGGAATCGTCTGTCTTGGTATGGACATGTGATGAGGAGGGATGACACTCATGTGACTAAGAGAGTGATAAGTATGAATGTTGATGGATGGAGAGGAAGAGGAAGGCCAAAGAAAAGATGGATGGATTGTCTAAGGAATGATATGGAAGAAAAAGGAGTAAATGATACTGTGACGTTTAATAGAGGAGAATGGAAGAAAAAAACGTGTTGCGCCGACCCCAAGTAAAATGGGATAAGGGCAGGAAGATGATGATATAACATCAATTATTGCAAAGAAAAAATAAATAGCTATTTAAACATATAGGTATTTGTTTTTATTTGATTGTGTTCTTTATTCTTTTTTTTACTTATTATATACATTTTTAAATATTTCTACAATAACAAAACAAAAAAAAAAACATTATTAGTTTTTTTTTTAGTAAGGCAATATTTTTGCTTAAAATCTTAGTTTTTAAGTTTAAATTAAGGTCCGACCGAAACGGGTTTTCCGGCTGTAACCGAAACTGAAACCGAATTTTCGGCCGTGACTTCAGTTTCGGCCGAAACCGAATCCGAAACCGAAACTCACGTGGTCAAGTATAGAATTCCTTAAAATACTGAAATTTGGTGCATTTTACCCATTATTCTGCATTAGTTAGGACATGAAATGGAAACACAGTAAGTTTGTTGTGATAATTTATTTAATAGATATAATATAAAAAAATTTAAACATAACATTTTTTTTTTCATATCAAGTTCTCATAGATAGCAGAATGTTTATGGCCAGGTTCCCACTACGCCGGACCGGCAGATCTGCCGCGCCGGTAAATCTGCCGGAAGAGCTAGTGGCTGTACAATTTATATGAAGCTATTCACATTATCCCGGGTCCGGCATTTTTGCCGAGCCCGGCATTTTTACCGAACGTTTTGTCACTACCGAATTGCCGGTAGAACGACCGGGCCCGGAGTAATGTGAACGAGTTTGAGCCGGTATCTGCCCCCGCTCGCCCCGCTCGTGCTCCCCTCGCCCCGCCCGTGTTCCACTCACGTCATTCGGCTCGCATTTTCTGGTAAAAGTAGACGTTCAGCATGGATATTCAAGCAGAAACTTTAATTACGCTTGTCCAAGAGAGACCTGTTCTGTGGGATAAGACCGAAGACGTCTATAAAGACAAAAACTTAAAGTTAGCAGCATGGCGTGAAGTATGTTTAATACTGAAACCAAACTTCGATGAACTGGATGAAAAAGAAAGAAAACAGTACGGTGAGTTTTTAATGTTTTATTGATAAAATATAAATGCATTGATAAATTTTATTTTATAGCTGCTGCCTGCCACGGAACGGAACCAATATCCGAAACAAAATAATTTGTAAATGATGTCCGTATAGCGTTGGCATTAGGGCCACCTCGACTCGACACATTTCGATTCATGGGTGTCGTTTCTTGTTCTTGTCTATGTTCTATATTTTGGTAACTTTCAAAATTTATACCATCTTTTTCTCTTACAAAATTATGTAAGACTGTACAAGCTTTAATTACTTGAATTGCTGTGTCTACGTTCAGATCTATAGCTCGATGGATTATTCGCCACTTATTTGCCAGAATACCAAAAGCGCACTCAACATACCTTCTTGCTCGACTTAGTCTATAGTTAAAAATCTTTTTATCAGTATTCAAATGTGTACCTCCATATGGACGTAGGAGATTAGGTGTTAAAGCAAAGCCTTCATCGCCAACAAGTATAAACGGTAATTCTTCGTGCAAGTTTTCATGAAGCGTTCTAGGCTTTGGTACATTTAAAGTACCATCATTCATCTTTTGCCAAAATGTACTATCCTTTAATATAGTAGAATCGCATTCCTTGCCATATGAGCCCACACTAATAAAAATAAATCGGTACTCTGAATCGACAACTGCCATTAATACAAAAGAATAATACTCCTTGTAATTAAAGAACATAGAACCACTCTTGGCTGGTTTCAAAATTCTGATATGTTTGCCATCTACCGCTCCAAGACAGTGAGGAAAGTTGGCTTTTCTTTCGAATCCTGAAGCGATGTCCTCCCATTCTCTCTCAGTATCAGGCAGCTTAAGGAAATCTGTCTTTAGGTTTTCCCAAATGACGTGGGTCATTTCTTTTATTAGTTTACTTATTGTCGAAACGCCTACTCTGTATGAGTAATGTATTTCTTTGAATGAACATCCTGAAGCTAAATATCTGAAAAAAAAGTATTTTTTGTTAATACATTATTACTTTATACGTCATCAAGAAACAGATTGTATTGTTTTATGATATTTTTTATTGATTTCAGGAAAACAGGTTTCAACTAAATGGAATAATATACGAGATTCGTGGCTTAAGACAATAAAGAAACAAAAAGATGAGTCTAAATCTGGATCTTCGGCCAAAAAGACACGAAATTATTTATATCACGAGCAATTAATGTTTTTGAAAAAAGTCTCCGAACCTCGACCACCACATGAGTCAGTTTCAAAAAAAGCAAGAACCGAGACTGAAGTAGGCATGGAATCAGATTTTCGTTCACCTTTAATTAAAGATAAAAGAAAAATTGATAATAAAGAGGTAAATGACAGGATGGTAAAGTTTTTGGACTCCAGAATAAACCCAGAAAAGGAAAACCATCATCTGTCTTTCTTCAAAGGCATTATACCAATCTTGAACACTTTAACTATCGAAGAGACTTTAGAATTTCAAGCTAGCGTCATGACAATGTTGCAAAAAATTAAAAGTAGGAATTATGAGAGACCAAATTACGGACATTGGCGTGATTCATATAATCAGATGACCGGACCAGATCAGTATTCTGGATACTACACACATAATAGCGTCAATCAACAGGCAACACCTACGCAAGATCAACACCACTCTGGATACTCTACGCAATATAATAGTAGCAATCAACAGGCAACAACATCTATACCATCAACTTCATCTCAGACATCGAATCCGATTCCAGCGTCGCCATCAGCATCTAGTAATCATTCCATACATTCCCAAGACTCAGATTACTTAGATTTTGAAGGGATTTAAGTTTGAGTACAAATAAATACTTAAATAAGTTGTTTGCATTTTTAATTCATAATGACTATCAAATACATACACCCTCCCACACACACACATTATATATATTCACATTCATCAAACAAACATACATATCAAACATTCATTCATTCATTCAGTCTTAAGTAGGTACCTACGTCAAAACTATTATTACGCAATCTAGTGCATAAAATAATCTTACCTTAGACATATGGCTAATCTTTGTTCTGGGCAAATACATTCTCTGAAACTTGTATCTCGTACTCTTATGTCTAGTCGTCCCAGTAAATCGTCAAAAGTGGTTGCTGTCATTCGAAAATAATTGAAGAACTTTGATTCGTCTCTTCTAAGTTCACCCATTAATGTTTCAAATGTTCCAAGTGAAAATCTTTCCCGTAAAATAGGGTGTACCCAATGTTTTCTTTTATTTTGCCTTCTATTAAGATACCACCACAACACAACAATTTCGTCGTCCATTGTGCGCGCAGGTCCATCTGAATTTCTTCCGGGATCCGATGTAATGTGAACACTTTGTCCGGTGTCCGGTTTTCGGCAGATCTGCCGGTCCGGCGTAGTGGGAACGCTGCCTATCGGAGACATCCGAACGGCGCACGACAATTCCCGAACAGGGCCGCGAGCGCGAGCGTCCGCCAAAGCGTTGCCGCGAGAAACGAATTTAAGCGAGCGTGCACCACTCTTTTGGCCGAAACCGATACTGCCTTCGAAACCGAAACCGAACCTTCGGTCGGACATAACCCATGGTTCAAACTTCATAGCTATAGACAGAATTACTCTGACAGCATTAATCACTCAGACAGAGTGCGGCTGAATTATCTAGTTGACACAAAGTACCTATATACCCAGAGGCAACAATAGTTTAGAGATGGTGTACTTATACAAAATGCATTATTCATCTATATATATAAAAGGAGAACTGACTGACTGACATATCAACGTACAGCCGAAACTAATGGGGCTAGGAATGTGAAATTTTGCACACAGCTTCCTATTATAATGTAGGGGAGCACTAAGAAGGGGTTTTTGGAAATTTAACCTTTAAGGGGGTGAAAAGGGGGAATTAGGAAAGTACGTAACCCACGCGGACGACGTCGCGGGAAAAGTGCTAGTGTAACATAAAATATACACTGATGTTGAGTACAAATGGGTGCTTGATAAAGTGAAGTGAGGAAATAAACTTTAATACGTGCAAGAAAGCGTAACATCAAAATGTTACGCTTTCTTGCACAATCAATTTAACATCAATTTTATGGACCCTGTCAAAACAGGGTCCATAAAATTGATGTTTTAACATACCAACTGTTTTATTTAACATTATGGAATGCAATAAAGTGTTGAGTATTTTTATTCTTCTTTCTCATTAATTTTGGCTGTAGACTCAGTAGAATACCGTAACCGCGGTATATGGCATTTTCACTAGCTGAAATCAGGAGAAAAATAATAAAAGTTATTTCGTAAACAAAAGTCATCAAATTAGCATATTTTTACATTTAAAATGTCTGCACTTATTACATAAGACAGTCCACAAAAGCGCCCGCACGATAAATATGGAGAAGTTGTTTAACGTATTACTTAGGCGACGGATTACGGTCACAGGAATAAGAAATAGTAACTAAAAACTATGATAGCGGCGGCCTATAGCCAAACGGCAAAAGTCGCTAATACATTTTCAACTGTTTACCCCGCGCATAAAGTTGAAAATATATGAGTTGGTTCAACATGACTTATTTATATTACTGAATGAGAGGCTAAAAATACATAAATATAAAAAAAAAAAAAAAAAATATATTGTATTATATATACTTAGATATATTAGCGACTGCTTAGCGTTAACGATTATCGCTTGTCGTTTGGCAATAGGCCCAGATCGGAAGTCCTCACAAATAACAAAACTTAAGGAAATTCTCTTGAATGTATAAGACTACTTAGATACTCACAGTGACGTATGATTCGTATGAGAAATCTACGACTCCTAAAGCCTTATACACCACCGGTTTCTGAGAAAATAAAGAGGTTAGTTTAAGCCTGCGGGTCTAAAACGGCCCCAAAACAATATTCCAAATTATTCACTACGTGATAGAATAATATAAGAATAGCCAATGACGTTGCTGGAAATCACTGAAAATTCTCAAAGTTCGTGAGGCGGAGCCCGCTGTCTTTCGTTCCTGTTGCCCATTCAACGGTTACTTAGTCAAGAGTTTTTTGTTACTTCTAGGCAAGAGTGCTTCACCGTCGACCATTACTAGCCGTCAGGTGTGAGCCGTCACGTCTAGCCGAGATGGTGGCCAATCGAGAGCATAATATTGAATAAAGAAATGCGAACTTAATTCTTTAAAATATAACGTTGTAATTTTTATTTATTGTGTTTAGGTTGCCATAGGTGATAATAACTATGAATGAATTGTATCTGCTCACCTGAGCCTGCCTCATAGCGTTGACCACTAGCTTCCTGATACGAACTGATGATTGTCCGCAGCAGTTGTGCCACCCCGAACTGTACATCGCATCTGATAACTTGGCTGCCTGCAATGTAATAGGTATATTTATTAGTGTACTACTTGTACCACGTGGTTTCACCCTCGCTGTACAATCGATACCGAAGCCAAAAATGTAGTTTTCACCTCACACGTTCGGAAAGATTGTTTGTTTCATTCAAAATCTGACCGCATAACTCGATTTTGCGCTCTAGAGCACAAAGTGTTTTCAAAATTCGAACACGTCTTGCATTCAATTATTTTCTACACTGACGGGGGAGCCGGCCACACTGCATTAATTTCCTCGCTGTAGTGAGGTGAACAGTTGTGTGTTGCACTCGGCAGCAAAGTTATTCTGTGTCTCATATTTGAACTGCTCGCTTTGCTCGCGGTTCAATCGTAGGATCCTTCGCTCACTCAGTTTTCAATTCAAGTACTCGCGCCAAAAAAATAACTTTGCAGCCTTGCATAACAAATAACTATTTTAGAATTTTTGTCTGTTTGTGTATGTCCGGGATAAACTCAAAAAGTACTGCATGGATTTACTTCACGAATATTATTAAGAAGTTGGCTCAACATATAGGCTACACATTCACGCTATCACCTATGGGCACGGGGAACAAGCAGTCAACTTTATGGTAGCTATTTTTGGTGCAGTTTAGCGTTCACGCAGACGACGTCGCGTCAGCAGCTAGTTAAGTATAAATATCACTGTTCTTAGATGTAGCTTTTTAAAAGTTTTCATACCGGCGTTGGAATTGTTCACTCACCTCTATTGTTATATCGCCACCATTCCACATGAAGAAACCAAAGGACAAACAAGTTGATATCGACATTAGCACCATCGTAGATAGCTGCGCCAGATTACGCGTGCCGCTCTGAAATAAAACAACTTGTACAACCTACACACGGCGTGAACCAGCGCGAAATGCTTCCCAACATTCATGTGGTTGCTGATTAATTGTCGTAATATGCCTTTTTAATAAAACAAATTGGCTTGTGAATCTCCCACAAAAAATAAAATCCTACTACCTATCCTTCTTATATTAAAAACGTTTCTTTGACTTTCATGTCAAAACCATTGAACGGTTTTTGGACGAAATTAGAAACACAGGTAGTTTATAACTTGGGTTAACACATAGGATAGTTTTTATCCCGATTGTATGTTCCAGTAGGATACTTTTGTAGCGGCTGGCAACAGCTAGTACATCTATCTATCTATCTATCTTCTATATATATATAAATGTAATGTTGGTTTGTGTATGCTTCAAAAACTCAAAAAGTTCTGCACCGATTGAGCTGAAATTTTAGCATGTTAAATAATCCGCATCAAGGATTGTTTTTATCTATTATTTTTTCTGAAAAAACAGTTTTTTGTGCCACAGCAAAGCGGGGCAGGGTACAGCTAGTATATAAATAAAATCTAAAGTGCGACATCACGGAATCGTAGCAGTAGTACGGCGTAGCTCACTTACACTACTATTACTATGTAAATCGTACTTCGGAGGGTTAGTGCCAATTCAGTACCTACCAGTAAAGTAATAAGTTGAGTCAACAGCATGCCGAAGAACAGAATGATCTCCACGGCGAACATCTCCTTGCAGATGTGTTGGTGCTGCTTCTCACACCTGAACATGAAAAACGTATATTAAGGTTAGATCGAACCGGTACAAAACCGACAATTTGCCGGTCCACATTCGTAGTGACAAAATAAAATATTTTTAAAAACAGAAAATACATAAGGTCAGTAGGATTCTTTAGTCTAACTACTAGTCCAGTCAACGGGGAGTTTTGCCCCGCAAATTGTCAACTCACCACAAAGTCAGTGAATGCATCTGCATACCATCTTTAAATGCTTGTTCATATTTCATTTCCTTCTCAGCCTGACTCAGTCTTTTATCGCTAAAGATATCTTCAAGTTGGTAGAAGTAAACCTGCAGGTTTTTGAACTGGTAGCAGATAGCCAGCATCATTGTGACCAGCATTATAAAAGTGAACATGATCCTGGCTGCAAAGGGGAACCACCACAAGTAGAGGAAGGTTCTCATCACTCCTGCTGGTGGAGATGTGTCGTGAACGTCAGGCCAGGCTGCTGTGATGGTGATGAAGTTCTCACCTGAAAGAATTAACATTTGAAAAAGATAATTTAGTGGACTTCTCCTACAAACAAAAAGATAATGAAATTTTGAACTTTCTACTTTCACCGCTAAGTCGAGTGTTGAAAACCCTACAAAGCTATTTTGTAAAGGCGTTCATCTACTACTTCTACAATATTAACAGAGCCTTTGTTCTGCAGAAAAGGTCAATACGAACGATAGTCCGTATACCTCAAACAGAAAGTTGCCGACAACATTTTATGCAGTTAGGCATACTCACAATTCCAAGTATTTATGTCTTTGTACTTTTGATCAACTTAGCTAAAACATTCTAGAATTTGAAACGATAGAAGAACGAGAAATAAGAGAAGGCACCCGTCGAAAAGACCTTAAAGGTATGATCAACCCAAATTTCAATGTTGTAAGACACAGTCCTCGTTACCAGTCTGTACAGTTGTTTAACAGGTTGCCTTTAGATCTGAAAAGTGCGATTTACACTAGCTCTTTTAGAACAAAGTTGAAAAAATTTCTATTGGACAAATGTCTTTATGCCATTAATGAATTGTAGCACTTTTATTAAAATTGTACTTTATTTTTTTTTTTTCCCCTTTTTGTTGTGTTAGTGAATTGAAATGTAAAATGAATAATTTTAGTGTTGTTTTATATAATTTAATTTATTGTTTTGATGTGTAAATGTTCAAATACAAGTTTATTGTTTATGAATAAAAATGACTAATGACTAATGATCTACGTGTCACCAAGACAACATGTGAAAAGCCTCACCTGCAGTAACCACCCGGTACAGCGCAAGCAAACCATAAAATACGGCCACGATACAAATGAGACCACTCAGACTCATCGAGAACATCTTTATCTTCTTAATCATCTCACGCTCCACGTTTGCATCATTCTGACGTTCTTTCAGGACCACGACAACTTGGTACAGGAGGTCTCTTGTCTCCTGCTTATAAAACAATGATAAGTAGTACATAATCATGTTTCCAGGTAGTATTATACTGAACATAAGCCGATCCGCCGCCTGTTTCTCTGATAAATTTTGTTGAGTAAAGAAAGATCCGAGAATAGACAAAGAATAGAAAACATTTATAGCATCTATAACGTATTCAAATTTAGTATAAATATATATGAATCGGCGGGAAAGCTTGATGTCTGTAAACCAGATATCTTTCAACCCGAATATGAAACCGATCGTGTTTAATTTTTCTAACAATTTTATCATTTCTGTTTGTTTGATTGTGCTCATCGGACGATCCATTTTGAATTAACGTCTTCTGAACGTGTGCTATGAAGCACAAAGTAATATGGCATTTTGTTAACATAGCAATGAATAAATTATAAAAAAAAAACATAAACCATTTCCCTTTTTAAATATTTACTTTGACATCAAACAAACAATCTCAATGGTTGACAATTACGTGAAAGAACTTACAATAAAGCCCTTCAATTTGTAAACATACAAAGTTAGCCTATTAATTAAAGTTACTGAGTAACAGGAAACAAGGAGAATATAATTTACAGAATATTTGTTTCAAAAGGGGTGATATTATCATGTTAAAATAATGAAATTACGATAGCAAGTTTTCTTTATTTAAACAATATTTTTGTTTATGGCCTACATAAACAAAATTATTGTTTAAATAAAGAAAAAAAAAACGGTTTTAGAGTCTAGCAAGCTATAGTTATAGCCATGACAAAATTAACTTCCGCCAGTAATTATAAAAATGAATCCAAATTATTAAAATGAATACAAATTATATATTGGTGTAAGATCTAATGGAAAGAAAAAAGGCTGAGTAGTTTATAATGTGCGTTAATATTTATAACATTTTGAATATTTAATTTAGAGTAGCTTTTTAGCTTAAAAAAAATAAACAATTCGAAATTATTTGAATAAAAATGAGTGGTGAAAAAGTTTAATACAAAACAGAAAATGCGGAATACGACATCTTCACAATCTGAAACAAATTATATCAGAATTTAATAAATGACATTATAATAAACTACTTTTTATGTTACACTGCCTGACTTTATTGAATTTACTAACCGACACGTAAGTTTCGTATGAAAATGTCAATTGTCCAAATGCTTTCAGCTCTATGGGTCTCTGCAATGAAAGATAAATAAAATTTTAAAACTTTAAGATATTCTGCCTTATTTTCAAAATAAAACAACCAAGTGTTTTTCTTGTTCTACTTCATAAGCTTTACTAACGCCGAGTTGCCAGCCTGTCGGATTTTTGTAAAGCTGTGCGCGATGGAACTGCACTTTTTAATTTCGCCTAGCCCTTTCCATCGTGCCGGGGTCGCGGGACCAAGGGATTACCGTGACCCCGGTACGTAAAGGGCACCGTGGATTTTAGTTAGTACAAGTCTGACAGTCCCTCCCGCCCTGCCCTGGGTAGGACGACTCATTTGATGATTTTACCACGATAAAAAAAAACCCTTTCCATCGTACTACAAGACTTAGGTGCGGTAATGTCCTTTGGTCAATTACAAAGCATTTTGAAAATACTTTTTTTGTACGCAGCCGCACAACTAAGGAGTGAAAATTCCTGCTGGAGTCTTCGTTTCCTGATAGTAATAACCTTGAGTTCTTCAAGTCAAGAGTGAATAGGCTAGGAAAGCGCGTGCTTCACCTTCAAGGGTCGACCACTCATCATTGTTTACTACCATCACGCAAGATAGTGACGTCGTATAATAAAAATTAAACAAAAGGATGTTATTTTAAAGTCAATGAAAGGGTACCTGTGCTTGCATTATAGCTAACACGATCAGCTTTCTTACCCTTGGGGAAACGTCATGACAACTCTGCCAGCCAAAACCGTATATAGCGTTGGGCAGATAAGATGCCTGGAAATAATAAGTAATTAAGTTAACTAGAAAAAATATCATTTTTCTTCCTTTTTCTACATAAATCGTCGTTTCCGCAGCTTATCTTGCTGTGCAGCTAAGGAAATGCTACGTCGTACAAGCTACGACGTAGCATTTCCTGTACAGTTACGTACGCTAGTCGTAGCAGATACGTAGCTGCTACAAGCTACGAGCTACGCCGATCGTAGCACGTCCACAGCTTCTAGCTACGCCAATCTTAGCACGTCCATGGCAGCTACGAGGTACGCTAGTCGTAGCACGTCCAACATGTATCTACATATCAAAACAGAGGGCTTAAGAATATTCTGTAATACATACCCTTCGTGACAGCCTGAAAAAAATTATACAAGCCAACAAACACCATATTGCAGACGCAAGACGAGAAAAAAATCCTGTTATGCAGTTTGGATTGTTTTATCATGTCCTGTTCAGCTTGCTTATCATCATGATCTGTCTTCAGCTCCACCACTAGTTTGTACAGCACCTGCCTAACATCATCGGTGTAGCACAGGAGCACGAAGTGGTAGAACACGGTGATGATGGGAGTGGAGGCTGCGTACGCGAGTCTGTCGGACTCCTGGCCCTGTGATAGCCCGTGTTGGGTCCATAGGGATAAGAAGCAGGAGGTACAGAACACCACCATGATGAAATGGATGATAATCATGGCTGTACGGTACATTCTCACGAAGGAGTCGGAGAACTCGACCTGATTCACCCAGAAGTCTGGACAACAGCAGAGAAACCAGAACTTGCTGTACTTGTTGATTAATTTCGTTGACACTGTCTCTTTGTAAATAAGAGGTTCGGTTGGTATTTCGTGTTTTTTCCTAAAGAAATTCATTGTCAAGAACAGATTTTTTTTTACAATTAGAATCTTATTTACACCATCCACAAATGGTTGTGACTGACTAATGAAGAAAGCCTCAGAAACTCTTTTTATAGAGACAACAATAATTAATTCCCTATAAAACTTCAATGATGTTTTTTTTATTTTATCGTTAAAGGGTTAAGTGTTACTTACTTTTGCATAATCCGGGATAAAACTTCTTAACTCATAAATATCTTACAACTAGGAAATTGAAAACTGTTTATGGAGAACTAGTTGCAAAGATCCTGCTGTCCCTGCTAACACATAATTTATGGAGGTCCGACAAAAAAAGGTTACCTTAAGCGTTTATTCCGCATTTGCCGGATTGCTGCTCTGGGATCTGGAGGCGACTGTCCCCCTGCGCCCGGGCGAATCCCCGCTGCCTCGACAAGTCGAGGCGCTGCGGGAAGAGCTCCGGCGCGATCTCAGGCCAGTATGGAGAGAACGACTGTCGCAACCGAGGTCCGGCCACGTCGCAATCGCGGCGGTAAGAACCCTCGTTGAGGAGTGGCTGGATAGGCGTCTCGGCGTCTTGACCTACCGCATGACGCAGATCCACACCGGACACGGAAGTTTCGGGAAGTACTGTGTGTCTAATAAGGAGGGAAGAAACGCCTGGGTGTCACCGCTGCGAGGATCGTCCGGAGGACACGGTAGAGCATACGGTGCAGGACTGCTCCGCTTAGGCTTAATTATTTAAAAACATTGCCACATATTCACAAAAATTAAACAAAAAAAAAGTAAATTTAAAAGCATGGTCTATGTAGGTCCAATTAATAAAATATGATGGGAAAATATTCATAAAGGTCATTTCATGTTTACAAAATTGTTGACTATAATTATATGGGAAAGCTTGTGGGAATCGTCATAATGCACGCAAATTATACAACGCAAAGAAACAGCAATAAAGTATTGTTTACTGAACAAATTAATTGGTTATTCGTTAAAGAAAGCCTACAGTCATACACAATTAAGTAATTATGCCGTAAATTAAAAAGTCTTATTTAATGTTAGACACTTTATATGATGTACTAGCGGGCGCCCGCGGCTCCGCCCGCTTGAATGTCGGTTACCGCTGCAAAAAGCCTAATCAGGAAAGACACGGTCAGCAACATAATTCCCATGTCTATTCACAGACACCGACACTAACATCGACGACGCAGTCATCACAAACACTCGACATAGATATAGTGTGTCGCGGACTTTTTTGTAGATATTGATAAGATCAACAATTAATTAGAACATTTTATGGTTTTATCTTTTATAGTTTAGGCAGCGTACGCAAAATAAGTAACTTTTCTGGTTGATTTTTTACACCTTGTGGTCGAAAAATATCTTGCGGAACCCTATTTTTCTCCAAAATAAAATATAGCCTATGTTACTCGTAATATCGATAATGCAGCTTTCGAATGTGAACGAATTTTTAAAATCGGTCCAGTAGTTTTTGAGCCTATTCATTACAATCAAACAAACAAACAAAGTTTTCCTCTTTATAATATTAGTGTAGACTACCGAAATAACTAATTTGGTACCTTCTATTGCTTCAAATATAAAGAAATAAACTATTAATATAATTAAACACTACCAAATTAACTGATATTCGTACCTACTATTGCTTCAACTGTAAAGAAATAAAATGTAAACTAATAATATATTTAAACACTACCAAAACCTCTAATACCTATTTCATAAAATAACAACAAAACAAATCTATACAACATATAATAAATCTGTAGAAGGGTCAATTCTGTACATTGAAAATATTGAAAAAATAAATAGCGGGGGGTGTTGCTGGATCGATACCAAACCCAAATATATGATTTAAAAAATTTTTGTCTGTCTGTCTGTCTGTCTGTCTGTCTGTCTGTTTGTGCAGGCATCACGTGAAAACTAACGGTTCGATTTCGATGAAACTTGGTATAATTATTCCTTATTATCCTGGGCATAACATAGGATACTTTTTAACCGACTTCAAAATAAGGAGGAGGTTATCAATTCGACTGTATTTTTTAAATTTTGTACCGCATAACGACCGACTGGGTGAACCGATTTTCATGATTCTTTTTTTGTTTGAAAGCTGGTGCTTGTGGTCCCATTGTCACCAAATCAGGATCTGATGATTGAATCTTGGAGAAATCGAGGGCAACCCTCAAATTTTATAGGCCCACGCATCGTTTTTCGTAAATCTTATGAAGTAATTCAAGTACTTGCGTATGGTAATCATCATCTTATGTAGCTGAGCTGATGATGGAAGGTACAACTCCTTAACAGTAAGGAGTAGGCATCGACTGATTCATTGTTCGCATATCTCCGGAACTACACATCCGATTAAAATAATTCTTTTATTTTTGTGCTAGGTATCGTTCCACTTAGGGAATACTGAAAAATCGGTTCAGAAGTTTTTGAGATAGGGAATTTTATTAGGTTATTGTGTACATAAGGGATGTTATTACCAGTGCTACGGATTATATTATATGTATTTGGCAAGAATTTGGGTTGAATATTTAAACTAAAAAGAGAAAAATAAAAAACTTTTTCAAAAAAAAAATGTAACCGCCTTCAAAAATAACCACAAAAAAGGGTAAAATAATCTACAAAATAACTTTTATTTCGGAAGTCGGTGGCAAAAAATAAACAATGAATTAAAAAATAACAAAGCCGTCGTTGATTATTTTACCCTTTTTTGTGGTTCTTTTTGAAGGCGGTTACATTTTTTTTTGAAAAATTTTTTTGTTATCCTGGAAAAATACGTAGAAAAAAATCTTATTTTTCAGTTTTATTCATAGACGTTGTTCTGTAGAACCGCGAACACACGTTGCATTACCCGCAGTGGATTCAGCGCCGTAATATTTATAAGATTTCATTGTCAGAGTTACTCAAAATGGAGAAATAAACCATCCACGCGAAGACCGACATCCGCGCGGACGGAGTCGCGGGCGGAAGCTAGTCTAAAAATAAACTATTCAAAGACTAAAAGTAAAAAGGGCACCCCGCAATCGCGGCGGTAAGATCCCTCTTTGAGGAGTGGCTGGATAGGCGTCACGGCGTCCTGACCTACCGCATGACACAGGTCCTCACCGGACACGGAAGTTTCGGGAGGTACCTGTGTCTGATAAGGTGGGAAGAAACTCCTGGGTGTCACCACTGCGAGGATCGTCCGGAGGACACGGTGGAGCATACGGTGCAGGACTGGGCAGTCCTGCACCGTATGCTCCACCGTGTGGGCACCGCTTGGGCAGAGCACCGCCGTGTCCTCACGACGGCGATAGGCGGAGACCTCTCGCGCCCGGCATTGGTCGAGGCCATGCTGTGGGGCAAGACGGAGTGGGAAGCGGTCGCCTCCTTCTGCGAAGCAGTCATGCTCGCGAAGGAGGAGGCGGGCCGCGTGAGGGAGAGGACAGCGTCCTGCCGCCACCCCAGCCGCAGTGGTAGACGCCCACGGCGACGGACGTCGGCAGACGATCTCCGGCCACCGTAGGCGCGGGCATGCGGGCGGCGAGTAATGGGCGACTCGCTGTCCGACCATGGACCATGCCCGGGTCGACGGCGCGTTGTGTTCCACGCGCGCCTCAAGGAGTGTCAGCATAATGACGGGGCCTGATATAATGAGGGCCAAAGCCTGCCGAGTTTGCGGGACTCACAAATTACCGTGATCCCGGTACATAAAGGGCTATTGAAGGACACCGTGGATTTCAGTCAGTCAAGTCTGACAGTCCCTCCCGCCCTGCCCTGGGTTAGAGGACTCATTTGATGATTGTAGCACGCAGTCGCGCCTAATAATCCTTATAGCATGATTCTGTATTCACGCGCGATGACTGATTAGCGTATTTCATGTATAACTTTGGTGTTTCTACACCGATTTACATGATTCTTTTTTAATTGAATAGGTAATAATGTAAACTTTTTTTAATTAGGGATGAGTGAGAGTGTTGTAAACGTAAGAGTAGACAAATATAATCAGAAATCTCCGAATTGCTAAGCTATCGGGAGTTTCACGTGTTATTGTGAGTTAACCATAAAAGATAGGCATATGCTATCAAGGAATATTTTTATATAATTTTAAGAAGAACATTTCCGTCATACATGATTTCTATGTAGCTTTAACCATTATGGCTGCACACGCGACGGAAGTTTAAAAAATGGAGTAACTTCTCCCGTTTTTCCAATATTTCCCTTCACTGCTCTGCTCCTATTGATCGTAGCGTAATGAAAAGTATACTATAACCTGCCCAGGAGTATGAAGAATAGTTGTGCCAAATTTCATTAAAATCCGTCGAGTAGTTTTTGTTTCTATAACGAACATACAGACAGACAGACAGACAGACAGACAGACAAAAATTTTACTGATTGCATTTTTTGCATCAGTAGCGATCCCTAATCACCCCTTGATAGTTATTTTTTAAATATATTTCATGTACAGAATTGGCCTCTCTACAGATTTATTATAAGTATAGATTACCGAAAGAAAATACATTTATTAGGAATGTGATGAAGAAATTACTTGAGAATGTGTGATTGAACAACGAACATGAACACACGAAGACATTTCGAACCCGACTACGGCAAAGCCAAAAGGAGGGTTATGATTTTGACCGGTATGTATGTTTGTATGTATGTTTCTTTGTTCCATCATAACTTCTAAACTACTTATCATTACATGACAAATGAGGTGTCGTTAGAAGCGTCTCAGTTGTCCGCTGGTTATAGGTGATGTGTTACCAAATCCAAAATATCGCCCTCTAGGGAATGTAAAGTCGTAACCGAAAAATATGTATTTTCGTACAATATCGACATGGGTATCAAATTAAAGGGCTTGATGAGCACATTTGAAATATATGTACATTATACATATAGCTTTTACTAGCTACTCGTATTTTGCGTGTTTCTAACAATGTCAACATAGGTATCAAATGAAAAGGCTTAATGAGTAAGTACATTTGAAATTCACTCTTTACTTTCCTTTTATTATTATACCAAATAATTAATAATACAGCCCCAAAATAGTGTAAATAAAAAATAACTAAAACCCGACTTCGAAAAAATGAAAAGTATAAAAAAGAACAATATTCATTTGACCGATATATTTTCTAATTATAAACTTTAACTAATAGCTGTGGTCGTGTGCCACCTGCGGTTAAAAAATATATCGGTCAAATGAATTTTGTTCTTGTTTTATACTTTTCAGTGCGCGATTTTTTTTACATTTATTGCTGAAATTGAATGATGTAATGTATCCGTTAATTGATGTTCGTTTTATCACAATCATTACCCAGATGATCGATTCATTCATCAAATAGTTTGTAGATAACTACATAATTTGTCAATTTCTCCAAAATAAAGGACAATTGCTCTATTACGAAGCTCTGAAATAATTAACAAAATGTATCAATTAAATGATTTACCTAATATATTGGGAATATATAACAATCTATGGACTGAATACTCTAGGGTTATGAGCTAAAGTTTGATGTTATTTAGTGGAGATATTATGTTTTTTTTTATGTAAAACATAGCTCGTGTCTGTAAATTTTTCATCAACTTACAGACATGAACGTGGTCTTTCACTATCGGCCTCATCTCAAAGCTCAAAGTCGCTCAACGAGCTATGGAGAGAGCTATGCTCGGTGTTTCTCTACGTGATCAAATCCGAAATGAGGAGATCCGTAGACGAACTAAAGTCACCGACATAGCCCACCGGATTAGCAAGCTGAAGTGGCAATGGGCAGGCCATATTGCTCGCAGAGCAGATGGCCGATGGGGTCGAAAAGTACTAGAGTGGAGACCACGGACTAGCAAGCGCAGCGTAGGACGTCCACCAACAAGGTGGACAGACGACCTTATAAAGGTCGCCGGAAGACGCTGGATGCAGGTCGCTATGTTCAGCAGTGGACGTCCTATGGCTGAGATGATGACAGACATGAACCGCAAATGTACAGTGGAGTTTCCTAGCATAATCTATATATATAAAAATGTTATGTTGGTTTGTGCACGCTTCTAAAACTCAAAAAGCTCTGTACCGATTGAGCTAAAATTTTTGCATGATATATAATCCGCATCATGGATTGTTTTTATCAATTTTTTGCATGAGTCATATATCCGCGACCGCGAAAGACCGTTTTTTTTGTGCCACAGCGTAGCGTGGAAGGGTAAAGCTAGTAATATATAATTATCCCAATTTGTACATTTTTATACTGTACAAATCTAATCGAATATTATGAAGATTTTCCTTTAAGTCCGTTCTTGAACCGTTGGACCACCCGCTAAGCTTTCTCCAGTAACTAGTACTTTGGGTAGAGAGAGTACACCTTTGCTTGCGAATTTCAATGTTTCTGACGTCGATGGCTATAGTCTCTTTTAAACTGAAACCGGTCAGGAACTTTGAACATACTCGTATATCTATTTATCGTCAGATCACAAGTCAAATAAACAATAAACTGTTAGATCTATGTTTCAAATCGGTAGAAGCGCTCCAAAGGACACACGACCATCAATATTGTACTGAAATTCCATTTTAATTTAAAGAAAAATATGATTTCGATCATTTTTGACAACCCTAAACCCCTTTGAATGGACATCATTACAAAAATGACGCTAATTATTTCAACGAATCACTATAAAGTCACAAGAACAAAACACAAATTTTCTTTACCTTCTGTTAATTTTGACACGAGAGACCAACCATGGAGACCACGACCTATAAACGGAGCAAGACAACCGACTTCTTCTACAAACTCAGCTATATACTTTACTTCTTCGGACTACCTAACTTTTGGTTAGAAGACCTGAAGCTGACAAAGAGATTTGTTAGGTTCTGGGACAAGTTAACAGTGTTCAAACATTGCTTGATTTCTGCGCTGATAATTTTTGAGATGGGCTCATTCTTTACGCAGACTAATTTAACGCCGAAACAGAAATCTAACTTGGTGTTGTATTCTATATCGCACCCGATGCTGTTTTCTTTTCGTCTGATGATGGCAAGTATGCAGGAGAAAGTGAGGCTGGTAATGTACAAACTGACGGTGGGGCTGAAGAGGGTGTACAACGACCAGGAGGTGGAGAAACAAATGCTCAGGAGTACGCACATGTATATGTTCGCGTTGGTGTCTAGCTGCTTGATGTCAATGGTCATGTATGCGGCTGAAGCATTCTGGGACGTCATACGATATGGTATGACCTAACACGCCAAACTTCTTATTTCATTTTAAAGAGCTGTAATAATTTCCTTATTATCCGAAACCTGGGCACGCCGCAATCGCGGCGGAAAGACCCCTCTTTGAGGAGTGGCTGGATAGGCATCACGGCGTCCTGACCTACCGCATGACGCAGGTCCTCACCGGACACGGAAGTTTCGGGAGGTTCCTGTGTCTGATGAGACCTCTCGCGCCCGGCATTGGTCGAGGCCATGCTGCGGGGCGAGACGGAGTGGGAAGCGGTCGCCTCCTTCTGCGAAGCAGTCATGCTCGCGAAAGAGGAGGCGGGCCGCCTGAGGGAGAGGACAGCGTCCTCCCTCCACCCCAGCCGCAGTGGTAGACGCCCACGGCGACGGACGTCGCAAGACGATCTCCGGCCACCGTAGGCGCGGGCATCGGGCGGCGAGTAATGGGCGACTCGCTGTCCGACCATGGACCATGCCCTGGTCGACGGCGCGTTGTGTTCCACGCGCGCCTCAAGGAGTGTCAGCATAGTGACGGGGCCTGTAGAGGGCCAAAGCCTGCCGGGGTAGCGGGACTCACAAATTACCGTAATCCCGGTACATAAAGGGCTACTGAAGGACACCGTTGATTTTAGTCAGTATAAGTCTGACAGTAATGGGTGGGATGACTCATTTGATGATTTTTACCACGAAAAAAAAATTTTTATCCGTAACCTATTTGATCTTCACTCACTTATTTTCTCCCGTTACCGCTATCCTGATTTCTTAGACGTTTTGGTTAAGCTCCAAAATCTTTTAAAAAATCGGCTAATCCAACTTGATTTATATATATAATAGTAAAAACATGCAATAAAATTAACCGCGAACACGTTTATTTATAGATATCATACTTGTATTTCCAGATAAGACTTTTACAACTTTAGTCACTGCATACCCAGATGTTGAGGACAAGTCTGACCTAGCGAACGTAGTGAGAGCCCTCTGCTTCATAGTGTGGTGGATCTTCCTCACCAGGATCGTGGGGGTATACATGCTGGTCATAGCTCTGAGCAACTGCCTCAGCCATCAGTATAAAAACCTGCAGGGCTACTTTACAAGTCTTAATGAAATATTTGAGAGAGAAGATCTGAGTCAAGCAGAGAAGGAGCAAATGTATGAGGCACGTTTTAAAGTTGGGATTCAACTGCATTCCGAAACATTAAGGTAATTTTTGAAGGATTTGATACTCCCTCTTTCATCGGCTTCTCCTACCAAGAAATTAACTTTAGGAACGCAAGAACAGTCGACTTGAAAGTGATCTTAGTGCAAAATAAAAATTAATCCTTCACTTTCAAATAAACTTATCTACTTCTTTGATCCTGTCTGTAAAATGTTTTTGTTTTATATTTTCAGATGCACTCAGGAGACTCAAATTGTATGCTGGGGAGTGTTCAGTGGCCAGATCATCTTCAACATCTGTTTGCTTGTTATGCTGATGGCAGAAATGGCGGTAGGTACCTAATCTCAAACACTTAAAAATAAGAATTAAGACACACGCGGCATCTTTAAATATGAAATGGAATTTCCATATTTCTCTCCGAGGCATTTGAATCTAAATGTCAAAAGTAAGTAAATGTAAAAGTAGATAAAATTATCAGAAATACATATACACATATAAATGTGGCCCTGGACGACCGAGGATGGCAGCAAGCCACTCTTTCTATGCGCTTGGGAGGTCTCAGCGTCCGCAAAATTTCAAGTATTAGTTTACTGGCCTTCCTCTCCTCAGTTCACGGTACCGAAAATTAAACCAGAAACATTTTATCTAGTTCACTGGTTGCTTTTGAGGTACCGTTTATAACTGATGCGTTGAACGCTTGGAAAATGGCTTGTCCCAGAACGGATTTGCCCGACAACCTGTCCTCCCAAAGACGATGGGACGTGCCGCTCTGCAGTATTATACGGAATAACCTGCTAAATACGTCAATTAATGTCGCGGAGCGAGCCCGTCTGCTGGCTTTGGGGTTGTGGGAGTCGGGATTATGGCTTCAAGCACTCCCATGATCCACCATTGGTACCATGATGGATGATGCTTCATTTCGGCTCGCTGCAGGCCTTCGCTTAGGCGCACCTTGTGTTGCACCGCATCGTTGCCGCTGTGGTGAAGCTGTCGACAACCTGGTCATGGCCTGTCCTGCAGCAGGAGCGCAGGTCGGATAGCTCGTCACGCTAGCATCAACGACATTATTCGTTGAGCTTTTGCCTCCGCCGGCGTACCAACGGTTTTAGAACCAAATGGCTTGGTATGTGACGATGGGAAAAGGCCAGACGGAATGACGTTGGTGCCTTGGAAGGTGGGTAGGCCGTTGGTGTGGGACGCTACCTGTATCGATAGCCTTGCGCCATCCCTCGTTGCAAGCACGGCAGCTGCGCTGGCGCCGCATCTGCGGCTGATGAGAACCTCAAGCGGCGCAAATACTGTAACCTTAATGGTTGCTATAGTTTTTTTTTTCCGTTTGGGTTTGAAACGCTCGGGTCATGGGGTCCGAGTGCGCGTCTCCTTTTAAGGAAATTTCTCACCGACTGGTCGACATTTCGCGTGACCAGAGGGCTGGTTCTTTCTTTGGTCAAAGAATAAGCATTGCCATTCAACGAGGCAATGCTGCCAGTCTTCTGGGCCCGTTTTCAGATGACAGCGATGCGGAGGAGTACTTTGACGCCTAAGTGTCTCTGCCTTTTTCTGTTTTTTCTTTTTTAAATAATTTTTATTTTAGTTTTAGTTTAAATTTAGTATTTTGTTGTAAATATTTAGTTATATTCTTAAATTTCTAGTTTGAGTTATGTTAATACTTTTAATAAGTACTATTTTGTTAGAAAATATAAATAGAAACCCATTTATCGGTTGGCAAGATATCCAAGAACCAAAAATTCGAAAATATGTGACATCTACCAGTCTGTGTTTGGGCCCACGTAGTTTTTATGGCCCACTCCTTCTGATTCGACAAAGAGGTGGCCTGTATCCCAGCAGTGGGAATGTTTATAGGCTGATGATGAATAAATGATGTCGTATAAAACATTGACTACAGATAAAATGCCCTGTCACGTCTTTCTATTGATATTATAGGCATTGTCAGCCACCGCCTTCTTGAAAATAATGGTTCACTTCAAAGAAATCTAAAACTATCACTCCATCATATTACTATACTTAACATGATATTAATTTGTTCATTGGTCTGGTTCAGAATTCGGAGCGCACACTAGTGAACTTATTCTCCACGGTATTAACTGCGTCCGCGGTGCTTATAAGCACTGGCTTCTACATGTGGAACGCGGGGGACGTCACTGTGGAGGTGAGCCACATACAATATCACTTGCACTGAATACTATCGCAGAACTTTTAAACATGAACCCTTAGAGCTGGCTTTGGGTTCGATTTCCAAGTCGGGCAGGGTTATTGGCCTTTGGAATTGTAACTTCAGGTCGAAAAGAGGACCGTAGTACTATTCCCTAAACTGCAGCGCTGAAGCTACGGATTTTCAACTTTGAGCTCTAGAGCAGCGTTCGGCAACAAGTAGTTTTAGTAAGTATGTGAAGTATTTCTTTCATAAATAGGAAGATAGCAAACTGTAGCTTGTACGTATAGAGAATAGCATAGGTGCGTGTTGATCGTTTACGCATTGACTTTATCATTGTCTTTTTTTCACTAGCAAACACTTGAAAAATACTAGCAGAAAAAATAATTCTTCACTGGGAACCATTGTTGTTTCACATCCAACGATTTCGATAAGAATGTGGCCTTATTTTTACGTGGTAAAATCATCAAATGAGTCCTCCCACCCAGGGCAGAGCGGGAGGGACTGTCAGACTCGTACTGACTAAAATCCACGGTGTCCTTCAATAGCCTTTTACGTTCTGGGGTCACGGTAATTCGTAAGTCCCGCGACCAATAATGTGGCCTGCGCGTATTTTACTGTGCCGTGTGCTTAAGCCCTCTGTGTACAGACATTAAGACGTGGTGATATTAATTATACTCAACTATTGGTCTTTTTCTTTGCCACCACAATGTCCCTAATTTTATTTACAGACTAGCTTCCGCTCGCGACTCCGTCCGCGCGGATGTCGGTCTTCGCGTGGATGGTTTATTTCTCCATTTTGAGTAACTCTGACAATAACATCTTATAAATATTATGGCGCTAAATCCACTGCGGGTAATGCAACGTGTGTTCGCGGTTCTACAGAACAACGTCTATGAATAAAACTGAAAAAAAAACTAAAAAAACACGCTTTAATAGCAATCGAACTAAAAAGTAGAAAATAATTTTTAAGTATAAGAGAGTTTGTGTTACTGCAATATAAAATCCAACAATCAATTATCATAATTAACTTAGAATAAGATTAATATAAATATTAAGATATTAACAGAAATTCAAATAAAGTGAAAAAGCGTGGGGTGTTTGATATCGAATGTGTTGATCATTTTATTAGTTACTGTTTGCAATATCAGAATTATTATAAATATATCATTGAGCACCCCACGCTTTTTCACTTTATTTGAATGTTTGTTAATATCTTAATATTTATATTAATCTTATTCTAAGTTAATTATGATAATTGATTGTTGGATTTTATATTGCAGTAACACAAACTCTCTTATACTTAAAAATTATTTTCTACTTTTTAGTTCGATTGCTATTAAAGCGTGTTTTTTTAGTTTTTTTAAACTACAATTTATTTTCTGAATTTTTAGTCTCAAGACGACAATAAAAGAAATAAAGAAATTAAAATACGCAAGCGCGGATGCGCGCGCACTATTTCGGTAGCAGTGACTAATTATAAAATTCGAGGATTGAGAACGGATGATCGCGCAGCAATCGTCAGCAGCGACCAATAAGGAAATTTGTCTTTTGAAAGTGGGAGAAGCCAGAGAGAGGAACAGGCCGTATGCAGCAGAGAGCCAATCGGCAGCAAAAGACAGAGAATGACATTTTCATCGGCGATAACATGCTCACTAATCTAAATATATTTTTTACTATCACTCCGCCCGCGACTTCGTCAGCGCGTGTTTCTAACTTCGAACCCGAAATATTATTGAAGACAAACTGATTTCGTGCACGCCGCAATCGCGGCGGTAAGATCCCTCTTTGAGGAGTGGCTGGATAGGCGTCACGGCGTCCTTACCTTCCGCATGACGTAGGTCCTCACCGGACACGGAAATTCGGGAGGTTCCTGTGTCGGATAAGGAAGGAGGAACGCCTGGGTGTCACCACTGCGAGGATCGTCCGGAGGACACGGTGGAGCATACGGTGCAGGACTGCCCCGCTTGGGCAGAGCACCTCCGTCTCCTCACGACGGCGATAGGCGGAGACCTCTCGCGCCCGGCATTGGTCGAGGCCATGCTGCGGGGCGAGACGGAGTGGGAAGCGGTCGCCTCCTTCTGCGAAGCAGTCATGCTCGCGAAGGAGGAGGCGTGCCGCGTGAGGGAGAGAACAGCGACCTCACTCCACCCCAGCCGCAGTGGTAGACGCCCACGGCGTCGGACGTTGCAAGACGATCTCCGGCCACCGTAGGCGCGGGCATGCGGGCGGCGAGTAATGGGCGACTCGCAGCCCGACCATGGACCATGCCCGGGTCGACGACGCGTTGTGTTCGAGTGTGAGTGTCAGCATATTGACGGGGCCTGTAGAGGGCCAAAGCCTGCCGGGGTCGCGGGACTTACCCATCACCGTAACCCCTGTACGTAAAGGGCTAGTGAAGTACACCGTGGATTTTAGTCAGTACAAGTCTGACAGTCCCTCCCGCCCTGCCCTGGGTGGGAGGACTCATTTGATGATTTTACCACGCAAAAAAAAAGACAAACTGATTTTACAATGTTCGCCCGCTAGGGGTTGATTTTTGAAATATAGATAATTACGCATCCTTTATTCGATTGGGAAACTATTTATGCCAAGTTTTGGGTTTGTCGAAGCAAGCAGCCTTCCCTTAAAACTTAATCACCCTTTTTCACCAACTTAGAGGGTGATTTTCGAAAAGCCCAAAAACACGTGTTTGATTATTTTTTATCTAATTTTTATATACTGAGTTTAAAATTTATCGGTTAGCGCGTGATGATTTTCCCACACAAACTTTAACATTGTCTAGATTACCCAAGGAGGGTAGTTTTTGCAAAAAACGAATAATTCCCATCTTTTTTATTTACTTTTACTCATATTCGTACCAAGTTTCAAGTTTATAAACCTAACAGATAAGATTTTACATACAAAGGTTTTTACCCCTTTTCACCCCCTTATAGGTAGATTTTCGCAAAATCCCTTCTTAGTGATCACCTACATAATGAATCGCACCTACCGTCCAAAATTCAGATTCTACGTTTAGCGATTTTAGATCCTTCCCTTTAAAATTGAATACCCCTTTTTACTAACTTGAGGGATGATTTTCGAAAAACCCAAATTATTTTTGATCTAAATTAGATCAAAAATAATTAAACACGTCTTTTATATATATAAATATATACTGAGTTTTAAATTCATCAGTTAGCGCTTTATGATTTTCCCATACAAACTTTAACATCGTGTAGGTTACCAATGGAGGGTAGTTTTAAAAAACTATTAATGTCCATCTTTTTTTATTTACTTATACTCATATTCGTACTAAGTTTCAAGTGTATAAACCTAAGGAATAAGATTTTTCATACAAACATTTTCACCCCTTTTCACCCCCTTAGAGGGGGATTTTAATATAAAATTTATGATATTATTGTATTGTCATCGGCCCTTGACCGCTGTGCAAAAATTCAAGTTAATCAGACTGCTGGAAGTAGGCGAAAATGAAGTTAAAAGATTCCGTTACATACATACATACATACATACATACATACATACAGGTCAAGCTAATAAAAGCGTGTTAAAAATAAGATTTTTGAAGTGAAAACTTCTTTAGCGGCGTTGAGCACTTTTTCTGTAATGGATATAAAATCTTAAACTCGCGTCAGGACACGTGACCTGATCGAAAAAGCGTAGGACGGATGGAGAGTAGACAGCTGGCGCGGCGTAGGAGAGGGAGTATCCCCCTCTCTTTCTACGGCGCGGCGAAAATGTATGCCTGCGCCTGCTGTTTCGTTTTTAATGTAATATAAATTGTCATGCAAAATTATTCCCTAACCATTCCAAAATATCAAAAATGCACAACGTTAATATTTTTTATTTACTGCCCTTTTGTCATTTCCACAAAATCATAACACTCGCCTCTTACTGCCATCTGTGGACATTTTGAAGAATCATTTACGTATGAAGCATGAAGGTTGCGTCGTAGCACATCGTAGCGACGCTCCGTAGCGCTACTACGCTACGTAGTTTTGTAAATTATTGGTAGATGGCGCTCAAGGAGACATTGCGTCATTAATTGGCTATTTGACTGAAAAGTTATAATTAGTCCGTCACTTAGATTATCAAAAAATATTCAACTCGTTTTTTTTCTTTTGTTTCGTAAACCAAAATTGACGGAGATACGATACTTTCAAAATTGGCAATACGTCACAATTTAGTAGAATTTCTATTGAATTCTGACGTCACGAGAGTGGGGACTCTCGAGTTTTGATGCGTTGTATTTTGGTGAATATTCATTGATTTTACAAAAGAAAAAATACGTGTCCGTTATTTTTTTAACTCTAAATGACGGACTAATTATATTTGTAATTTATAGCTACTGTCAAAGAGCCAATTGTTGCAATACCTATGATTTAGCGGCATTGTGCACTTTTTTGGAATGGGTAAAAAATGTTAAACTCGCGTCAGGACACGTGACCTGATCCAAAATTCGTAAGACGGCGCAGGGCGCTTGCACGAATGTTCGTGTGTGTTTATTACTATTAAAGTTTTCACTTCTGCCGGCACTCCCAGAGTGCAACCCGTCGTTTTTTTTATTCGTATTTTTCCAGGATAAAAAGTATCCCATTTTATGCCCAGGGTAATAAGGTATAATTATACCAAGTTTCATCGAAATCGAACCGTTAGTTTTCACGTGATGCCTGCATATACAGACAGACAGACAGACAGACAAAAATTTTTTGAATCACATATTTGGGTTTGGTAACGATCCAGCAACACCCCCCGCTATTTATTTTTTCAATATTTTCAATGTACAGAATTGACCCTTCTACAGATTTATTATATGTATACCTTACGTTCTCAATTTTTTCTAATCCTAACCATCCCGTTGTAACCAATCGCTCCTATACAATGTGGTGTTTCAGGCTTCCCATCTGGGCACTGCGATATATTTCTCTGGATGGCACCACGCCCAGGGACAGAGTTCTATGCGACTTCGTAACCTTGTCGTTATAACTATGTGTAACGCTCAGGTAACCCCTTCTTTTACTGTTATACCTGATGATAAGCATTAAATTCTATAGTTCTACGGAAATTAGACAACATTTCAAAATAGACGGGCCTGACTTTTACAATACAACTTAGTAGTTTTTTTTTTTTGGTTTTTAAGAAAGCGTGGTGCGAGCTTTTACCCTTTCGATCACTAATAAAGAACTGGCTTCAGAAAACTTCCTCACGATGGTTACTCTTAGTGACGTGTAAAAAAGTTTTCCAAACCAATTTGCAAAATAAATATAATTTACTCTTATTCCTACTTTGTTTTTGTAACTACTCGTACAACTTGATACACGCGTATTTAAGAATTAATTTGTTTTTAATGTATTTTTTTCTACGTTTAAGTGATCGATATTTTACTCGCATCTTTTCTTTCATTCCACTATTAGATTTTATTAGATTTTGGCACTCAACCCGATATTTACTATAATAACGATCATTATGTTCCCAGCGTCCGGTTCTTCTCAAAGGTCTAGGATACATAGAGCTTTCGTACCAGTCATACATTGCGGTGAGTATTCACACTCTCATATAGGTACAGATACGTACACAACCACATCCAAATTATACTTGAGAGCATTAGGTAGCATTCTTATTTTTATCTTATAAGGTGCAGTATGATTGTTATTTTTTTTTAATATAACATATTATTACATTCATATGTCGCGTATACGTTTACAAACTTTAAACTCTCACTCACAAATAGCCACACCCGGAATAAGTATTTGTAGATCATACCTATATTTTTTCCTGGCATGAATCGACGTAGCAGTCGACCGCCCGGATTATGTTTTAATCAACCTTACTAGATAATTTGCTTTAATTGTATCGCTTTTAAATTTAAATACAGCGTATTGTCTCTACTTAAATTCCAACAAGAAAGCAAAATAGGTAGGTAGGCGGCAAATAATAATAATAATAATAATAAATCCTTTATTTTCAGGCTACTTTGGCCCATAGATAAATACCTTACAGACTAACATATATATCATAATAGTACAAAGTGTGTTAGTGTATAAACTTAAAACTATGTTAGTAAAACACACTTCACTCAGGCACTGTCTTTGTGCGATCGTGTGGCACTTGTCCGCGGAAACGACGGAACATAACACCTTGCGGCCAAAAGTCCTCTACCATGACGAGGTGCAGGTAGCAAGTAGGTACTTGCACCACGAACGCCTTGAAGTTGACATTGCGGCGCGATTCAAGCAACTGCACTCTCGGCCTGTATTTGGTCCTTTGGCATACGTACTCCACAATGTCCTCGGCCTTAGTGGTATAATGTAGGCGCGAAATATACACGGGAGTGTTCGGCTGGGCGGCTCGAACAGGGATGTCGGGCTTGATAGGAGCTGTGCAGCAGCGGTTCTTGTTGGTTCTTTGTCGGCGCTTCTTCCTCTGCACCGTCACAAAACCATCATCATCAGCCCGGTTCGATGCCTTTTCAGGCACGGGCTTCTTTGCGGGAGCGTTGGCGAAGTCGTTAACTCTCACAGGCGCTTTAGACACAGAAATTGTGTCAGCGGGTCCGGTAACTCGAGCGGCGACACGAGGAGCAGCCGCAGGGGCGAGTGCAGGGTTGCGGGGCGCGCATGACGCACGCTCTGCACGCTCAGCATTGTTCGGCGACGACGAAGACATAACTGCTGACGCGAAACTTGCCCCCGATAAATTGAGGCACGCTCCGCGACGCATGTTGATATTAGATGCACTCGATGGTGACCCAGATACCGCTACAGTTTTACGAAACTCTGTTAATTCATTACGCAAATCAGCAATGGTGTTTTGGGATGCATCCAATCTCTTCTGCACATCCGCTAGGCTGGCCTTAAGAAAAACGATGTCTTTCAATAGGCTTGTAACGTCGACATGGTCGAAAGTGACGGGAGGAAGCTTGTTCAAATCCTTCGCCACAAACGTCGGCACGTCGTCAGGGTCGGTCTCTTTCAACAGCGTGATAATATCTTGCAGGCTTTTCTTAGTCCCGTCACGCCGGCGGGACACCATCTGGTCAGCTTTGTTTACCGACCTGTACAGAAGCAGCTTGGAAGCAGCTATATCTTCCTCGCTGAAGTTGGTTGAGCAGATCTGGATTGCGGACACCTCGTCCATCACGTCCAGTTTCTGTTGCAGGAACGACAGCAATTCATTCGCCACAAGTTGACTACTCATGGCGACAAAATAACTACGAGCGACGGCTTGCGCCGCGCTGCTCGGTTTACACTAATTTAAGCGTCAGCAACACGTCCGCATCGATACGCGGTCGAACGAAGACGCAAAACTAATTTAAAAATAATAAATCAACAACAATCTTCAATCATTAATAACAATATTTCTTTATTTATTTCAGATCGTCAAATCTTCGTACTCCGTGTTTTCAGTGCTATTTTAATTTAACAAACATTCCTTATGTATTATTGAATCTACTTTAAATTATTTTGCTGTTTTTAAATACTCGTATACTTCTCGTATTTATAGAGTAAAGCTAAAAATTGTTCAACCAAAACAACAAAAAAATTGACATTAATTTTTTTACTGATCTTGTTTAATTTTATGATGTAGAAAAAAATATTGTAAAGGTATTTTACTGCTTGAAATTGTATCATCATCATATTATAAGAATCAATAAAGTAGTAATTCAACGTGCAATTAACTACCTGTCTTTTCATCTTTAATGTTCTACATATGAAGATTTCGAGCACTAAGTGAGGAGAGTTAGCGTACCTAGCGTGTTCACTCACAAAAGTAAAGATTACACTAGAATTAATGAAGTCAAGTTTTTTTAAATAGACAAGACTTTAGCCTCTTCGGAAGAATTGACAAAAAATCAGAACTGAGTAAATGTGGTAGATGTGGATACAATACGCAAATCGGGACACTTTAATGCAATGTGTAGGTCTAGACCCCAAAAGCGATAACAAATTGACGACTTTGGAGGTGATTCTTCCGACGAGGACCATTATGTTTTTAACATGAATGACGATGACGAAGCTACCATCGAATGTGAAATGAGTGGAGTCAAACTGAATTTGCTTATAGTTTCTGGATGTAAACTAAACTTAATTACTGAAAAGACATGGGAAGATTTAAAAAAGAAAAAAGTTTGCTGTACTAACCAAATAAAAGGTTCTAATAAAAACTCATATTCATACGTCATACGAGAGTAAATCACCTTGAATGTTAAGGGGTCATTCGAAACGGAAATCAAAGTGAATGAGATATCAGAATACCTACACAACAGTTTATGTGATTAAAGAAGGATCGAAAGATTTGTTGGGAAAAGAACAGCTATTCGTTTAGCAATCCTGAATTTAGGTATTGCAATAAACAAAATAACACAATCCCCAACACCTTTTCCAAAATTCAAGGATGTACTGGATGACATCGCAGTCGATGAAATTGAAAACTGTAAGCCTGTATCACAACCATATCGGAGAATCCCAATTCCTATTGAAAATAAGGTCGAAAGCAAAATGAAAAAAACTCCTGGACAACGATATCATTGAGGAGGTACACGGACCTTCTCGATGGATTTCACCTGTGGTACCTGTATTAAAAGATGACGATGACACAAGACTCTGAATAGACATGAGGCGAGCAAATGCCGCAATCATGAGGGATAAAATCATCCATTACCGTGCATGGATAATTTCTTGCCAAAAATTAAATCAATTATTTTCGAAACTCGACAAAAAATGCTTTTCATCAAGTGGAGATCCACCCTGATTCAAGGCATTTGACGACATTTATTTCTTCCAAGGGCTTGTAAGGTACAAACGGCTGATGTTTGGTATTACGTGTGCGCCGGAATTACTCCAAAAAATACTAGAAAAGATGCTGACGAGGCTAGATGGTGTAATAAATTGTATTGATGATATTTTGGTGTACCGAGAAGACGAGAAGCAATATGATGAACGGCTTTCGAGGCTTTTTCGTTTTGGAAGTTTTGAAAGAAAATAATAGTCCAGTCAAATAAGACTTTGAAGGTTACAATAATTCCCATAGAGCTGAAAATTGGTATGAATGTTCAGAATACCATTATAAATGAATTGTGAAAAGTCCCCATCAATCCCCCTTGTGCAAACATTTTTATTGATGGTGAAAGTTTGCAAAAATAGGTTTTTCGCGTTTTTCAGCTAAACGGTGAGTTTTACAGCAAAAATAGTTCAGAAAAAAATTGTAGATCATTCGATTCTCTACAAAAAATGTAACGACACTTTTTTTCATAAGTATTGCCATTTCCGTGATATAGTGGTTGAAAGAATTGAAAAAAATATTTTATTCGTAATATGCACACGTTTCCACACCACCTAAGAGGTAGTGTGCTTGGCGCTTTTTTTTAACGTGGTTTCCCCGGTAGGCCTATTCCACGATCTATTATGATCCTATTGAATGCAAATGGAGTATTGAAAATGATGAAAGCTGCGTAAATTATGTAATATATAAATGAAAAAATTATTTGGAAAAATTATTCATCGGATTCATAATAATCCAATGGAACTTCTAGTATATTGTCTTCGTTTTCTTCTTCTTCTTTTTCTTCATCTTCTTTTTCCTCATCTTCCTGCTGGATACAAATATGTTCTAAAAGTGATGCATCATATGTCTCATCACTGATATCGTAATTATCCTCATCTAGTATCGATTCAACATTGGAGCACGACTTCGACTATCCTTGACAATTGGTGCATGCTAAAGAACAAAACAGTCCAACCGTTTTACAGCCGCATTTAGCATTGCAACCTTTTTTGCAATTGCAAAAGATGGTGTTAAGGAGTTTTTCTGGTGCAGGTGGGAGTAACGTATGAATTGGTTCCAATGCATTGTCAACTAACTTCCAACCCCAGTCTTCTGGATCCATTTTATTACCAAGCCACACTTGAACTTGATAATATACCCGGAATAGATGTTGTTGAGCAGCAGCAGAGGTTGGGGGAAGACAAGCTAATTGCATTTGTTTTTATTATAAGTTTTTTTTGCAAAAGATAAGTATCGGAGCTTATCCAAGCAGGTAATTTTTTTTGGAGCTCCGTACATAGAAAGAAGAAAGCGAATTCCATTAGTGATTATAACTTCTGGAGTAGAGTTACTATCTTTAAAAACTTCAGCACAATTAATTAAATTTTGTTTCTCGAACAATTTCAAAACCGTTGTTTTGCCCCTCTTGAAAAATACTGATGTTGTATCGCAGCCAGTTATTGCGTGTAGAAAAAGTATATGATTTTGGCATTTTGGGAAAGCACAGAGACTTTTTGATGAATATATTTCCGATATCTGCTGAGTGTTTCCCGGTTTAAAAAAATAAATATTTTTTTCTGTTGGAGTTCGAGCAGTAAGTAATACTAATAAATCGATATCTTCACCAGCAACAATAGTTGTATTTGTTGAGTTGAATTGTTCTATTGCTGTTTCAATGATCAGAACATCAGCATCATTTTCAGCTTGTTTTACAAGAATATTTTCAGTAGTAAATTTTTCTTTTAACATTAAAATAAACCGAGACTTGTTGTGGGTATTTGCAAGAAATTTTTGTTTGCTTGTGGGAACTGTCACAAATTCATCAAAAATAACATCAGAAGATGAAGATGTTGTTGTAGCTCGACGTCGTTGTTCTGCGGCTTTGATATTTTTTTTACAATCGGTGTAACCATCAAATACTGCAGTCACTCTATGGCCAAAATAAGACATAGGGACTCATGTATTTCAAAATCAAATAATAAGACATAGGGACTCATGTATTTACTCATATAACGGTTCAAAAATGTATATAAAAGTACATTAACGTGCATATTACGAATAAATATTTTTTTCAATTCTTTCAACCGCTATATCACGGAAATGGCAATACTTATGAAAAAAAGTGTAGATATATTTTTTGTAGAGAATCGGATGATCTACAATTTTTGTCTGAACTATTTTTGCTGTAAAACTCACCGTTTAGCTGAAAAACCTATTTTTGCAAACTTTCACCATCAATAAAAATGTTTGCACAAGGGGGATTGATGGGGACTTTTCACAATTCATTTATAATGGTATTCTGAACATTCATACCAATTTTAGCTCTATGGGAATTATTGTAACCTTACCTCTATTTTAAGGACTAATTTGACTGGACTATAATGTCTTGTTGAACGAAAGCAAGTGTCTATACAAAGTACGAAAGATTGGCTTCCTTGGACACGAACTGACGCCAGATGGAGTTAAACCGCTTTTTTTTTTTTTTTTTTTGCGTGGTAAAATCATCAAATGAGTCCTCCCACCCAGGGCAGGGCGGGAGGGACTGTCAGACTTGTACTGACTAAAATCCACGGTGTCCTTCACGAGCCCTTTACGTACCGGGGTTACGGTGATGGGTAAGACCCGCGACCCCGGCAGGCTCTGGCCCTCTACAGGCCCCGTCAGTTTGCTGACACTCCTTGAGGCGCGCGTGGAACACAACGCGCCGTCGACCCGGGCATGGTCCATGGTCGGGCAGCGAGTCGCCCATTACTCGCTGCCCGCATGCCCGCGCCTACGGTGGCCGGAGATCGTCTGGCGACGTCCGTCGCCGTGGGCGTCTACCACTGCGGGTGGGTCGGAGGGAGGACACTGTTCTCTCCCTCACGCGGCACGCCTCCTCCTTCGCGAGCATGACTGCTTCGCAGAAGGAGGCGACCGCTTCCCACTCCGTCTCGCCCCGCAGCATGGCCTCGACCAATGCCGGGCGCGAGAGGTCTCCGCCTATCGCCGTCGTGAGGACACGGCGGTGCTCTGCCCAAGCGGGGCAGTCCTGCACCGTATGCTCCACCGTGTCCTCAGGGCGGTCCTCGCAGTGGTGACACCCAGGCGTTTCCTCCCTCCTTATCAGACACAGGAACCTCCCGAAACTTCCGTGTCCGGTGAGAACCTGCGTCATGCGGAAGGTAAGGACGCCGTGACGCCTATCCAGCCACTCCTCAAAGAGGGGTCTTACCGCCGCGATTGCGGCGTGCCCGGAGTTAAACCGCTTAAGAAATATATGACAAGTATTGAAGAATTCAGAATGCCTAAGACAGTCGAGGAACTCCAAAGTTTTCTAGGGTTAGTAAATTACATTAATAAATGGCTGCCCTATCTATCAAAATATTGAGGAAGAAATTTGAAAAAATCAATTTGAAAAAAATATTGAGGAAGAAATCAGGGAAAAAGGCAAACATAGAAGATTTGTGGAAAGATGAACAGAACCAAGCATTACAGAAACTGAAGCATGCTCTCAGTAAGGTACCAACATTGGGGAACTACGACGTTAATGACGAAACACAGGTTATTGCTGACGCGAGTCCTGTAGGGTTAGGGGCTGTGTTGATACAAAAAGATAACAGAGAGTCTAGAATTATCACATATGGTAATCGTACTTTGACTGAACTGGAACGGAAATATAGCCAAACAGAAAAAGAAGCGCTCGCTCTGGTTTGGGCCGTAGAGCACTTCAATTTTTTTCTGTTTGGAAAAGCATTTGATCTAATTACAGATCATAAGCCATTAGAGTTTTTATTTGGACAAAAGTCGAAGCCTAGCGCGCGTGTTGAACGCTGGGTTCTGCGCCTACAAGCGTTTCGATATAATATTATATGTATACAAACCTGGTAAAATTAATATCGCCGATGCATTGTCAAAACTTTGTGTACAGCAGATCGTGGAACAGTCTAGGGCTTGTGCTATTCCTATGGAAATACTATCAGAATGCTCTGGACGAGGCCAAGAAATAAAGAACGTAAAAATAGGAATGTACAATAAAGATTGGGATGATTCGGTAAAAGGATAGAATTTTTTTGAAAATGAGCTTTGTTTTACGATAAAATATTACTCAGAGGTAACAAAATTGTAATATCAAAAGAACTCTGGAAAAGAGTACTGGATGCTGCACATGAAGGCCATCCAGGAATAGTGAGGAGGTTCCTCTCTCTAGAGCCCTAACCACCGGCATCTTGGACCCTGTTCACGATGCTGGTGGACCACTATTTTTTATATTTTTAAATGTTATTTCTCTTTGTAATTTCTTTTTTTTTCTAATAATATTTGAAAGTGTAATCAGATAGGAAAAAAATGAATCAAGGTGATAATAATATACCGTTAAACCAGAAAAATAATTTATTTAATAAAATGGCGGGTTTAAATATTTTTGTAGATAAATTAAATATCATTCGTGTATAGTGGTGGTTAATATAGCGTATAGCGCCAAAAAATAACACGCTATTTTTTCATAGCGCATAGCATTTGCTATACGGGCTCTACCTTCGTGCTATAATTATAATGTCTTCTCACTCAACAACAAACTAAAACGCCAACGTCAGAACGGAATAGCAACAACAAGTCCGTAGCGCGTCGGGCTCGGGTACTCGGGTGAACTCGGCGGCAGTCGGCCCGCGCGCCGTCGTGAATACTCGTGCGTGAGACGTGATTTCTGTTATTACAACCCGTGCGTTTTAAATAGGCACTTAGCGCAATACGAGTCTTGTTCCAGCGAGGTGTCTAGTTTATCGGTCGGGTTCAACCGGTTTGTTTATCAACAGTTTAGTAAGCAACATTCGCTCGGCGATCTTTTTGATACTTTTTGAATATTAAGTCGTTTTATTTATGATTTTCTAAAAAGAAGGATGTGAAAACAAATATGAAAAGGTGAAAAAAAAAGTGATTTTAAGAAATAGACCTAGGTAACCTGTAAATAGTTGATTTTTGTAAATACAATCAATGAACTTTTAAATACGCCTATAATAAATAATAATTGTCTCACAAAACGGTACTAATAATAATATCATTTAATCAATTTTATTAGGTATAGACAGTGCTAAGCCTGGAGGAAAGTATGAAGGAAAGTTCATTGATAATTTAAAACGCTTTATGAGATATTATTATATTCTTTCGTGTATAGCGCGTTACGAGATAACATTCACTACGCATCATTGCGCCCGTTTAGCGTGTTGCCGAATAAAATGATAACGTCTCCGCGTTCAGGTTGCTACCTAGTTTTGTTATAGCGTGCTATAATTATAGCGTATAAAATAGCGTGCTATAAAAATATATTCAATAGTCCATAGCGCGTCTTTAGTTTATAGCGGAATTGAACACCACTATTCGTGTAGGTGGTAGATTAAACAACGCGGCTGACTTTAGTTATGATAAGAAACACCCGATATTGTTAAGCGGTAAACATTGTGTTACTAAGTTGTTAAGTAATGGGCGACTCGCTGTCCGAACATGGACCATGCCCGGGTCGACGGCGCGTTGTGTTCCACGCGCGCCTCAAAGAGTGTCAGCATAGTGACGGGGCCTGTAGAGGGTCAAAGCCTGCCGGGGTCGCGGGACCAACGGATTACCGTGACCCCGGTACGTAAAGGGCTATTGAAGGATACCGTGGATTTTAATCAGTACAAGTCTGACAGTCCCTCCCGCCCTGCCCTGGGTGGGAGGACTCATTTGATGATTTTACCAAGATAAAAAAAAAGTTGTTATGTGAATACGAACACAAAAAATTACTTCATGTAGGCCCTCAGCTTCTAGTATATTCCATGCGCGAACGGTGGTGGGTACTAGGAGCGCGGAATTTCGCTAGGCAGATAGTACATAGCTGCATTAGATGCTCGCGTTTGCGAGGTAGGACGTTGACCCCGAATATGGGTAACTTACCAGCGGAAAGATTAGAAGCAAATTTTCCTTTCATGCAATGCGGCGTTGATTATGCTGGGCCCTGGGCCATTGCTCTTTTTGGACCGCAAAGGCAGAGGTGCCAAATTAATAAAATCATATATTTATTTGTTTTACCACTAGAGCCATACATCTAGAGTTGGTTAGTAGCCTATCCACATCAGATTATATTTTAGCTCTGAAACGTTATAAATCGCGTCGCGGTAAGCCTTATAGGAGTTAAGCCTTAATAAAGAATTTCCTAAGCGCTGAAAAACAATTAGCTAATATTTTTGAAAATTCGAAAGACATTCCTGATTTTATTAATTAAAATGAAATTCGTCTTAAGTTTATACCACCTTATAATACTCATTTTGGCGGGTTGTGGGAGGCAGGAGTCAAGTCCTGCAAGCACCATCTGCGGCGTGTACTGGGTGACACACGGCTGACACGCGAAGAATTTGAAACTTTGTTAACTCAAATTGAATCCATCCTCAATTCCTGTTCTTTGTCCCCTCTCTCCTCCGATAGGACCGATTATCTCCCTCTGACTCCAGCTCAGTTCTTGATCGGCCGACCGCTGACTGCGTAAGCCTTTGAAGATCTGACGACCAACACGCTCACCTACTTCGGGCGATACACTCGAGTGGAGCTGCTAAGGCAACACTTCTGTTGTAAATATATGCAGTATGTCTCTGAACTCCAACAGCGTACGAAGTGGAAGGTCACCGGTGAAGACATCGCTCTATATAGCCTCGTCCTCATCAAAGAGGAAAGACTGCCCCCTTTCAAATGGAAACTACGACGAGTCACACGAATATTCCCTGGGACCGATGGAATTTCCCGCGTCGCTGATATTCGTACAGCTAGTGGCACCATCCGGCGGGCATTCTCGAAGATCTGCTCGTTACCTGCAGCGTGATCCTGATTCCTGTTCTTCATGTCTTCCAAGGCGGCCGGCATGTTAAGAAGGGACTGCTAGCGCCATCTAGGCGCCACGACGGACAACCGTAGAGAAACTACGATTTAAGTGAAGCGCTGCCGTCGCGGTTCGATGCAACGCATGCGTCTTTTGCCGCGTCCCGTGGCGTCCTGCATCATCCGCGGCTTCCGTTTCCGCCCACCTGCTCTCGGATCGGTCAAAGGACGGACGTGAGTTCATGTTCTCCTCCATCGTTTTATATTTGTTTACTCATTGTCGTTATCATAAATAAACAAATATCATTGAAGAGCTCCTGCTGCTGTCCTCACCTCACACTACCACTACACAATCCAACAGGTATCAAAATAAAGGGCTTGAGCTATATTATAATGTATATACAGCCTGTTAGTGTAATCAGCCTTAAACTTGAAACCAGTGGTTTGGTATCACTTACAGAACGTAAATTCAATAAAAAATAAAAACTTTTTTTTTTCAATAAAGTCTCCATTTTTCCCCAAAATTATTTCACCCTATTACGCAAAGGTAAAGAATACTAGATCAAATAAGCCGCGAGAGCCGAGCGCGCCGGGCCGCGACTCCGCCGCCGCGTCGCCCGCGCACACCTCAGTCTGCCGGCAGCGTCGCTATCGAACGTACGTGTCCCGTAACGTACGCTCGCAGCGCAGCGCTCGAGTCCGCGCCGCCCCACCGTTAATTTTTCGCGCAAGTGTTAGTGTTTAGTGATTATGTCGTACACAAACGAACAGTGGACCGAAATGGTTCGGGTTTACGCCGCGTCGGGTGATAACCTGAACGAGGCTCGGAGAATGTACGCTGACTTATTCCCTGGACAACGTGTACCAAGCCGAGAAACGGTGTTGGCGGCTACTCAAAGGTTACGTACCTATGGCCAGTTCACCGTGCCGGCCCACGCTCAGGGGCGTGGCAACCAGCAGCTGCCAGTTGACCTCCAGGAACGCATACTGGATTTCTTTGCGGAGAACCCAGAGGAGAGTACGAGGCGGGCAGCCTGTATTTTTAATGTTTCCCACTGGACTGTTTGGAAAATCTTACATATCGATGGTCAACATCCATATCATTTTCGGCCAGTACAAGAGTTAAATGAAAACGATCACATACCGCGGACGCTATTCGCAGAATGGTTAATTCAAAATTTTGACAATGTTTCCATTTTATTTACGGATGAAGCAATGTTTACCAGATCGGGTATTTACAATGTTCATAATGAACATTACTGGAGCCGGGTAAACGAACACCGCGTCCGACAAAACAGTTATCAGCACCGTTTTTCCGTAAACGTGTGGGCGGGAATTGTGGATGGGAAACTTCTAGGTCCCTATTTTATTGACGGACATTTAAATGCGCAGTCGTACATGGCAATTTTAAGGCATGTGTTCGACAGGATGTTAGACAATGTGCCTCTTCGTTCCCTGAGGAACCTTTTCTATCAACATGACGGTGCCCCTGCACATTTTCAGCTGGAGGTCAGGGCTATGCTGGATGAAGCGTTCCCTGGGCGATGGATTGGCCGTGGAGGGCCAGTGGCGTGGCCCGCGCGCTCGCCAGATCTTACACCTTTGGACTTTTATCTGTGGGGTGAAATGAAGCACCGGGTGTATGCCACTGAGTTCCGTAATACGTCGGAACTTAAAAGGCGGATTCGTAGTGCGTTTAGAGACCTGAGAAATGACACTTTTGTGCTTTCGCGAGTGAGAAACAATTTGAGAAAACGTGCGGAGGCATGCGTGGCCGTAAATGGGTCCCATTTTGAACAGTTGTTGAGGTTAATGTAAGTGTAAATGTAAATTCAATCAGTGTAAATAAAACCAGTAAGTAATTTTTAATTAAACTGTAAATAAAAATGTGATTAAGGGCTCCCGCATACGGGCCACTGGCCACAACCACAAATCGCCGCCACCGGCAATCGGCATATTTCTTGTAGTTTTCATACATTCAAGTGGCTGCCGGTGGCGACCAACGCCCACAACTGGCTGCCGCGCGCTTCAGCTTCTCTCGTTTTGTGGTTGTGGCCAGTGGCCCGTGTGCGACGATACTAACTTTTAAATACGCCAAAAATACCTACCCAGTATTTTTTTAAATTTTCTTTGTTGTTAAATCTAACTTACATCTGGACTCGTCACGCAACAAAGGTAGGTATTTTTGCCTGTCCTAAGCCAGGAAAAGTATGAAGGGAAGTTAGTTACATCACAGGTTACCTGTATTTTATTACAATGATGTAGTTAGTTAAAACTTATGTAGGTATGTAGTTAAACGGACGGCTAGTGCGGCAGGTTAACGCCCTTTGCAGTGAATACGTAACTCGGGCGCATAGTATCCATGAATTAACGGACGGTGTAGGACAGAAACATTTTTGATTTTTTTAAAGAAAAATTCGTTTATTTATTTTTAAATTCAGACAAACATTTTTATAATTAAATCAACTACCTATGGTTTCAAGGTTAACGGTCTTCAGACAAACAGCCTGTATATATATTTCAAATGTGCTCATTTGAAATATACATATACACATTATAATATAGCTTTTACTATCTACTTTGCGTGTTTCTAAGTGTCAACATAGTATCAAATGAAAAGGCTTAATGAGTACATTTGAAATTCACTCTCTAATTTGCTTTTATTGTTATATCAAATAATCTATACATATAATAAATCTGTAGAAGGGTCAATTCTGTACATTGAAAATATTGAAAAAATAAATAGCGGGGGGTGTTGCTGGTATCGATATACCGAACCCAAATATGTGATTAAAAATTTTTTTGTCTGTCTGTCTGTATATGCAGGCATCACGTGAAAACTAACGGTTCGATTTCGATGAAACTTGGTATAATTATACCTTATTATCCTGGGCATAAAATGGGATACTTTTTATCCTGGAAAAATACGTAGAAAAAAAATCTTATTTTTCAGTTTTAGTCATAGACGTTGTTCTGTAGAACCGCGAACACACGTTGCATTACCCGCAGTGGATTCAGCGCCGTAATATTTATAAGATGTCATTGTCAGAGTTACTCAAAATGGAGAAATAAACCATCCACGCGAAGACCGACATCCGCGCGGACGGAGTCACGGTCGGAAGCTAGTTAATAATATAGCCCCAAAATAATGTAAATAAAAAATAAGTTAAAAATAACTAAAACCCGACTACGAAAAAATCGCGCACTGAAAAGTATAAAACAAGAACGATATTCATTTGACTGATATATTTTCCAATTATAAACTTTAAGTAATAGCCGTGGTCGTGTGCCAGTGTAGCCTGTGGTTGTTTCACACAATCTCTATTGGCTAGGTTGATTTTTTCGGGGTGTAGTCGGGTGCTTTTTTTTACATTTGTTGCTGAAATTGAATGACGTAATGTATCTGTTAATTGATGTTCGTTTTATCACAAACTAGATAAAACTGATCAAATTCTAGACTCAGTAACAAAGGAAGTGAATTTATTACCCACTTGATCGAGTCATTCATCAAATAATTTGTAGATAACTACATAATTTGTTAATTTCTCTGAAATAGCGGACAATTGCTCTATTACGAAGCTCTGAAATAATTAACAAAATGTATCAATTAAATGATTTACTTAATATATTGAGAATATATAACAATCTATGGACTGAATACTCTAGGGTTATGAGCTAGAGTTTAATATTATTAAGTGGAGATATTATCTTTTTTTTTTGTAAAACATAGCCGTCTTAACTTACGGTGCACAGACTTGGTCTTTGACTAACATCCAGAAGTCCAAACTCGAGGTTTGCCAGCGAGCAATGGAGCGCAGTATACTGAATGTTAAATTAACAGACCGTGTACGAAACACAATACTGCGCTCCAAAACAAACATAGCTGAGGTGGCTCGAAGGCTGCCCAACTGAAATGGAACTGGGCTGGATATGTCTGCCGCATGCCGGACAAACTGTAGGCCAAAATAGCTCAAAACTAGTGCCCTGAGACAGTAAAACGAGGTCGTGGCAGGCCACGTAGGAGATGGCGGGACGAACTGGACAGGTTTCGTCCGAACTGGAAGAAGGAAGCCCAGTATCGTGAAAGGTGGAAGGAGTGGAGGGAGGCCTTTGCCCAGGAGTGGGACAGAGCAGGCTCTTAAAAAAAAAAAAACATAGCTCGGGTCTGTAAATTTTTCATCAACTTACAGACATGAACCTCAAATGTACAGTGGAGTTTCCTGGTATAGTAATATATTACTATCCCAATTTGTACATTTTGTATACTGCACAAATCTAATCGAAAATTATGAAGATTTTGCTTTAAGTCCGTTCTTGAACCGTTGGACCACCCGCTAAGCTTTCTCCAGTAGAAAGAGTGCAGTGTAGAAAGAGTGCACCTGTGTTTGCGAATTTCAATGTTTCTGACGTCGATGGCTATTGTCTCTTTTAAACCGAAACCGGTCAGGAACTTTGAACATACTCATATATCTATTTATCGTCAGATTACAAGTCAAAAAAAACAGTAAACTGTTAGATCTATGCTTGAAATCGGTAGAAGCGCTCCACATTGGACACACGACCATCAATATTTTACTGAAATTCCATTTTAATTTAAAGAAAAATATGATATCGATCATTTTTGACAACCCTAAACCCCTTTCAATGAACGTCATTACAAAAATGACGCTAATTATTTCAACGAATCGCTATAAATTCACAAGAACAAAACACAAATTTTCTTTACCTGTTCATTTTGCCATGAGAGATCAACCATGGAGACCACGACCTATAAACGGAGCAAGACAACCGACTTCTTCTACAAACTCAGCTATCTACTTTACTTCTTCGGACTACCTAACTTTTGGTTAGAAGACCTGAAGCTAACAAAGAGATTTGTTAGGTTCTGGGACAAGTTAACAGTGTTCAAACATTGCTTGATTTTTGCGCTGATATTTTTTGAGATGGGCTCATTCTTTACGCAGACTAATTTAACGCCGAAGCAGAAATCTAACTTGGTGGTGTACACTATAACGCACCCGATGATGTTTTCTTTTCGCTTCATGTTGGCAAGTATGCAGGAGAAAGTAAGGCTGGTAATGTACAAACTGACGGTAGGGCTAAAGAGGGTGTACAACGACCAGGAGGTGGAGAAACAAATGCTCAGGAGTACGCACATGTACCTGTTCGCGTCGGGGTCCAGCTGCGTGATGGCAATGATCATGTATGCGGCTGAAGCATTCTGGGACGTCATACGATATGGTATGATCTAACACGCCAAACTTCTTAGTTCATTTTAAAGAGCTATAGTAATTTCCTTGTTATCCGAAACCTATTTGATCTTTTCTCCTGTTACCTCTAACCTTCTATCTTAGACCTAATTTTGGTTAAGCTCCAAAATCTTTTAAAAAATCGGCTAATCCAACTTGATTTACAATAGTAAAAGCATGCAATAAAATTATCGCGAACGTGGTTATTTATTGATATATTATACCTCTATTTCCAGATAAGACGTTTACAACTTTAGTCACTGCATACCCAGATGTTGAGGACAAGTCTGACCTAGCGAACGTAGTGAGAGCCCTCTGCTTCATAGTGTGGTGGATCTTCATCACCAGGATGATGGGGGTATACATGCTGGTCATAGCTCTGAGCAACTGCCTCAGCCATCAGTACAAAAACCTGCAGGGCTACTTTACAAGTCTTAATGAAATATTTGAGAGAGAAGATCTGAGTCAAGCAGAGAAGGAGCAAATGTATGAGGCACGTTTTAAAGTTGGGATTCAACTGCATTCCGAAACATTGAGGTAATTTTTGAAGGATTTGAAACTCTCTCTTTCGTCGGCTTCTCTTAACAAGGAATTAATTTTAGGAATGCAAGAACAGTTGACTTGAAAGTGATCTTAGATCAAAATAAAAATAAATCCGCAAATAAACTTATCTTCTTCTTTGATCCTGTCTGTAAAATGTTTATGTTTTATATTCTCAGATGCACTCAGGAGATTCAAATTGTATGCTGGGGAGTGTACAGTGGCCAGATCATCTTCAACATCTGTTTGCTTGTTATGCTGATGGCACAAATGGCGGTAGGTACCTAATCTCAAACACTTAAAAAATAAGAATTAAGACACACGCGGCATCTTTAAATATGAAAGGGAATTTCCCTCACCGCGACATTGGAATCTAAATGTTGTTACGTATAAAACGAGCTGTGGTGGCCCAATGGTTTCGTTCCCGACTTACAAGTTGTGGGTCGTAGGTTCGAACCCAGGCAGGCGAATTACTTTGTGTAATTTATTTCATCACTACTGCTCTCAAAACGGTGAAGAAATATAAATCCTAGAACCAAAAATTCGAAAACATATGACATCTACCAATCTGTATTTGGGCCCAATTTGTGAACGGGCGCTGTCGTTGGGACATTATGTGAGAACGATGTGGCAAGTTAATAGTGTCCATATGCTAAGCTAAGCTAATGCTAAGCTGCCATGGTCAATTATAATACAAATTAAAATTGACCATGGCAGCTTAGAGATGACCATGGTCAATTTTAATTTGTATTTTTTAATAACTTTATATTTAACTTTATTTTTCAATTGTCTTTTTTATATTTACTATGGACACTATTAACTTGCCACATCGTTATCACATAATGTACCATATGAAGAAGATTGATGTAACAAAAGTTCTGTAATAATTTTGGTGATTGAAAAAGAGTGTCCATGTAGTTTCTTGCCCGTTCTTCTCCATAGGGATCTACGCATTGGAATGAGCACCTGCGGTACTTTCAGTTTTTATTTTTTACCGCCTTCTTGAAAATAGTGGTTCACTTCAAAGAAAAACTATCACTCCGTCATATTACTATGCTTAACATGATATTAATTTGTTCATTGGTCTGGTTCAGAATTCAGAGCGCTCACTAGTGAACTTATTCACCGTGGTATTCACTGGGTCCGCGGTGCTTATAAGCACTGGCTTCTACATGTGGAACGCGGGGGACGTCACTGTGGAGGTGAGCAATACACAATATTACTTGCACTGAATACTAACTATCGCAGAACTTTTAAAGATGAACCCTTTTTTTGTTTTATTTTATCGTGGTAAAATCATCAAACGAGTCCTCCCACCCAGGGCAGAGCGCAGAGCGGGAGGGACTGTGAGACTCGTACTGACTAAAATCCCGGTGTCCTTCAATAGCCCTTTACGTTCCGGGGTCACGGTAAATCATAAGCCTCGCGACCCCGACAGGCTTTGGCCCTCTAGAGGGGGGCCCCGTCATTTTTGCTGACACTCTTTGAGGCGCGCGTGGAACACAACGCGCCGTCGACCCGGGCATGGTCCATGGTCGGACAGCGAGTTGCACATTACTCGCTGCCCGCATGCCCGCGAAAAACATGAACCCTTAGAGCTGGCTTTGGGTTCTATTTCCAAGTCGAGCAGTGTTATTGGCCTATGGAATTGTAACTTATTTACAGACACCTTCACCATTTTTTCTAATCCTATCCATCCTGTTGTAACCAATCGCTCCTATAACATTTGGTCTTTCAGGCTTCCAATGTGGGCACTGCGATATATTTCTCTGGATGGCACCACGCCCAGGGACAGAGTTCTATGCGACTTCGGAACCTTGTCGTTACAACTATGTGTCACGCTCAGGTAACCCCTTCTTTTACTGTTATACCTGATGATAAGCGCTAAATTCTTTAGTTCTACGGAAATAATTACATTTAAAAATAGACGGGCCTGACTCATGAGTTTGGGTGCTCAATTGTACTTACGTGTCTCGGTATCACTTTTACAATACAATTTAGTAGTATTTTTTTGGATTGTAAGGAGAAAACGTGGTGCGAGCTTTTACCCTTTCGATCACTAATAAGGAACTGGCTTATGAAAATTTCCTCACGGTGGTTACTCTTGGTGACGTGTAAAAAAGTTTATCAAAACCAATAATTAAATAATTATCATTTACTCTTACAGTCTTAATTATTCCTATTGTGTTTTTGTAACTACAACTAGATACACGCGTATTTAATACTAATTTGTTTTAAATGTATTTTTTTTTCTACGTTTAAGCGATCGATATTTTAATCGCATCTTTTCTCTCATTCCACTATTACAGATTTTGGCACTCAACCCGATATTTACTATAATAACGATCATTATGTTCCCAGCGTCCGGTTCTTCTCAAAGGTCTAGGATACATAGAGCTTTCGTACCAGTCATACATTGCGGTGAGTATTCACACTCTCATATAGGTACAGATACGTACACAACCACATCCAAATTATACTTGAGAGCATTAGGTAGCATTCTTATTTTTATCTTATAAGGTGCAGTATGATTGTTCTTTTTTTTGAATATAACATATTATTACATTCATATGTCGCGTATACGTTTACAAACTTTAAACTCTCACTCACAAATAGCCACACCCGGAATAAGTATTTGTAGATCATACCTATATTTTTTCCTGGCATGAATCGACGTAGCAGTCGACCGCCCGGATTATGTTTTAATCAACCTTACTAGATAATTTGCTTTAATTGTATCGCTTTTAAATTTAAATACAGCGTATTGTCTCTACTTAAATTCCAACAAGAAAGCAAAATAGGTAGGTAGGCGGCAAAACTAATTTAAAAATAATAAATCAACAACAATCTTCAATCATTAATAACAATATTTCTTTATTTATTTCAGATCGTCAAATCTTCGTACTCCGTGTTTTCAGTGCTATTTTAATTTAACAAACATTCCATAAGTATTATTGAATCTACTTTAAATTATTTTCTAAAAATTGTTCAACCAAAACAACAAAAAAATTGACATTAATTTTTTTACTGATCTTGTTTAATTTTATGATGTAGAAAAAAATATTGTAAAGGCATTAGGTACTATTATATATTCTGTGGTAAAGGTATTTTACTGCTTGAAATTGTATCATCATCATATTATAAGAATCAATAAAGTAGTAATTCAATGTGCAATTAACTACCTGTCTTTTCATCTTTAATGTTCTACATATGAAGGTCTCGACCACTAAGTGAGGAGAGTTAGCGTACCTAGCGTGTTCACTCACAAAAGTAAAGATTACACTAGAATTAATGAAGTCAAGTTTTTTTAAATAGACAAGACTTTAGCCTCTTCGGAAGAATTGACAAATAAATCAGAACTGAGTAAATGTGGTAGATGTGGATACAATACGCATATAGCGCCAAACAAGGAATGTCCTACAAAAAGGAAAGATTGTAAAGCTTGTGGAAAATCGGGACACTTTAATGCAATGTGTAGGTCTAGACCCCAAAAGCGAAAACAAATTGACGATTCTTAAATAAAAAAGAAACGGAACGAAGTAAACGCAATAAACGTTGGAGGTGATTCTTCCGACGAGGACCATTATGATTTCAACATGAATAAAGATGACGAAGCTACCATCGAATGTGAAATGAGTGGAGTCAAACTGAATTTGCTTATAGTTTCTGGATGTAAACTAAACTTAATTACTGAAAAGACATGGGAAGATTTAAAAAAGAAAAAGTTTGCTGTACTAACCAAATAAAAGGATCAAATAAAAACTTATATTCATACGTCACACGGGAGTAAATCACCTTTGAATGTTAAGGGGTCATTCGAAACGGAAATCAAAATGAATGATATATCAGAATACCTACACAACAGTTTATGTGATTAAAGAAGGATCGAAAGATTTGTTGGGAAAAGAACAGCTATTCGTTTAGGGGACATTGGGAAACTACGACGTTAATGACGAAACACAGGTTATTGCTGACGCTAGTCCTGTAGGGTTAGGGGCTGTGTTGATACAAAAAGATAACAGAGAGTCTAGAATTATCGCATATGGTAATCATACTTTGACTGAACTGGAACGGAAATATAGCCAAACAGAAAAAGAAGCACTCGCTCTGGTTTGGGCCGTAGAGCACTTCAATTTTTTTCTGTTTGGAAAAACATTTGATCTAATTACATATCATAAGCCATTAGAGTTTTTATTTGGACAAAAGTCGAAGCCTAGCGCGCGTGTTGAACGCTGGGTTCTGCGGCTACAAGCCTTTCGATATAATATTAAATACAAACCTGGTAAAATTAATATCGCCGATGCTTTGTCAAAACTTTGTGTACAGCAGATCGTGGAACAGTCTAGACCTTGTGCTATTCCTATGGAATTACCGAGGCCAAGAAATAAAGAACGTAAAAATAGGAATGTACAATAAAGATTGGGATGATTCGGTAAAAGGATATAATTTTTTTGAAAATGAGCTTTGTTTTACGATAAAATATTACTCAGAGGTAACAAAATTGTAATATCAAAAGAACTCTGGAAAAGAGTACTGCACATGAACGCCACCCAGGAATAGTGAGGAGGTTCCTCTCTCTAGAGCCCTAACCACCGGCACCTTGGACCCTGTTCACGATGCTGGTGGACCACTATTTTTTATATTTTTAAATGTTATTTCTTTTTGTAATTTCTTTTTTTTGTAAAAATATTTAAAAATGTAAACAGATAGGAAAAAAAATTAATAAAGGTGATAATAATATACTGTTAAATCAGAAAAATAATTTATTTAATAAAATGTCGGGTTTAAATATTTTTCTAGATAAATTAAATATCATTCGTGTAGGTGGTAGATTAAACAACGCGGCTGACTTTAGTTATGATAAGAAACACCCGATATTGTTAAGCGGTAAACATTGTTTTACTAAGTTGTTAAGTAATGGACGACTCGCTGTCCGACCATGGACCATGCCCGGGTCGACGGCGCGTTGTGTTCCACGCGCGCCTCAAAGAGTGTCAGCATAGTGACGGGGCCTGTAGAGGGCCAAAGCCTGCCGAGGTCGCGGGACCAACGGATTACCGTGACCCCGGTACGTAAAGGGCTATTGAAGGACACCGTGGATTTTAGTCAGTACAAGCCCTCAGCTTCTAGTATATTCCATGCGCGAACGGTGGTGGGTACTAGGAGCGCGGAATTTCGCTAGGCAGACAGTACATAGCTGCATTAGATGCTCGCGTTTGAAAGGTAGGACGTTGACCCCGATTATGGGTAACTTACCAGCGGAAAGATTAGAAGCAAACTTTCCTTTCGTGCAATGCGGCGTTGATTATGCTGGACCCTGGGCCATTGCTCATTTTGGACCGCAAAGGCAGAGGTGCTAAACTAATAAAATCATATTTTAATTTATTTTACCACTAGAGCCATACATCTAGAGTTGGTTAGTAGCCTATTCACATCAGATTATATTTTAGCTTTGAAACGCTTTAATCGCGTTGCGGTAAGCCTTATCAAATATTTTCAGATAACGGAAAGAATTTCGTAGGCGCTGAAAAACAATTAGCTAATATTTTTGAAAATTCGAAAGACATTTCTGATTATATTAATAAAAATGAAATTCGTCTTAAGTTTATACCACCTTATAGTACTCATTTTGGCGGGTTGTGGGAGGCAGGAGTCAAGTCCTGCAAGCACCATCTGCGGCGTGTACTGGGTGACGCACGGCTGACACGCGAAGAATTCGAAACTTTGTTAACTCAAATTGAATCCATCCTTAATTCCCGTCCTTTGTCCCCATTCTCCTCCGATCCGACCGATTATCTCCCTCTGACTCCAGCTCACTTCTTGATCGGCCGACCGCTGACTGCGTCAGCCTGTGAAGATCTGTCGACCAACACGCCCACCTACCTCGGGCCCTACACTCGAGTGGAGCTGCTGAGGCAACACTTCTGGCAACGATGGTCCAAGGAGTAAGTGTCTGAACTCCAACAGCGTACGAAGTGGAAGGTCACCGGTGAAGACATCGCTCTAGATAGCCTCGTCCTCATCAAAGAGGAAAGGCTGCCCCCTTTCAAATGGAAACTACGACGAGTCACATGAATATTCCCTGGGACCGATGGCATTTCCCGCGTCGCTGATATTCGTACAGCTAGTGGCACCATCCGGCGGGCATTTTCGAAGATCTGCTCGTTACCTGCAGCGTGATCCTGATTCTCTGTTCTTCATGTTGGAAGGGTTCTTCCAAGGCGGCCGGCATGTTAAGAAGGTACTGCTAGCGCCATCTAGGCGCGACGACGGACAACCGTACGAGAAACTACGAAAAGGACTTGGAAAGAAACCGACGAAAAATTCCAACATGGGGGGGTCCAGAATCATGTCCTGAACCCATGGTATCCGTTTGTGCGTCGATGTCTCTTACACTCTATATATTTCAAATGTGCTCATTTGAAATATATTTACATTATAATATAGCTTTTACTAGCTACTTTGCGTGTTTCTTACAGTGTCAACATAGGTATCAAATGAAAAGGCATAATAAGTACATTTGAAATTCACTCTATGCTTTGCTTTTATTGTTATATCAAATAATTAATAATATAGCATCAAAATAGTCAAAATAAAAAATAAGTTAAAAATAACTAAAACCCGACTACGGAAAAATCGCGCACTGAAAAGTATAAAACAACAACAATATTCATTTGACCGATATATCTACCAATTATAAACTTTAAGTAATAGCCGTGGTCGTGTGCCACCTGTGGTTGTTTCACACAATCTTTATTGGCTAGGTTGATTTTTTCGTAGTCGGGTGTTTTTTTTTACATTTATTGCTCAAATTGAATGACGTAATGTATCCGTTAATTGATATTCGTTTTATCACAAACTAGATAAAACTGATCAAATTCTAAAACCAGTAACAAAGGAAGTGACATTTATTACCCACTTGATCGAGTCATTCATCAAATAATTTGTAGATAACTACATAATTTGTTAATTTCTCTGAAATAGCGGACAATTGCTCTATTACGAAGCTCTGAAATAATTAACAAAATGTATCAATCAAATGATTTACTTAATATATTGAGAATATATAACAATCTATGGACTGAATACTCTAGGGTTATAAGCTAGAGTTTGATGTTATTTAGTGGAGATATTATGTTTTTTTTTTTAATGTAAAACATAGCTCGTGTCTATATATTTTTCATCAACTTACAGACATGAACCTCAAATGTACAGTGGAGTTTCCTGGCATAATTGTACATTTTTTATACTGCACAAAGCTAATCGAAAATTATGAAGATTTTCCTTTAAGTCCGTTCTTGAACCGTTGGACCACCCGCTAAGCTTTCTCCAGTAACTAGTAGTTTGGGTAGAAAGAGTGCACCTGTGTTTGCGAATTTAAATGTTTCTGACGTCGATGGCTATAGTCTCTTTTAAACTGAAACCGGTCAGGAACTTTGAACATATTCGCATATCTATTTATCGTCAGATCACAAGTCAAATAAACAGACTTTTACGACTTTAATCACTGCATACCCAGATGTTGAGGACAAGTCTGACCTAGCGAACGTAGTGAGAGCCCTCTGCTTCATAGTGTGGTGGATCTTCCTCACCAGGATGGTAGGAGTATACATGCTGGTCATTGCTCTGAGCAACTGCCTTAGCCATCAGTACAAAAACCTGCAGGGCTACTTTACAAGTCTTAATGAAATATTTGAGAGAGAAGATCTGAGTCAAGCAGAGATGGAACAAACGTATGAGGCACGCTTTAAAGTTGGAATTCAACTGCATTCAGAAACATTAAGGTAATTTTTGAAGGATTTGAAACTCCCTCTTTCATCGGCTTCTCCTCGACCAAGGAGTTACCTTTAGGAATGCAAGAACAGTTGACTTGAAAGTGATCTTAGTGCAAAATAATAGTAGATTATTAACCAAGGGGATAAAGCAGTGTCTTCTGTCGCGGGTGACGATTTAAATCGCGAGCGTAACGAAGGACTCGAGGTTTACTCCCGAGCAAAGTGAGAGAGTTAAAAACTTAAATCACGAGCGAAGCGAGGGATTTATGATGGAGTCCTGAGTATAGCGAGGAATTTAAGTTCACCTAAGACTGAGACAGGTTAATCACCGAAGAAACTACTCTACTTTTCATGCCATTTGCGAAAAAACAACAATAATCATATGAGATAATCATTTATTAACCTCTCGGGCGATTTATAATTGAAAATGATAAAAATCAACGTCCAATGAGCGACTGTCTGTTATGTACAGACGTGTGTACGTAAGGCGCTGGGGCGTTTTCGCTTGTGTACACCCGGGTGTACGTAACGCGCCCGAGAGGTTAAAAACACAATATTCGAAACATTGGTCCAATTATTGATAGAGAGTTATCTACATAATTTTCCTTGGATTTTGTTGGGAGCAAATTATTTATAACTAGCTGTACCCTGCCCCGCTTCGCTGTGGCACAAAAAAAAAATTAAAGAAAAAAAATAGATAAAAACAATCCTTGATGCGGATTATATACCATGCTAAAATTTCAGATCAATCGGTGCAGAACTTTTTGAGTTTTTGGAGCATACACAAACCAACATAACATTTTATAGATTGCCACAGCATTTGCACTGATGGAATCCAACAATTCACTGTCACTGTCGCTTTGATTTAACATCGTAACGTATTTTTAGAACATTAACTTATTTATGAAAATAAAACAAACGTAACGTTTATGTATTCGAAGAAAAAAAAACGCCTAAAAAAATTCCTAGACATATATTTTTTGTCGGAAAAGCAAAGGCATCAAGCTCATACGGCCTCTTCGGTTTTCGTAATTTTATTTAATAATCATAACTGCATAATAAATGCGTATTCCTTTTTCAATAAAAAACTTTTTTACAAAAAAAAAAACCGACTACCAAAAATACAAACGCCCCACCTAAAACGACTAAAAAGAGAAAAATAAACTACTATTTATCTATTTCAGAAAACAAAAATGCACGTATTTTTCAAACGAATTAAATAAAAAACTTATTACCTACCAATTCTAAATCAACTTACAATATTATTTTATTTAACAAACAAGATATTATGTATTTACAAACAACCTATAATGATTTATTTACAAAATTACAATGTGACCATTCTTGTCTAAACCTAATCTATATATATAAAAGAAAGTCGTGTTAGTTACTCCACTTATAACTCAAGAACGGCTGAACCGATTTAGCTGAAAATTGGCAGGGAGGTAGTTTAGAGCCAGGAGAAGGACATAGGATACTTTGTAGAGTAGGGTAGAGTAGGGTAGAGTAGGGTAGAGTAGGGTAGAGTAGGGTAGAGTAGGGTAGAGTAGGGTAGAGTAGGGTAGAGTAGGGTAGAGTAGGGTAGAGTAGGGTAGAGTAGGGTAGAGTAGGGTAGAGTAGGGTAGAGTAGGGTAGAGTAGGGTAGAGTAGGGTAGAGTAGGGTAGAGTAGGGTAGAGTAGGGTAGAGTAGGGTAGAGTAGGGTAGAGTAGGGTAGAGTAGGGTAGAGTAGGGTAGAGTAGGGTAGAGTAGGGTAGAGTAGGGTAGAGTAGAGTAGGGTAGTGTAGGGTAGGGTAGGGTAGAGTAGGGTAGTGTAGGGTAGGGTAGAGTAGGGTAGAATAATTATTTGACGGGAGCGAAGCCGCGGGAAAAAGCTAGTTAGCTATAAATTTAATTATAATATTTTTATAATGTTGTGTGCTAGGCACCTACTGATCTGTTTGAAGTCGGTGCCAAGCCAAATAGGTATTCCATAGGATACGCACGTCTAGCCCCGTCACGCCATAACGCTACATCTAAATCACACCAAATCACCCTGCGCTTGCGACCGAACGCGCGATCGTGGGTCGGCAAGTCTTGAGCGATTCAACCCAAACGGGCAGGCACGAGCAGGCAGGCGTCTTCGACGGTCGTCTTGAATGCAATTAAGTTTTGATGCGTTATAGTGCTGTTGATAGATTTTGTATTTTTGATAGTCGTGTTCGTAGGTTGCTATTTGTTTATTGATAAATGTATTAGATGTTTTTAATTATAACCCTGTGTGTATTATATTACTAAGTATTATTGTTCTCTTTATTTTTGGCTTGGCACCGACTTCAAACAGATCAGTAGGTGCCTAGCACACAACATTATAAAAATATTATAATTAAATTTATAGCTAATTAGGTTTAGACAAGAATGGTCACATTGTAATTTTGTAAATAAATCATTATAGGTTGTTTGTAAATACATAATATCTTGTTTGTTAAATAAAATAATATTGTAAGTTGATTTAGAATTGGTAGGTAATAAGTTTTTTATTTAATTCGTTTGAAAAATACGTGCATTTTTGTTTTCTGAAATAGATAAATAGTAGTTTATTTTTCTCTTTTTAGTCGTTTTAGGTGGGGCGTTTGTATTTTTGGTAGTCGGTTTTTTTTTTTGTAAAAAAGTTTTTTATTTTTCCATTTTTTGTATAAATTATCGAAGGTACGTATGTATTCGGGCACGCCGCAATCGCGGCGGTAAGACCCCTCTTTGAGGAGTGGCTAGATAGGCGTCACGGCGTGCTGACCTACCGCATGACGCAGGTCCTCACCGGACACGGAAGTTTCGGGAGGTTCCTGTGTCTGATAGGGAGGGAAGAAGCGCCTGGGTGTCACAACTGCGAGGATCGTCCGGAGGACACGGTGGAGCATACGGTGCAGGACTGCCCCGCTTGGGCAGAGCACCGCCGTGTCCTCACGACGGCGATAGGCGGAGACCTCTCGCACCCGGCATTGGTCGAGGCCATGCTGCGGGGCGAGACGGAGTGGGAAGCGGTCGCCTCCTTCTGCGAAGCAGTCATGCTTGCGAAGGAGGAGGCGGGCCGCGTGAGGGAGAGAACAGCGTCCTCCCTCCACCCTAGCCCAGTGGTAGACGCCTACGGCGTCGGACGTCGCAAGACGATCTCCGGCCACCGTAGGCGCGGGCATGCGGGCGGCGAGTAATGGGCGATTCGCAGCCCGACCATGGACCATGCCCGGGTCGACGGCGCGTTGTGTTCCACGCGCGCCTCAAGGAGTGTCAGCATAGTGACGGGGCCTGTAGAGGGCCATAGCCTGCCGGAGTCGCGGGACTTGCCCATTACCGTGACCCCGGTACGTAAAGGGCTAGTGAAGAACACCGTGGATTTTAGTCAGTACAGGTCTGACAGTCCCTCCCGCCCTGCCCCCAGGGCAGGGCGGAGGACTCATTTGATGATTTTACCACGATAAAAAAAAGGTACGTATGTAGTAAGTTAACTTTGTCATTTTCTTTTAGTTACATTTAGTAATTTATAAAACCCTCTGTCTTGATACCCCATCTGATCAGTAGGTTGTTTTTTTTTTTCTATTTTTATTAGTGTAAATATCGTAGGTACGTACGTAGTAAGTTGAACTACGTCATATAACTTGAGTTATTATTCTGACTTTTAACCGTTAAGGAATTTTACCTTCCAGATTCCATCATCAGATCCTGACATGGTGACAAAAAATATTTGCTATGCATTTATTTTACATTGTTATTATTAACAATATTTTTCATGGTAATAGGCTTATCCCCAATAAAATGAAACTTAACATACCAAACTGTCGAAATATGGGTATACTGTACACATCTGCGTACCCCCTCAGATTATACAGGCGTGATGTTATGTTATGATGTTGTGTAAACAATAAACATCCAAGCGATTGCAGCAATCACGACAGATTTGCTGTCTATTATTGAAGAGTTCCGTTCCATATCTCCGAAGTTCGTGATCAGATCATGACAATATTTCTATGGGACCAACTTGGAAGTATACCCTTTCAAACAAAAAAAGAATTTTTCAAATCGGTTCAGGCGTCTTCGAATAATCGGTGAACATACATAAAAAAAAAAAAAAAAAAATACATACAGTCGAATAGAGAACCTCCTCCTTTTTGGAAGTCGGTTAAAAAGATGTATAATGCTTTATGTACAAACTCAATGGTGTAAATACAGATGTGGTTCAGTATAAATTTCGGTAAGTATCCCAAATTTAAATCACATTCTCGCCCTAGAGGATGAATGAAATTCAGTACAATTTTCTTTCCCTGTTTTTAACAGATTAAAAAAGACTACCTATTGTTATGTTCGCTTTTTGTAGCATAGAATGTCACTTTTTTGAGCAAGTGGTACGAAAAAATAAATCCGTCTCTTTCAAATAAACTTATCTTCTTCTTTGATCCTGTCTGTAAAATATTTGTGTTTTATATTCTCAGATGCACTCAGGAGATTCAAATTATATGCTGGAGAGTGTACAGTGGCCAGATCATCTTCAACATCTGTTTGCTTGTTATGGTGATGGCACAAATGGCGGTAGGTACTTAATCTCAAACACTTAAAAAATAAGAATGAAAGAAAGATGCCGCGTGTGTCTTAACACGCGGCATCTTTAAATATGAAAGGGAATTTCCGAATTTCTCTCCGAGGCATTTTGGTAGCCCAGTGGTTTCGGCCCCGACTTACGAGTTGTAGGTCGTAGGTTCGAACCCAGGCAGGCGAATTACTTTGTGTAATTTATTTCATCACCACTGCTCTCAAAACGGTGAAGAAATATAAATACCTAATATCCTAGAACCAAAAATTCGAAAACATATGACATCTACCAATCTGTATTTGGGCCCCATTTGTGAACGGGCACTGTCAGTTGGGACTGGTCATCTCTAAGCTGCCATGGTCAATTTTAATTTTTAATAACTTTGTATTCAACTTTATTTTTGTACTAGCTTCCGCCCGCGACTCCGTCCGCGCGGATGTCGGTCTTCGCGTGGATGGTTTATTTCCCCATTTTGAGTAACTCTGACAATGACATCTTGCAACGTGTGTTGGCGGTTCTACAGAACAACGTCTATGAATAAAACTGAAAAATAAGATTTTTTTTCTACGTATTTTTCCAGGATAAAAAGTATCCTATGTTATGCCCAGGATAATAAGGAATAATTATACCAAGTTTCATCGAAATCGAACCGTTAGTTTTCACGTGATGCCTGCACAAACAGACAGACAGACAGACAGACAGAAAGACAGAGAGACAAAAAATTTTTTAATCACATATTTGGGTTTGGTATCGATCCAGCAACACCCCCCGCTATTTATTTTTTCAATATTTTCAATGTACAGAATTGACCCTTCTACAGATTTATTATAGTATAGATTGTCTTTTTTATATTTACTATGGACACTATTAACTTGCCACATGCGTCTCATATAATGTACCATCTGAAGATGAATGATGTAATAAAAGTCTGTAATAATTTTGGCGATTCAAAAAGAGTGTCCATGTAGTTTCTTGCCCGTTCTACTCCATAGAGATCTACGCATTGGAATGGGCACCTACGGTACTTTCACAGTTTTTATGTCTTGTGACTGGGACTGTAGCACCATAACATTTTTTTTGTACTACTTTTGTTTTATGTCTTTTGACAATTCAAAAGAGCATGTAATTGGCCTAGTTGAAATAAATGATTTGATTTGGCCCACGTGGTTTTTATGGCCCACTCCTTCTGATTCGACAGAGAGGTGGCCTGTATCCCAGCAGTGGGAATATTTATAGGCTGATGATGAATGAATGATGTATAAAACATTGGCTACAGATAAAATGCTCTTCCCTGGCACGTCCGGAGTGTGCTGGCCCCCATGATTCTTGTCGGTTTCTATTCATATGTTATAGGCATTGTAAGCCACCGCCTTCTTGAAAACAGTGGTTCACTTCAAAGAAAAACTATCACTCCATCATATTACTATACTTAACATGATATTAATTTGTTCATTGGTCTGGTTCAGAATTCGGAGCGCACACTAGTGAACTTATTCTCCGCGGTATTAACTGCGTCCGCGGTGCTTATAGGCACTGGCTTCTACATGTGGAACGCGGGGGACATCACTGTGGAGGTGAACAACGTACAATATCACTTGCACTGAATACTAACCATCGCAGAACTTTAAACATGAACCCTTGTTTTGTTTTTTTTAACGTGGTAAAATCATAAAATGAGTCCTCCCACCTAGGGCAGAGCGGGAGGGACTGTCAGACTCGTACTGACTAAAACCCACGGTCGTTCAATAGCCCTTTGCGTACTGGGGTCATGGTAAATCATAAGTACCGCGACCCCGACAGGCTTTGGCCCTCTAGAGGGGGGCCCCGTCATTTTTGCTGACACTCTTTGAGGCGCGCGTGGAACACAACGCGCCGTCGACCCAGGTATGGTCCATGGTCGGACAGCGAGTTGCCCATTACTCGCTGCCCGCGTGTTCACGAACACAAACGAAAACATGAACCCTTAGAGCTGGCTTTGGGTTCGATTTCCAAGTCGAGCAGTGTTATTGGCCTTTGGAATTGTAACTTTAGGTCGAAAAGAGGGCCGTAGTACTTTTCCCTAAACGGCAGCGCTGATGCTACGGATTTTCAACTTTGAGCTCTAGAGCAGCGTTCGGCAACAAGTAGTTTTAGTAAGTCATCATCTGCCTGCCTTTTCCCAACTATATTGGGGTCGGCTTCCGGTCAAACCAGATGCAGCTGGATATTTATTTATTTAAACTTTATGCACAAGTTACCAAAAACGTGTACAGCGGCGGACTTAATGCCTTGGGCATTATCTACCAGTCTACCTTAGGGTGATGCAGAGACAAAGACAAAGTAGGTGCAACATACTAGACAATTATTATTTATATTATATCATATCAGTATTTTACATGGAGCGACTGCCTTTCGGACCTCCACAACCCAGTAACTGGGTAATACGATAATTCATGGTAAGACTGGTTGTCAGACTTTACAGCTTCTGACTAACAGTAACAACTGTCAAAGATCTACAAATGACAGCCGGGACCAACGGTTTTACTTGCTTTCCGAGGCACGGAGGAAACTCGCTATGACGGATGGTCACCCATTCACAGACCAACCTCGGCAAGCGCAGCTTAACCTGGAAGATCGGCCTGTGCGGCTGTATTTATTTAGCCATGAGCTCCTCGTAGCTAAGTAGTTTTAGTAAGTATGGGTAGTATTTCTTTTATAAATAGGGAGATAGCCGTAGGTATCTATTTATATTAATTAAAAGACAAACTGTAACTTGGTCGTATAGAGAATAGCATAGCTGAACGTTGATCGTTTACGCATTGACTTTTTTTTTTACTAGCAAACACTTGAAAAATTGTAGCAGAAAAAATAATTCTTCACTGAGAAACGTTATTTCCACGCTGAAGATTTCGATGAGAATGTGGCCTGCGCGTATTTTACTGTGCCGTGTGCTAAAGCCGTCTGTGTACAGTTTTTTTTCCTGCGAGAAGCTTGTGCAAGCAGAACTGTGGTCGAGCTTGTGCATGTGGTAGGCCCATAACCCAGGCATTAAGACGTGGTGATATTAATTATACTCAACTATTGGTCTTTTTCTTTGCCACCACAATGTCCCTAATATTATTTATAGATACCTTCACAATTTTTTCTAATCCTATCCATCCCGTTGTAAGCAATCGCTCCTATACAATGTGGTGTTTCAGGCTTCCCATCTGGGCACTGCGATATATTTCTTTGGATGGCACCACGCCCAAGGACAGAGTTCTATACGACTTCGGAACCTTGTCGTTATAACTATGTGTAACGCTCAGGTAACCCCTTCTTTTACTGTTATACCTGATGATAAGCGCTATATTCTTTAGTTCTTCGGAAATAATTACATTTCATTTCAAAATAGACGGGCCTGACTCATGAGTTTGGTTGCTCAATTGTACATACGTGTCTTGGTTTCACTTTTACAATACCAATTTAGTAAGAAAACGTGGTGCGAGCTTTTACCCTTTCGATCACTAATTAAGAACTGGCTTCAGAAAATTTCCTCACTATGGTTACTCTTGGTGAATTGTAAAAAAGTTTATCAAAACCAATAATTAAATAATTATCATTTACTCTTAAACTCTTATTCCTACTTTGTTTTTGTAACTACAATTTGATACACGCGTATTTAAGAATGAATTTGTTTTTAATGTATTTTTTTTCTACGATTAAGCGATTGATATTTTACTCGCATTTTTCCTCTCATTCCACTATTACAGATTTTGGCACTCAACCCGATATTTACTATAATAACGATCATTATGTTCCCAGCGTCCGGTTCTTCTCAAAGGTCTCGGATACATAGAGCTTTCGTACCAGTCATACATTGCGGTGAGTATTCACACTCTCACATACATATACCTACACAACCACATCCAAATTATACTTGAGAGTATTAGGTAGCATTCTTATTTTTATCTGATAAGGTACAGTATGATTGTTCTTTTTTTTTTAATAAAACATTTTATTACATTGCTATGTCGCGTGTACGTTTACAAACATTTAAACTCTCACTCACAAATAGCCACACCCGGAACAAGTACTTGTAGATCATACCAATATTTTTTTAATTTAAAAATAATAAATCTACACTACTATGGGAAGGTTCATAAACCGCATAGTGTACTTTTGGATCCCCCACGACTTCAATACTTTCAGAACAAGCTTTGTGGTCAACTTTATCTAAATTTACAAATTCCACTCCAATATTAGAGAGGGTTCCACGGGGCGCGAGACGGTCTGTTGCACTGAGTTTGGCGCGATGTGTTCGTCTCGCGACCCAGGAAAACTCGGAACGAGCCTGGGAGCAGTTACTCACCTTTCCTTGTAGGATTCTACACGTGAAAACAAATTTGGCAGCTAAAAAATCATTAACAGAATTAGTCAAAGAAAATTGTAACAATTCGACAAATATTTTAGACTCAAAATTACCTTTTTTCCTTAATTCTTCACAGAAAGGCTTCAAAGGTTCACATGTAGAATCCAAATTAAGTGAGGGTGACATTAGGGGGGCCGCCGGACTTCTGTTCAGCAGTGATGTGGTGGCGCCTTATTCTCCAGAGAAACTTTCAGCCCTGGAGAGTAAACATCCGGCGGCTATGGATTTCTTAACCTTCCCCGACCCCTATGTTTAGGACTCATTTTTCCAAATTACCACTCCTCAGTTGATCGCAGCCGTGAGCTCTTTCCGCAATTGATCCGCCGGCGGCCTCGACAGACTGACTCCACAGCATTTGAAGGATCTTTTGAGTTCGGGCGCAGGGGAAGCTGGTGTGTCGCTCATGAAGGGCTTTGATCAACTTAATGCTTTCCGGCGGCGTAAACGATGCCGTCGTCGATGTCTTGTACGGCGCTAATCTCTGCACAAGAGGGCCGGCGGCATTCGTCCTATTGCCGTCGGTTGCACCTATAGGCGTATGGCAGCCAAAATTTGTTGAAAGCAGTTCAGTGAAACGCTTGCAACAAAGTTCCAGCCCCTACAACTTGGTTTTGGTTCCAGAGGGGGCTGTGAGGCTGCCGTACATTCCTTGTCCTCTTTTTTAAATACAGGTAAAGGTGAGGTCATCCTCAAGGTTGACGTGAAGAACGCCTTCAATTCCGTTAACAGGGACACTTTGTTGGCAGAAATCAAAAAAGAAATACCCGAAATTTATGGTTTTATTTGGCAATGTTACAGACATCCTTCAAAATTACTCTACAAGGACAACGTCTTGGAATCTGCAGTTGGTTGCCAACAAGGTGACCCTCTTGGGCCAGTCATTTTCAGCTTATGTATTCATCCCATTATCCAAAAATTAAATTCAAAATTTAACGTGTGCGACTTAGACGATGGAACCTTAGGAGATGATGTAAGTACCGTTTTAGCTGACCTACAACTCCTGAAAGAAGAATTTAAATTAATAGGCCTTCAATTAAACTCATCCAAATGTGAAATTTTTGTTACTGACGCTACCGACAGACAATTGACATTAGATAAATTTAATGAAATAGCAACAAAATTAAACTTTTTAATGGTATTTCGGAAAGACTCTCCCAAATTAGTTTACATTCGGCTTTCACCCTAATTAGATATTGTTGTTTTGGTCCAAATTTCATGTATTTTCTTCGTTCATCCCCTCTCTTCAAACATCCACAACTATTGGACAAAATTATTCGTAACACATTGACATCCATTCTTAATGTGGCCCTGGATGACCGAGCGTGGCTTCAAGCCACCCTTCCAATTCATTTTGGTGGGCTCGGTGTCCGCAAAATTTCCAGTGTTAGCTTACCGGCGTTCCTGTCCTCTGTCCACAGCACTGAAAAGCTGACCAGGAGAATTTTATCTTCCTCCCTGGTCGACACTTAGGTGCCGTGTTTGACCGATGCCGAGGACGCCTGGAAAGTGGTTTGCCCAGATGCGGATCGGCCCGTCAACCCGTTTTCCCAGAGACAGTGTGTTCCATGAGCCGCTCTGCAAAGCTTGCCCGCCTGCTGGCTGTGGGTGAGTGGGAGTCGGGCCTTTGGCTTCAGGCGCTACCCTCACCCAACATAGGTACTATGCTGAGTGATACAACCTTCCGGATAGCTACTTGCCTATGTTTGAACGCCCCTTGTGGCGCTCCACACCGCTGCAGTCGACTGCCTCGGGCACCATGGCCTTTCCTGCAGCAGGAGTGCAGGTCGGTGACCAGAGGGCTGGCCTATTCCTAAGCCAACGAATCAGCATTGCCATACAACGTGACAATGCTGCCAGCGTTCTGGGCACTGTTCCCGTTGACAGCGTGTGGACGTATATTCTTTGACGCCCTTTGAATGTTTTTATGTTTTCTTTTTTTTTTCTTTTGTACATATTACTTAGTAAGTTTTTATTTATAGTCTGTATATAATCGTTAAATTGTTGAATAATTTGTAAATATATTGACATAGTATAAATCTACAACAACCTTCGATCATTAATAACAAAATTTCTTTATTTATTTCAGATCGTCAAATCTTCGTACTCCGTGTTTTCAGTGCTATACTAATTTAACAAACAAGAGAGGATTAACAATTTTAATACTGAAAAACAAATCATTTCATAAGTATTATTTAAATCCACTTTAAATTATTTAGCTGTTCTTAACTACTCGTATGTATAGAGTAAAGCTTAAAATTGTTCAAACAAAACAATGAAATTGTCATAAAAATGTTACTGATCTTGTTTAGTTTTATGATGATGAAAAAAATATTGTAAAGGTATTTTACTGCTTGAAATTGTATCATCATCATATTATAAGAATCAATAAAGTAGTAATTCAACGTGCAATTAACTACCTGTCTTTTCATCTTTAATGTTCTACATATGAAGATTTCGAGCACTAAGTGAGGAGAGTTAGCGTACCTAGCGTGTTCACTCACAAAAGTAAAGATTACACTAGAATTAATGAAGGCACGTTTTTTTAAATAGGCAAGACTTTAGCCTCTTCTCTTCACACTCCTCTTCTGCCATACCTACAACGAGGAAAAGTAACACCTAGTCTTTTGGCCACATTGCCTTTCTATGTTTTTTATTACTTTAGTTTATTAAATCTAGTTATTCAGTTTATTATATTTTTTAGTCATTATACAGGGTGTAAGAGACATCGACGCACAAACGGTTACCATGGGTCCAGGACATGATTCTGGACGCCCCCGTGTTGGAATTTTTCGTCGCTTTCTCTCCAATTTTTTTTTAATATTTGTTTTTTTTTTTTAAATAGTGTGCCGCGCATTAGGTACTACAGGTACTGTGGTACTGGACACAGTATTTAGGTATACGATGACCTTTTATTTGAACTTTTATAAACAGCTGAGAAAACACGTATTTCTAGTATTATTTACATTGCTACTTTTAGTAAAAGTAGCGAAATAATTACTTTTTTATTAATAATATCATTGGGTTAAGTAAGAATAACGATTATGAACAGTCTAAAGTAAAAAAAAACTCAAAAAAAAATTAGGAAATTCGGAAAAAAACGACGAAAAATTCCAACACCCCCCGTGTTGGAATTTTTCGTCGATTTTTTTCCGATTTTTTTTGCCTTTATTAATCCAGAATCATGTCCTGAACCCAAACCCATGGTATCCGTTTGTGCGTCGATGTCTCTTACACCCTGTATAGGCAGTTATTAGTCGTTTTTAACAAAAACCAACAGTTCAATCTCTAGGTAGGTACACTGACAAAAGCAATACGCTCACTAAAACTATTTTTTTTTCTCCTCTTATGCTGTCGCCCTCACCCTTACAAATAACGAAGAAAGGAATTAGCAGCAATCACGTAGTTAAACATAATTGATTGCAAATGGCGCAGTTTTACAAACTATGAAACCCTTTCCACATGTCACATGACTGTATGATCTAATGACTCGAGTAATTATAACTGTTATTACTGTATACTGGACCGCATGTCCATGGTAACAAAATTATATTTGCAGTACCTTTATATCCGTAGCAGAAAGGGTCATTTTTGTGGTTCAAGGGTGTGGATGAATGTATGTAGCATATAGTCTAATTAACGCTTACAATTATGTATTCGACTAACTACCTAATTGATTTTGTGTTATTACGAATATCACTCGGTTCCTAGGACTAATAAATAGTATACAGGGAGGTATTTTCATCATGTTATAAATAAAATACCTATTAATTCTTTTAAGCACCCAGCGTTCATTATGTTTTTCACAGTTGACTTTTTGTTGTTGGTAATTTCCAAGTCAGGATTACTACATTCATTTTAGATTTTTCTACTGTTTAGTAGATTTTTAAGACGCTGGCTTGAGCTCGACAAAGTGTTAAATTTGAAACAATGTCACAACATTTTGGCATTATTTTAGGTGCCGCTCTTTGTTCGTAAAAACTGGTACTTATTATTTTCACTCGACGATTAGTTTGACGTTATGGCGAGATACTACTACTGCCTGTTGCTCTACTTGCTCATTTTGTATTTTGGTTTAGAGCTTTTATTTATTCTTTGAGTTATTTTTAACTTAGTAGTACAAAACTTTACGAGATATATTTTACAACGGCATACAAATATGTATTTATTGTTAGGTACATTTTGTAATATCCTGATGCGAAGTTCGTCTCTGCATTGAAAATATAACTGTAGAAGTTAAGCTTAAAGTTTTGCACCTACAGTTGTCTATAAATTCTCAGACACACTACATTATCTCAAAACCTGAGAAAATAATTTTAAGCAACATGAATAATTATAGCGGCAACTACAATCCTACAAAAACAACAGAGTTTCTAATCAATTTGAACAAATTCCTTTTCATATTCGGTTTGCCAAATTTTTGGATCGAGGATCTTGATTTTTCAAAAGGATTCACGAAAATTATTCGAAAGCAAAGTACATTTGGGAACATGGCAGTTTTCGCTATGATCATTGCAGAATATAGTGCGTATATTACGCAGAAGAACTTGACGGAGCGACAGAGCTCTGATTTGATTCTATTCATCTTCTCTCATTCTATTATTATTGGATTTCGAGTTCGCATGACTCATCAAGAGAGGGAGATAAGAGATGTCATGTACAAACTGGGGATAGGCCTGAAGGAGATCTACAATGATGGCGAGGCTGAGCAGAAGATGATCAAACGATCAAAGTTGTTTTCTTGGGCTCTCATCTTAAACTGCGTCATGGCTGTCATCCTGTACACTATTGAGGCTATGCTGAGGGTCGTACGTACGGGTGAGTGCCTGTGTCATATTGAATGCAATTGGCTAATTTCCAGGAACAATCAATTGATCAAATCTATTTAGTGCGTCACTTAGAGTACTTACTTATTGAAAAATAATGGACACGTTTTTTTTTTACATCGATTAATGGTGATAATCTGACAAAGGTAAATGCACCAAAATTCACGAGTGCCGTTCGTGATATCAGAACGCACAGAGTCACGTGAATTTTCAAAGTCGTATCTTTGCCAGTTTGGTTTACGTACCAAAGGAAAACGGGTCAAATATTTCTTGATAATCTAAATGACAGACTAATGCTTATTATTTTCTAAACAGAAATGGGGCTTCAAAAACATTTGATACATACACCCATTTCAGGAGTAACATTCAACACAATAATCACTGCCTGGCCAGACGTCGACGATAGATCCATACTCGCCAACATCGGGAGATCTGTGTTCTACATATTCTGGTGGATCTACCTGTCGCGCATCCTCGCGGTCTACTCCCTGGTGATATGCCTGACCATCGCCGTCAGCCATCAGTTCAAGAACTTGAATAGCTACTTCCGAAGCTTGGAGAGTATCTTTGAAGATGATAGCATGACACAAGTGGAGAAAGAGCAGGAGTATGAACGAACTCTCAAAGTTGGCATCAAAATGCATTCGGAGACATTGAAGTAAATGTTTTTGTAGAAATATGTTTAAACATTCTAATGATAGTCATGTTTCCTTCTTTGATAAAACTAACTTTAACTTTTTGTTGTATTTTTTTAAACTAGATTTTATAATTATCATTTCCCTGTTTTTCATAGGTGTACCAGTGAGATACAAGCGATATGCCGAGATGTGTTCAGTGGACAGATTATATTTAATCTCACTATGCTGATACTGTTGATGTACCAAATGATGGTAAGTCCTTCTTGTGATAACTTTATAAAATATTTTGCCGACCGCCTCATATATTCATTATTAAAAATAAATTAATAATTCATTATTTTTAATATTAATTTATTAATAAATTAATATTAAAAATAATGAATATATGAGGCGAAATTACTTTGAATACAAGATCTCTAACTTTATATTACGGAAAACACAATTTGATCAAAGATATTAGACCTTATAATGGGACAGGGTAGGTCCGACTGATACAAAATAAACATTTTTCATTCAGAATTCTGCGCGTAACCTGACGAATGCTCTGACTCTGGTGGTGTCGGCGCTCACGATCCTATTCAGCACTGGCTTCTTCATGTGGAACTCTGGTGATATTACCGTAGAGGTAGAGCTCTGGATACTGGACAGAGGTCGCAATATCCATCATCCTGTCATTTCTAGATCGTGTAATAGCTCAACGAGTCCTCATCATGTTGTTGTTATTTCATAAAGCTTCATATTGATAAGTGTTTTATGTAATTTTTTATCGTTTATTCTTTCAAAAATAACGAGTATAACTGATTTCCTACGGTGCGTGATAATGCAGGAATCCAGCTTTACACTTCTCGTGATACTTGGATAAATTATGCTATTTACTTGCAATTACATACTAATTAAATTGAAACTGTTACTTACGCGATATCTTCTATAATTTTTCATTATTCTGAGCTAGCTTGGACGCTGTTGCAAGCGCCATGATCGCGAGTTGACTGAAGAATGCGGGTAGATGAAAATAAATTGTTAGGAGCACACAAAATCTGTCTACCCTCTTTCGTACTCTTACTACGCGCATTATTGGAACTCGACACTAAGTCACGGCAAATCACACTCACAGTATCACCAAGTTTTGTGAAGTTTCTATTACGATGCCGGATGCTACTTTTGAGCATACTCACAATTGGATTTCACGTACTTGACAATTTGACGCCATTCTCTTGATTCTTGTGTTTTCTTATTTCAATTGCTCTTCTTGACAGCCTTACTAATGTAGTGTTTAGCGTAAGAAGTATGAAACCGTGAAAGCTTAAAATACTGTGACATACTAATTAGATATTTTGAACAAAGAAATAAATATTTTTCATTGAAGAAAGACGTAGGTAATCGTACCTTATTTTCCTGATCCAGGCTGAGATCGTTCCAACGGCGATGTACAGCTCGGGCTGGGAGAACTGTAGGCGCCAGTCGTCGGTGCGCGTACGCAAGTTGCTCGTCATTGCTATGATGCAGGCACAGGTATTGATCATGGCATGCTACTTCTGTCATAAAAACTTGTTTTTTTATAATTTTACAAACACGTTAATAATTTTTAATTGCTTTAAAGAGACCACAGGCTAGTTTCGGCTTCGTATATCTTTATCTCTGTCGTAAGGATATAAAGTTACATAGATCGACAGTTGCATCGCAATAATAATGATAACTTATCAAATAACTTAATTCAATTTTGTTAATATGTTGATGATGGAGTGAGTTGCAATTCTGTTGATTGTCCCCAAATAAATAAAACAACACTGATGAGTTGTTTTTTTTTCAGCAACCAGTTGTTCTGACTGGTCTTGGTGTTATAGCGCTGTCGTACCAATCCTACGTGTCTGTGAGTACTCTCACTTACCAATCTTAAGGTAACCACACTAACGGCATTTCCCGTTAATTTTCGCGATATAGTCTTTAAATGTTCGTAAATCCGATAATTAACAGCCTTTCTCGTTGTGTGGCCTGTACACGTTTGTGGTCTAACACTAATATTATGTTAATTCCTCTTTCAGATCGTCAAATCGTCTTATTCAGTATTCTCTGTGCTGTATTGATAACATTGAGCACTAGCTTATTTAAGAGGGAATAATCTTCTTATATTTTCCTAGATTTACACTTATGCAAGAACACAGCTTCTTAACTACTTTATCTTCTAAGTACCAGATGATTGCTTCAAAAATAAAAAATAATATACAAAGTATATAATTTGCTCTTTAATTGATTAACATTAACATTCAACAAACACATTCAATATACATTTTTACACAAAATATACATCCAAATAAAGTACATAGAAAGGTTTTTTGTATAATTTTATAAAAAAGGGAAACGAAATAAACGCGTTGCGTATTCCTTACATTAAGAAAAGATGAGTTATTTTCTTAACAATTCACTTTCAACAATTCAAAAAGGCACATTTTTTAAAAGCTTTACTTATATGTTTATTTCGGATTTGCTATACAACTTAGTTGCCCTTTGAAGGGCATTTTAAACATTTTTTTTAATAAACAATAACACCAAAATAAATGCGAAAATATGATTGTACATTCAAACTTCACGCTTTTATCCTGGCAGTCATTTAGGTGCCACCTCGGGCATTGCGCCCTTCTAAAAAATTCATATAAAATGAATCACCTTAACTTACATATACAAACAGTATAAAAGTGTAAAGTACTGGGCCCTTACTAAGGACATTAATTCATTAATTGTAATTGCACCTTGGTTACTAATGGTAGGGCAAACATATACTACTAATAAATATACTATGCCAGTAGCTTATTTCATTGAAAAATACAAGAGAGTAGGTAAAATGGACGCAACGTAAAGATCTTGATTATTGCATTGCTTATTTACTAGAAAAATAGATTTATAAGAGATGAAGGAAGGAAAGAAAATAGTATTTAGGCACGTTCAAGGTCTTTGTGTTTCGAGACTCAAGTTATTTCGAGAAAGAGTGAGACTATATTGCCATATAATACTATGAATAGGTAAAACACTGTTTATACTGGCGTGCCGTCGGGGGTAAAAGGGCAAACGAGTCTGCACGGTTGTTTTCTTTAAACTAACGAAGGCGGTTAGGTTTTATTATAAAAGCTTTTTACCCTTTTTAGTTCAAATATTCTCTTGTCAAATACGTAACCCGTTGTATCCCGATAATAATATTATCCAAGTACACAGCAAAAAATACTCATAAAATAAAAACTACTGAAAGAAATGTATGGGACCAAACGACAGATTTACGGCATCAAACAAAAGAATAATCATTAAAATCGGTTCACCCAGTCGTAAGTTATTAGGTAACAAACGTAAAAAATACAGTCGAATTTAGAATCTCCGCCTTTTATCGAATTCGGTAAACAATACAGAGATATACTTTGCGCCTACGTTACACTACCAACTTAGAATATTTATTTTCACTACACGATATATAAAAATGGAGGAATACTCTTACGTGGAAGACTTACAAATAAACCTGGAATCTATATTAAAATGGCTAAAGTTGCATTTCGTCTTGCACCGTATCTGTTATCAGTCGAAGGCTGTGGGTACTGATGCGTATTTATTTACGTTGAAAGTAGTCATCCATCGACAATCAGATGAAATGGGTCAAAATAGGCCTTATATTCGCGCAATAAAAGCGAGAATACCTTTCGCCTCTTATTTGTTATCGTCGTCTGGCTATGCATAAGTAAATTATGTAACTATCTACATTTTTCTATGTCCAAAATCCAAGGACAGACAGCAAGTGTTTTCAATCAGACACTATGCTATTATTTTTGAATAAATTGCATTCGAATTGATCGATTTGAATTTATAACAATGCTCTACTATATGTCATGCATCAAAATGACAAACAATGAGATAACATCCTCTTTGCCTGTTTTGCTATACACATTATGTTATATTAAAAGTTGACATAAGTATGGGCTAAGGATTGTGCCTTGTGAAACGCTTTCAACAAAACTTGTGTTACATAGTACCCGCGTTGAGAAGCCTAGAGACACTCAGGTACTGGTAATTATCAGCAGCATCCAGTTCAGCTGGAATCCGACCCCAAAATAATTGAGAAAAAACTAAATAGATGATGATCACTGTACTCTTTTGAGGCTCATGTTGGTAAACTATCTCTTGAAAAAGAAGTTCAGAGGGGATGCCCGTTCAACATGTTGGAACCAATCAAACTATAAGTTTTTTCGTACATACATTGAGGCTTCGCCCTTTTCCAGTCAACCCTTCCTTTTGATTGACTGACAAACTAATCTACATTTTACTTTTCCAATAAAATCTAAACAACACACATCAGTACCCACGCTTAACAAAAAGCATAAATTCGCTAACACCCTGTTATGGCTGTCCACCAGCTTACAGCTTGGAGTCGAAGTACTGCAGCTCTCTCTCCTGAGGCAGCTTCTTGAAGTAGCTCTCCACGTAGTCATCGTCTACTTCCGCCAGGGTCCTGGGCTTCCACTGGGGGTTGTTGTCTTTGTCTATCAAAAGGGCGCGCACTCCTAGAAAGAGGGAAAGTTTGTTTATACTTATAGAATAAAGCTGACGTTTGATTGTTTGATCGCGCGTTTTATCTGAAACTACCAGGGGATTTGGATTTGAAAAATACATGTATTACATTTGACATACCTATTCTCGACAAAGGTTTCAAATTATTTAACATTACGCTACGACCGTAAGAAGCTGAGCAGCGAACGAAACTGCGGGGAACAGCTGATTAAATAAATTACCACTACTATTTACACAATGTGTGTGGATATTGCAATTTGGCGATAAGAATTCTTATATAACTTAAATTAAATATTACATGTAGATAAACATAAAATATGAAGGTCAGACAGTCTACAAGTGTTCATTCTAACCTATGTCATGGTATATCCTTGTGCTATATTTTTTTTTTCTAATTAGCGATAGGTTCGCGTTTGATAACTACTTCCCCTGATCGTAAGCGAAGACGTGGTCGACGGTGAAGCACGCTTGCCTAGAAGTAAGCTATTCACTCTTAACTTAATCATTTCATCAAATTCAGTCTCGAAGGGCGTGACAAATATTAAAACTAATTTTCAAACTTTTAATATTAAATTAGGATTGTTTTCCGTTACTTTCGTAAATCGTTAATCTCCACTGCATATTTTGCAGCAGGTAACAACAGCTGACATTTGAATTAGGTCAAAAGGACCATAGTTGACCTACCTTCAGGGAAGTCGTGGTTCTCAGTGGCGCGGCAGGCGACGCGGTACTCCATCTTGAGGCACTGGTTCAGCTCCAACTGGGCGCCGCGCTGAAGCGCACGCAGCGTGATCTTCAACGAGCCAGGACACATCTGGCTCAGGGTCTGGAAAGTATGAACATTGTACGAACAACAAAGGACTGCTAGGCAGAAAGAAGGTTTCATGAAAATTTTATATATTGTATTGTGTGTTATTATTTTAATCCTTTGCAAACTAACCTTCAAAGTCTTGACAGACCACTCATTCTGAACCTTTTCCAGCCTTTCAATAATCTCTTCTATCGTTGAAGCAGCAAAACAATAGTTAATATGTTTAATGTTGTCCGACAATGAGAACTTATCGGAAGGTTCATTGAACTTGCTCAAAAGATTACTAATTTCTCCTTCATCTGCGCACCGAGAAAGAAGAACTTCCAATTCATATAGCCTCTTGCTGGGTACAAAGTGTGTGGCAATTCCAGATTTAACAACATCCCATCCCTTTAGCCTGTCACCTGAAAATATAAAAAATGGGTAAATTATAAATTGTCTTAATGATTAATAAACATTTATGCACTGCAGAATTTGCGTAGAATGTTTGCCGTACAATAGAAGTATGTCAACAGATGCTGCCGTATAATTGGCCAATTAAGACTAATTCAGATGCATCTGTAATATGACAGAGCTAGTTGAATGCACATACAAACTATTGACCTTTGAATTTATAAAATTTTCTCACCAGTTAGTCCCAAATATAAACCTAAGTTGACCTGCAACCTTGGCAGGAAGTATGATCCACCAACATCAGGAAACAGACCAATCTTTGTCTCGGGCATGGCAATCACAGTCTTCTCTGTAGCTATTCTGTATCTTCCATGAACTGATAATCCTAAGCCACCTCCCATGGTAATTCCATTCATAAAAGCAATGTAAGGAATCTTGTATTTGCCAATGAGATAGTTCACATTGTACTCAGTGTGGAAAAACCTTGGGCCTTCCACTTTATCTATTGCCGCTTTGACATCACCACCTGCACAGAATGCTTTGTCACCAGCTCCTTTGATAATCACTAATGTCTTCTTGCTTTCCCATTCTTGGAGTTGGGGTAGAAGTTTTGATACCATCGAAGTGTTGAGGGAGTTCAGAGCCTTTGGTCGGTTGAGAGTGATGATGCCCGCATTGTTTAGTGTCTCAAACAGTACGTCTTGTTCTTGACTAGACATTGTTCGTTTGACGTAGTGGGACGCAGTGCGTGTAAGTTTTATGCTGAGCTTAAACATCTGTGGAAAGAGATTGCTTTGAATATTATCTTCAGTTCAATAAAAACTGTTTGCATACCTTAACAACATTATATTCTAGAAAATGACCAGTGCCAATGAATACCATCATCAGTAAAAAAAAGGATTATCATAGACTCACTAAGAAAATTCCTTTTTACGTAAAATCTCAGAAGGAATGACTGCTGTATTTTGTTCTTGAATGGAAAACAATATTTATTAAACTGATGTTTGCATTGCAAAAAGATAAAAATTAAAAAATGAATTTACTTCTTCAAGTACTGGTCTAAGTGGATTCAACCCAAACTTAAATATAATTATAGTTGAAATAAACCATTCTCACAGATGTCATACAGCTAAATTGAAACCACTTTATTACTATTCCTTGGCTAAAAATACTACTATTATTACTCAGAAAAATTATAGCCATTTGTATGAACCAACTAATAAGAAATTGACAAGTTTATTTATCATATTGGTATGATAATGAGAAAATTCCTCAATAATAACCATACCTAATGTGTTTGGAACAATGGTGTGAAATATAAAGTTTACACTCCTTGGCAAAAAAATTAAGTAACCTTTATCACAAACAGACAGAAAAGCAAAGTTCACACACACTGTTTAGTCATTTATTAATCAATTTACCTTTAATTATTCAAATGTATACAGCACATGGAATATTATTACGTTACAGATAACATAAATTGCATAATTACTTACTTTGGACCTACGAAAACAGCGTTATCTGCAAATATAACTTGCCAAAATCACGTCACTTATCTAGTGATAACAAAGCATCACATTTAAAATATCACTGTAACTCTTGTAGCAGTTAGCGATCAATACGCTGCTTTGTATAAAATGACAATGAAGAGTGAAGATAGAATAGTAAAATAAATAAATCTACCCAGAAACCGGTAGCGGCTATCCGGCACGACGACAAAAAATTCGTTTTTGAAGTTTGCTTGTCATAATTGCCGTGTCAATGTCAATATTGTCATCCTTGGATCTTTCTGTTACACGGACGGTAAGTAAGTAAGTAATTTATTTCTCTCATCACATTTATAAATATACAGTTTAGAGACAAGTTACAAGTTACACACGGTGTTTGTTTGGTGGTGTTTTGCATGTTTTTGGTACATGAGCTCCAACTCCAAAGTTTGAACTCTGTTTTTTTTTCAGTTTTTTACTTTACATTGGTTCCTGCAAATGGAAAACAGAGCTCTGTCGCTAAACCAGATGCCTGTGTTCTGAAAAAGGGCACTTTGTCAATCTTCGTCCTGTCCAGGCCTTTATCTTCTTGCACTTACTTTTTTTTTTCCTTATTAATCGGGAAGGAAAGATTAAAGCAGCTCTTTCAATTTGAAAACAAGCCACTGTGACTATCTTTTTCGCTAATTGTGAACGCACGTCTATGGTGAGTGTGAGTGACTGATTAAACTTACGGGAAAATAACAAGAAATACGAAAGTCATAACAAGTTTTGACAGCTTCGATAACCAGCTGATTTTATAACCTGAAAAATCATCAATAATATGAAAATCTTATCAGAAAATTGCATTTCCTGAATCAGACATTTTACAAGATGGGCGTTACAAGGAAGATGCTCAATTGGTATGCCCGATTAGCGCCCGCACATGGTAAATCAAGTCCACCGTTTGAACACGTCGTGCAAATCGGAGATCCAATATTACGTAAAGTTTCCGAGCCCGTCCCTCTCGATAAAATAAAAACTACTGAAATACAAATCATAATTAAGAAGTTAGAATATGTTATCAATAAGTACGGCAGTCTTGGTATGTCGGCGCCCCAAATTGGAGTGAACCTGAGAATATTTGCTATGAGGCATACAGTGAAGCAAATTGCGAATGTACCTAGAGAAATAGCTGCATTAAGAGGGATGGAGGTTGTACCGTTCACTGTAAGTAAGTATTCTTTTTAATAATGTCTTTGATGCCATCATTCTTGAACAAATTTTATTGTAGTATATAAAATGCTAGTCCAAACATTTTCTCACTAACAATTTTTTTTTCAGGTCTTTGTAAATCCCAAACTTAAGGTGGTTGACTATAAGAAAGTAATACACAGTGAAGGATGTGAAAGTGTTCAAGGATATCTGGCTGAGGTAGCTAGATATAAGGCAGTTCAAGTTACAGGTATGCACATCAGCTAACATTTCTGCATGAAAATTCAGTAGGATAGTTAATAATATCCTGGGAAAGACAACAATATTTGGTTCTGTTTTGACCCTGGGTCAGAAGAACAGAATCATGGAAAATCCCTTGGCCAGCAGTCAACCTTTGTCAAAGTAGATAGGTTTTTTTTGGCACTAGTTATTCTACTTTTTTTTTACAGGTCTAAATGCACAAGGAGAGGAGACTTCACAAGTATTCAAGGACTGGTCCGCAAGGATAGCTCAGCACGAGATGGACCACTTGGACGGCAAAATCTACACAGACATCATGGACAGGAAGACATTGACATGCTCATGTTGGGAGGAAGTTAATTTGTCTAAAGGGAAACTTGTTATACCATTTAGTCCACAATAAAATATTTATTATTTTGAATTAGAATTTTGCTTTATCCTGTCTTAATGAGCACCTATGTCCTAAAAAGTACCCCCATAAACTCCTAGAACTTGTTTATGAGATTTCATGATGAATGAGTCAGTAAATGAGTGACCTGTCGTTTTTTAATATAGATGTGCAAAATAACCTGTAAGGGACATTTATTATGCATTGCGCGCTCTGCGTACGGGCCAAGGTCCCTTTACGCTTATGTGTATCAGTCATATATACCAATTTTGACAATCATTGAAGAGAATGTGATTGAGAAACATTTTTTTAGGGTTATGAACGACAAAAGTAAAGAGGTGTGTCAGAAATAAATATACAATAGTTTTATATAAGCAATTGTTTATTTGATTTAACTTTTACAATAAAGCAATATCTGTTTTATTCTGAGTAATACTATAAATAGGTACCTGTACTTAATAAATATTAGCGATATGAATATAGATAACTAAGTTTTATAACACAAAACTAGTCTAACTTAGCTTTACTTGTTACAATCTCGTGTTGAGTTTAAGTTAGCAGTAATATGACATATTCCTACTTGCTTGAGTAACTTAGGTCACAAAATAAAGGCTACAGGAATGCTGTAGTTGTTGATTAAAACATTAAGTACATAATATTTCTTTTCAAGTTATTCAGTAATATAAAATCTATGAATGTGCTGGAAATATTAGTGTGAGCTACTATTTTTACGATATCTGTCACCTTAATTTTGTGTCCTAACATTAATTTCACATAAAATAAGAATTTTATCAGCTGCTTCAATTAACGTTCTAATATACATATCATTCAATATTATCTTTCTTATTCTTCCTCTAACTAAGAGAGAGATGTTGTCTAAAATAATATTATAAATACATGTTTAGTTACAACATTCAATATTTACTATCATCAAGTAGGTATATAATATAACAAGGAATGCGTGTTTGTAGCTCTTCTATTTAATAAGTGATTGATAAAAATACTCATTTATCTATATTTTTAAATTCTCTTATGGAGTAAGCAGAGTTCTAAGTAATAACAACGCACATAAATAATCTAATTGCAGTTTTATAGACATATCGAAGTCACAGTAGCAATTCGAAATGCTATAAGAGGCTTTGAACACGCTTTTCGATTTTCAACTTTCGGTTCGGAGCCGAAAACTGTAAATCCAACAGAATGCTAATTGTCTGTTACAGCATTTCGGGATTACTTTGTCGATTTTGTATTTGTATATTGCAACTAAACATTTATCTCGCCTAACAAAATTCTGTCTGTAAATTTCTTTTCAGTTCTGAACAAACTTTGAATATGATAATGTAATATTGAATATTTTTCATTATTTGCATTGTCTCAGTACCCACACTACCCAATTATAACTCCATCATACGTTTTACCATAATAATGAATGTAACAGCCATACAAAATTCAGCCAATAGAATCTTACACCTTCTCTTAAGACACATACAAATCTCATCAAGTCATTCTTTACATTTTGTCCTAAACATATAGCAAGATGCATTTAACTATATTATTATTTAAAAAATAACGAGCTTGTTTTTGCTGTAAGCCTAAAACAAACACGTGTAAACAATATAGTCATTTATAATTTTCTTTTTCATTTTATCTTGCATCTTGCTACTCATTTGGCCACAATTGATGAAAAAGAAATAATACTTCGAAAACCGCGCTAATTTATTCTGTTACATTACGTATAATGTCTCGCTTCTACACGAAGTATTATTTCAATTCCATAGACACCATCTTACCATACCTTTTCTCATCTGTCACGTGTCACATACCATATCACACTACCATATCCAAAGTGTACACTCACAAGGGCCAGTGTGGCCGTTGTTGGTGGCCCAGCAGTTACCTGAGCGGGTTGCTGGCCAGGCTGGTGAGGCTGGTCAGCGACGATGGCCCACTGGCGGCCAGGCTCAGACGGTCGGTCTCTTCGTCAGCTTGGTTGTTGCGGAGCTCTTGCAGAGTGTAAACGAATTTGGACCACTCGTCGTGACGTGGTTGGGAGACATGCTGTCGGGTGAAATATATTTGAATAATATAATAAGAGACCGCGCTGGATGCAAGCCACTGTTTCTATTGGAAATCTATGGGGGAGGCCTATATCCTAGTTAAGCAGTGAACGTCCTGCGGTTGATATGATGATGATAATGTGATGTGGTTGTCATTTACTACATATAATCATAATCATAATCATCATCATCCTCATAATGTCATAATGGTCCTTTTTCCTCATGCTCAGAGGACTAACATTGGAAAAAAATTAGAAAGATAATGACTTAATTACCACTTCTTTTAAATGCAAATCCTTCATTTCGTATGTCTTGCGGCACAAGAACCTACTTATCTGCAGATATAGTCACTATTTTTTTTTAGCATGGGTAAATCATCATATGAGTCCTCCCACCCAGGGCAGGGCGGGAGGGACTGTCAGTCTTGTACTGACTAAAATCCACGGTGTCCTTCAATAGCCCTTTACGTACCGGGTCACGGTAATTCGTTAGTCCCGCGACCAGATATAGTCACTATTGAAAAAAAATAACAGTACATAAGTGTGAATCTCTTACCTCAGCAAGTTCATAGACCCATATCTTGCCGGCGTCGTCTCCTGCGGTGATGTGTGTGCCCGAGGGTGTCCACGACACGCGGTTGAACGCTACGCCACCTTCGGCCTGGATTGATGCTACTGGCACCTGTACATACATTATTTTTAGATTATATAAAACTAGCGACCCGCCCCGGCTTCGCACGGGTGGTTATTTATTTTTTAAGCTCTCTCACAATTTTAAATTCGTAATATCTTTTGAATGGATTGTCCGATTGGAATAAAATAAAACGTAATTTATAGCTATTAAAACAATCTTGCTTAATAAATATTAATAATAATTTATTTGGATAAGGATTAGTATTTGACGATAATATGATCAATAAACATAGGCTAATAATTTTAATTACTATTATTCTATGGAAAAGTGGTTATAATGGCTAAAATATAAATGTTTGGTTTATACTATCGCGGACTTTTTTGTAGGTATTATTGAATTCTACAACTTTTCTATAGAATTCAACCATACATCTCTAACCATTTAGGCAGCGTTCGCGAGAATCGTTAACGTACGGCAGTGTTTTCGACGCCTTACTCCACAATTTTCACTACCACGAAAAATCCTATCTATTTTCCGGGAAAAAATATAGCCTATACGGATTCGGAAGAATCCCACTAAGTAATGGTAAAAGAAATTTTGAAATCGGTCCAGTAGTTTTTGAGCCTATTCAATACAAACATACAAAAATACAAAGGTTTCCTCTTTATAATATTAGTATAGACAAGACATTTTGTTATGCGGGTGCCACATTAACTGGAAATGCCGTTTATTATAACGTTAATGGACGATTATATGAACTTTTAAAGACTATTATTGCGAAAATCAACGGGAAATGTCGTTAGTATGATCCGTCTATAACAGACAAGTTAAGTTATCGTACAAAAGTCAATCATCACGATATTTAACGGCATTTCCCGTTAGTGTAGCCCCTTGCGTTAGTGCGACTGGACGCTCAGCCGACATGATAAAACTTTAACACAATATGATCGGGTTGGTAACGTACTTTAATTGTACAATATTAGGACCTCCTCAAATAGCTGTATCCATACCTCAGTATCCCTATTCAGGTTCCACAGGTCGATCCTGCCGGCCGCATCAGCCGCGGCGAAGAGTGCCGGGTGGGTCGGAGACCAGCGCACGTCCACCACGTAGTCGCCGCTGTCCTCGAACGAGTACAGTGCCTTGTTCTCCTGGACACGAAGGACATGAGGTTTAGAACATACAAACAGTACTATAAACTAGTGTATCTCAATTACCAATCAATATTGCCATCGAGATGCCAAGCATTCAAGTTCCTCACATCGATAATTTTTGTCTTCAGCGACATGGACAATATAACCTCTAAGGGGCCATTAACGCGGTTCCATTTGCCTGGTGACTAATAATCAGTCGCATCGCTTGCAAAACTTAGTAGAAAAGACGTCCAATTTTCGTGGCCAGGCAAATCTCCCGAAAAATCGACTCGTGTAAATGCCCCATACGAGGCATCTTCAGGGAATCGTAAAATTTATGTAACCTAGTGTGGTTTTGTAAGAACAAGAGTGATAAGTATTTTAAAATGGTATGGATTAGTAAGTGTGCCCCTACGACGAATAAAGCAGTGTTTGTTACCTTCTGACTCCACAGCTTCACGCTCCAGTCCATGGAGCAGGTGAGGTAGAGATGCGACAGGTCCACGGACCCGGCGGCCGCGTGGCAGGAGACCCCGGTGATGGGGCCCGCGTGACCCTCCACACACTCCGTGACCCCGGCACGCTGGCCGTACAGACAGCCTGGGGGACAATTATAACATTTATATTTTATTTTTGATAAGTTAAAGCAGAACAAGAGTTCAGGATCTTTCGATGGTATTTGTAGCGTCTCACTAGGCCGTCACGCGAACACAATTGTTATGCGTAGTAAGAGTTTTATTAACTTTCCAAAATGTTGGATTACCTAAAACATACTACACATATTTCCGAACATAAAAAAAATACTAATTATTTCAAGCGATTTCTTTAAAACTTTGCTCTACACTAGGAATTTTTCCAATGTAGTCGACAAACAACCAGACTTGGAACAACTACTTGCAGATCATACAAATATTTGTATCTTGCGGGGATCAAACGCGCAACTCACTGTGCAGCAGTCGCTCGCTCAACTAGTACGACAACCGTCAGATCAGATATAGCTTCATTATATGAACTTACCAGTATAAATGTTGCCGTCCTCGCTGCCCAGCACGAAGTTGTTAACATCTCCGTGCGGGAAGCCCATGGAGGTCACAGCCACAGCCTTGCTCTGCCGGTGCTGCAGGTCCAGCGTCTCCTGTGGCTGGGACAGCATGTCCAGCGACCAGGAGCACATGCGACCGTCCGTTGACACCGAGATCAGGTTGTGGGCGTTCTGGCTACCTACCACCGACAGGCAGTATACTGGGTGCTGGAAAAGAAAAAAAAAGATATTTGGTAAGTGTGCTGTGTTGTTTATGAGGTTTATCTCAAACACTTTCTAATATTTTTTTTTATCGCTAAAACACATCATCAGCCTATAAAAATGTTCCTACTGTCTGGGTTACAGGCCTCCTATCTGTAAGAGGGATGGGCCGCAATACACCACGCGAGCTCAGTGCGGGTTGGTAGACGTCACATGTCTCCAAATGTTTGGTTCTAGGACATGCCAGTTTCCTCACGATATTTTCCTTCACAATTTCTATGACACAAAGTAATGCACCTCTCTGGCTAAGACACATAATTCGTTTCTCCTTTCAGCAGAAGTTTTAAATGCAATTTCTGTCATAACTTGTATGAGTGATGTTGCAGTTTACATTATTTTTTATGATTACGTCAGTGGATGGAGTAACAAAGTATACGTACGGTGTGTGCGAGTGAAGACAGGGGTGTCCGTTGTATGGGCGTGCGTTTCTGCACGCGGTTGTCCCACAGCACGATCTGACCAGAGTATGTGCCGCCCAGAATCAGGTTGGGGTGGAACCTGGTTAAACAAAAACAGATATTTATCTATTGGCAGTTTTGAAGGTATATTTTATCTATTTGAGCGCGGTTGTTGCTAATAGGCTCGCTCTTTATTTCATGGACTTAAACATAACAGAAGATATGTAGACGTACCATTAGGTAAACTTCTGCCGATTCCTCGACCTTTATGATAGGAAACGGAAGTAAATACAAGTCCCAGTTCTTACCTAGCGAAGGTAGCGCTCATAACGGGCGACTGACAGTGGAAGATGTCCTCGGGCGTGGTCTTCTTGAACTTGGTGTTCCACACGAGGCACACGCCGTCGGGGTCGTGCGGCGCGTCGTCGCTGTTGTGGTAGGAGGCCAGCATGAGCTCGGGGTGCGCGGCCGACCAGTCCAGGCACGTGACGCAGCGCCCGCGCGACCAGCGCTCGTCGTAGAACGTGCGCACCAGCGACAGGCGCGCGTCCGACTTGTCGTCGCTGTGAGAAAGGGAATTGGTTTATTCTTGGTGGATTTGAAGGTTTTTGTGTGTTAGAAACTGAATTGAAAACTTAGGTGTGAGTAGTTTTGTTAACTTCAATACAGAAAATAGAACTTTGTGTATGCTTTTGGTTATGAATTTCAATTCAGAGGTATCTCTCGATTTGTGAGTTTTATGTCAGTTAAAAAACACGAAAAAAAAAAAACATCACTCCCAGTAAAGACCTCTCAAACAGGAATCATTCGTCTCAAAGTCATCAAAAGACAGTTCAAGATGAAAATAATTAAAAGCTTCGAGTAAAAAAACAGTTATTTTTTTTCACGAACAAAATGTTATATTAACTTCAAGCCTACGTTACCCATATTTCATACCCATCATAATACCTACAAAAACAATAATAATTAATTTAATACTGATCGAATTTATAAAACATTTAATCGAGAAAAGATATAGCAAAACATGCAGCTACATCATCATTTAGTAATAAGACCTGTATATGTTTTTACAAATAAATAGGGTATGTCTTTATCTATAAGATGAAATGGCATCAGAATAAAGCTTTTTTTGTGATTGTAGCGTTGTCACCTTGACCTTCCCTGATTAAAATGGACGAGGTCTACGGCGGAATGAGCAGTCAGGCAGATGCTAGCTCACTCCACTGGCCCTCAGTGACGTATTACTCACTCCTTATTATAGATAGAAGGCCTATGTCATCTTTGGGAACATTGATCAATATGCTAAGCAGGGTAGGTACCGGGCACGCCGCAATCGCGGCGGTAAGACCCCTCTTTGAGGGGTGGCTGGATAGGCGTCACGGCGTCCTGACCTACCGCATGACGCAGGTCCTCACTGGACACGGAAGTTTCGGGAGGTTCCTGTGTCTGATAGGGAGGGAAGAAACGCCTGGGTGACACCACTGCGACGATCGTCCGGAGGACACGGTGGAGCATACGGTGCAGGACTGCCCCGCTTGGGCAGAGCACCGCCGTGTCCTCACGACGGCGATAGGCGGAGACCTCTCGCGCCCGGCATTGGTCGAGGCCATGCTGCGGGGCGAGACGGCGTGGGAGGCGGTCGCCTCCTTCTGCGAAGCAGTCATGCTCGTGAAGGAGGAGGCGGGCCGCCTGAGGGAGAGGACAGCGTCCTCCCTCCACCCCAGCCGCAGTGGTAGACGCCTACGGCGTCGGACGTCGCAAGACGATCTCCGGCCACCGTAGGCGCGGGCATGCGGGCAACGAGTAATGGGCGACTCGCTGTCCGACCATGGACCATGTCCGGGTCGACGGCGCGTTGTGTTCCACGCGCGCCTCAAAGAGTGTCAGCATAGTGACGGGGCCTGTAGAGGGCCAAAGCCTGCCGGGGTCGCGGGACCAAGGGATTACCGTGACCCCGGTACGTAAAGGGCTATTGAAGGACATCGTGGATTTTAGTCAGTACAAGTCTGACAGTCCCTCCCGCCCTGCCCTGGGTGGGAGGACTCATTTGATGATTTTACCACGATAATAAAAAAAAAAAAGCAGGTTAGGTACTCACAGTGCGTTCTCTGCGTCTCCTCCGCCAGTGTAGTCGGTGTAGATGTCTACGGACTCGGCCAGCGCGCGCTCGATGACGCGGCCCGCCTTCGACATGAAGCGCTGGAACTCCGACGACAGCATGATGGTCTGCTTCTCGTCCGCGCTCAGCTCGCGAACTGACATTACGGCATATTGTAGTAAAGAAATAGAAACAATTAACGAGGCTTATTCAAAGACTATCTGAAATAGTAGCATATCACAATCTTACTATTCTTCTATCTTACAATTTATTGAAATCTACTGATCATAAATTTAATCGCTGAAAAATGCTTGTGCCAAGCTTTTATCTGGGCCTGGATCTGTTTGAAGATCAAATAGCACCCTGGTTTGGATGCTGACTCGCCACTAGATTGCGTCGATAATTACAACTTGCTACATGTGTACAGTTTTGGAGTTTTACTGCTTTCTTTTCGTATTGTGGAACACGTATTCGACGCAAAAAGCGACAACTCGAACTCACACACGCGGGCGGTGGAATAAATTGGCGACGCAGAGATAAAACTACAGTCGTGCTTCCCTGGGTTGACGCACTCATTTTCTTAGATTCTACGTCAAAGCTAGTTTAGTTGATACTAAACTGTGACAGTTACCTTTCTTCTCTTTCTCCTCATCCTTCTTCTCCTGCGGCTCGACGGTGACTGCAGGCTGCACCTCCTTGACGGTAGGCAGGCCGTGCGGCAGTATGCCGGGCGGCAGCTTGCCGTGGAACGCCGCTTCCTCCTCGTCGCCTTGCCGTGCGGCGTCGCCGTCGAATGTAAGCACTGGACGGTGAATAAGAATGGCCCTTGCCGGGGGGGTGTGTGTATGTGCGGTATGGCTGATTTATATTGACCATTCATTATTTTTGTTGAGTATTGAGCTTGATACTTTGTACAGAAGGACTATCAACCCGTACTGGGCAAGGTGTGGCGTATAATAGACCTCTTCCTCTCAAAGAGGCAGCCTGTGTAGTCTGTTCAGACTCGATAAAATGCGATGTAATGATGAAAATTTCGATAAAATATAGTATTGTAAGAAATGTCAAAATGTTTATGATATTGGATCTCAAGAAAAATCATAAAAGTTAGAAATTTGGACATTTAGTGTCTTTTAGAAGAGATTTTACTATTTCCTTCCTTTTCAGCAATTTCATTCATGAATTTGATCAGTTTTTATCAGGGATATTTAAAATAATTTATGAAGATTTGAAAATAAAAAGAATCATGCTACGCATGTATAGACGAAGTATCATTAGCTCAAATAAACATTATTTAGTAAATCAGTTTTAGAGAAAAATAAAGTACAACGCGCTTCGAGAGAGCGTTGTCGTTCTATAAATCAGACGTACTTCGAGTTAAAAACCAGAATTTCATAAAGTTATTTAGTTTTGTGCCTATGCACAATTAATAAATTTGTAAACAAGACAAAAAAAAAAGATTCTTTTTTCATGAAAATCAGAAATAATTATAGTTTTTCTGATAAGCACATAACTTTATGAAACACATAATGTAATGAGTAATGAAGATATAACTACTGCTCTACTGGTGTTGACCTAACTACTGAGTGTAGAATTGTAGATGAATGTCAAGTATTACTAATTCTTTTTAACACCCAAAATATAAGCAGCCATTTTGATTTAAAAAACACGGTTTTTTTAAGGATTGGTCTTCCAAAGTTCGTTTTGTTTTCATATTTGCAAAGCAAATGGTAAACATTAATAATTATTTATTTTGTAGTGAAAAATAACACAGCAGTCAGTAAGGTTATTTTAAATTATTTTTAACAAAAGCTGCTTATATTTAAGGCGTTTAAAACTTATGAGTATTATGGCAAAGAATGAATAGAAATAATTATGTATAGGATAAAAAATATACGAAGTATAATAAGTTCTTCACAAGTATTTGTATCACACTCTTGGAACTAGTATACTTAGATTTTAATCTTTAATTGTTCGTTTTTAGTACCAGTACATGTGTACCAACAGTGTTATACATGATCATTTTGAAGGACTTAACTTTCAATATTAATTCATTATTTCATATGGAGAAGTTTCATCTAATTTTCTATTCACCCTTATAAAAAGCACGTACTGTTACGCAGACGTACACTAGTAAGTAAATGATTTAATTTTAATCTGTTCATGAACATAAGCGTCATCACTACTTGTTATATGATCACACGACCAGATGACTTCGTTTGCTATTCATCAAATATTTTAACAAACCAAAATCATGCGGTTTTCAACCCTAAAGCGATGGCGTATGAGACTACAGTTACAGCAAGTGATTAAAGTGAGTTATCAGGAAATAGAAAGAAATGCTTTTAGATCAAGCTATGAAATCTCAGCGATGCTATGCAACCTAGACTTTACTATCACGTAAATAGAGCTTAAAAAGGAAAACCTGAAACGACTAATAAAATTGACTTGTAACCAGAACCATAACATTTAAAATTAAGTGTCGCATAATATCAAAAATCTATAAAATTTCGGGATGCATGCTTTGAAAACGGACAGGGTTTATTTTCTTAACATTTAACCCCCATATTGTTAGCATTAATGTATTACTAAAACATAACAACACGCCTGCATTCCCCGAAAGGTAATGCAGAGACGTACCCACATAAAAATATCTAAATTAATTGATCTATTTCATGCACACATTTAAAGGTTGAGTTTCATACCACGTTTAATATTAATACCTTCTATGTGCAGCAGCGTTGAAAGAGAGAGCATTACTGTAACTATATTCTCAGACCTTTCAGTTTCTCGAAAATAAAGTAAATTGTGAAATGAAAATGGCTATGTGTGATATCCATACAAATAAGATGCCAATGGAGTGAACAACGTACACATCAGCAATCTGTATGTCATCATGGACAGAGAAGGATATGAGAAAGGTAAATTGACTAATTTTCACTTTTACTGCAAGACACTTTTATTTACATTTGAGTTAAGTATTTAAATAATAGATATTTATTTTCTCCAAGAGAAACTGAAAGTTTATTCTAATACACATATACAAGCTAGTAAATCAACATGTTTTAATGAACGATATGTGATCTACTTATTTCCTCTAAAACTGTGCAACTAAAACACACAAATTCCTAAAAGCATTAAACATTTGGTGACAGAAAGCTTTGGAATATTAAAAAAAATATGCAAAATAACTTCCCGAGCTCTCCACAAGAGAGGTACATGTTCCATCATAATAAAAAAATAAATAAAAATAATACTTATCTATTACAAAAATATGGATGACGTCAATTTGTCATGCATACTTATTATACACAACATGTATTTCTGTCACATGCATTATGGATTTAATGTTTTATTTTATAAGTAATGAAGAACTGATTGTATGTAATGTAATACAGGCAGAATTTTGTGGGTTATTTACAGCCGACTGTCAGCAGTAAAAGTATAGTATTTTTGTTATGGTCTTATCGAATGCACATTATTTCATTTATATATTACGTTTGTATTTATACTATTAAGTTTAGATTTATTTAATTACTATTTACTAGCAAGTTACTGACTGACTGTCAACTAAATTAAAGAAATGAGGGATCCTGTATTAAAACACACACAAGGATATGTTTTGTTAGCTTTGTCATAAATAGCGTTACATAATAGAAATAGATAGACAACAAACCATGCTAGGTGATAGGCACAGGCTCTACGAAGGGCAATATTTAGTTAAAATGATTGTTTGTATGATTCGGAATTGAAACCTACCTGTGAATTCGTCCTCCCACTCTAAACCCGGGTTTAGATTGTACTCATCTTGAAAAGGGAGGAAAAAACAAAAAAACAATGTCAGTATCTTTCGACCATAATATATAAATAAAAATTTCAAACTATACATAGAAATAGCTAGTGCTTATATATTTTACAGCATGACCGTGTCGCGTTGCGTGGCCGCGACGTGGCGCGGTGTTGCAGCAACGCGCGGGCACGCAACACGCGTCCGTGTGTTAGGACCTGTGCAGTGTATGTTAGTTGACTCGAAGGGTAAACAGCGTGAAATGATACGGCGACCCCATAATACCACCATAATTCATATACACATATTATATTCTGTATATATCTGCGGCCGTTATGTTGGTCTCCCGGGAGAGACCTAGTGGAGAACTCTGGAAGGCCACAATTCCGTGTAAACTCTTAAACGTGCATCAAATGATGATGTTTTAGTTGAGTAGTGTCACTCGAACCCCCGCTAAACACTAAACGTTACAGATTTCTTGATAAAATGAAATGGATTAAATGGTCTAGATGTTCGGCTACTGAGTTTATTTATCAAGTAATCTGAGTACCGCACCTATTTGTTAGTAGGAAATAACTAGAAGCGTGATAGTAAGGATAACCTACACTAAATATATACAGATCTAGACCGAGATGAGGACTAATATACAACCGACACCGTGTTAACCGACATGATAACAGAGAGTAGTGTTAAGGGTAAACGACAGAAAGCGTCCTGGCGGAATAATGACTTACCGTAGTAGTCGGTTGCGTGTGCTAGAAAAGGACAAAAAATAAAAATATTCTGTCAGTTATAGTTCAGTGATAAAATACATATCTTTACAATACTAACTAGATAATAATATTTGAGAACAGTGAATATTTTTTGTTTTGATAAATATATTACTGATATTTACATAAACATATGTAAATGGTTCTTGAACAAATTGCATGGATGGTATTCACAATGAATTGATATTAGTCCATTAAGTTTGTAGTGAGCACATGCAACTCCTATGTGGTCGTGGCCTAGATAAATGTGGCAAGTTCTGTGTACATAAAAACAGCACAAATGAACGAATAAATAACCATAACAAGCCTGTCGTTTAATTGAGATTTCGCCTGAAGTAAAAGCGCGGTACGGGAGGGGTACTTTTTAAGATGCGTGATCTCACTCCTCCCGTACTGAGTAGCTACCTCAGGCATCGACTCAGGTAAACAGTAGGTCCTTAATGCCGATATGCCCTTATTCCCGAGCCCACGGCCTTACGTCCAAACTAGCGTCAGTCACATCATCGGTCAGTGTTTAGTAGAGTGCACTCACTGTGACGTTAGTTTGAAGGCTTAAACAATACATACATGCTCGGACAAACATGGTCACACCACAAATGGGCGTAGCCAGGGATATTCAAAATAATTTATTCAGTTTACAACTGAATGTACTTTATATAGAGTTTATTTTACAATCTGGCTACGCTCTCAAGTAATATCTCAAAAAAGTGTATTAGTTACAAGTTCGAATGGAACAAAACTTATTTAGAAGTCTAATACCATTTAATCCATTTTAAATTAACCCTTAACCACCTGACCCCTAAATCAGTAACGTAACCACCTGCGCGCGGTCACAGTGACCGCATCGAATACACATGAGTTATCTCAGGATATTAAGGTTTTATTATAAGAATAAATTAATAATATTCTGTAATATATATTAAATTATTTATTTAAGTGGAAAAAGAAACAATAATAAAACATGTTCTTCTCATAAATGGGAACAATTAAATTGATGGCACATTTTAACTAAAAATATAACTATGATTACATAACGAGATGTATCAACATAGGGACAAAATATTACATCAAATTTGAACTTTCTTTAAAGAATCTAATAACATTAAAATGAGATAAAAAAATAAAGTTTAAAAAAGAATCAAAACTTCGATAAAAATGCAGAGGGTAAAGTCTGACAATTTTTCACGACAATTTTGGCACATTTTGATAGTACATTCCACACAGATTGTTTTTTTTACAGATAAAAGTTACATGAAATATTTTTCATTTCTTCTTGGGAACACAAGTTAAACACGTTTTACGTGTTTCAAGAGGCCAGAAACAGTAGGCAATTCGTCTCGTCTAGAAGACGACACTTGTAGGCAGTCATCAGATTCATAGTCTTCTAAAATTTCAGAAACTTCCAAATTCTCAGGTTCTACATCACTGCAACTCTCATCAACCACATCTCTAACCATTTCACAACATTTTCGTTGTTTACATCCATTTTTACGTAAAAACAATAATCATGAATGTAATACACAAAAATCACATAACTACCTGCACGCGGTCACCATGACCGCTAGCAAAATATTTTTACTCACCGAAGCCAAACGCGTGCACGTAGATCCTTGCCTAGCGCACACACGACGCTAAAGCACCAACAGAAAAGGTACACAGACGCACGCTAACATGCGATAACGGATATCGACGAAATTCAAATTCAAAAAATTGTTGCGGTCACCATGACCGCTGGCAGGTGGTTAAGGGTTAAAGAAATCAACTTTAAATGAGAAGAAAATCGATTTGTGACAGTGCTGTGTCTTTATCTATGGCCAATGGTGGTTTATGGTTCAACAATTTTGCCTTCGTACAAATATTTTACGTGTTATTGTGAGTATGTTTTGTTCCATTCCACGTAAAAAATATCTGTGCATGCATTAAATATTTACGCCATTGTGAGGCTCATTGATCCAAGGTCCACGAATATGGCACTAAAATAAAAATAACGTGATCTATTTGCAAGTACAAAAAAGTAAACCTATGTTTCTGAAGCGATTTTAAAATAACCATGCATTTACAGTAACAAAAACGTCGTAATTAATAAAACATACCTACTATCTACTCACTTTGATTGAATTAACAAGTTAATATTTTTTAACTACAATACAAAAAAAGTAATAACTCTACATTTAAAATGAACCCAGTGCATATTCGTGGACAAACAAAATATATATTGTAAAACAATGTTAATAAGGTACAAGTTACCTTTTCGCGGCCGCCACCAGTCCTCCATGTATCCTGCAAGCGGTGATGCATTGGAAGAGCAGCCTTGTTTTATGGTAGCACAAACACAAACATTGCACCACAATTCTCATACAGTATTTACTTTTATATTATATCATTAATTCATTAGAAGGTTAATGTAGTGAAAGACGACACAACATGTTAAGCTGACAAAATAAAAATGTCGCAAATAAATGTTGCCTGAATTTATATTGCTTTATATGTAGTATATGCTGCATATTTAGATGAAAAATGAATAGATACATATTGAAGTCTGCTTACTAGGTATTCAAAATAAGATAATTTGATTACAGCTATAATAAAAACATAATAGTTTTCAATATTAAATTGATTTAACAATTTGAAAAGTTATGTTTCATTATTGTGCTTGAACAAAGTGATTATCCTCTGATGTTAACTAATGGTAAATTCAGACAACATATCAAAGGCCAAATTAAAATAGGATGAGTGAAAAGTAAATACTGTAGTAAAAACTACAGAGATGTCATTGGTTACAAAGGGCTTTTGTCATTTGCAAATATGTTCCAAACAGGTTCCTTGATGCAATTCTATATCATGATAGTACAACTTACACAAATCATTAGGAAATGGTACTTTATTTTTGGGTTATATCTAATTGCCGAATTTGGAAATTAAATGCCGTATATCTAAAATAATGAGATACTAAAACAAAATTAATTATTTGAAAATGACAAAGTATAGTTAAACCAACACCCAGACATCACAGTTAACGAAATTATATTATTTTTTAAATGGGTATGCAAACTCTCAAAATATGTTATTTGACAAACATAAATAATATTATGTAGGTAGTACACACAGAAACAATCCAAAAACCCACTTCAATTATTTGTAATGTTTTTTATCGGAATTCTAAAGGTAATGTTATAATTAAAAGTTTCCAATTAAGAAAACCCATTTTTTAATATTCCTAAATTGCTTGCTCATGTAGGTATCAAACTGCGATCACTAACCCTCCTGAAATTTCGGTCTTGTGAAGTCAAACTATTATACAGTTCCCAAAAAAACATACATACATTTACTGTTTGTATAAAACCGACTTCATAGTGATAGCAAAAACTCATAAAGAAAGTAAACAAAAGACAGTCAACTTAAAAAGTGTAAAAAAAAAGTTTTAGCAAAAATGTTAGCCATACTTCTTCCAAAGTCAAATTACTTGTGGCAACTGCAATCTAATAGCAACATTATTGTAACGAGAATAAAGATCACTGTTATTTTGACAGACATAGAAAATAAAAGGTCAAATAACTTTGAAAGAAATGTACATAGACTACACATAAAGCTTACCATCTCGCAGTTCGGTGACACCCGACGCTGTAGTCTGAGTTTGCTTTGCGTATGTGACATTCTCTTTAGGTGGAATGTCTGTGGACTGGACTGATACCACTTGAAGAGCAGGAGCTTTCTTCGGGCCGCTGGTTGTGAATGTGAATATTTAACATATACTGTACAAGATCGCCGAATTTTGGGATTTTACTTAACTCTATGACTGATTTTGAAAATAGACCTTCTTGACACTATCTATCAACATATCCTAATTGCTATTGCAACATAGGTTTAAATAAATGTATCTACTAAACAATGTTAATATTACAATGTATATTATTGAGTTGTTGAATGAATAACTATGCATTGACTTTATAAGTGCATTACATACACACAATACTAGCAAAATAAATTAAAAACCTAGTATTCCTACATGTTTAGACAAATACTAATGATAATTATCACAGATTGTGATGTGATATTTTTATTAAAAGATTTTAATTAAAAAAAACCTGGTATACCCTTGTTGATGGATTGACAAACAAAGGTTCACTTACCCATGTGCAGGTAAACTGGACTTATCAGTGTGTGGTAGACTGGCATCAGGTGATGCTGTTTGAGGTGGAGTCAGTGATGTCATGGATGAGAGCGAGGACAGTACATCCTTCACGGGAGCTACTCCAAGGGAGGACAGCATCTCATCCAGGTCCCGCCTGCTGTCCAAACTGGAGGCAGCTGACGCACGTTGCTGGAAAGTTTTAGATTAATTGATGAAAAACTACAATTATAATTTTATGGACATATACCAAAACAGGCCCACACTGATAACCTAAGGTATAGTTAAACAAATTTTGAATGATGATAAGGTTATTAAATTAACCAGATATCTTGCTTTATTATTTTGCTTTACTCATTCTGGTCCAATAAGAATCATGTTTGAAATAAATAAAAATAGAAGAAAATAAAGAGTTACTTGAACACTTGAATATGCAAATATCCAAGAGTGTTGAATATTTAATGGGAGATCACAACTCAGGAGTGACATTATATGTAAAACTCCATCTAAATCTTACTGCTACTGTCACCTGATAGAACTCCAAACACAGTAAACAGCCTTAGTTGAGCTAAGGCTGTTTTATTTTATTATATTTTATTGACAATTACATTTTTGTAATGCTGTGTATTTGCTCAACTTCAAGCAAATTTATAACAAGACCACATACCAGGGCTTCTTCAGCATCTTTCTGTTCCTTTTCCCTGCGGCGACGATCCTTCTCTTCCCGAAGAGCTTGGAGCTTCGCCTTTTTCCGCTCCAGCTCTGCTTTGCGGTCTGACATGCTTGACATTGTTGCTTCTGATGAAAAGTAAATCACACTTTTATGGTAAAATATTTATGTTTAAGTTGGGATGTTTGTGACTAACGAAATAGAATAACAGCTGTATCGGCAAAAGTTTTTTCTATTTGTGTTTATATGTTGCCAACTATTTTATTTGTTCAAAAAACCCCCCATTGAGAATATAAAGGTGTGGAGAAGTGAGCATCATTGAAAACTTCAAAATGAGTTTTATAATGGTTTGTTATTCATTATTTAACAGTTCTTCTATAAAAACAGACCCGGCTTCACTTCGTAGGGTGAAATCCTGTCCTTTTACGAAATGTCTGATGTCATGTCATGAGGCAGGTGATTCATTGTCAACGATTGGAAAATCTTTTTGCATAATTTAAACATTTACCTGCTAAATAGTTGGTTTGGCTTCTCAAATCAAAACAAGCATTTTTATACAACTTTATCACGAAATATTCTAACAAAACGTGGCAATAATAAAATATGTGTAACGGGATTTCACTCCATATATTAACAACAAATGGTTCAGTTCCGCCGTGTGATCATAAAATGGTTATTTAAGTAAGTTTGATTGGTATTGTTAGCGCAAACTTTTCACAAAATACGCCTATTTTCCTACAAAATAGTGAAAATATATCGATCAACACTATTTCCCTGTTTCGGCAGAAAACCTTGGTGTTGCAACTATTACTTTAGTCATTCTCCCACTTTGTAATGAACCAAATGCTAACTTCAAGGGACTTAGAGGAAGAAACCTCCGCTAATAGTTTTCAGTATCCATTTTTTCATTACTGACTGATTTACTCAATGTTATTGAATGAAAATTATATTTATCCGTTACATCAAACCCGGCCCTGCACTGTAAACTCCCATTTTTATAGGAAATTCATTTATAGTGTTGGTAATAAAATCTCATCAAGTCAAGATGGCGTTCAAAAACCATTACATTATACATTGACCATTGAACTAATGATTTCAAAATTATGTTTCAGAAGATGGTGTTGGCTTAGAAGTTTTGTTCATAGATTTTTCTTAATCAAAATAATCAGTTTAAATATAAATCGTATTTTTTTAAGAACTGTCTTTTTTTTGGAATTTAATTAATTGGACCAAAAGTTTCCAATTGTTTAATTTTTTTGTATTTTTGAACGCACGTATAGCAAGTTTGTTCTTGATCATGTTTGAAATGTCATTGTTACTATTGGCTTGAAAATTTTATTCGCGTTTTTTTGACCAATAAGAGTCAGAGAATATTTGTTTTTCTGACTTTTCAGTTTTTCGAAACATACTTGGGTGTTGTCCGGCTTGATGATTGTAACAACGCTAACGTAATGATCAAACAGTTTTTATGATTTTGTGACTGATACATTACGTTTCTAATATTAGGAGCATTTTTAAAATAGCTATGAAATTATGATGAGTGGTTTCGTGTATTATTTCTTTGTGTTGCTTTGCTATAGCATAACAAAATCTGATGCAGGTTAGTTTAACGATTATTTTCAATAAAAGTTTTGACTGTATTCCCTCAAAATATTCAAACATTTAACGTAAATTTAGCTGAAGATGCGATTTTGTTATATACGAGAACAGTTATTGAATGGAAAGTCTATTTGGGCGTTGAAAAAGAAGGTGATACATGTTCCAGTCATTCTTGTTTATTTCGTTACGAATTCATTCAACCCTGAAGAGAACTTTGTCAGTTACTATTTTTCTACTTTAGCAGAAACAATTTCTAAAATATACCTGTATTTTTTTCAGACTCAGTAAGATATTATTACGACTACGAATGTAATGAGCCCCTCGTTGCCAATTCTAAGTTGACCGCCACCTCAAGCCTAAGAGACAGAGGACCAGAGAATGCTAAGTTATATGGTGAGTATTCATCTTAAGATAAAAAAACACCAACTTCTGACTTGTATGAAAAATAATGTCATTTAAACTTTTAATTTTTTGTGTGCTTTCCAGTAACATGTATTTGTATCTTGAAATGACATATTTAAAAAAATATTATTTATTCATACAGGGCAGACATTACTGTTAAACATAAGCACAACAATAAAGTATTTTGGAATATTCTCTGCAGTTTAAAATTTGATCACTGAACCTGCACTGAATATTACCAAAAACATGTTAACATGATGATAATGACTCTAAAATTATATTTTTTTATTAAAAACATACATGACTTTATCACAGGTTATCAGTCATATTAACCTAACTAGCAATATTTTTGTGTTGATGCATATAATTACAATGGTAGTCCATACATCAGTGGTAGCTACACCAGTTTGAGCTGGCCCCTATAATTATGACATTGCTCAGATCATGTTAACATGAAAATTATAATAACATGGGACAAATTATTTGTGTTGTCACCATCATTATGCCTTTGCTGCACCTGTAGTGTTTGATAACATTTTACTTAATTTATTTTTAAAAAACTCAATTGAAAAAATTCCATTCCTAAACCAAAATGTTATGAACATTACATGTAATAACAATGCTAGAGAATGTAGTAGGACACCAGCCAGCTGTGATGGCAACATTTAGAATAGATCATTTGATTTTGTTTTCACTTGGACATGAAGTCATGCCATTATTTTTGCATGCTGTGTGTTGTGTTCGTGATTCAGTTGCCAAAATTATAGTTTATGCTTCTTAACCTGTGAATTGTAAACAAAATATTCAAAAATAAATCAAACGAGGAAAGAAAGTAACTGGGTTCATTCGTCTGCAGGTCCGTAATCAATATAAAACACTGTATAGTTGGACCTCAGTAACCATACTAAATAGAGACTTTAGTACCAAAATGGCCAGTTCCAATGTCAGATGGGCCTTCAATGCCACTGAGTGGACACCTACCAAGGAGGAGATTATAGCTGCTTCAAGTTACATACAGCAAGAGGAAAAGCAAAGAATTGCAAGATTTGTGTTTCAAAATGATGCTAAGTCATCACTAGTTGGACGCCTGATGCTGAGAAAGTTTGTTTGTGAGTCAACTTCGATTCCTTATGAGGAAGTAAGATTTAGTAGAGACGAAAAAGGCAAGCCATACTTAGTAGAGGGAGGCGATCTACCAATAACTTTTAATGTATCTCACCAAGGAGACTTTGTGGTACTGGCTGGCAGTAAAGACCGAAATATTGGCATTGATGTCATGAAAGTAGAACCGCCAGCAAACAAAAACATCCCTGAATTCTTTCGTATAATGACGCGTCAATTTTCGAGGCACGAATGGGCGACCATACGAAGTTTTCCCACGGAAATGGAACAGATCGCGTGTTTCTATCGCGTTTGGTGTCTCAAAGAAAGTTATGTCAAGAACATAGGGTTTGGTATAACTGTACCTTTGGATGAAATAAGTTTTTCACTCAAAACACGCAAGTTGGAAGTGGGGAGGCTAGTAACTGATACGGCGTTGCATGTGAAAAATGTTCTAAAGGAGGGGTGGATCTTCGAAGAGACTTTATTGGACGACAGACATGCTGTGGCCGTTTCTTTGAAAGTCGATAATGGAAACTATGTACCCTCACCTTATACTTATCTGACCTTTGAAGAAATAGTAGAAGATGCCAAACCTTTACATGAACCAGACTTTAATTTCAGTTCTGATTTTGTAGAGAAGCAAATGAAACACTTTTAAGTTGAGAAGGGTTGAGACGGAATCTCGAATTAAAGAAGAAGAAAGAGAAATAAAATTTTCTTAAACTTGACATGTTAAAAGTTTGCTAATTTACTTCTGATATTATGATACACATATACTATTTGGGTTGCTTTTGGATTATATAGATGTTACATAGGTTTAGGGTCATATATTACTTAGTTGTTAGAGGATTTATTGAATAAATGGCAAAGGCAAATAAATAAATATTTAAATACTGGTAACGTCTTATTTAACCAACTAACAGTTTGACTTACTAATAAACATAAAGCAAGCAAGAAATAAAGATAGCAAATTTTCCCATACTGAAAAGGTTTGAACGCTTGGACGGCGTCGGAGAATGACTTCGACCAGCAGCTGGTCATTGACCTCGGTAGCGTAAAGAACATCACACGGGTGGCCACACAGGGCCGGGCACACTCGCAGGAGTTTGTCCAAGAGTATCATATCAGCTATGGCTCCAACGGACTCGATTACGTTCAGTACAAGGCAGCTGGAGGTGAAGTCAAGGTAAAAATATACTAAAATAATTCAAATGTGACTAACAGGTTGAGAGGTTGGTTTGCATGCGTGAGCTTCTTTTATTTTGTTTTCGTATGGTGTTCTCACGTTTTTAAAGTAACATTCACTTTGATTTGGGAGTAGTGTTTAGTTAGCTGGTACTATTTTCATGCTACTGATCTTGCGTTGCGGACAAAAGGCTAGTTCAACTTAGTGATTGTTTAAGGGACATAATTGGTAATATCTGTAGTTAAGTGCCCCTCTCTTGTAGAATGAAACATTGTTCCAAAAAGTATGTTAAGGCCTTGTTTGTGGCTATACCATAAATTTTTAAAAGTTTTCTCCCTATTAAATTTTTACGAATTTTATTTTTTATGTTTTTTCTGAGTAGCATGCTTATGCAATAATTCTGTGAATAAAACAAACAAGATAAATTGCTCTTTCATTAAATGTTTGTGTGAATGTTATCTTGCTCTAATAGACATTTCATTTATTATTTCCGCTCAACATTCAGAGCCTATAATGAAAACACTACTTCTTATCCTCATATTCATAAGAAAAATCTGCTTAGGCTGCTTTTAATTTAACACTTGCGACGTCATGATGTAAATACAAAACGAGTCTTATACTTGAAAATCTTTCTAATTCTTCTCTTTAACAATTTCGACTAATCGATTACCTATACATCGACATGGTACAAAACTGATTGTGGAATGCAAAAAAAACCCTATTAAAAAGCTATTTAAAATGACCAAACTATGCCCGGATTTACCTAAACTAGGTGATACCTTAAGAATTTCTGAATATAAGCGCGTTGTTGGAGGATTGACAGCTTTTCTTTCCTCATGTAACCCTTTCCTGATTTTAGTAAAAACGGAGATACATTACTATTGTGTTGTGATCCTTTGTGGCGCTGAACAAAACCGCAGAATTGATGTTAAACCATGATAAGTTGACATTCAACGTGTTTAATGTCCTTGATAGTGAGCGACATGGAATCTATGTCAACAGTCATGTTTCATTCAGAGGGTTCATTATCATCGTTACTTATCCGAGCATTGCTTTACATGTAGGTTTTATTGGGGTTGGGTTGCAAGGCTGAATGTATCCGTTCACCCATTCTTAAAAGCGAACATAATTGAAAAAACGGTGGAAACTTCGGGGAATAACACTGTTATACTAAACTATACTTCGAAATGCAATTCACAATCACTTGAGTACAGTCCACCAAAGAGGTAGGCATACAGGCAAAAAGGAAAAAAAAAACTATATATGTATGACACAGGCCTGACGATCGATATTAAAAACTCTGTGCGTGCTAAAAGTTGTAACAGACTAAAAGCAGCCAGATTGTCTAAGTCTTGACAAATCAACCAGTTTGCCTGTATACCTATCTCTGTCACTGCAAGAATAGCACTAACTAACAAATAACGGTGAAGGGACGGCAGCGTGGACGGCCCGCGAGAGCTCGTACTACCAGCACTTGACCATCCAGCTGGATAAGCGACGGGAAGTGCGCGCAATCGCCACGCGTGGCCGGTTTGCCACTGACGAGTATGTCACGGAGTACATGCTGCAGTACTCGGATGATGGCGAGAGTTGGAGGCCTGTTACCACCGACGATGGGTATACGCAGGTAGGGTGCTTTTGGTGACGTTTGTAACATAGTTTGGATGTTCTAACAATATCTTCCTTGTATTGAAAGGTAGAATTTCTGCTTAATATCTAGTATTTCTTTCTCAAATAAGATATAACAGACATAGGGTCTCGTATCAGTCAGATAAATACTTGCTGGCGGTATACCTGTACTATTAAGCGTTACTAGTTGCCAACACTGCAGCCGATAGGTGCCATAATTGAACCTATGGGCAATTTCGTCATTTAAATTTTAGAGCACAGCTTCTAATAAAGCTCAGACGAGGGAAGTAGAGAGGAAACATGCAAGACGCGCAGTGGCTGAGCCATCGACTGCAGCGCAGCTTGTCGCGGGTTCGATCCCCATACGAATCAACAAGTAGTTGTTCCGGGTCTGGGTGTTTGTGTGTTTCTTTGTTTGTCTATGTGTGTTTTTATGATTGTAAATGCACCAACTACACAGAAAATATTCCTAGTGTGGGGCAACGTATTTTATAAAAAGAGATGAAAGATATATCGATTTCAAGCAATGAGATGAGTGTTAAAAGTCTTTATAATAGTCAAAACTAATAAATTTGTTCAGTGATTTTCAAACAATCTCAAAGTTTGTCTGTTTTATCTTGATGATAGAGGTTTTGTAAACAATTACTGTAATTGTTTACACTTTCCCATATGGGTGCTGTACAGGTCATAGTTGCCTGTTTATAGACACTCAGAATTACGACACAATCTTAGTTATTTTCCGTGTCAAATATAAACTAAAATCTACGTGAACAACTGATAATTATAGCACACACTAAATTGCACTGAAACATTTAAACAATAGAGTTCATTTTCCAACAGATGTTCGAAGGCAACCACGACGGTAACACGGTACAGAAGAACGAATTCGAAGTTCCTATTATAGCGCAGTTCATTCGTATCAACCCGATGCGATGGCGAGACAAGATTTCTATGAGAGTCGAGGTTTATGGATGCGATTATGGTACGTATGGTTTCAGAAATAGAGATCTTTATCATGTAAACTGAGATTGTCAGACAATTGATTTTGTGTTTTGACCTCTAAAAAGTTGTTAAAAACATGCACCAAATAAAAAAAAAAACATAATTTTACTTCGGAAATAACAACACTATAAATTGTTTTAACTACTTGCTTTAGAGTGCGCCATAAACATGAAAACGTAAATCACCTTTCGCTCAGTGATATTCTAATTTTATTTTATGTGTTCTTTAAAATACGCAATGACGCCGGGTTATAGCGTACATAGGCAGCTAAATTCAAGGATAAAGTGCTTGAAATCTACTGAAAAGTTAAAACTAAAATATTCTAGCACCGTATCTTGCATTTCTAACACAGTAATTAATGAGTTACTGACTTTAGAAGCAGACTTTTATTTAAAAATAGATAAAGGGCCTTTGGGATTGAGGCCTGTGGAAACATTATAGGCTGATGATGATTATATTGACGTTCAAAGCGTGACTTTTTTTTTTTTTTTTTTTTTTTTTTTTATCGTGGTAAAATCATCAAATGAGTCCTCCCACCCAGGGCAGGGCGGGAGGGACTGTCAGACTTGTACTGACTAAAATCCACGGTGTCCTTCAGTAGCCCTTTACGTACCGGGGTCACGGTAATCTGTGAGTCCCGCGACCCCGGCAGGCTTTGGCCCTCTACAGGCCCCGTCACTATGCTGACACTCCTTGAGGCGCGCGTGGAACACAACGCGCCGTCGACCCGGGCATGGTCCATGGTCGGACAGCGAGTCGCCCATTACTCGCTGCCCGCATGCCCGTCAAAGCGTGACTTAGCATTTATTTGAATTTGATTCTGATATTCACGTCTTCCCACAGTTGCCGACACGCTTTACTTCAATGGCTCCTCCTTAATCAAGATGGATCTCCTCCGGGACCCTATCTCGGCTTCCCGCGAGGTCATCCGCTTCAGGTTCAAGACCAGCACAGCATCAGGAGCGCTCATGTACTCCAGGGGGACGCAGGGAGATTACTTGGCTTTACAGTTGAGAGATAATAGACTTGTCCTCAATATTGATTTGGGTAAGTTCTTCAGTTTTTTTTCATTAAGGGAAAAATATTTTAAGATTTTCTGCGAGTGGTACTTTTGTACTGGAACAGTACTCTAGACGCCTTACCAATTAGGCTATCTCAACTCTACTCGTTGAGGCCGAAGTTTTCATTCCCTTGTTCGAAAATCTCTTGACATCAGAAAACGCGGGCTCGAGTCCACTCGCACGCAGCTGAATTCTTCATTCCTCAAAAAAAAAGTAAAGCTTTACGATACGCGCCGCAGGCGTTAAAGCGTATTTTAAAGCCTAAAGCCTGTTTACCAACACACCATAATCCAACAGGTTCAGGAACATCATCGTCGCTATCAGTGGGCAGCCTGTTGGACGACAACATCTGGCACGACGTAGTGATCTCCCGCAACAGACGTTCTGTCATCTTCTCGGTGGACCGCGTCATCGTACAGGACCGCATCAAGGGCGAGTTCTCGCGGCTCAACCTGAATAGAGCTGTGAGTATGATGCACTTGTAATTCATCCGTATAGCGCGCACGAAAACTGTTGTGTCGGCCGATATTGAGTTGTAAAGACTTCTGGTGTGGCATTATACTATCCTTGTCTGGTACATTACACGTTGTGCAAGTTAGAGCAATATGTATATAGTTTTGAGTGACCGACCGACTATCACAATGTGTCGGCGCGGCGAATATAGTTAAAATAGGGTAGATGTATAGAAGATGGCGAGAGTGATGAGTATGAATGTTGATGGATGGAGAAGAGGAAGGCCAGAGGAAAAATGGATGGACTGTGTGAGGATTGACATGAATGTAGAAAGGATTATGCCGTCTGACAGAGAGAATGGACGAGGAAAACGTGTTGCGCTGACCCCAAGTAATATGGGATAAGGGTAGAAAGATGAAAGATAATAGACTGAAAAATCTTGAAAAGGCCAGTCCCTTGCCTTTACAAAATTTTTCACCACGAGGCTAGGTGGTCACCACAGAATGCTACCAATTGTTATTGTTACAATCTTTATTCTTTTTTTTTTTTTTTTTTTTTTTTTTCATTTCTGGATATGTTTATTTACTCGTCGAAAGGTAACTTATATATACAGACTATAAATAAAAACTTACTAGTAATATGTACACAAAAAATAAATAAAACAAAAAATAAAATGTTTTATTTATCTTTATTCTTGTAAAATTAACCCTCCAACATTTGGTCATATCATTATGTGAACGTCGATAATGTCTCATGTCTTTTGTTATTGACAATCGTTTAAAAAAATATATTTATGAACTTAATGTCTTGTTCCAGTTCTACATAGGAGGCGTGCCTAACTTCCAAGAGGGTTTGGTGGTGAACCAGAACTTCACGGGCTGCATCGAGAACATGTACCTGAACGCAACCAACGTCATACAGGATCTGAAGCAAGGGTACGAGATCGGCGAGCCCTTCAGATTCACCAAAGTTAACACGCTTTATGCTTGCCCGGTAAGTTGAACAGAGCAAGAAATAGGGTTTAAAGGAAAAAGCTTCTTTGTCTGCACACGTTTGGCGCAGTGGCTGAGCAATTGGACTGCTGCGCTGCGTGTCGCAGGTTCGATTCCCGCACGGAACAAATATTTGTATGATCTACAATTATTTGTTTCGGGTCTGGGCGTTTGTGTATGTGAGTTTATATGTTTGTAAACGCACCCACGACACAGGAGAAATTCCTAGTGTGGGGAAACGTTTAAAAAAAAAATGTTATGCGGAGCCCCCGCATAACATTTTTTTAATAATGGACTTTATATATTCGAATAAACGTCCATTATCGCGATAATTAAGGGCATTTCCCGGTATTAACAACACCATCACACGGTAATATTGTAGCTTCAAAATCATTGTCTGCCTAGCATTGTCTCAACTTATTTGCAAGATTATTTGACGGTGCATGTTCGTTCCAGGAGCCGCCGGTGGTGCCCATAACGTTCCTGAAGGAAGGCTCGTACGCCAAGCTGCGCGGCTACTCGGGCGGGAACACGCTCAACATCTCGCTGGAGTTCCGCACCTACGAGCTGCACGGACTGCTCATCTACCACAAGTTCAACACCGAGGGACACGTCAAGGTCACAGCTCTATACGATGTGTGCAGGGTCACAGGGCCACCTGCTGACCATATTAATGGGGCCTATAAGATCTGCCAATCTTCCCAACTAGATCGGGCGCGCTCTTCATTATGTAGGACTAAAACACAAAAAAATGGGTTTAACTCTCCTTATTTTTGCCTTTGTTCAATATTGTTTACAAAATGACTTTAAATAACCTATTTCAATTATGGAATCAGTCGTTATTTTGCGGAAATCTATGACATAAATATGTTAGGAAAAAGTATCTAGTTTTAATTCCACGAGACAAAAATTAAGGCTTGGATGCGCCCTGAATCATCATTACTAACATTTTAAAACCTATTTCACCAGGTATACATAGAAGAAGGCAGAGTGAAAGTGGAGCTAGAAACGCCGGGATCTCCTCGCGTGAAGCTGGACAACTACGCGGAGGACTTCAACGACGGTCGCTGGCACTCTCTGCTGCTGACCATGGCTACTGACAGTCTCACGCTGGCGGTCGACTACAGACCTGTTAAGACCCTGAAGAAACTGAGGTTCATGACTGGAAACACTTATTATATTGCTGGTGAGTTTAAGTTACATGTCGATCTAGTTATTGTGAATTGTAAACACTAGTTGTTCTGCTCTAATCTCAATTAATGTGGTTTTGGCACTCTACTTTCATATTCCATTCTTAACAAAGGTACCAAAAAAGAAATTACAAATAATGAATTAAATCAGAAAGACAGAGTGGGAATAGTGATTTCAGCGTGTTTCATGTGAATGTTTTGCTAGTGGGACCCTAGGCCAAAGTTTTTGAGTAGGCCTAGATCTTTAGTCTTGCTGATGCCTTGACAGGCGTCGGTGGAGATAGTTAAGAGGTCCCAGTTCCCTCCATGTTCTGATGGTGATTACCAGGGTGGTTTTAGTGAAATACGAATCCCACGCTTCCCCAAAGACCGGACGACTTATGAAGATTTCCCCCGAAACCGAAAAAAAAACCTCAGTTTCTAGACCAACAATTTCTATCACATTTTAGGTGGAAAGGCGCCTCCTCGCGGTTTTATCGGCTGTATGCGCAAGATTGCAGTGGATGGCAACTACCGACTGCCCACTGACTGGAAGAAGGAGGAGTACTGCTGTCCCAATGAAGTGGTGTTCGACGCTTGTCAGATGATTGACAGGTAACGTGAGAAAAGATACTTACTCAACTCTAACAATCTGTTTATGACTTTGGTCTAAGCGGTGAGCGGAGCGACGACGGGGGTGCAAATAATAAATTAGTTACTTTGTATGCGAATTCGCAAGTGGCGTCTCGTGGCGTGTTTCAAACATTTCTATACATTTGATCTTATCACTCACACTTATCACAGATTGTTTTGTAAACTACAAAATGTGTAATTAATATTTATTTTATAGATGTAACCCCAACCCGTGTGAGCACGGCGGCGTGTGCACGCAGACCGCGGACGAGTTCACGTGCAACTGTCAGGGGACCGGGTACGCAGGCGCCGTCTGCCATACTTGTGAGTATAGCGACGGTATAATCATATTTTAGTTTAGATAGATAGAGAGATACAGACTCAACAGCAATCTCATTGGAATAAGGAAGGTCTTTTTTTTAGTAGATGATTGAAATAAAAAACAAATTGTTTTTTATATAAAACATGATTTTTTCTATTTTTCAGTTTATAGATTATTTAATATATTATTTGTTTAAGTTCCGACTTTTGATAGGTACAAAAGAAAGTACTCTTCCTGAATTGTGTTGTCATGTCCTAAGTAAGCATGCGATATGCTAATGTAATAATCTATAATATGTATGTATTGAGAAATATATAAGTATGTTTATCAGTTGTCTAGTACCTATAACACAAGCTCTACCTAGCTTGGGACTAGATGGCGTTGTGTGATAGTTGTGGAATATTTATTTATTTATTCTCCTCAGCGGTCCACCCTCTGTCGTGCCAGGCCTACAAGAACGTGGCGGCCGTGTCCCGCTCGGCCGACATCCACATCGACGTGGACGGATCAGGGCCGCTGCCTGCCTTCCCCGTCACCTGCGAGTTCTACTGTGAGCATAGCTTTTAATTATAGTATTTAACCTGCAGCTGTCAGATGAATATGTATCATATTGATGTGCTACGAATATATTGGACTAAGCCGAATTGAGCTAGTTCCTGTGCTGATTCAGGCCTACACATACATAATTATGTAGCACACCGTATCTACTGGAAGAACTACTAATAATTATATGCCCTCTACTGCATCTTTGCTTGCAAATCATAAATATGCTACTAATATGCGTCTTTCATGGTTAACACTAAGCGTTTTCATATTAGACGACAATGGTATCAACACGACACAGGCATATCGTCCACTCTCGCTCATTTTCACTAGATTCTCACAAATATATAAAGAAACTACCTAACCCACCGAAATCGTATCGTTAAAGACTAATGTGAAAGTGCCCATTGTGTTATGGCCCCGTATCGCTCGCTGCCGTCCCACGTCCCACACGTGACACTACCGGAGGCAAGCACAAGTACATGCGCTAATGATGTTGGAAAGTTTTTATATTTTCCTAAAACATCGTAAATTCTATTGACTGCCGCATCATCGTGGTCCATTTTCAAGGTGTTTTCTAATGCATTATTTCCCTGCACAGCGGACGGGCGCATAATAACAGCGGTGCAGCACTCCAGCACCGTGAACACCGTGGTGGACGGCTACCAGGAGCCCGGCTCCTTCCGCCAGGACATCAGCTACGACGCCGGCCGCCAGCAGCTGGAGGCGCTGCTCAACAGGTCCGAGAACTGCATGCAGCACCTGGAGTACATGTGCAAGCATTCCAGGCTGCTGAACTCGCCTAGTACGTGGAATTTTAATTATGTTCTTAATTCGAATATTAATAAGTCCGTAAGTTGGGTCGTCAAAAAAATTTTTTTTTTTTTACGTAAACCAAAATTGACGAAGATGTAACACTTTTAAAATTAGCAACACTTTACTCCTTGGTATAATTCTTACAAGTTATGATGTGTCAAATAAAATATAATTCACTTTATAATCCATAAAACCTGTACGTACTTGCCCGCCCACCCTTTCTGTCAGTGAATCATTGAGACGTCAGCCACTTGGAATCACTGAGCGAGCGGCCAGCAGCGGGAGACGAGGTTGATCCTCAATTTTGAGTGAATTTTTGGCATTGTCAGCAATTTTAACAAAACAGTTTGATTTTAACGGTTTCGATTTAGCAGACTCAGTCAGTTTTAAGTTTTATGAAAGTTGAGAGTAAATTGACGTAATTCCTTAGGCGAAGAGTCGTCGTTCCACCCGTTCGCGTGGTGGGTGTCTCGCACGGGGCAGCGCATGGACTACTGGGCGGGCGGGACCCCGGGGTCGCGCATGTGTCAGTGTGGGGTGCTGGGGGCCTGCGCAGACCCCACCAAGTGGTGCAACTGTGACGCAGAGCATATGAAACCTGACGGTATGTATTGATAAGGAAAACATTTGAAATATAGCAACTTTACGGCTCGTTCACGACTTTGCCGCTGTGAGCGGTAACTTAGCGGGGATTGGCGAGTATTAATGAACATTTAGAAATATTTGAAGCACGCCACGAGACGCCGCTCATAGCTAAAATGCGTGCGGTTTTCTCCTAGCGGATCGAACAGCCGTACGGTACTAAAAGCGATGAGAACAAAAGTACAAGCAACTGAGTGCAATTGACTGTGACTTTGGTAGCTGCCGCCAACCGCTACTGGGGACTTCTAGGATCACGCTCCACCAGATCCCCCGCCACGCAAGTACCGCTTCGAGCGAAGTCGTAAACAGGATGTTATATCTATACAATGAAAACATTGTCAGTCCAATTAAAAAAAAAATGCAAGTGCAGTGCGCACCCAAAGTGAAACAAAATAAACTCCAATAACATTATTCAATTTTAAACCTTATTTCATTATCTAGAGTTCCAAGTCGATGGTGGTGAAATCACCGAGAAAGAGTTCCTGCCTGTAAAACAACTGCGGTTCGGCGACACCGGGTCACATCTGGACGAGAAGGAAGGACGGTACACACTCGGACCTCTGTTGTGTGAAGGCGATGGTATGTCACTTATGATAGTAGAACCACCTGTTTAGCATAACCCGGTGTCAACTTCCAGTGTGATTGAATTAAGTTGGATACCAGTTTCATATTTTTTTAACGTGATAAAATCATCAAATGAGTCCACCCACCTAGGGCAGAGCGGAAGGGACTGTCAGACTCGTACTAACTAAAATCCACGGTGTCCTTCAATAGCCCTTTACGTTCCGGGGTCACGGTAATCGTAGAATTCATTTCCCATGCATATTCTAAACTGTCTAGTGTATAAACGAAGAACTAATGCTATGCATCAAATTAACATCAAGTACCCGTTTATTTTACGACACAAAATCGTGACAAGGCGTCAGACCTTCGGGCTTATAACACCTTTAATAACTGACAAAGATCTACAACTAGCAGCTGGTACACAAGACAGCTTCTTCAATGCATAATATGAAGCTTAGCGCTCAGTTCTTTTTGTAAATACTAAGTTCTTCAACAGATCTATTCAGCAACGCGGTAACTTTCCGCATATCTGACGCTATCATCACGCTGCCGATGTTCGACCTGGGACACAGTGGTGACATCTACTTCGAGTTCAAGACCACTAGGGAAAATGCCGTACTGTTACATTCTAAGGTAAATATCATCTAATATTGAGTTTTTTCATTATACATGAGCTTTAACCGACTACAAAAAGGAGGGGTTAAAGAATTCTGTCGGTTTCTTTTTAATGTACCGATTACACCGAGGTTTCTGGTTTGAATTGTGCGATTCTTTTTTTGTTATATTCATACTTGTCATTTGGTTCCATTTTTTTTTTCATTTATTTGCATTTTTCGCATTGTTCATTTGGACGATGTTTTTAACGTTACTACATAGTACAAAATTCTAGTGCGCATGTAGGGAAATTATGTATATGAGAAGAATTTGGGTTGAATATATGAACTGCAAAGGGAAAAAAAAAACAAAAAAAAATATACAAAAGTAAACACGATGCCACCAATTTTTGAAAGAAAAGTTATTTTACCCTTTTTGTGGTTGTTTTTGAAGTTAGTTAATTTTTTTATGGATTGACACTGGTAAACGTATGCGTATTTCACTAATGCGTTACACTTAACCCCAATTATGTACTTTTTAGCAGTCTAACACACAGGTGCAATCAGTTGCTATTGAAATAATACGGAAATTGATTTTTTTAGCCAGATCATTTAGTTGGTTCTTACACCTGGTGAAGTGTAAGAACCAAATAAATTATCTGGCTCATTAATTTTCCCTCTCTTTTAATGTTCAATTCTAAAGGTATGAAGGTTTCGAAATGCCTCAAACAGTTTTTATTGGACGAAAATAATCACATCTTTAAATACGTCTAGCTTCTTTCTTAACCACTTTTGCTCAGCCAGGTCAGCATTTGTGTTTAGAGATAATTGAAGAAGTATAGAGCAAGCAAAAGGCTGGTCTCTTGTGTCTCAGCAGGAGAAACGGTTTATGTAGGCAAGCTAAAAATAAAACCAATATATTATCATTCTAAGGGCCCTCAAGACTACATAAAGCTGTCCATCATCGGAGGGGACCAGCTTCAGTTCCAGTTCCAAGTGGGTGACACTCCGCTGGGAGTGTCTGTGGAGACCAGCAGCCGACTCGCTGACAACAACTGGCACTCTGTCAGTATTGAGAGGAACAGGTATGTTGGAATCGTAGTATAGAAGAAAGAAAGAGACATTAATACCTTACAAATAACAATTGTTATTTAAAATTGTCCAGAAAACGTTATTTAAGCCAAAAATATTTAAGTTTATGTAAAGTGTCACATTTAATTGTTCGTTCATAAACACACTGTTAATTCAAGTTGGTTATTATAATAAATAAATAATAAATAAGCCTTTTATGTTCCGGGGTCACGGTAATTCGTAAGTCCCGTGACCCAAGTGTAATATTGTCTTCTTTTTATTGTGGTAAAATCATTAAATGAGTCTTCCTACCGATTTCGGTTCCTGTTCTTAATAATAGTCAACCAGGGCCTGGTACTTGATCGGACTGCGAGCTACCCATTACTCGTTGTCCGCAATCCCGCGCATGGGTGACCGGAAATGGCCCCACGGCATCCGACACCCTGGTCGTCTCTTGCGGCAGTTCCGGCGTGAGATGGGGCTGTCTACTCCCTCCTGTCTCATCTTTCGCTGGCATATGGAGGTGACTGCCATTTCCCCGCGCTCACTTATATGGCCTGAATTTCGGCTAAAGAAGTAAGGACTTTAGACCTGATCACATCATGGGCAGCACAGGCTGTTCCTTCCACGTGTCTTGTCCAGTCATTGTATATTGTTAATTATTCATCCGGGGGCTCCGCGGACAACTTGGGATACTTCCAGGCACAACCAGTGGTCCGGACCACCGGTTAAGGCGGCACGAATAAAACTAATTACTTTTCGCTCGCCGCTCGGCGTTAAGGAACCGCTTACAACGGCAAGGTCGTGATCGGGCTGTAACAGTATCCGTGTTTCTCCAGGAAAGAGGCCCGTGTGGTAGTGGACGGTGCGCTGAAGAACGAGATCCGCACCGCCAAGGAGCCCGTGCGGGCGCTGCAGCTCACCACGGGGCTGGCGCTGGGCGCCGCGCTCGACAGGAAGGACGGCTTCGTGGGCTGCGTCAGGGCGCTGCTGCTCAACGGGAGGCCCGTGGACCTGCGGGGATATGCCAGGAGAGGTACGGACTAGCTCATACATAACGTCATGATTAATTGATCGGATCCATCTCACTAATGATTGCCTTATAACACAAATCCGTAAAAATTAACAGCACCTTTTACTTTAAAAAGAAACTAAACTAGAACAAGGAAACGTCATAAAAACTCCTTAAAAGCTCTTATAAACATCTTAGCAATCTTAGCAACTGGTTTTAGTAGATTTTTATTAACACAATATGTCACCATTTTCATAAAAGTTACGTAGACGCTAATTCTTCCATAAAAGTTACCTAGAAGTGACATTGCCGATACGATTACGTATGTGACCATATTGGAAGAGCACTTCAACTAAATATGACATAATTTTGATAAGATTTGTTATAATGTACAAAACTCATATTTATCTGTTACAACAGGTTTGTTGATATGGTTTGTTTCTCTGCTAGGTATATATGGTATATCAGAGGGTTGTCAGGGCAAGTGCTCGTCGTCTCCCTGCCTCAACAACGGCACCTGTCTGGAGGGATACGACTCATACTCCTGCGACTGTCGCTGGACTGCTTTCAAGGGACCCATCTGTGCTGATGGTAAGTTCTATCATTAATTAAAACATAACCAATTAATCCAAACTAATATTATAAATGCGAAAGTTACTCTGTCTGTCTGTCTTTTCTTCACGCCTAAACTACTGAACCGATTTGTGTGAAATTTGGTACAGATATAGTTTGGAACTTGAGAAAGGACATAGGATAGTTTTTATGTGGGTAAAACCAAGAATCTGCCGGAAGTCACTATTCCACGCGAACGAAGTCGCGGGCAAAAGCTAGTTAATTATAATTATCAATAATTTGCCGGAACAGCATCGACTTCTGCGCTGTATGGAGCGAGTTCGATTCCCGCCAAGAACAAATATTTGTATGATTATTCTGGTTTTGGTTGTGCGTGTATGTGAGTTTAAATTTTTATAAACGCATCCACAATACAAGAGAAATTTTCGACCCCAAAACACCTTCGCCTACGTTTCGGCTGAGAATTCAGCCTAGATTTTTTTCCCCATTTGTGTCAAAATGTTCTAATCCCTTTTATATACATTCTCATTCTACTCTTTTTCCCACAGAAATCGGCGTGAACCTCCGTCCGAACTCCATCATAAAGTACGACTTCCTGGGCTCGTGGCGCTCCACCATCGCGGAGAAGATCCGCGTGGGCTTCACCACCACCAACCCGAAGGGCTTCCTGCTCGGGTTCTACTCCAACATCTCGGGAGAATACCTTACACTGCAGGTTTCTAACTCAGGTGGGGATTGTGACTTTAGGACTTAGACTTTGTTCGCCATAATATATGTTGAGATCCATCAGTTCGTTACAAAATGACTAATACGGGCAGCTCGAACATTCATTGTTGAAGTATGATGTATTACGGTGCTTGTAGCCTTGTCTACAAAACACTGGCCTACTTCGGATCACCAAAAAAGTTGCAGTTCGCAGTTCCTATAAGCTATAATAATGTTGTATAACAGGTCATCTTCGTGTGGTGTTTGACTTCGGCTTCGAGCGTCAGGAGATCGTGTTCCAAGGGAAGCACTTCGCGTTAGGACAGTACCACGATGTGAGACTTTCTAGGAAGAACAGTGGAGCTACACTCGTGTTACAGGTACTTTTTTTTTTTTTTTTCGTGGTAAAATCATCAAATGAGTCCTCCCACCCAGGGCAGGGCGGGAGGGACTGTCAGACTTGTACTGACTAAAATCCACGGTGTCCTTCAGTAGCCCTTCACGTACCGGGGTCACGGTAATGTGTTACAGGTACTTGACAAAATTAACTTTAACAGCCTCCATTGATACTGTGACAACTGACACTGTCTAAATGGACTACTTTCAACTTTTTAAATTATTCTTTGATTTTTTTTCTGCCACAGCGAATGGAATCGATGGCTTTTTAGAATGGTTAGGAGCTTTAGTATGCTGTCCTCTCATGTGCTCTCTAGTAATTTACATATCCAACTTTTGTCGAAAAACTCCGAACACAAAGCGGATAAGTAAGAACATCATTCATGACATTATAATTTATATTTGCAGGAGGTCTAGCTTTTAGGTCATCACGTTTCTTGTTCAATTGCGACCTCCTTGTGTCATCGAAGGTGTAAACTTGCTGCTGTACATAGCGTCTCCATTCAGGCCGATTTTGTGCGTGTTTCTCTCATGTTGGAAGGTCTTTCGAAGTGTCTATTCAGACACATCTACGGCACGGTTAGTGCAGTGGCTGAGCGATTGGACTACTGCGCTGCGTGTCGCGGGTTCGATTCCCGCACGGAACAAATATTTGTATGATCTAAAAGTAGTTGTTTCGGGTCTGGGCGTTTGTGTATGTGAGTTTATATGTTTGTAAACGCACCCACGACACAGGAGAAATTCATAGTGTGAGGTAACGTTTTTTTTTAAAAAAAAAAACTATTTTTAAACATCGTTCAATATTATATCCTACAGGTGGACAACTACGAGACGCAGGAATACAACTTCAACATCAAGGACTCGGCAGACGCGCAGTTCAACAACATCCAGTACATGTACATCGGTCGCAACGAGAGCATGAACGAGGGCTTCGTGGGCTGCGTCAGTCGCGTGGAGTTCGACGACATCTACCCGCTCAAGTTGTTGTTCCAGCAGGACCCGCCGCCCAATGTTAGGAGCCTGGGAGGTCTGAAACTTTTCTTAAACTGAATAATTGGTATCCATTAGCTTAACGAAGCAATAAGACTAGTTTTATTTAATTTGACCATCTGTCATAGCGAGTTTCCTCTGTGTCTCGGGAGCACGTAAAGCCGTTGGTCCCGGTTGACATTTGTAGATCTTTGACAGTCGTTACTATTCGTCAGAAGCTCTAAAGTCTGAAAACCAGTCTGACCATGGGGTATCGTATTACCCAGTTACTGGGTTGTGGAGGACCGATAGGTAGTCGCTCCTTGTAAAATACTCATATTTAGTTGCATCCGGTTTGACTGGAAGCCGACCCCAATATATGTAGTTGGGAAAAAGCTAGGCAGATGATGAAGTTGATTAAGTGTTTTGCAGGTGACTTACACACTGTCCAAAGTTATGTTTCTATTAGGCTCAAAAGCAAGCAAGCAAAACGCTCTCCATTATTTGCCAAAATGACAAATAGCTATATTCCAGGCGGCGTGTTGAACGAGGACTTCTGCGGCGTGGAGCCGGTGACGCACCCGCCCGAGCGGCTGGAGACCAGGCCGCCGCCCGACCTGGACCTGCAGCACGAGATAGACATGCACAACACGGACGAGGCCATCCTGGGCAGTGAGTACTACCACTGATAACTTCATTCATGAGACGGATTTAAAAAAAAAATATTATTTGCATTAACGCATGGGTCGCGAAAGTCACCTCAAGATGTTAGTAATGGATTGAAGAATAAGATGCTAGTAGGTAAGAATGTAAGGGATCGGTTTAGGACTAAAAGATATTATAATTATATTCAAATTAAACACGCGCACTATATTACAACTGTTTTTCACTTCGCACATTCTAGACAATTCTACGTATTCTTTTTAACTTCAAAATCATCTGAGGGACTTGATTCAGCCAGTGATTATAAAAACAGCTACAACCTCTCTAAGGTTTGTTCACACAATTAAACCTCTATAGTAAAAATCTCGTTAGCTCGGTTGGTACGAGCGTTGGGTGTACTGAATCCGAAGGTCGCAGGTTTTAATCCCGTTCGCGGTTCGAAGTTTTCTTTCATATAATCTTTAAAATTCTTTTTTTTAATTTTAGTAATAATACTTTTTTTGTTAATAACACAATTATACTAATGAATTTGTTTTGTTGCAGCGGTTCTTGGGTTCATATTTCTGTTGCTGATCATAGTAGCCATTGTGCTGGTGCGTGCGCTGTCGAGACATAAGGGCGAATATCTTACACAGGTAAGTTAAAGCTCATAATGTATTTAGTGGGCGATTATCAATTGTTATTTTTCTAAGCGTCTAAAATAAGCAATTTCTTGTTTTACGAAATAAAATAAAAATTGTGTTGGTCTCAGTCTCAAGATGTCTATGGAGAAGAGCGGGCAAGAAACTGTGGACACTCTTTTTAAATTACTTATTTATTGCTTACCTATTTATGATTATTCTCGTAGAACGTACTCTTTTAAAGATACTCGCTGAAGTAATAAACATTTAAAACGCTATCTATGAAGCACGTGCATTGTGCAGCGTGTTGTGACATCGATACAAATTAGTGTTCCAAGTCTGGGTGTACGTGTATGTGTGTTTATATGCTTGTAAACGCACCCACGACACAGAAATTCCTAGTGTGGGGCAAGGTTTTGACGTGACAACGTCTTATAAATTGGTTTGCCGGGTGACACTTCAAGAAACTGCGTTACGCTCCGCTCGCGTTATGCGCTCACAATGAGAGCGAGTGAGAGGCACGCGTCCCTTCCACTCGGGCATGGTTAGCCCGCCTAAGAGCGAGAGAGAGAGACATAAAAAGTGAATGTTTTAAATATAATTCTTTGTATAAATAAATGTTTTAAATTGTTACTATTATTTCATCCTTCTTCCTACTATACGAATGAATATTCACATTAAAATTATTTTACCACTCAAAGTCGTTGTCACGTAAAACTTTCGCCCGTATACCGACTTTACAGGCAACCAATTTTTTTTAAATAAAAGTAATGGTGTTCGTTCCTCAGGAGGAGCGCGGCGCGGACGGCGCGGCCGACCAGGACGCCGCCGCGCTGGCCGCCGCCACCGGCCCGCGGGTCACCAAGAGGAGGGAGTTCTTCATCTAGTGCACGCACCGGCCCGCGCCGCCCGGGAACGACATATATCAGCCCCAGTAGGACTGGACCACTATTACAGTGAATTAAACTTAAAACCCCCGTTTAAAACCTCCAAAAGTGACAATGAAATCACTCTACAGAACTTCAAAACAAGACTTATAAATTGACTATGCAAAATACGTTAAAAGAATTCATGCTCTAAAATATCTACCATGTAATACTATTATTAATATCGTTGTCAGTGGACTAATAATCTATTATTTCTCGTTCTGTACCCAAATTAACCCTGTACATGCTTCAAAAATACACTATATGTATACTTAAAATAATTACATTTAATAGATCTCACTGTGCGTTATTGGGGTGATTTATTAATGTAAAACTTCGCATCCTACGTAATCTAAAAACTAAAAACGCCCTAAAAATATTATAAACACATTGCTTAATAACTACGGTTACACATAAAAAGCTATGGAATACTTATTTGCTATGCGTCACACAAAGCTATATAAAATATTTATCCTGTTCAAAATTCACATCTAGAATAATGCAAATTAGTACAACAAAAAACATTTGTAATTAGGACAATATTTGAGTATTTCAATGTCATGTTATGACTAAAAAACTAAATGTAATTGATTCTTCCAGTACTCTAAAATATCCTTAAGATATTTATAAATGTTGTACGGTTTTACTCTTGCTCATATTTTGGCCAAGTCTGAATAGCTTCTTGCAAAATCTGACCTAACATTTGAACATAATAAAAACTATTCATATCCATAGTCATGTGTGTTGTTCTATCAAAAAATATACTTACATAGAAATAGTGTCCCCTTAAATGTCTGTTTATCAAAATAATGTAATGATAAATTCTAAAGTATTTCTCCCACTAAGTGCCATCTGGCTACTTGCTATCAGTTCTACGCTTCAAGCTGTATAAAATGAATCTCTACTTGTATCTTTAATTTTGTTTCAAATTAATATAGACATCGTATATTTTACACATACTATTTTAGCTACATATTTCACTTAAGCATTTACGTGATTGTATACCATGAATTAACACGTGAATCTCATAATTATAATCTGCTCTCGAATTCTATTTGGTAATATTTAAAGTATAAGTTTCCCGCAGTGCACTGCAAACATTTACTGATGTTCATGTGTCGACCAAATATTGTTCAGCTACTATTTCTAAGATAAAGATTTTCGCGCCTTCTATTCTTGTTACTAACTAAACAGTTTGAATTCTTCCAAAATCCATGTATAATGAAAATAATAGTAGATACTCATATAAATTACACACGACATTAGGATAGAGTTCACGCATAAGGACGTTTATCGCTTGAAACAAGACAAGAAAAAAAAATACAATACAAATTAGAGTAAGGTTTATAATAAGGTTCTTTATAGTTTTATAACTTTTCATAGAAGTTTATTTTACTTAGACTGCGTACGGATAAGCGAATAGAATATTATTAGCCTAAGACAAAACGCGTTTGAAACATTATTTTTTTGTTTATTTTCCGTCCAAAATGATATTTTTCGTTACTTAACTATGATGTGATCATTTTCTTTATATTTGGCAAAACGTATTTGTATTTTGACTAGTAGGGACGATTAGTAGGCAAATTAAATAAACATCGTATGTATGTATTTAATAAGGCTGCTACAATTTGTAAAAGACTTCCATAAATAATCATTCAAACTAATCAAAATATACAAATAATATAAATGAATTCATTATCTTGTAAGTAACTTGTAAAAGTTATGGTGTGCATAACTTTGATATTTAATTTTTATAGTTATACAAATTATTTAACGTGTGTACGATTTTTTTATTACAACATTAGTTTGTGTATTCTTCTTGTAGGCTCCTCTTGGAAGTTCCAAAATAAAAATATGAATTAATGTCATTGCTTTATAATCGTTACGGAATGTTAAAAATGACGTCACCAAACCCGCGGTTCCTGAAAGCTGAAATAACTCAATAGTCAATATTTTTCCTATAATCCATAAATACTTGTCCACCATAACCGGAAACACCAGAGTGGCGCTGCGTGCGAGAAAAACGTTATCGAAATAAATGTATTCAATCATAGTTCCAAATTCTGCCGCGGTTCCATTTACGATGGTCAGTAATACGCTGCTGTGATTGGTAGTTTCAAAATAACGACGGATAACAACCAATCATTGATGTGCTTTCAGAATCCGAGGGTGACGTTAATTTAGATAGAAGTGTGCTCTGTTTATGTAATGAAATGTATGAAGATGAAGTTGTAATCATGTCAAATATATAATTGCTTAAAAATTTAAGTTTTTCCTAGCCCCACTGTATGCATTGCTGCATATATATCATTTGATCGTAGAGCTGATGAATGTGATGAATAGTATAGAAGTTGCATTTACAAGTGTGAATCATTCCAGTTTGAACCTTATCTCGGTGTCATAAATGTCAGTTGACGTAATCGTTAAATGCAGCCACTAATACAAATTAAAAAATTGAATGCACTTTTGTATTTTGTGGGTTTATATGAAAAATGGCCTCGCCAAAACAAAAGAAGAACATATTGAAATACGAACAGTGTTAAAACGTGAATGTTAAGGTCCATAATCGCAAAGCATACGATCAAGTTTTATTCAGGTTTAGAAATGTGTTTGTGCGGTAATATAAGGTGTTTGTGCCTTATCAGTGAGTTATCAGTAACGAGTATGGAGCCGGCACATAGAGTTAAATCACTGATAATTATCTAGCGTGTTGATAGTAGAGTTTTTATTTTACTACTTCGAAAATCACGAATAAATTTTCCACAAATACATTAATTTTGTTGTTTTTATTTAACACTCTAAATGTTTATCTAAAAATGCTACCTAATACCATTTTTCAACCAATTTAATTTGGGAGTTCAAAGTGAGTAAGTTGTGGTAAATGTTGACATTATAACTTATTTTATTTTTGGTTTGCATGAAGCTTAAACATCAAAAATGTAATAGAGTTTTAACATAGACGGTAGTGGATGTTAGTCAAAGATTTTACTAATTTTTAAATAAATTCTGTATTTGTAACTCAGTAAAAAACTAAACACATTTGTTCGAACGAATTTAGTTTTTTCCGTTGGCGTACATGGAAGAACTACAGAACTACAACATTACGTACTCTTTTCACATTTATTTATCTAGTCATATATTTCAATCCGACACTTTCGGCATTTTTATTCACCTTTCCTTAACACATTAAAAACACTAACCCCAATGAAGCGTCTCTTACGTGGCGTGGCCCATTATCGGCTTGGCCCACATCCGGCCACGCGCCACCCTCAGCCAAGCACCTGGGACACTCAACCCGTTTGCAAAACGCTGACTGCCGCGGTGCCGCCCCTCTAGCACTTAGACAGCGATCACTAGGGCTGTGCCAAAGTATCGATAAGGCGATAAGAATCGAATTGTTCGGAAATCTTAATCCGTAACCGTCTATTAACTAACCAATCTATTATGATTTTCGAGATAATTAGTCTATCAATCATATTTTGAGAAAGTTTTTGGTACCTATGTAACTAAACTGAGCTTAGAAGAATAACTAAGAAGTTATGTCTTGCTTGTAGGACACCGACCTTCGGCGACATCGTTACGCTTCGGACTTTTCTTTAAATAATATGTTGATGAGTATTACTATTGTGCATGTCAAGGTGTTGCTTTTTGCACCTAATAATGTGTCTTCTCAATGTTGTATGCCTTAGGCTAAAAATCATGAATCAAATGGTCATTAGTGTTACTAAATTATTTAAAAAATCAAAGAGAGAGACAATTTACTTGTAGGTCATACAAATATTGGTTTCGTGCGGGAATCAATCACGTGACACGCAGCGCAGTTATCAATCACTTTACCAATGTGCCAACTGTCCCGACTTTTTTTTTTTTTTTTTTTTGCGTGGTAAAATCATCAAATGAGTCCTCCCACCCAGGGCAGGGCGGGAGGGACTGTCAGACTTGTACTGACTAAAATCCACGGTGTCCTTCACGAGCCCTTTACGTACCGGGGTTACGGTGATGGGTAAGACCCGCGACCCCGGCAGGCTCTGGCCCTCTACAGGCCCCGTCAGTTTGCTGACACTCCTTGAGGCGCGCGTGGAACACAACGCGCCGTCGACCCGGGCATGGTCCATGGTCGGGCAGCGAGTCGCCCATTACTCGCTGCCCGCATGCCCGCGCCTACGGTGGCCGGAGATCGTCTGGCGACGTCCGTCGCCGTGGGCGTCTACCACTGCGGGTGGGTCGGAGGGAGGACACTGTTCTCTCCCTCACGCGGCACGCCTCCTCCTTCGCGAGCATGACTGCTTCGCAGAAGGAGGCGACCGCTTCCCACTCCGTCTCGCCCCGCAGCATGGCCTCGACCAATGCCGGGCGCGAGAGGTCTCCGCCTATCGCCGTCGTGAGGACACGGCGGTGCTCTGCCCAAGCGGGGCAGTCCTGCACCGTATGCTCCACCGTGTCCTCAGGACGGTCCTCGCAGTGGTGACACCCAGGCGTTTCCTCCCTCCTTATCAGACACAGGTACCTCCCTAAACTTCCGTGTCCGGTGAGGACCTGCGTCATGCGGAAGGTAAGGACGCCGTGACGCCTATCCAGCCACTCCTCAAAGAGGGGTCTTACCGCCGCGATCGCGGCGTGCCCGAACTGTCCCGACTTAGGCAAGTTTTCTAAATATTTGTTACTAATTTTCACCGGTAATTACCTGATCAAAATGATCGACACTTTCCCCTCCCTATCCCCACGTTAAGTCTCACTCAGTGGTCGTTTGACCTGAAACGTCGATACATCGACTGTCGAGCACGCGCCTCCACTCCACACCTTTTAGCGAGCATCTAGTTCTAGTGCACATTACTGGGTCACTGGGTTGGAGGGCAAGCCAGCCTTTGATAGTCGCTTTTTTATAAAAGCAGAGAAAGTTGGAGATCGATATTTTGTCGACTTTTGGTAACGATACTGTAGATACCTCACTAGTCTGCCAAGGTTAGACTGCGTTTTAAATAAGTAATATGCGTTATAGGGGTACTGGATTGGTATTTGTGTCGTTAATGCCTGGCCAGGTAGGCATGATACTCACCATAACAATAGTCTGAAATGCACTGTTTCACCAATCATGCCTACATTTCCATCTAACTGAAAAGTAGGTTAGTATTTCTAATAGATCAGCTGGCTCCGAAATATCTCAACTGGAAATCGTGACACGCCTTAAATAGAGATAGAAAAAATCTCAGACTTGATCAGTACGGACGCTTCTCTGACCCAGGCATATTTTAAATGAGTCCTCCCACCCAGGGTAGGGTGGGAGGGACTGTCAGACTTGTACTGACTATAATCCACGGTGTCCTTCAATAGTCCTTTACGTACCGGGGTCACGGTAATTCGTTAGTCCCGCGACCCCGGCAGGCTGTGGCCCTCTACAGGCCCCGTCACTATGCTGACACTGCTAGAGGCGCGCGTGGAACATAACGCGCCGTCGACCCGTGACCCAGCCAAAGATGCCTGACCGATGACAACGAAAGCCCAAGATGCCTGACCCAGGCATCTTGGGCAGTCGTTTTGATAGCCTATATCCTAAGTCTGGTATTGTTAACATCCAATAATACTTATCGGATTAATTAAAAAAGATTTTTGTTTGTCATCCGCCTGTATTGTTCCCACTGTTGGGACACAGGCCTCCTCTCTGTGAGAGGGAGTGGGCCATAATCCACCACGCGGGCCTAGTGACGGTTGGTTTTGAGCGTTAGTTAAGCATAATTAAAAAACTCCGCTACCTAATCAACAGAGATTGGAATAGGTAGAATATAATTAGCAGAAACTTGAAGGATGTTTTAGACAACATGAGACTCAATCTCGAAACAAAGCTGCTAAATTACAGTAAGGTTATTATCCGCGCGGGCAGCGAGTAATGGGCAACTCGCTGTCCGACCATGGACCATGCCCGGGTCGACGGCGCGTTGTGTTCCACGCGCGCCTCAAAGAGTGTCAGCAGAGTGACGGGGGCCCGACCGCCTCTAGAGGGCGAAAGCCTGCTGGGGTCGCGGGACTCACGAATTATCGTGACCCCGGTACGTAAAGGGCTATTGAAGGACACCGTGGATTTAAGTCAGTACGAGTCTGACAGTCCCTCCCGCTCTGCCCTGGGTGGGAGGACTCATTTGATGATTTTACAACGATAAAAAAAAGGTTATTATCCGCATACTGTTAACTACCTTAAAGTTTAGGCAAATAATCCCTATCTATTTCGATCCCAGCTAACCAATATTAAAATTGTAAGTTCAAAATTCACAGAAAATACTACTCGTAATCAAAAACTTCTATAATATACTCTGCTTACGTACCTAACCATCACAATCCATGAGCCCGTCATTAAACCCATCAGGCTTCTAATCCAATATTAAACAACAATTCAAACAATACGTAGCTCGCAGGTATAATAATAAATCTTCACAATTGCCCCTGGATGTAACCCACTCAATATTTTAAACTGCCAGTTTTACTTGACCCCTGCACGTTGTATTTTCGACTCTATTTTGATCAGTTTAAGGTGGTATGATTAAAGGTGTTAAAGTAATGGGGCCTAAAATGGCCGGTGGGTTTAGCCAGCAGACGGGAACACGGTTAGATATTAATCCGTCAGATCGTGATTAGATTCACTGGCACGGAGTAATATATTCGAAGGTGTCAGCTTTAGTGATGGGCTGTGTCGATTGTTCCGTCGATTTAATTGATACAGTGATTAATGTCATTGTTTTTAATGAGTCGATAAATGTTGGAGCTTTTGAGTCATGCATTCAGGATTGAACTATAAATGTGTATTAAGTGCATTAACGATAAAATTCTATTGGCAACGTTTTATTCGTAAATGCGCTTGCTGTCTACATTAGGTATAATAATAATAAATCCTAAGTATAAAGTTATGTTTACATCTCATGACATTTATTTATCGTGAACTGGAATCCTCGATAGAGTGATATACCTTTTTTTTATACCCAGGGCAGAGCGGGAGGGACTGTCAGATTCGTACTGACTAAAATCCACGGTGTCCTTCAATAGCCCTTTACGTAAAGGTAATTCGTGAGTCCCGCGACCGAGTGATATACCTAAATCAAGTTTGGAATGGCAATGCACCACCAGTGTAGGTATTGAAAGGGCTTTTGGTGAATTTTATTTGAATAAATTGTATCTACTTACCCTACCTTTTTATTCAACCTTCATACCATTTAAAATTCTTTCACACCATCCAGCACCCTTTTCTTTCGCTCTTTTAAATCATGTTAAAACATTCCTAAAACACCATCTACACTAAGTTTACAGCCACTCAATATTCATCGTGGAACTATAACTGTAAAACAGAGATCAATAATTGTCGATATTTCACCTCCCTACATGTTGGGCGGTGTCGATAAGCGCGCGTGCCGCGGCAAGCGGCCGGCGTCTTAACGTGCACCTTCCACGTCGATAACTTACACAACACTAAAGTAAACGGAGACGTTTTCTTTGCAGTTATGCTGAGCTTTCATCTGGAACGCAACATTTCTTGAGGTTTAATGTATTGGAAAAAATACAGGTACTTCATGGAGAAGAATTGGACGGTCGCGGTCTACATAAGATACGGCTAATTTGCCTACTAAAATATATTAAAGTCAAAACAATTCTCGGTAATTTATAACAAGATCAATCAGAATCCTGCAAGAAATTGCTATGCAAACGCTGCTACGAGCTACGCCGCTACGAGATATTCAGCTACGTCCCGCCGTCTTTCGGCTTCGGCTCCTTGGTTTTTGACACAATGTTAATAAAGTTTATTTTGTACGTTAGCTATAGCTACAGACGTTTATTATAAGTATGTGAAAGGACAACAGTTTTGAATTCTACACAAGCCGAAAGTATTCAATTGATAATATTCTAAAATACCAAACCCAAAACATAAACCTCCAATCTCCAATCAATCAGTTCATTAAACACCTTTCTCCAGAGTCCCAGACCCTCCCAAATCCCAATCACAGTATTGTAAAGTAACTCAATCATAGCCCACTTACCGTCGCTTCGACGTCGCAACGTAATTACCAATAGTAGACACTCGGCAACTCCAAACAGATTTAGCAGAGAATTTAGCAGTCGCCGGCCGCGGCCCTAACTTCAGGACTGTCGCTTCATTTTAAACTTTACAATCCGCTTTACGAGGAGCGCCGAAATTAGTTGGAAATTAAAATAGCATCGACGTGGTACACCTGTCTGAGCCGATTATGTGAATCGATGGAGTTTGGGAGCCCGCCGCAATTTTTGGTGTAGAATTATAGAAAGTTTGTCGTGGCTTTTGAATTTTAATTGCAGATTTGTTGGGGCTGCTTTTAATTAGCATGGCTTAGGTGGTTTTGAATGTTACAATGACCTTTGACAACTTAATTTGTTAGGTAGGTATTTACATGAAGCCTAGCTTGGGATTCTTTGGACTAAATGTAATATTAGACTCCTCTCAGATGAGATAAAGTGATATGTTTCACTAAAAAGATGATACTTACGAAAAAAACGATAACATTGATGGGAAAGTCTAAAAAGTATGGGATTGACATGAGCTAGGTATATAAATGTTATGTCAATCTTGTTGAAAATCGATATAGAAATATAAAACGTTTCGAAAGTCATTGTTACCTGTCGAGGCGCGCTGGTTATTTATTTTTTGGCGATCGCAATCGATTTAAACAATCGTTTCGTCTCTACACCAACCTGTCCTTCTTAATCTAATCCACCACTACATAGCCACACATCCACCATAACTATGTATTATGTGGGTTTCTAATAATTACCCCGAGCACCCACGTGCCGTCTGTAATCTGTAATCAGCTAGATCACAGGGTGCCGTGATTAGAGGGTCGGTTTGATTCGGCATTGTGTCTCAAACACACCTTGTGATTTAGCGGTATTGCTAGTGTGATCCTGAGTGTATATTCTATTCGTCGGTTGTTTGTCTGTCTTCATTAATTGAAAGGTTTACAATAATACCTACATTCTTCAAAGCGAATAATCTGTGCTAGTACTTGTAATAGTAATAGTTTTAATTACTTAGCACAATATGACTATCTTCGTTTTCATTCGTAAACATTATTAAATCTTCTCTTATATACTTCTAGTATTCCATATTCCGAATCTGCCTGTGATGCATGTGGACACAGCTAGTTATTTTTGGCGTGTTAAAATCATTCAATAAGTCCTCCCGTCCTGGGTTACGGTCTATGCCAGACTTACTGAGTAAAAATCCACCCTGTTCCTTTCACTTGGCGTTCCAGGATGACGATAACCTGTTTAGAGAGCCCCAACTTCCAACTACAGCCAAATATAACAACAGTCCTGAACCAAAAGCTAATTATTACATTGTTATAATAATATTTCATCCTAAATGATTTAAATACAAAAGTACAACATTAACACAATTTAAATAGTAAGAAATTCAATACTGATTAGTTCAAGTAATAATTCATTGTTACTATAATGTAATATTAAAGCAATACAATCATGTTTTACAAACAATTCAAAATGCAAACGATTATAATAATAATCTTAGTTTATTTCTGTATGGACCCCCTTCGGGTATCGGCCTCCTCCAAGAATCTCATCTCTGTCCTTAGCTACATTATACCAGTCTTTTCCTGCAACTGACACTATGTCGTCTTGCCATCGGGTCTTTGGCTTTGCCTATCACTCGAGTACCTTGTGGGCCGGTCCATATTGTTGTTCTTAACAACAATTTTGTTGCCCTGGACAAAGGTCCGGTGAAATTCTTACGTTATTAGCCTCATGTAGTCGACACAAATACCCTTAATAAGCTGAGTAAAGACAAATAGTCTAAAATTTGTTTCTACCTTAGGATCTGTAATTTCAACTGTTAAATGATTCTACAGCCCATTCCACACGTACTCACTTTAACTTTTGTATCTCCACTTTCCGAAAATCCCCGTCTTAAAAAGGGGCTAACATCCCTCCATCCCTCTTAAACGTCCCTCGGAGGGCCGTGTTCAGGTGTCACGGCGTCACGTCAGGTGTCGTAAACACGCTGCAATCAGTTTTTATCGCCATCGCGCCCTGGAGACGGGAAGGGTTACTTGCAAGAGTTTTTGAAGCATCCGAGGTAAATGTTTGTGGACATAACGATATGTTTGTGAGCCGGGGATTGTAAATATGGTAATGTGAGCGTTTGTTACTGTTAATGTACTGTCAGCTTCGTCTATCGGTCGCAAGACGTATGTGATTCTATTAAGTATGAGATTTTGGGTAAAGTTAAGTTTGGGTAAAGCATTATAAGATTTTTCCATCAGTAGCAGCTAGGAGTTTGGAGTATGCTCGATTTTTGGCAATAGGCTCCACCTCTGTTATACAGCCTTAAACTAATGTGGGTACTATAAAATTATACTTGCACACCCTTCGGGGTTTGTACGCGTCATGTCATGTGCCTCTATTGTGCAATCCGTTCTTTTCTTACCTACCAAACAATTCATACTCCCCTAGGTACTCGTAAATTATTTTGACAACTGATTCAAACACAATCAGAGCGCATCTCGGCGACATAATCCGAACTTTTCTCAACAACTGCCAAGACCCTCTCAACATCTAATAAAGTTACTTAAAAAAATCTCCCGTCATGCTATTATCTGCACAAACTCTTAAAAACAGATTAGCACACTCGAAGGGGTCCACAATGATCTTGTCGTAAAATCCTATCTGTTTCAGTTCCACATAAAAAGATTTCCCCAACAAAAGGTGCCACTTTTTATCCGAAAAGAGCACCTGCTTCGCTCCAAACTTGCCGAAAGTTTGCCGAAAGTTCGGTGAAACTTCGCACCGGATGTTGTTATCGGCCGGAAGCGCTTTAGGCGACTTCCTGTTTTGACGGACGTAAAAACTGGAGGTTTTCTTCTTAGTCTTAAAAAGTTGTTAAGTGTTTTTTTTATTAATTCTTGCCAGGTCTCCCGTAACGTCACCTTTAAGTCTGCTGAAGCTGCAGTGAGAAAATGTTCAAGTTCTAAACAATGAAAGCTAAGGGCCAATAGCTTCATCGATAACTGTGATGAAGAAGTCTAAAATGTATCAGATGGATAGAATCTACCTTCTGTTCTGTACCTAAGCTGGCTCAAAATATCAGTTTCAGTTCGATCATTTCTATATAGTCTTTATTTGCTTATCCTATAACAAAAAATCCCTACTATTACTTTTAATACAGTGCTACACAAAAAACTCGTAAAACCCAAGTTTAACCGCCGCCGGCGTGCACACCTCAGACGCGAGAGTTTTGAAGAATGGCCGCCATACCGCCTTGACTGACGGCACTGACGCGACGGCCGCAGATAAAAGTTTCCCAGTAATTTCCTATTCCCTTCCACAAAGATGAATAGGTGGTGTAATTGCGTACGAAAACTTAGTGTTGTGGTGATAAAAATGAGGTAGACATGCTTGAGCTGGTAAAGGAACTTTGAGTGTTTATTTAGAGTTAAGTAGAGCTAGGATCCTGCCCACGGTTATCAGTGGAAATGGTTTTGATTCTGCGTTGTTTTCATGTTAGGTTAATATTTTTTCTTAAAGTATTATATAAAAGACTTCAGACATTGTACATTTAAAATAATAATTTCCTACAAACAAACACAAAAGCATTTTTTTTGTGAGAAGCACTCATGAATATGCTAACATTTTGAATGATGGGAAATCCTTATTTAATAATATCGTTTCCTTGTCCTTAATTTTCTTCGCTTTATTGGTTGAATGGTATCTGACTTTATAAACAAACTTAAAGCTACGGGTAATAATTATCTAGTGGAGAACCTAGTTCTAAAAAGTAAAGTACGTACATGCTAATAGTACATGCTGTTTATAACATACCACGTTAAAATTATGGATCTCCACATCTCTTTAAGAATATGCACGAAATGTTCCAACTTTCCCTAACCTAAAAATAAAAATCTAAACAAGCGAGGGATGAATACGCGTATTCAGCGCCAACATAACAATTTTCATGAACACCCCGTGGTTATAAAAAAGTCGACAATATCATGAGCAAGTGAGGTGGTGTAATTAATGGCCCTCTTTCTCTGCCCACCCCCGGCCGACAAGGTGCCGACCGGGGAAAACACTTTTAAAAACTTTGCCACCCGCAAATTATTAATAGGTTTCTACGTAGACATGGATAGGGTGTCTAAGAATCACCTTGAAAAACTTATCGATATTATTTTTTATGGTTTAGGTAGTTTAGTTTTGATTTATTTTAGTGTTTTATATTTCTATAACTAGTTCATTTTGTTTTAAGTACCTAATTAATAATTATTTATGACTTCAATTTCAAAATTCAACCAGAGTCTCAAATATGTATTAAATGTAAGACAAAATTTTGTTAGATGTTTGATGCGCTAGAATCTTTCCCATATAAGATGTGTGTGTATTAAATGTTATATTTGCCAAATCCGTTATTCAAATTTAAACAATATGTAATATCAACCTTGGTAGTTCATCGTAATGTGTATCTACTTAACAAATCTAAGCATATTGACCTAAGTGACACGAAATACCCGTAGAAAATGTAAGTGAAGGTTCACAATGTTAGTACTGTTACGGCGGGGCGCGGCGGCTTCTACAACAAATTGCATCGATATTATCGACATATCTCACGTCAAATCGCCCCATCCCTACACAAGTAACACCTTGCAACGATGTAAAAATTAAGAAAGAGAGATTTTTAAAAAGTGCGCCGGCGTCGGCCGAGTTAGTGACGCCACATTAATTCGGTGTCGATTACTTGCGACTTGCGACTCGACACAACCCTGATAAAAAATTGTACTTACCTGAAACTTAGCGGTGACTGACGGGACTTTGTTATTAGTTTGACAGACTAGACAGAGAGGGTTCGAGGAGATTTTTATAGACGAGCAGATGATAGTAAACGACGATTTGTTGGCAGAACTTTGATATGTTGGATTGTAATGAGATGTAAGAAGGTACGTTTACTTATTAGGTAGGTTATACTTACATATGTCTAATCCTACGGGTTTACAGAATACATAGATTTGATGTTATGTAAGTAACCAAGGTGAAAGAAATGAAAACATAAGTATGGTTTTTTTTTTTTTTTTCGTGGTAAAATCATCAAATGAGTCCTCCCACCCAGGGCAGGGCGGGAGGGACTGTCAGACTTGTACTGACTAAAATCCACGGTGTCCTTCAATAGCCCTTTACGTACTAGGGTCACGGTAATCCCTTGGTCCCGCGACCCCAGCAGGCTTTGGCCCTCTACAGGCCCCGTCATTATGCTGACACTCTTTGAGGCGCGCGTGGAACACAACGCGCCGTCGACCCGGGCATGGTCCATGGTCGGACAGCGAGTCGCCCATTACTCGCTGCCCGCATGCCCGCGCCTACGGTGGCCGGAGATCGTCCTGCGACGTCCGACGCCGTGGGCGTCTACCACTGCGACTGGGATGGAGGGAGGACGCTGTCCTCTCCCTCAGGCGGCCCGCCTCCTCCTTCACGAGCATGACTGCTTCGCAGAAGGAGGCGACCGCTTCCCACTCCGTCTCGCCCCGCAGCATGGCCTCGACCAATGCCGGGCGCGAGAGGTCTCCGCCTATCGCCGTCGTGAGGACACGGCGGTGCTCTGCCCAAGCGGGGCAGTCCTGCACCGTATGCTCCACCGTGTCCTCCGGACGATCCTCGCAGTGGTGACACCCAGGCGTTTCTTCCCTCCCTATCAGACACAGGAACCTCCCGAAACTTCCGTGTCCGGTGAGGACCTGCGTCATGCGGTAGGTCAGGACGCCGTGACGCCTATCCAGCCACTCCTCAAAGAGGGGTCTTACCGCCGCGATTGCGGCGTGCCCGGACCTCGGTTGCGACAGTCGCTCCCTCCGAAAGTCCCGCCGCGCCTCGAAAACATAAGTATGGTAAGGCAAGATTATCTAGATTAGACTAATAAAAAAGTCTTAGTAATAACAACAAAAGCTAGTTATTCACAGAAGCTAGACAAAGTCTTAGCTTCACATAGAATGTGCGAAAGGAAACGGTCGACAAATCACTGTCGTTTACCGTTGAGCGCGTTTTCAATTTGTGCCGTCTCACCGTAAGTGCTGGCTGAATGTGTGCACACTGTGTCACCACGCCCGCGCCAGGAGCTGCGAAAATAAATATAGCAGTTCTACTGCTGGGGGTGTAGAGAAGGCAGCAGTCTGTGAGAAAGACGGAATCAAACATGACATTAAACACTAACAAGAAATCGATTGCAATTGCGTCACTAAGAAAAAAACACAAACCGAAGTGTCAGTAATAGAGCTGTCTTTATAAAATTATAAGGACCGTGCCATATACTGCTCTTATGTAATAGGTCGTGAAATTCGACCAGCCTGACTCCAAGTGTCACAATTCCATAAACAGGTTACGTCGAAAACATAGCAAGTCCGCAAGCTTTTTGTTACCCCACACTAGGAATTTCTCCTGTATCGTGGGTGCGTTTACATACGTAGAAACGTACCAGTTTAAATGAACCTCAAAAGGGCAAAAGTAGAGGAGATTAACATAATAGCGACAACAGTGTTGTATTTCCATTGTCGTTGTTCAGGTGCTCTTCAGAATTGATTCTCGCTTTTATGAGTTGCAGTCGCTTGGGAATAGTGCGGTGGGATTGAATAGCAGTGAAACTAGGAGGTTGTTGCATCGCAAACAGGCCGGTGACATCGGAGTTTGATGTAATGGAATTTACATGTCATTATTAAATGTCATCCAACACACCACATCCACATTTCCTGCCTCAGCGGCGAGTGCATCTGCCGTGAGCTACATACACTAATGATAATTTATTTGTCCGCGTTGTCTAGCGAGCTCAGGAATCCGCTGCACATTGGAAACGAAAACTTTCAACTGTATTCGTATGTACCTCTGTCACTATTTATTTGGAGCACAGTTTGTAGGAATGTTGATTGGGAACGAAAGAAAAATGCAGCGCACGAGAGTGTTGTATTTTTATTTATTTCCTTGTATGGTTTGCATTTTGAAACGATCGTAACTTATTTTCCATAATGTTTTATTCACTGATAAAATTACAGATCATGTAATTTTTAAGATATATGCGTGTATTTTCAGGTATATGTGGTTGCGTTACGTACGATACGTTCCCTGTACCCGTTTATATACGTTAACAACAGACATAATACATCTCAGCATATATTCTTCTCTTGTTACCTAAACCCTACGAAAGAATCCCTTCAGCCAATTACCACTCACGCAATAATTTCATGTTACTGCTGAAAATCGATCTAACACCACCTCACAGCAGCAATAAACTCCAACTAAAAAGTCCACGCGCTCAGAATCTGATCGTCAATAACTTAATATAAAAGTATAAAGGTGAATAGCAGTTTGATACTGTCGTAAAAGGCCGCAGTCATCTTGAGATCGCGTAAACCTCTCACGAGAGGGCGCTCAAATAATCCTGACAATAAAGAAAAATTCCAGCCCTCTTTATGAAGAGGTAAGTCCTTGGCAAATTGTGCATTGAGGGTGGCGTGGAGTCGGTGTTGGGTGTTTTATTTTTACGTGTAATTGGCAGCATATTGATACTAAGATTTCGATTAATTTTTATAGCTCGTTGATATTATATAGAATACGTGTTGCTAACAACTAAATAATACTACAAAAATATGAAATGAACCAGAAGTATGTAGATAGAAATTACACATTATGAGCAAAATTAGTATAAAATCATTGGCACGAGAATATGAAACAAAACTGATTAATTATGGCAATAGTTACACTTTCTTCCCTTATGTTTCTGATCTTAAAAACATCGCGGGGATGGTTTCGAAGACCAGTTTTTAAAGACGCGTATCTCTTTTAATAGTGAAAAAATACAATTCGTCTCCACGCCTCCCACTAGCCATCTGTAAGTAGCAGAATGTAACAGACGAGCATCGTGCAGGTAAGAGACGCTATAAGTGGATTGCTCTTCTGCTTTACATACAAATATTTTGTGCAAATGGACGTCGCCCGCTATGTTATGACAGAGACAGTAAGACCAAGGATTTATGGGAATTTTATTTCTGGAGGACAAAGAGGAGTCTGAAATTGAGATTGGGAGGACTTCTAATATTAATTACATCAGTTAGTTGTAGTTTTAAACTAAGGTATTATGTTTTACTTAAAGGGGTTTTTGTCGGTAATTCATTACACGTGGTCCATTTTGATGGAGACATAGGCAGTCCTGAATTAGTAGATTTAATTGCATGTAATGCCTGGATACGTGTTAATCCCATTTTTAACGACTGTCCCATATTCCCCAGCACTGGTACATTATAATGGCGAGTATGCTGTCGTTATACTGTCTCTATGGCAATCCTATTTTTGTCCTTTGATATTAGGTTTTTCCTTTGTTAGTATCTATCCTAACACGGAGACTAAACAATGTACTAAATTGAAAATAATAACCATAAGTTCTCATATTTTTATTTTAAGTAGCACACACCACAATATATTTTATTGAGCTCTCAGAAGTAGTAACACTGTTGGTAATAAAACTTCACACACGTCAAGGTGTACAATAGGTAAGCCGGTCTAATCCTGACTGATGACGCCGACGCAGGAGTAAGGTAAAGTAGTCTCATAGAGCAGCTTCATGCCATTCATCATCTATTGATTATGTACTTAGAGTGATTGATTGTTGGATTTCAATTACAATATCTCTTTTCAAGATGCGCATTTTAAAAAGATCAAAATACCTACAGTAGTTGTGTCTTGTGACTGTCACTGTAACACCAGGAGTATTTTGTAACTGTTTTTATGTTATGTCTTTTGACAATTCACAAGTGCCTGTAACTGGCCTTCTTGAAATAAATGCTGTGATTTTGATGGTTTTTCAACTAAAAGAGAAGCAAAGTTTTAAAAGCAGTACAAGTAAATAGTTGATTACTGAGTACAGGATATTTTTTTATAGAATTAGTAATAGCATAAGTACCTTAATCTTTACATAACATATCAGACAATGATACGAAACTACTAGGTATGCAGTCAATGAGGTAAGATCTACTATTTTTATTCCCCAAAATCCAACTTAATCTAACCAAGCCAAGATGCCTAAAACAGTTTTATTGCGTACATAAACGTTTTGCGACCCCCAACGGTCCCACAATCTTAAGCTCACACGCCTATACCTGGCGTTACCCTGGCACACCCTGGCACACGCTTGGCACCGCCACAATGATCCCATAAACGCTTTCAAGTATAATAAGATTAGTTTAAACCGTTCGTCTGGCCGATCCTTGGACATGTCTTGGTGCAAGTTAGAAGATAGATGCGGGATATTGAAGATATTATGTCACGATTATCTTTAGAATTAAATAGAAGAGGCACTTTGTGTTATAATTTGTAAATAAATGGTTCACTAGAGTGTAGCTTTTTTAAACTGGAAAATAACTTAACTACTCTCCTAAATTCAGGTTTCTCCGTTCAGTGGTCTACGTTGTATGAGAGTCTTACGACGTACCTTTTTTCGAATTGGAAGCAATTATGCTCAATCGTTTCTCAATTATTATTTTTTCGCAATAGTTCTGATATATAATTATATAATCTTATGATTATATTATCCTATCAGTGCAGTAAGTTCTCACTGCTAATGATGCTTCTTCTTCTTTTTTACATATAAGAGTTACAAGATATATGCACATGACCGCTATCGTCCGGTTCGTTCAAATCCTGCAATATGCATTGCTGTAGGTGTATGTAGGAACGAAGATCCTGCTACAGCCGTTGGTCGCCTCCTCTTACTTGTTGGACACGTCTTGAAGGTGTGCGCTCAGCAGCGGGTCGGCGGCTGAGATTAGCCACTGTTACTATGAGACGACTTTATTAACGCCGCCACTTACAGACGATCTGGGGTGAACGGGCGTCTTTCCACTTATTACGATAGTTTCCATTGATTTTATATTGCTAGTGATAAATTCAAGACTGCGATATTGTCCCGTCTCTTAAAAGTTTTGCCAACACAGAATAGAGCGATATGGCAACATAGAATTCTAGTATCCAAAAACATCTTTTATAAAAACCACCACTTATAAGTTACCAATAAACAAAGTTCTATAATATATTATTAACTATGCGCACCATGTACTAAATATCAAAAAGACTAATAACAACAAAAATCTATGCGGAAGTGATGAATATTACTATCACATCTATATTTTCAATTTGTTGTCCGTTTCCACAAAATTGTGTCGTAACCATTGGAAACCACGCGGTAGACGGCACACAGTTGTAAAGTTAAGACTCCATTACAGACATAATAGACAGGAGACAATTAAATTCACCTCAGAGGTGAAGTCCACTTAGCCGCACTAAGCTGGAAACACTGAAAACTTGATAGTAAGGAAAACTTTATTGAATGGAATGTGAATGTTGGAGGAAATCTTAGTTTGTGAGCACCGATTATTGAATTATCTGATAGCTTTAAGTAGTAGTATGGACATTTTGATTGATCATTATGAACGCAAGTCGTTAAACTCGTTGTTTTTTATTTTGAACTCGATTTAAAATAACAAATTGGGATTACGTGAACATCAAAATTTATCAGTTTTGTTAAATCTAACACTGGGTAAGGTTAGGTACAAATCTCGGAGATTGTTCGAACTCTATGTGCTGTGCGTGGTAGTCTGAGACAATGAATTCAAAACACCAGTAATAAACTTCAGACATTTAAGATCTTCAATCAATATGACTTCATAAATTCTTAAACTAAAAATATTTCCTTTCAAATTCCAACAGGACATCCCGTCTCATCGGAACCCATTACCTAATATCTTCCCCGTCCACCTGCTCTCGACCAATAACTTAAATGCCACGTAAGGTCCCATAAAAGAGCCCGCCATTGTTGTCAAGAAAAATGCCGTGTTTTTTCCACGACGACGCCGGGCGAGCGCATTGTGCGCAGGTATTCAGAAAATTAACTTGGTCTAGACGATGGGACGATAGAGGAGAAAGACACAGAAAACCAACAAGTCCAGAACTTGTTGTTTGTTGAATAAAATATAAAGTAAAACTACGCACGATTTTGAACGTAAAGTTAGACGTTCCCAGTCTAAGTAGTGCTATGATTTGCGCATGGCGGCTCGTAGTAGATGGATCAGAGCTTCATGATTTCAGTTGAAAGTGAAGGTTGGAAAGGCAAGAACAGTGCTGGACTGCTGTAGATTGATTAAGATGCAGATTTCAACTATTTCGACGTTCCCCATAAATTAAAGTCGAAACGTTTACCCTTTTTTTACCGAGTCTCACCTAGGGCAGAGCTGTAGTGACTGTCAGACTCGTACTGACTAAAATTCACGGTGTCCTTCAATAGCCCTTTACGTTCCGGGGTCACGGTAATTCGTACAGTCCCGCGACAAACGTTTACCCTAACGGTCTGTTCAGCATTTGGTGTCCCCAACACTTTACACTGTATTTTTTCCTTGTCTTGCAATGAACTTGATTACATTTTCAACGGTGTTTTTGGTAAATACCTATTCATTAGCTACAGTTGTTTGAAATTTCCAATGTTTATATTTATATTTGTCGTCACTGTTGTCAGGATTGATCCTTCTGAATATAATTATTATCTTCAGTCACGGTGGTATAGAAGATGGCTTTATGAGATCGGTCCAGTTTAGATGATTTGTTGGTTAGTGACCGGTAAATGTTTTCATATCGGGGGTAAAGAGAGCAAGGAATTCTGATAAAAATATATTAAAAGCTTTTGTTGATCATTTTAGCAGTTGCACGAGGGACTCCAACATTTTATGATATTGGACTATCTCATTTAAACCGCGTACTAATAGCGTAGATATTTCTTATGCATATAAGCAGGTTACTTGATATGAAATGATACGAGAGAGACTGGAGATAAAATATGATGAAGAATATATCCTGACTCAAAACATTATTAATTAAATCACGAATCTCACACGTACGAAGCCACGGGTAACAGCTGGTAATGGATTCTAACTGATTCTTTCATTGAATTGACAAAAGTAGACAATTTTTGAGTCGTGGGATAAACCAGGCTGTTAACTTGGAGTACCATGACCAGCCGACACAAATGCGACTGCTGAGACACAAGCTTTTATCTGTAAAAGGGAATGGGCTACAAGCCAACAATGGGGCCAGTGGGGATTTCTAAGTTATAATGGACCCATGAAACTAAAGAGTGTTAAGCGCCAAATGTCAGGCCTGTTGGTCTAGTGGTTAGTGACCCTGACCTGCTATGCCGGAGGTCGTGGGTTAGATTCCCACCCAGGACAAATGTTTGTGTGATGAGCACGATCATTTGTTCTGTGTCTGGGTGTATTTTATCTATAATATGTATGTATTTAGAAATATAAAAGTATGTTTATCAGTTGTCTTGTACCCATAACACAAGCTCTGCTTAGCTTGGGACTAGATGGCGTTGTGTGATAGTTGTGTTGTGTAAAAAAAAAAACTAGGACCGAGGTCCTAATTTAATAGCGCTCTCAGTCTCTCGTCTAATCCTAAAATTCACTTTTAAAACTGGTCTACAAAGAGATGTCGATGACTTTTTCAATAAATTCGCGAACAAAGCACGAAAAACGTGTTGATGTATGAAATTCAGCGACACCGGTGACCGCCGCAATACGAGTATGTATAGTTGATTTGTAGGGCTCCAGTGACATAGACTAATGAGTAGATGTGACGCTTGTCTGCAATTTTCCAGTCAACCAAATGTTTTTTTACTGTCTAAATTTTTTTGTGCTTAGCTTCTTTAATTTTGTAGATCCAAGTATATGTTCCAGTATATTGTATAGCTTGTACAACTCTGAAACACAGGACACAGTGATGTTTTTTTTTTTTTATCGTGGTAAAATCATCAAATGAGTCCTCCCACCCAGGGCAGGGCGGGAGGGACTGTCAGACTTCTACTGACTAAAATCCACGGTGTCCTTCACTAGCTCTTTACGTACCGGGGTCACGGTAATGGGAAACTCCTGCGACCAGCTTATCGTCTCTTACTACTATTGTCGGTTCATTTCCAATACAATTACTCACGAATAGTCGGGCCACACTAACAGCATTCCCCGTTGATTTGCGGGAAAAAAGTCGTTAAATGTTCATATAAAAGTCCATTAACGCGATAATCAACGGTATTTCCCGTTAGTGTGGCCCGTCTGTAATGATCAAAAACGAATCAACAGTCACTTTGACAAAAGTTCAGTAAGTAATTTTATGTGTTAGCCATAAGACCAACTGCGCTATACCTTTCACCGGGTATATTAACACTTTTTGCATTTGACCATGTGTGTCAACATGATTAATTAATTATTAGTTTATTAAGTTCTAATGATAGTGTTAGTGACCATGTCAGTTTATAATCTTATATTATTTTTGTTGAACTTCTAGCTAAATTTGGATAGGTCTAGGTCAAGTTATGTTATATTATAAGTGCTATTTTTTTGTATTAGGATGATTTCGTGGGAAAATGTTATTATTTTAATTTACAATCTTGAATCATATATTCTATGATTGCGGAGAATAATATAATTTATGATCCGTAGAATTAATATGCGTTTTCCGTTCGATCCACCGTGAAAATTCAAATCCACCTGCATATTTATGAACATGGAATGGTAAAACTGTCTAAGTAACCATTTAAATACTAGTCGGACAGAGTTGCGACTTACTTTTGTTATGATTTTGAATACGGTCCAATGTAGATTTAAAAAAAAAACACTTATTTTGCGTCTCTAATGTCTTTATTATCACTTGGGGTCCTCTTAAATTCACTAATACTATCATTAAAACTGAAAAGAGAGTATTTACCCATGTTTATTATTATTTTGTTTTGATATGTGCCGTAACAGTGCCGAAGGTCGGAAACACAAAACAAAAACATGTTAAATATCCAATTTAAGTAATACTGATTATATTTATTTGCTTTACCCATTTACGGTGTACTTATGGGCAGGCTGGTAGGTCACTCAGCAATAATTTAAAGTGTCGTATCTCATGCGTTAGTGTGTGGTCGAGAAGGACAGCGCTATAAATCAGAAGGCGCGTGTGTCGACTGTCAGTGGCACCTACTCTATGAGTTAGTGCCGATAGTGAGTGTGAGGTGTGCCACTCACCAGCACTGCTACCTACTGCTCATAGCTCAAAAGTTCAGGAATACAATCATTATCTGCCCAGCTTTTCTGAACTGTGTTCTGAATATTTGACATGGAGCGACTGTTTGTCTGACCTCTACAGCCCAGCAGTTGGGTTATACGATACCCCTTACCTTGGTAAGACTAGTTGTCAGACTTTCGAGCTTCTGTCTAACAGTAACGACTGTCAAAGATTCAGCTTTTTTTTAAGCTCTATCCAACGGCTTTTCGTGGTTTCCGAAGCATAGAGGAAACTTGCTATAAAAATGGTCACCCACCCAAAGATCAACCTCGGCAAGCGCAGCTTAACTTTGTAAATCAAACCGTGTGATATTATTATTCCTCCATATCAATAATATAAGGCTAAAACTATTTTGATAACATAACCGACAAGGCAGATGTAAGGAAACACAGGAGGCGGCATCAAAGAAGCACATACACAGACCTTATCTTATACCAGTGATCATGTTCATTAGAGAAGTCAGATACTTGATACTAACCGAGACGCGGTCGTGCGTGTATGCATGAACGTGGAACAAATAAAAACAGTGTTTGAAGATATACTCGTAGATCGTGTACTAAAGAGTCTGTTTTTTTAGAATTACTTCACAAACGGAGCACATAAGCTGGTGGAGGCTTCTGAAAGCTCGTGTCCTAGTTCTGGATCGACTCATTGTAAATTGTTATCGACACGCTAAGACGAAGAAGAATTCCTGATTGAATAAAATGGGAACAAAAATAGACTGAGTTTGGACCGGTACTAGAATGTATTCTGTTAATTGATTTACCTTGTTCAATTCGACGATGTGTCCCTATTATCTTTTAGTAAAACAAACTATACACGTTTTAAATTAAATTGCGCACAAAGGCATTACTAGCACAAAACTGTTCCAAACTTACAGTAAATGAACAAAAAGCGTCTGAAATTAAGAGTAGTAACAGGTAAGGAGACGTAGCGTCGATTCTGGCCGCCTTCCAAGTTGCGTAGCGTGAACATACTCGTTTGTTTTGTGTTCTTGTAGTTACGTGGCTAGGGTGAGGATAGCACTAGTGTCGTGTACTGGGTTTGGATGACACAATTTAACAAAATTATGAAATGTATAGAAATACATAGGAAAAATCACAAATAAGTTCAAGAGTTTTCTTTTTTATTTCTTCATAACCATCAACACGACCTAAGGCAAAAGAGTTAAGGAATTTTTCCTATATTTTAATTAAAAAACCCACTATATTTAAATGGAAACATGAAATCTATCTAAATTTTAATTAAACGGGTCTACCGTTTAAAAAAAGTTAGTTTCTGGAAATCATTCGCTTTTCGCCATTAAACCATCGACACTTTTAATTCTCGTATTTTTTTAAAACACATCAACAAACAGACAGTATTCAGGGTATAGTCTATATCTCATTTCTATTAGTGGCGCGAGTTTTGAGTTACTTTCCTTTGTTCATCCTACAACTTTGTTTTTAATGTTTTAAATCGGTTGTACTGCTTTTTGTTTATTGTTTTATCCTGTTGTTTTAAAAGGTGGATAAAAAGAACTATGATGTCTCAGTTTTGACTTAATTTACACTATTTAGTTATTCCTGAACATTAGTACGATTTGCTATAACAACATGAATTTCTGTGAATTTAATAATACTGGTTTATAAAATCTATTTCTTTAAGTTCTTAATCTTTGTAAGGTAAAGTCATAACCTACCTATAAGATTCGTGTTAAAGTTATTTAATACTTCTAAGTACGTTTTTCTCTTGTTTTTCCAATATTAAGAATATATTTCTTTGATACTTTTCTTCTAAAGTTATAGCCATATCCTACCTATAAGGTTTGTGTTAAAGTCACTTACTTCCAAGTGAAAAGCACCATCAAACTCTCCAGGAAATGAAAGTGTGAAGACAGTTATTTTGTTCTCGAACATAAATCCTTTCATTCCTATTCCAGCGGTCAAGTCTCAAGGATCCGACCGGAAGTGACGAGGCGACAGGTGGGGGAAATGGCGCATGTTTCCGGTCTGAGCACCGTCCGCTGCGCACGAGTGCGGAGTACCGATTATTGCGAGGTGAGTATTGAGTGCTTGAGAATGGTTTGAGGGTACGGATGTAGGTGCATTTGTTTTATTGAAAAAGGTTTCTTTGAAGTGGGTGAGAGAAATCAAAGGTCCGGGCGTTTATGTGGCAGAAACGACGGTGTATGAAGAATGTAAAAGCAATCACGATACAGAATAAATTCCTATAGAGTGGCAACAGAAAAAAAAATATTGAAAAAATTCAAAGCGATTAACTGCGGTTTATACCTAATAATAATTATGTAAATGAGTTAGGTATTTGTTATTACTGACTTTACTTGCTTCTAAAACCAAGATTGAAATAGTTTAATGTATTGTAGACACATATCCTCTCTTTAAAAATACTTTTATACCTAGCGTCTCACAACCGTTATAAAAAATACTCTTGAACTCAATAAGTATGCGTCTGTGTTATTCGGGAAATGCAGGTAATATGTATTTGTTATAGATTTACAGAGTTTTCTCCTTAGTAAGCAAAAGAAGGCTATATACTTCTTTCAGAGATACTGCACCGGAATCGGGCAGTCATTTGGCATTCGCTAGCGTTCGCCTCGGTGCGCACCCGATCGCATGAAATCGCACGGAATTGCTCCATCAGGTGTGAGAATGAAAATAGTTCGCTTCAAATACTTGCAATTGTGAGGAGACCGGCTATCGAGCATATTGTTTGATTGTTATAGAGTGTGTTAGTTTTAGGAGAACGGATTTTATTTGACATTTAAAGAAAGACAATGTTATTGTGTTGAACCTGTCTACCTAGATTTTCATAGTAAGAATAGAATTAAAGGAAATGTAATGAAGAGGTTTACTTTTTCTCAACTTTTTGTTTAGCAGTTGAGTTCTTAATTCTGTTTTCTAAAAACAATCAACCACGAAAGAGGTTAATAATGAACTGACATTTTTTTTCAGCTACTCGCTATTGTATTTAGATTTCTGAAGAAAACATACAATAAATCAGTACCAAGAAAAATATATAAACTTGTCGTGTACCTGAATATTCTGAGGAAAGTCTAACAGGGCAATAATTTAAACTTGCTAGAACAATATCTCTGAAAAGATCCAAAAAACGCTGTTGTATCTAAATTGAAAGCACGTGTGTTAGGGTCATAAATAAGGCGCGCGACACACGGGCGTCTAGACGCTTAATCTAAAGTACCTGACTCATGCTCGGTCCAGTTTCACCCTTGTATGCCTTTAAGATGTTACAATGATGTAGGAAGAGAGTGCATCTCATGATCTTTGAATCTTATGTGAAAAGAAAAACTCAGAGCAACCTTGGGTAAAAGTTCTCGTATCTTGTTCTCATGTGTTGCTGAGGCTGTTCAGTGTTCACTAAAGATGACTGAGCTCGTCAAAACTTTTTCTAAATTTTTTGTTAAACAACAGATTTGAGTGTTAAACTTTTCATAAAGAAGAAAACATGGAAATAATTTGCATACCTGTGATTGAGTTTTAGACGAACTTTTTGAAAATAATCGTACAAAACAGTTTTTCAGACATATATTTTTCTTAGAATGTGTCAACTTTACCAGATATTAAGAGTTTTCATTTATCTCACAAATGAGAATGCGGTGTCTACTTCAGCATACATCCAGGCGCGTAGACAATGCGTAATGGGAGGGCGGGCCATCGGCTCGCTCACCTCACTCACCTCTGAATCAATGTGTTGCTCTGTTGCTCACTTGCCCCTCTGTTGGCCTCTGTTGCCCCGCATGCTCGCCTTCCGATGCTCTTTTGTTTTACTTTGCTTTCTTTATTTATTGTTACACTTGTAAGGTGAAGTTGTGTTGTGTAGTTAAGCTTACATTTTTGTTAATGTAGGGGTTTAGTCACAAGGTAAAGGTTTGTACGATTTATGTAAATGACTGGCAATAGTCAATGGCAATGAGCAATTAGTTACAGTTTCTGAAAGAGTCTATGAAAATACTGACAAAAAAAAACTAAATATTTTCCGTCCAAAAACTTGATTTCAATCAAATCCTTACGTCCAGAACTACGACATTCCTCGTCTAGGATGTAATTACAAACATAATAAATGATAATACATCTTTAAAAGCCGAGGCCCTTAATCCCTGTCCAAACCAAGTTCACTTAAAAATTTTAAAGAAAAAAGTGCTTGAAAACTTTTTCAGTTAGAGATTTTTTCGTCAGTTTGAAAGGCGTGCAATTAATTTTTAAATACTTTCAAAGAGTACGATGAGGCACGTTTTTACGATTGGAGGGGAATTATGAACAGGTTGACGAGATTTATTGACCGTAATGTGAGAAATGACAGGTGTTTGTGACAAATGTTACAATTTAAAAAGTTGAGTAATGTTTTCTAGGTTGACATTTTAGGTGCTCAGAAGAAAAGAGCCTTCAACAGGACTGCCTGCTCAAGGTTACTTCTAGGCAAGTGTGCATCACCGTCGACCGTGCATTCGCTTACTATCAGGTGAGATAGTAATCAAACGCTAGTCTATAGTTAATGGTAGACACCCACGGCGACAGACGTCGGCAGACGATCTCCGGCCACCGCAGGCGCGGGCGGCGAGTAATGGGCGACTCACTGTCAGACCATGGACGATGCCCGGGTCGACGGCGCGTTGTGATTCACGCACGCCTCAAGGAGAGTCAGCATAGTGACGGGGCCCCCTGTAGAGGGCCAAAGCCTGCCGGGGTCGCGGGACTCACGAATTACCGTGACCGGTACCGGTACGTAAAGGGTTATTGAAGGACACCGTGGATTTAAGTCCGTACGAGTTTCACATTCCCTCCCGCTCTGCCCTGTGGGAGGACTCATAAGATGATTTTACCACGTAAAAAAATAGTCTATAGTTAATATAAAAAAGCTGCTGTACAAATACATGTAATTTGGTCAAGTGGAAGGTTCATGAATCATTTGAAGCGCTATAGAGGGCATGCCCCTTTACTGTTCATCTTGCACACCCATTTGCACCTTTCAGGATGTAATTGAAGCCAATAAAATGACTGTATAGTTTGCTACATACTGTACGGAAAATAATAAAAAAAACTTTCTGTGCTGACCCCAAGTAAAATAGGATAGGGCAGGAAGATGATTATGACATGCAAAAAGAAGGGAACAAGCAGACAGCAGATTTAAAGGTACAGTCAGTGCAGTGCCCATCATTACATGACCCATCTTGTACAGGTAAATAAAGAAAAGTGGGCAAAATGATGCAGGCCACTGTCCGTAGAATTCTTAACGTTAAAAAACACAGTGGAAAAACCCGCCCAATGACAATAACAGACGGCAGCTACTTGACTAGTTTCCATATAAGTACAAACAACACTATAAAAACTTCTTTAGTTCTAATGAATTTATGTAACATTTCCGTACATGGTGAAATTGCCACATTTGGATCATAGAGCTAAACAGATAGTCTTGCTACTGTTGTCTGTAATAGAATTGGGCGGCACAAAACGATGCAATTGATGCTAAATTGTCGTCATTTTCAAAAGGATATTAAATAAAAAAACCAAAAGGACAGATCGACACACGAGTGATCTTATAAGGGTTCCGTTTATTCGTTCGGACGTACGGAACCCTAAAACCAACATTTCTGCATACCTCTTTCCAAACTCTAAAGTAAAGTAAACATGAAGAATCCAGATAAACCATTACCACTTTAAAAAGCTACATTAAAATAATCGCTAGCCACGAATCAGTGCACACAGACGCGCGAACATTTCACGCACAGCGCACCTACTCGCGGTCATTACTGTGCGCAATAAGTACTGCGCCTAAAAATATGCGCACCTATTACAACGGCAGTTATTGTCGCTAGTGCTCGCGGCGAAACGCGTGACTGCGGCAGACGAGCGACTTTTTAAACGCATGCTCGATGAAAAAAATTTGCTACTTACTTCAGTAGTGACCTTTAAAAAGGTATTTGTTATTATTGTATAAACATACAAATATATCAATAAATCATTCCAAGCTTATCGGATTTCTGTTAGCAGCCATTGATCAATTACTAATTTGACAAAGTGGTAGATTAATTTAGTGGTCGACGTTCCACATTGCGAGAGAGACCTTTTTCCTGTTTGGGGGGTAGGAGGAACAGAGTGGAAAGTTCCTCACTACCCCGGTGAAAAGGAAGGTACCTTCCGACCAGACGGGTGTTGTGTCTGGTGGGCTTTCTGCCCGACATTCATTGTCGGAATGTTCTATGTGTTCTAATCTCGCGGATAACTTTGATTGCGCGATGTAGACATCTTTCTGATGTAGTTCTTCCGTCGTTGCAGAGATGGCGCTAGTGTCGTTTTTGTTTGACAGTTATTATGTTCGCTACATCACTCCCCTCCGGAGACCGGAGGTCGATAGTAGTAGTCCAAGCCAATTGTAGTCGTCGTAGATGCCGCAATGTTCACAGTGAATCGGAACAATTCGATGCGGAGAAGAGTTGCCGCAGGGTTCACGGTGCGTCTGAACAATCTGCTGCGGTGAAGCGAGATCCCAGTGAGTCGGAATCCCAGTGAGTCGGGATCCGGCGCTGAGTAGCATCCAGTGAGTCGGATGAGGAAGCGCCGCGAGGTGAAGGCTATGACAACCAGGAGGATAAGCACTCGACTGGCTGAGATGTGCCTTAGTGCAGGAGCATGATCGCTCGAGGAGGTTGAGGGTGCTGACCAGGTATACGCCTTCTGCGCATGCTGATGGTCAGGTATGCCCGTTTGAAGCTGGCTGGCTGGTTGTGGTACTCGTTGCTCGAAAGCTTGAGGAAGTGATGCAGGTGATGATGACGTCACGTTGCTCGAAGGTTGCGCTTGACGTCCATTTCGGGGTCACCAGTTTGGGGGGTAGGAGGAACAGAGTGGAAAGTTCCTCACTACCCCGGTGAAAAGGAAGGTAGCGCTGATGATCACGTCGGGGTCACCAGTTATGGGGGTAGGAGGAACAGAGTGGAAAGTTCCTGACTACCCCGGTGAAAAGGAAGGTACCTTCCGACCAGACGGGTGTTGTGTCTGGTGGGCTTTCTGCCCGACATTCATTGTCGGAATGTTCTATGTGTTCTAATCTCGCGGATAACTTTGATTGCGCGATGTAGACATCTTTCTGATGTAGTTCTTCCGTCGTTGCAGAGATGGCGCTAGTGTCGTTTTTGTTTGACAGTTATTATGTTCGCTACACCTGTTTTTCACAATTGACGGTCTTGGGAATATGCTAAAGGCAAAAAGCAGAAGACCAAGAGGTATCGGGAAGCCTGGGATAGGAGTACTATGTCTATCAGTGGACATATTTCAGCTTATTTAGTAGAACATGCGACAGTAAACTCTGGTGTGTGCGCCCCGGTACGCGAGCTCAGATTGTATTATTTATTGTGCAGGTAGTTTGGCCGGCCGCCAGCAGATAGCGCGCGCAAGATTTTTAAACCACCCGCCATGTTGTATTTTAGGACGCTATAATTTTTAAAACATGAATCACAAAAAAGGTGGAAATTTTCACGTACACTCTGTGCTTCCACCGTGAAAGAAATAATGTTTCACATTTTTGTTGTTATTGCAGAGATAAAATAAAAAAGGTAGTTTTTTGTTGCCAATTTTTATGGAATAATAAATTACACTGCATTCGGGTTATTTGAACTTACCTACATTAAGCGTTGCAATGTAAAAATATAAGGCCTTTGTTTTGGTATGTCCTAAATACTGGTTGACATTAAATGGATCCACAAATACATTTAAATTGTTTAAATCCTGACCACAGTTGCCAATAGTGTCTAGAACAACAATCTTGAGCTAATGTTAATAATTTTACTTCAAGATTGTTAGCTAAGCGTTCATAACGGCTTAAATAACAGCAAAATATAGCAATAAAATCAAAATACCAATAAATTCAGAGCGAATATTAATCAACACAAATATAAACCACTTTCAAATGACAGCATTTGTGTCTACGAGGATATATATTTCAAGAGAATGATGACACTGACATCCTTTTGCTGTTTAAACAAGTCGATCGTGGTCAATTTCATTGATGAATTAATTAGTACTCACATAGCATGGCATGTACACTTTACAGTTTTTTTAACGTTTTTATTAAAATATTCATGTTTTAATATTATTTACTTTCATCTAATTCTGTAAAAACAAACAAAAAAATACCTGTTTATACATACTACATTAAATTTAAAAACTTAAATTAAAAGTAAAATATTTACAAAAATGACTAAATTAAAAATTTATAGGGCTTCAAAAAAATCATCCACATCGCTGTCAATGGGGAAAATGCCCAGAACGCTGGCAGCATTGCCACGATGGATGGCAATGCTGATCATTGACCAAGAAAAAGGCCAGCCTTTTGGTCACGCGAGGCGTTGGCTATACGCTTAACTTACAGTTGTACACAAACAAAAAGTCAAGTTCGTTGTGATAAATACGAACAAAGAAAAGAAAACTTCTTCTTAAACATCCCACTCATAATGTAGAACAGTAAGTACTAAATAGAACAACTTTGTTACCCCAGCCTTATGCTAACACTTAGCTTTACCCGACAAGCACCTGAACGTATCAGGGAGCCGGCGCCGCGCCATTACCTCCCTCGTTTAACCGACTATTGTTGTCGGGACCGCGGTATACACTGTTACAATCTGTTTAAATGATAACGACTTGGAGAAGCGCTGGTTAGTGAAAATAAAGGTTAGTTTACTGTGTTAGTGGAATGTTAGAGCCAAGTTTTCTGTAGAATATTTGTGTTTACTGAATAATATGATTATTAACGGTTTTTTTGGATTAATATTTATTCGTATTTCTTTGATTGTAAGGATCGCAGCAGGTGTATTATTTTGTAGTATTTTTTTTTATAAATGTTTTTTTTTGAGTAATTTAATTGTTAAACTAGGTACTTATTCGGATTTGTCGACGTGTTTTAATGTTGTACTTGATTTATTTTAATTTTTTTCCAGAAACTAAAAATCGATTTAAAAAAACTAAACCATTTAAATAATTTATTCTTGCTACTTTAAAACATACAGTCATCCACAGTCAGACAAGCCTACAAGGGCCAATAAAGACACGGGAGGGCGCGTTAAGCCAGTCATCTTGTTTTTGTAAACAACCCCGAGCTACGTCGTAGCCGGGGGTGCCCTACAATGCTACGAGCTACGGCTACGGGCTACGGCGTAGCTATTCACGGAGAAGTTGAAAAGTTTCTACTGTAATTATAGTGTGGCCTTAATTTGTTATTCGAGATGTGAGCTCGAATGAAAATGTGGGGAGATTAGCTATTGTATGTTTATGAGGAAAATGTTATGTGAATGTTATTTAGTTGGGAATTTTACAAGCTTATTCAGTTTTGGAAGAAAAGTAAATGACGCTGCGCTGATCAAATTCAAAGGTACATATAAGTTTGGCATTGATATTTTTCATGTGCTACTGTAATGAAGATGCTTAACAATAATTAAGATAGATGAGACAATTGACCTACTTCATTCATTGTATGATATACAAAACATAGTTCTAACTAAAAGAATCAGGCATTTTCCAATCTCAGTGTAAACTAGTTATGGACTGAGGGAATATTAAAGTAAACAATGCACTCTCTCATCCCTTGCTCTCATAGTAGGATAGACACAATTAATCTAGGTCAGTAATTAAACTCAAAAAAAAATCGAGACATTTATTTAATTATTGATAACCTCATTCTATAAAATCTCCCCACATTTCCACTAACTCACTAAATAAAAACTCCCTTAAATAATAAATAAACAAAATGAATAGAGAACTATGCAAAGCTCATCGGAGCATAAGACAATAAAGCCGGTCGGCCAGTGGCAGCGTTATTTTTCCGTCGTTAATTATTTCCAGTTAACAAGGTGTTGTCTCTTCGCTTATTTATTGCTTTGTGAGCAGTGAGCGGTGAGCGGGGACTTTAGGGGGTGGTGCAGTGGGAGATAAGCGATGTACCGCTGAGGAAAATGTATCGCTAAGTAGCGGAGACTTGGAATTCAAAAACATAAGAAATATTTCAATATCATGAAAGTTGGAGTACGAGTATTTAATCTTTGGTTTTATCCGTATTTTGTCCATCAATTGATATTAGATTTTTTCTCTTGTGTTCTATCCTATCCTTGTTTTCTACCTGTTTGTATAGTTTTAAGGCATTATGTTCTTTGACTAACAAACGTGTATTTTCTTAATTTTTACAAAAAGTATAACATTAATATTATTTTTCTTAAAATGACGGCAGTATGTATATTTTTAAATTTCAGGCTTCGATTTAAATATACATTATGATCACTTGTATTCTTAAAAAGGGAATGGGTAGAGGTAGCACCGATATTTCTCTTATGTTATTATTGGTTTTGATATAGATTACTGCTTGTTACAACCAAGTATATTTAAGTGTAGTATTGGTATTTGCTGAAGTGTATAAATTGTACAATAAATCAATATTTGTCAAAATCTGACGAGTGCCACTAGAACATGAACTCAACTCGAGATTATGAGTAGAGCTAGAGCTACATATAATTATAGTATAGCGTCAGTAGCTAAACAAGCTCTAAGCAATGTTTCAGCCAGGCTCGTTAGTCAGGCACCTCGCGAAGAATTAACTGCTGTATTTTGACACTTATTACTAACACTACACACGGTTCTTTTTATTTTGTTACTTTCTAGATTTATGCTAAGTGCTCCAGTGGCGGACTTCTTGGCTAGTTTAGATTAATGTGCATTTTGGTCACAGTTTTGTATGTATGATTGTTTTTTTTTGTACAAGGTAAGTTATAAGTACTTTTGCTTCTTGTCGGGCTAAAGTAGCAAAACTTGGTTTTTCACTTTACGAGCACAATATTAAGTGTTCACGACTGTGAGCACGTACCATATTAATCACAATATGGAAACTGTTTGAACTGTGACCAAAAAGTTTATATCGGTGAGGTAAATTCAAAATTAAACTGAATTAGACTTGTTCATGAAGAAAATATTTAGTTCTATAAAATAAGTTGATGAAACAAGAGCTCGCGGCAGATCACATAATATGCGCTGGGCATATCAAATTAAAGCTGCATTGAACGGTCCCATGGTTGAATGTATCAAAAAGACAGCGGTGAGAGAAGAATGGACGACGGAGCACCCCTTTTTTAGGAGTATAGTGGAAAGGGGCTGTTTGACTCTTACTAACTATAAAACACGCTGTTGCCTTCACATGCCTTTAGCGTTCAAGGAACGCGGTGCGTTTTTAAGACAGTTCTGCGACCCACACCCCTAATGTAACGACCACGACCTCTGTCAAGAGTGTAGCGACTAAATTAATTTAACAATAATTTGTTCGTGTTGCTGCAACACTTTTCAACAACATTAACATTTCGGTATAGCTTACATGAGTCCTCCCCATTAATTTTTGATAGTTTAAAAGACTGTGGTGAAGCAAACATAAAGGTTAGTTTTCTATCATCGATATTTCTTTCACAATGTAATTTTGTCTAAACCCTTAAAAAATTCATTTATTAATTTTGTGAACGCAGGGTACAACACAGAGTATTCACTCAAATCAGTCATCTTAAATGAATATTGCAAAACTTACAGATTTGATTAAACATATATTTTTCTCGTCCACAGCTGTCAAATAACATTATTTATGAAAAACTATGCGTTTGTCCATCAGTCGCACACAATAGGCGGCGATGGTGTTTTTTTCCCATAAATTCATAACTTTTATAGCCGCGGCCTGACCCTCCATCATCTGTGACTTAGGGCCGTTGTGCTGTGTTTATGGTTCGAGGACCGGCAGGGGGACAGGTGGGTGGTGTGTACTTATTGAAGTTTTTATAAGATAAAGGTTAGTGATAGATGTGGGGGCTTTTGATATTGTTTGCCAGCCACGTTTTTTTTTGTTTAGTAAAATCATTAAAGCCTTTGTCAAATAGGCAGGCGCGGCGAATGCGAAGCGTGGCGTTTTTATTTGTAATGTATGGAATTGTTTGAATCTACTCACATAGAAAAACGAAAGCGATCGATAGCGTGACCGAACCGATGCGAAGACGTGGCGAAGGCGTATTTGCTCTATTTGACGTCGTTCATAAAAAGCCAGCTAATACAACTGCTCGGTTTGCTGCACCCAGTTTGACGTCTCGTATCGGTTCGTTATCGCCTTGGATTCGGTCCGGTTCGCTTTCGCCTGTCTGTTTGACAAAGGCTTTAATGAGTATTGCCACTCTGGGTGGAGCGGAATGAGGGACTGTCAGACTCGTACTGACTAAACTCCACAGCGTCCTTCAATAAACCTTTACGTTCCAGGGTCACGGTTACTTGTTAAGGTGGTCCCGCGATCGTTTTTTTATTAATACAAAAAAGGCTAAAATTTTTCCTAATCCAAAAGTGCTTCTACTCAGTACAAGAATATTTAGAGTCTAACTTAGTATAACTACTACCTCTCGTGTACAAAAGTGGAGATCTGTCCTATACAAACAATAACATTTGGTTTTAAAATTACTTAATTTATATATTATTTACTATACTTATATTTCTAAACTTAAATTGAACATGACTGTAATAAAATTATTCATTTAAATTAAACTGCAAAATAAGAAAACCATAATGCAATAATAATGTAAAATGCATGAATTTTATGATAAAGATGAAATTTGCAACGCTTGTAAAAGGCTGCTAAGTCAAAAGTACCTACTAACATAAGATGACACCAACATGTAAACACTTAGTTCGCAAATAAACGCTTTGACTTTGACTTTGACTTTACATTTTGTCACTGGCCAGCATTCCCTGGGAGTTTTGCCCTGCAAATGGTGGTGTAGTTTGATGAGAAATGTTTGTAATTGGATGCGTGATTTTCTACAAACCGGTCATTTATGAAATCAAAGCAGATTGTGTACCGTCTTTTATGAACTATAGCCATCAGTGCTACTACTTTTTTCAATTTATAAAATAGCAGTTTAGTTACAATTTAGTGGTGTATATTTTCTTACAAGGATATTTTGACCCTCGATTATGGAGTCGGGTTGGTGATTTTGGTAAAATCGTTGTATAGCCATGTGTAAAAAGATTTTGGTTATAATCGAGTAGTAAACAAACAACAAAAATACACAACTGCACTTACACTATAATAATAAATTGTTAACAATACCGAACAAACCTTTAACACGTGCACATGATCCGGTCTGGCCGTGCTAGCCGTCCGCGCCACTTTTTACCTCGCATGCAAAGTTACCGATCTAATAACAGTCCACGTGGCGACGCAAAAACTGTCGGACACCCTCGACACAGTACAAAGATAACTAGTAAACCAACTAAAGATGACAATTCATCATGGAATTTCATGCGATTTTTCTTGACTTTTTTATTGGTATTCATCAAATGAGTCCTTTAATAGATCTTTACGTTCCAGGGTCACGGTTACTTGTTTAGAAAGTCCCGCGACGTCAGCCATTCTTCTCGACTAGATGACTACTGCTGTTGCATGCTTCTCTTTGTTTTTGGTAATCTCCACGTTCTTTTACCAATCTCATCCAGGTTTTAATCTCGATAGCAACAATGTTGTCTGCCCATCTCAACGATTAGCCTGTCTCTGGAAGAATGCTTAGCATTCATTTTGAATGTTTTTGTCACCAGTTTTCAAACATTTGTTCCGAGTTGAACTACTGTACACTGTATACTGTGCCGTTGACACTCGGGTGTCGGTGAAACTTTTCACCTATCCGCTATGAGAGAAAAGTTGGGGCGAACTAGGTAACAATGTAAAAACTGTACGGAGGGGAATATGGATAGCGATATTGTGATTCTGAGTTGATTTTATTTCGTTGAGTTTTAGTGTGTGTTGTCAATGAGTTTCGAATTTTATTTTTCTAGACATATGATACGGATAAAGAAGGAAACATTGTTGATTTGACAATTCCGCCGCGGGAGACGCACTCAGCATCGGATGTCGTAATCACTTTCCGGCTACCGCGCGGGCATACGGACGACGAGTCACTCGATACTCGAGACACGATGGGGCACTCGTCGTCCGATCATGGGCCATGCCCGGGTCCACGGCACAAAAAGGGCTATTGAAAAAACACCGTGGATTTTAGTCAGTACGAGTCTGACTGCCTCTTCTGCTCCACCCAGGGTGGGAGGACACATTGGATGACTTTACACCTTAAAAAGGAAGAGAGAAAGAGAATGTTGAGGACGGTTTTTCTCATTCCAGTTGGAATACGTTGAGCAGTCCTAAGGTTTCTCAAAAACGTGAACGAGTGTCGGTCGGCCATTTGAGTAGAATCATTACTAGATTAACTAAAGGACTAGATGAATAAACAAGACAAGATGTCGAATCCATCTGCATAATTGGTTATTTTATAGTACTTTTAACGATTTGCATAAATAAAAAGCCATTATTTAAAATGCACTTACGCTAAGATAGCAATCAGGACACTTGACCGACATTCGCGTTACTTTACAACGATCTAATAGTGCCAACATCATGGTAACTGTTGTAAAATAATACGAAAGGTATCTACGTAGGTGATTACAATTTAATTTTAGGTTATTATTTGTGAATATTTACGATAAATACCAGCACGCAACAGGGACCGTGAACCAGTGACCTCAAGGTGATTTGTTTTGTTTTAAGGTCGCATTGTTTTAAAGGTTACTAAAGGATAATATCAAGAGGATGGGCAGAGACATATTTTTATATAATGAAGCTTCATTCAAGGACTATCGTTATCGGTTCCGGTCAACACGGGTCTACCATACTAAATTATTCCTTGCAAAATAATACATCCTACTACCAATATTTTAACGTTGAAGTTTTTGAGGATATGACGTATGGATGGACGGACGGACGGATGTATGTTTGTAACTCTTTTACACAGAAACTACTGTACAGTTTACTTACACAGATAGTTTATAACCTGGATTAACACAGGATATTTTTATCCCGATTTGTGTTCTCGTGGGATACTTTTCGAATTGTGGCGTCGTTGGCAAGTCAGTTGGGAAACAGCTAGTAATATTGTAAGAGTCATTCCATTTTTTTTTAACACGCTTTTATTAGCTTGACCTGTATGTATGTATGTATGTATGTATGTATGTATGTATGTATGTATGTATGTATGTATGTATGTAACGGAATCTTTTAACTTCATTTTCACCCACTTCTAGCAGTCTGATTAACTTGAAAATTTGCACAGGAGTCAAGGGCCGATGACAATACAATAATCTCATAAATTTTATATTAAAATCCTCCTCTAAGGGGGTGAAAAGGGGTGAAAATGTTTGTATGAAAAATCTTATTCCTTAGGTTTATACACTTGAAACTTAGTACGAATATGAGTATAAGTAAATAAAAAAGATGGACATTAATAGTTTTTTAAAACTACCCTCCATTGGTAACCTAGACGATGTTAAAATTTGTATGGGAAAATCATAAAGCGCTAACTGATGAATTTAAAACTCAGTATATATAAATTAGATCAAAAATAACTAAGCACGTGTTTTTGGGTTTTTCGAAAATCACCCCTCAAGTTAGTGAAAAGGGGTATTCAAGTTTAAAGGGAAGGATCTAAAGTCGCTAAACGTAGAACCTGAATTTTGGACGGTAGGTTCTATTCATTATGTAGGTGATCACTAAGAAGGGATTTTGCGAAAATCTACCTATAAAGGGGGTGAAAAGGGGTAAAAACCTTTGTATGTAAAATCTTATCCGTTAGGTTTATAAACTTGGAACTTGGTACGAATATGAGTAAAAGTAAATGAAAAAGATGGGAATTATTCGTTTTTTAAAACTACCCTCCTTTGGTAAACTAGATGATGTTAAAGTTTGTGTGGGAAAATCATAACGCGCTAACCGATAAATTTTAAACTCAGTATATAAAAATTAGATAAAAAATAATCCAACACGTGTTTTTTGGGTTTTCGAAAATCACCCTCTAAGTTGGTGAAAAAGGGTGATTAAGTTTTAAGGGAAGGCTGCTTGCTTCGACAAACCCAAAACTTGGCATAAATAGTTTCTCAATCGAATAAAGGATGCGTAATTGTCTATATTTCAAAAATCAACCCCTAGCGGGAGAACATTGTAAAATCAGTTTGTCTTCAATAATATTTCGGGTTCGAAGTTAGAAACACGCGCTGACGAAGTCGCGGGCGGAGTGATAGTAAAAAATATATTTAGATTAGTGAGCATGATATCGCCGATGAAAATGTCATTCTCTGTCTTTTGCTGCCGATTGGCTCTCTGCTGCATACGGCCTGTTCCTCTCTCTGGCTTTTCCCACTTTCAAAAGACAAATTTCTTTATTGGTCGCTGCTGACGATTGCTGCGCGATCATCCGTTCTCAATCCTCGAATTTTATAATTAGTCACTGCTACCAAAATAATGCGCGCGCATCCGCGCTTGCGTATTTTAATTTTTTTATTTATTTTACTGTCGTCTTGAGACTAAAAATTCAGAAAATAAATTATAGTTTAAAAAAACTAAAAAAACACGCTTTAATAGCAATCGAACTAAAAAGTAGAAAATATTTTTTAAGTATAAGAGAGTTTATGTTACTGCAATATAAAATCCAACAATCAATTATCACAATTAACTTAGAATAAGATTAATATAAATATTAAGATATTAACAAAAATTCAAATAAAGTGAAAAAGCGTGGGGTGCTCAATGATATTTTTATAATAATTCTGATATTGCAAACAGTAACTAATAAAATGATCATCACATTCGATATCAAGCACCCCACGCTTTTTCACTTTATTTGAATTTTTGTTAATATCTTAATATTTATATTAATCTTATTCTAAGTTAATTGTGATAATTGATTGTTGGATTTTATATTGCAGTAACATAAACTCTCTTATACTTAAAAATTATTTTCTACTTTTTAGTTCGATTGCTATTAAAGCGTGTTTTTTTAGTTTTTTTAAATTTTGTAAGAACTGCGTCCACGAGAGCTATAGGAGTAGAGATAGTCTTTGCCCACGCGTGGGACATAGCAAACTAGGGTAAAGCAATGATGCTTTCCTTCTGGAATCATTGTTAAGGTGGGGTTAGTTACCTATATGATCCAAAATTGCTGTTCCGGGATAATAATGTTACCTAATAGGTATGACGACGACTGCTTACCCCTCAAGGTACACAGCGCTTCCTCTCACACAATTACACATACCTATTACCATCGTTAGGTGTGACGGTAACAATCAGCGGCTGCTCTTTGATCTGCCGACGCGTGCCGCGCACAAAGTGTGCCGCTACCCTTTGTAGTTGATGTCGTAGGGGTACAGGGAGGAGGCACTGTGCTCGTCTTTTTGTGCAGATAATGATATGGCAGTTTTTGATACTTTAAGGGAAGATGAAATATGAAATACTAGATACGAATGTACTAAGTAGGCGGGTTAGACTAAGCTGATTGTGAAACTTATATGTTTTTAATGGACTGTAACAAAACATTACGCCAGTATTCCTCAAATCGCTAGACAGATGTGTATCATGTCAAAAACTTACGTAATAAATGGGAGGCCCGTATAAGCGAGCGGATTATGTTTGTGCACCTAAGGTACCTATTTTCATTATTGCACTCACCACTATTTAGCCAGAGGTGTTTACGCCTGTAATTATCGAACTTCTGCTATTACATAAACTAAAGGCGCGTAAATTAAAGGCGTTTAAATAATATACTGGTTCTTAAAAATATTATTTCAATTAATATTGGTCACACAAAACAGGAACAACACTTAACTCAGACTCATAATTCAAAACAATAACTTCAACTGACCCCACTGGAATGTAGACTCATCACAGTATCATCTCGATCAATAAATACCAACTTTTCACATAAAAACTATTCCCACCTTATAGGGTAGTATGAGTCAAGTCCGATAGGTCATACACTTGATGATGTAAGACCTAGGTATTGTGAACACCTGATAACAATCAGGTCATTCCTTTCAAACAAAGGATCGTGCTCATTGTTTGTGTCTGAAGGTCAGGGTCAGACCATCTGTAGATATATGTGTCATGAGATGTTACAGATAAAAATGTTGTAGGTGAAGATGCTGAGGCCTAAGCACAACATTAAGGAGGAGGCATATGTTCAACAGTGGGCGTCTTCCGGCTGATGATGGTGATGATGAACACAAGGTTTCCGTATTTTACTCAGCGGACAGGGTGGGAGGACGGATTTGGTGATTTTACTACGATAAAAAAAGTATATTTGAAGTATTAACAGCAATGATTTTAGATGATGAAAAAACAGCGTACTTAAAGCATTAACTGCGTTTTGGTATGGAAAATGAAAAACGCCCCTAGTGTACGAACGAGTGTCGGGGCCTGTAGAGGGCCAGAGCCGGCCGGGGTCGCGGGACTCAGAAATTACCGTAACCCCGGTACATAAAGGGCTATTGAAGGACACCGTGGATTTTAGTCAGTCAAGTCTGACAGACCCTCTCGCCCTGCCCTGGGTGGGAGGGCTCATTTGATGATATTACAACGCTAAAAAAAAGTGTACGAACGAGGGACTATTTTTTTTTTCCATCAAACTAACGTCAAAATTCCAGTATTGTGACGTAAAGTAAACTGGAACTGTCATGTTAGGGCACATTTTCCGCTGTTCTTTTCGTAATAAAGATGAGCATTATCAAGAAGATTTTACTCTTTTTCTAGATCTATATTAGTGTGGCATAGACCTGAGTTAACAATAATAATGTATTTACTATAGGTCACACACGAATCGCAGCGCCCTAGACAAATAGCTGGGCGTGCAACAATCACCTGTGGTATTCACAGTCCTCGTCAAATAAAATAATGGCTTCGTGAGTGGCGGCGGGTCGTGGGATGTAACCCGCACTGGACTGCTAATAGTACAGGGCTGGTAGGACAGCTAGTACTTAGAATCTATACTAATATTATGACAGTACAGTCGGCGCAGTGGCTGAGCAATTAGACTGCTGCGTTGTGTGAGTAAATATTTGTATGATCTACAAGCTACAAGTAGTTATTCCGGGTCTAGGCGTTTGTGTATGTGAGTTTATATGTTTGTTAAGGCACCCACGCCACAGAATAAAATACAAGTGTGGGGCAACGTTTAAAATAAAATGAAGCTAATAATATAGAGGACAGCGTCCTCCCTCCACCCCAGCCGCAGTGGTAGACGCCCACGGCGACGAACGTCCGACCACCGTAGGCGCGGGCATGCGGGCCGCGAGTAATGGGCAACTCGCTGTACGACCATGGACCATGCCCGGGTCGACGGCGCGTTGTGTTCCACGCGCGCTTCAAAGAGTGTCAGCAAAAATGACGGGGCCCTCCTCTAGAGGGCCAAAGCCTGTCGGGGTCGCGGGACTTATGATTTACCGTGACCCCGGATGAAATGGACTAAAATCCACGGTGTCCCTGAATAGCCGTAGCTATTGAAGGACACCGTGGATTTTAGTCCATTTATCGAGGAGGGCTATGTGCTATTTAATATCTCGCTACGACCAATAGGAGACGAGCAACGGGTGAAACTGCGGGGAGCAGCTAGTTTAAATATTAAGCATATAGAAAGATTCAAGGAAGTTAATGGCTGAAGTTCTTCATCCTCAGGCTGAGGATATATTAGCCACCGACTAAGCAACTGGAAGAGCGAAACGAGTTACATACGGTATCGCTGATGTAAGTTATAGCCATTTACGTGAGCATTAATCGCTCAAGGCCGATTTACCCATTCATAAGTAAGTAAGAGAAAGTATGTAAGTAAAACACCACGTGTGCACCTCGTCCGGCAAGTAAGTATGTAAGTTGGTAGTAAATTAATTGATAAAAATGTAACGTGTATAAAGCATTGCATGATCCAAACATGCAGAGGTTTGGCAAAGGAGACATGGGTGATAAATAAATAAATGTTTATTTTACCTCCATGTTGACAGACTAACCTTACATGACCTGAATTATTTAAGGTTATAGAGATTATCCTTTAACCGTAATTATATTAGACGCACATTTTTTTTCACTAAATATTTTTTCCTTACTTATTGCCTGAATACAAGCACTAATAACTGCCCGACTAAGAGCAATGGTAGCCCCGTGCATCACTTCGTGTAATTTATTTCATCACCACTGCCCTCAAACCATCGTCAGGAAACCCGCATGTCCAAAAATCAAGGAGACATGTGACATTTACCAACTTATACTAGGCCCGCGTATTAGGTTATGGCCCTCTTACAGAGATGAGGTCTGTGGCAAAACCAAAAGGAAGGGTAATTATTTTGTTTATGATATAAATACAGTTTTGCTTTTTCAACTGAAATCTAATTGTAAGTTGATTTTCACAAGTTCCAATAATTCCAATTTGTCAGCCGTGGCGTCAGTGGCAACCCTACCAAACCAGACTCATCTTCGTTCAAAGGGCAAACGTTAGATATATTACGGAATTAAATTCCAATACTTCCGAAGATCGATCCGTTCTACGGAATAATACATTGCACTATTTACAAGTTTGATTAGAATTACTTTATATTTAGATGCTATTATGGTTTTGTCGTTTAACTTAAGACTGCTTACTTAAAGACTGTTGTAATAATACTGGCTTTATAGCGTTCTCTTTTGTGTATTCAAAATTCTTCTTGTTCTATGTAACTAGGTTACCTGACACTTCAATAAAATAACAAACTTGATGAAACACGTTTTTTCTTCTTAAACACAAAATTACAACAAATCGTTATCAGCACGAGAATAGCTCATGTATTTGTTTATTCAAGAAAAATATGCGTGTTTTCGTAATAATTTGTTGAAGTGATATTTGTGCGAATTTTTTGGGTACGAAACAAAATAGTTCTTCGTGTACTCTTTCGAGATGGCGAAACCAAATGGAGACACAAATGAGAGAGGTATGCGTAGTTCCTCAATTCCATCGTTCACCCTACATAATAGAGAAGGGTATAGTACGTGGAAGTTTAAAATGCGTAATTACCTTATGCATGAGGAGTTGTGGGAAGCGATCAGTGGCTACCCAACAGGGATGAACGTTTCCAATGTTACAAAGATAAGGAGCGATCAGAAGGCACTAACAAAAATTTGTCTTACCCTTGAATCATCTGCAATTACGCATGTGCGAAGTGCAACCACGGCAGCTGAAGCATGGAATGCTCTACAAAATGCTTATGAGGACAAAGGTATGGGTCGGCGTTTATATTTAGAACGGAAGTTATACAGATTGAGACTTGAAGACTTTGATAATAATATTGAGTCGTACATCAATGCTGTTATTTCCACTGCCCAAGATTTGGCGGATATAGGCAAAGTAATAGATGATGCGTCCATTGCTGCTATTCTATTGGGTGGTCTAACGTCGAGATATGACCCAATGATTATGGCTCTTGAAAATAGTAATGTTCAAGTTACCACCGAAATAGTAAAGTCCAAATTATTGAACGAAATTTCCAAGGAAAGCTCGATAAAACTGGAGACAGCTATGAAGTCAAAGGTTGATGCCTCTTCTGTTGAGTCAAAGGCAAAACAAATTGTGTGTTATGGTTGTGGAGAACCTGGTCACAAGAGACCAAACTGTCCTTTAAAGAAAAAGAAGGTCATGAAAAGGAAGAATCCCACTAATAAGGACTCTACCTCTGTGTCTGCTTTAGGAGCAACGAATAATTATGACATGGACAAATGGTACATTGATTCAGGTGCTACCAAACATATGACTTCGAGACGAGATTGGTTTGTTGACTTAAAGCCTATTGATAACAAGGTAACAGTTGCAAACGGGACTAAGATTGACGCTGAAGGCATCGGTGAAATATCCATAAATACCGAAAACAACGTCAATACAATTAATGATGTGATGTATGTACCTAACTTGCAAACAAATCTTCTATCTGTGAAGACAGCAGTAGAAAAAGGGTTTACTGTAATGTTTGATAAGTCTGGTTGTAATCTATTTAATTCAAAAACCTTCTCCTTTACAGGTGATGCGGTTCTACATGGCTCGCCCTGTGGTGGATTATACACACTTGATTGTGCGGTGAATATTCCCCAATTTAGAGCCTATGATGTGCACTCTGATTCTATCTCTAAGTATCAGGTATGGCATAAGCGTTTAGGCCATTTATGTCGCGTCGGTATGAATCTGCTGAAAAATAGTCATAAGGTTATTGATTATAAGGATGTGGATAAAAATCCATGTGTTGCTTGTGTTCAAGCAAAACAAGCTCGAAAACCGTTTAAGGCGATTACTTATAAAAGGGCAACTTCAATATTAGAACTGATTCACTCTGACCTTTGTGGACCAATGTCAGTTAGCTCCTTTCAGGGTAATAAATACTTTTTAATTTTTATAGACGATTTTTCGAGAACTATATTTGTTTATTTTATTTCTTCTAAGACAGAGGTAAAGGATAGATTTTGTCACTTCCAGTCTATGATTGAAAGACAAATTGGGGCTCAAATTAAAACATTAAGGACTGATAATGGGAAGGAATTCGTTAATAGTGAATTCTCAAATTATCTTAGATCTTGTGGTATTCAGCATCAAACTACGGTACCATATAGCCCTCAGCAGAATGGTGTTGCCGAGCGCACTAATCGCTCAATAGTAGAAAAGGCACGCTCTCTTATGGCTCAAAGCGATCTTTCTAAGACTTTTTGGGAAGATGCTGTTCGAACGGCTGTGTACCTGAAGAATAGATGTCCACACCGTGCCTTAAATAATAAAACTCCCTATGAGTTATGGAATGGTTGCAAACCAGACCTAAGTAATCTCAGAGTTTTTGGGTGTAGAGCTCTTATACATATACCTTCTTGTCACCGTAAGAAATTGGATCTTAAAGCTGATGAAGCTATATTTGTAGGCTATACAGAAGATCCTAATAGTTATTTTTTTAGAAATTCATCTTGTCCTAGAACATTACAAAAGTCTAGAGACGTTACATTTTTTGAAGATTGTTTTTCTTCTTTAAATAATAGGAATGTCAACAATACTAAGACTTCTACTGAACCTTTAGTACTATCTAATAGTCTGCCTATACAGGAAGAAACCAGTACAGTTGAAGAGTCTTTTGAATCAGCTCCAGGCCCTACTGTTGAATCAGCTCCAAGCCATACTGTTGTCGCTGAAAATCAGACTGCTGAAAATGATCAATTTTTTGAAGCAATTGAGGAACCAATAGTTTCTACTGGTCAAACTGATGGACAACGTAGATATCCTTCAAGAGACCGGAAACCTCCTAATTACTTCTCATACCAAGTTTCTAGTCAAGCATCTGATGAGCCTAGAACTTATAATGAGGCTATATTGGCTGATGATGTTGACAAGTGGCGGATGGCTATGACGGATGAATATAATTCATTGATGAAGCTGAAGACGTGGAAATTGGTTGACAGAGAAAACATGAAAGTTATACCATGTAAATGGGTTTATAAGTTAAAGAAAGATCCAGCAGGAAATGTTGTGAAGTACAAAGCAAGATTAGTTGCCAAGGGATTCACTCAGACGCCAGGTGTAGATTATTTTGAGACATTTGCTCCTGTCGTGCGGCACTCCTCCTGGCTCTCGCAGCCGAGTTGGATTTGAAAATGCGTCACTTGGACGTTGATACTGCTTTTTTAAATGGAGATCTGCAAGAGAAGGTCTACATGGAGCAACCCCAAGGTTTTAAAGTAAAAGGTATGGAGAACAAAGTGTGTCTTTTACAAAAATCCTTGTATGGACTTAAACAAGCTCCTGGAATATAAAGTTAGATAAAACTTTATCATTTTTTGGTTTTGTGAAAACTTCATCTGAACCATGTGTGTATACCAAACTTTTTGGAAAAGAGTTGGTTATCGTTGCAGTCTTTGTTGATGACATAATTGTCTTTTACAGTAATGACAAGACGTTTGACATTGTCAAAAAAACTTGCAAAAATGTTTTTCAATAAAAGATTTGGGTTATTTAAGCTATTATCTTGGTTTAAATATAACCAGGAAAAATGATGAAATAGAAGTACATCAAAAAAGTTATATTAATAATCTTTTACAAAAGTTTGGAATGGAGAATTGTAAAACTTGTACAACTCCTCTATCTGGACAACTGGAGGTCAGTACTAGCATTGATAGTGATCATAATTCAGAAGCGTATCCCTATCAAGAATTAATTGGTTGCCTCATGTTCCTGAGTGTTAATACTCGTCCAGACATCGCATACGCGACTAGTTACCTAAGTCAGTTCAATACTCGATACAACAAGACTCATTGGTTAGCCGCGAAGAGAGTCTTACAATATTTAAAAGGCACTTTAGATTACTCGATTTGTTATAAAAAATCAAGTATGCGCCTTGTAGGATTTTGCGATGCCGATTGGGCAAACTGTAATATAGATCGCCGTTCTTATACTGGTTACTGTTTCAAATTAGCAGGCAGTCCGGTTTCATGGGCTTCGCGGAAGCAGCAAACCGTAGCTTTGTCCTCAGCGGAAGCAGAGTATATGGCAATAACTGAAGCCACGAAGGAAGCGATTTATTTAAGGAGGTTTATCACTGAATTAACTTCAGATCCTATGGTAAGGCAAAAGTTATTACCTAATACCGTAACTATTTGTACCGATAGTCAGAGTGCACAGTGTTTGGCCTTAAATCCGGTACACCACCATAGGACGAAACATATAGATACCAGATATCACTTTATTAGGGAAAAGATTAGCGCAAATTCATTTTCTTTTATTTGCCTTTTTTTCGGACGAAATGACTGGACTATAGTGATAATTCGGTAAACTTAAAATATACCAAATCAAGTGATATGCCCGCTGACATCTTAACCAAAAGATTGCAGCGTGTCGCACATAGTAGATGTGTACTGGGCTTAGGTTTAGTGTAAATATATTTTACACGTTTACCTACTTCAGTACTTAGTATACATTTTATAAGGTTTTCTTTTAATTGGTATATTTTGAGTCCATTTTTATATGATATTTATTTGTGAGAATTTTGATTAAGGGGGCGAATGTTGTAATAATACTGGCTTTATAGCGTTCTCTTTTGTGTATTCAAAATTCTTCTTGTTCTATGTAACTAGGTGACCTGACACTTCAATAAAATAACAAACTTGATGAAACACGTTTTTTCTTCTTAAACACAAAATTATAACAAAGACATTCTTCCTGTGTTTACAATAATTATTATCATCTGCCTAGCCTTTTTCCAACTACATAATGTTGGGTCAGCTCCGATTCGAACCGGTATAAGTTGAGTTATCAGTATTTTACATGGAGAGACTGTAAATCGGACCTCTACAACCCAGTAGGTAATACGATATAGTAAAACTGTATGTCAGATTCGTCAAGTTTAAAAAAAAAGACGGGTTGCACTCTGGGAGTGCCGACAGAAGTGAAAACTTGAATAGTAATAAACACACACGAACATTCGCGCAAGCGCCCTGCGCCGTCTTACGATCGATTTTCGATCAGGTTACGTGTCCTGACGCGAGTTTAACATTATTAACCCATTCCAAAAAAAGTGCACAACGCCGCTAAAGAAGTTTTCACTTCAAAAAGTTAGTAGAAATCTGGATCTGTTGTAGTTGTATTATTTCACAATAATATCAGTCTATGGCCTACGGCAGTGGACAAGGACATCACCACAACTTGATCGTCCATATTACTATTACTCTAATTAATTACACAACATTACAAAAGCGTCCATATCGTTAATTACTCGTATTATATGTGTGTTATTATCAAATCTATAAATAATTAAAATCATATATCACTGACAGATGACACGCATTGTTTGTCTTCTATTTCCAACACTTTCGCCCGCGGCGCGGCGTTACTTTTCAACTTGTCAAATGACGAAAGATTGCTTTAAAAATCTTTGAGCAACAAACCCAGTGACATAATATTAAGCTAAGCTGTCATTGTTTGTCCATTTCTCAATAAAAAGAGATTGGGCTATATACATATGAGCCCACACTTTAAGTAAATGCTTGTATTTCATCATAATATATTTGTTGTAAAGAATTTGCGTGTGCGGTGCTTTTGAAATGAATGATTTGTTAAAGGTTCATCAGCTTTAGTTTTGACGACTTGACGTAAGTATCTGTAGACTTAAAAAACTTTCATCATCACAAGGACTGGCCAGTAAAACGACTGAAATGTTGCGATCTAGTTTATGGCATTTTATATGTTGAAAGCGCGATCAATTATATAATCCTCAAAATTATAATGCAGTTCTGCTGCATTGATTAATGCAAATTTAAGTTGGTTCCAAAATTCTCATTCTAATTTTAATTTGTTTTTTTTTAAACTATATTTTACAAAATTATGTAAGCGTTTTTCAATTATTATCACAATCATTATTTTAATTTAGAGACACTAACATATTTACTTATCAGGAAACCATTTTTAGTATTCTGCCCTGATAACAAAGAATGCAGTAATCGACATTTTTGAGATTTTCATTTTTTTCCAGAAATGGCATCCCAAGAGGTTCATGTACATGAAAAAAATATATTTTCATAAAAAAATTCACTCTAAGTATGTTTTTTATGTAATGATTTTCGCCGTCAGATGATATGAAATATGTTTTTTTGCGTTTATCTCGTAACCGCCATTTTGCGATTACTGCATTCTTAGTTATGACGGCAGTATTGTAGAGGAAAATTATAACGGCCATTTCCGGTACACAAATACATTTAAAGATTTAGACTGAAACAGAACTATATGAAGCTGCCTTTTCCAAAGTCGTGGTCAGTTGTGAAAGTCATTTGCAGCTTAGCGTTCCTAATATGCTTAGGAGAATTTTTTTCATCGAAGCTCAACTCAATTAAACTTCATCCGTATATTATATATTACATATATATTAATAATAATATTAATAATTAAAAATAATTAATATATATTACAAAATTAAATACTTTATCTTTGGTCAAGTCGTTGCAAGCATTTCTGATGCGCATAAGGTTTACTTTCAGGTTAAAGATTGTGCGTTCGATTGCTAGGTCAGGCAAAATATTTACGTTTTTAAAAAAAGGGAATTTATTGTGTAGCTCCATGACCAGTTGATGAGAATAGGCTCGGCTCTATTTAAATGTAATTACCTTAAATGACAAATTGCAAGTGTGTTATAACGTATTATGTACGGTTCTGCCTAAGGGTGCGTTCATAAAGAAACAGGTTGTCGGTATTGACAGGTAAGTAAGTAAGGTAAGATCGGTCCTGGTCGGTGCAGGTAAACCGGCCAGTATAAAAAAACCGGTAAATATGCCTAGAGTATTTCTCAAGATATTTTTTTTATACGTCGGACCCGGTAGTTCATATAAATATTTGTTCCGTGCAGGAATCGAACCCGTGACACGTAGCGCAGCAGATTAAATAAGTAATAGTAATGTTACTTTTTTAGTGGCAACAGTAGATTTTACTTAAATTCATACTCAGGATTCTACGAGGAATAGTAATGATCACATAGGTGCTAAATCTTGTTCATTACATCGCTAAATTATTCGTTGGCAACATAAAATCGCTAAATCACTGGCAAGGCATATAATTAGACGTGTAATACATGGTTGAGAGCCACGTGGGGCCACGGTGTGGTAACGATGGCCATAAGCCACGGGTGGGCGTTTACACGCTGGTCACATCGCGGACAACGTCCCGTGTTGATCTATGGTTTGTGCGCGGCTACATTGTCACACGAGACTTTACAAATGACGATTAAAATTGTTCCAGAATACTTATACCCATGCATAAACTTACGCCATTTACGGGATAGGCTTTATCTACAGAAGCCACGTGCTAAGTTCTATTTATTTTTTTTGTTTTGGAAAGTCTTCAAAATCTTTTGCGATTTTACATAGGAAATTTTCACTTAAGATGCATCACACTAAGGGCATTCACAATCTTAACGTAGACACATTTCATAATGTAGCTAATAGATACAAATCATATCTGTAATGGAAACAGTTTAAAAATCACACTTAAATGAAATAAACGTTATGTTTTACAATTTAATTATAAAATAATTGTTCACCAATATCGTGCTATATGACTATATCGGACAAAGCACACTGCACACGATCACGCGTCCAACGAATGGATGATTTAACAAAACGCGCGATCTAAGCGACTTTACTTTTATTTTTATTCTAATTATGCGAAGACGCGCGACATTAGGTCCATGTCAAGGTGAACAAGTCGGATGCCGCGACGCGCGTGAAATCGCGGCATTCCTGTCTGATTTAGCCTATACATCGTGTTGTAAGTAATATTTGACGATATTTCTGTAAGCAAGAAAGCTTGCAAGGTTTTTTTGCTAGCTATGGTCTTTCTTACATTAAACAATCAATATATAATACAAGAAAGGCCAGGGTCTTAATTATGTTGTATGATGTACGCAATCAAATTTTGATCGTTTTAATTTTTGTATTTGCGTAAGTTATTTGTAGTTTAAGTGGTATAAGTGATACGTGTTACCCAATAGTGTGGGCGTTAGTGATGGGCTGACATTGACAGTCAGTCATTGTCTCTGCTAATTTTAATTGTATGTTATTACCAGTAATTTTTTATCAAGAAATAATCGTGTATTAGGTGTTGACAGTAACAAAGATAGGCTTTTGTGAGCTGTGCAATATTGTCAGAGATTGTTGCAATCTCTATTAAAGTTGATAAGTCGATGATTAATATGAAATGGTGTAATCGTACGAAACAAAATATTTTCCTTTCTCTAATGTTTCGCATACTGTTCTTCAGTGTTTGTTCTCTCATGCCTTCTCGAGCTGTTCTGCTAGTTGATAGGAAGTGTTCGTCTCGGATTGGTGATAATTTAAATAGATCTCGTACTTGTTTCTTTTCAAATTCTCTGATCATCAGTGATCTAACGACCGTGATTATTTCCCTTCCTCATTTATTTTTTAAGTCATAGTATTGTTTTAATTTCACATTATCATGATAACAAATAGCTTATCCTTATATGGATACTTTAAAACATCTTCTTTTGTTATTTTCATTGAAACCGATTCGAATTGTCAAATATTTTACGGATTACAAAAAATTAAGCAGGAAGTATTCTGCATTGACGCGGTTTTAGTTACTAAACTAGTTGGATAAGTCTATAAATATTATGTTGGTGTGTTTACGGAATATTTCAACAGATTTTAACAAAAACTGTGCAGAAAGGAGAGCATGCTTTATCTATGGATGATGTGTTAAGTTATTATCTAAGTGTTATGTAAGTGCACTTCCTACGTTTGGCCCCGAAGCTGAACCGGGCAGCAGCCGCCCTCAGGCGACTCCTGCCCAATCTCAGCGGGCCAAACGCCTCCAGCCGGAGGCTGTACGCCGGTGTCGTGCGGTCCATGGCCCTCTACGGGGCCCCTGTGTGGGCCCTGAGCATTCGGACGCGACCACTAAAGCTGGTCGCATGCCAGAGGGTCATGGCAATCCGAATGGTCCGAGGATACCGCACGATCGCCGGCGAATCGGCCAACCTCCTTGCCGGATTGCTGCCCTGGGATCTGGAGGCGACTGCCCTCCAGCGCGTCTACGCGCGTGGAGGCGCAGCGCCGGGGCGAATCCCCGCTGCCTCGACAGGTCGAGGCGCGGCGGGAAGAGCTCCGGCGCGATCTCAGGGCAGTATGGAGGGGGCGATTGTCGCAACCGAGGTCCGGGCACGCCGCAATCGCGGCGGTAAGACCCCTCTTTGAGGAGTGGCTGGATAGGCGTCACGGCGTCCTTACCTTCCGCATGACGCAGGTCCTCACCGGACACGGAAGTTTCGGGAGGTTCCTGTGTCTGATAAGGAGGGAGGAAACGCCTGGGTGTCACCACTGCGAGGACCGTCCTGAGGACACGGTGGAGCATACGGTACAGGACTGCCCCTCTTGGGCAGAGCACCGCCGTGTCCTCACGACGGCGATAGGCGGAAACCTCTCGCGCCCGGCATTGGCCGAGGCCATGCTGCGGGGCGAGACGGAGTGGGAAGCGGTCGCCTCCTTCTGCGAAGCAGTCATGCTCGCGAAGGAGGAGGCGTGCCGCGTGAGGGAGAGAACAGTGTCCTCCCTCCGACCCACCCGCAGTGGTAGACGCCCACGGCGACGGACGTCGCCAGACGATCTCCGGCCACCGTAGGCGCGGGCATGCGGGCAGCGAGTAATGGGCGACTCGCTGCCCGACCATGGACCATGCCCGGGTCGACGGCGCGTTGTGTTCCACGCGCGCCTCAAGGAGTGTCAGCAAACTGACGGGGCCTGTAGAGGGCCAGAGCCTGCCGGGGTCGCGGGTCTTACCCATCACCGTAACCCCGGTACGTAAAGGGCTCGTGAAGGACACCGTGGATTTTAGTCAGTACAAGTCTGACAGTCCCTCCCGCCCTGCCCTGGGTGGGAGGACTCATTTGATGATTTTACCACGCTAAAAAAAAAAAAAAAAAAAAAAAGTGTTATGTAAGTAGGTGTGACTATCAGACAATTTCTTTTATTATGTGTGAGAAATACAGTTAAATATATTTGCGTAAAGATTTGGTATCAATTTAACAAGATGCAGTGTTGTAGCATTAAGGTGTTAATTATTGACTGTTTTTATATCTCTAGCTTATTAATCTTTATGACCCAGGAGAGTAGTGTTTATAAAGATATTTTGTAATATGCAAATATAAATTCACGTCATGAAACAACAGAGTGCCATCTGCTACAATCCTTACATACTCCTTTCGCCTACAAAGTAGATTTAAAAGATAATAACTTCTAAGAAAATCGGACGTCCTAGAAGGATATACACTGACCTTATCGGTGAGGTTCTGAAAGGTCAAGTGCGTGGTACTAATTACCGGCGTGCTTATATGAACGTAGACAACGGAAGGAGTCAATAAGGCATTTAGTACTTTCTGTCTAGTGCAATAAGCCTGAGTTTATGTATGTAAGAACCTCCAAGTCATCATGGGTGATATTATAAAATCATTCAAGCCCTTTATTCTATGGAGATGGCTTCTCACTACTATGGATATACCCATAAAACGGACAAAGACTCGACATGGATCGAACCGAGGACCTTGTAGCAAGCAGGTCACTAGACTCACCACACCAATAACACTAAATATATATGCATTTCGCATATAATGCCCAGATTAACCTTTAACAATTGCTTTAAAATTATTTATATTGAAATTATGTCCTCTGAGAGATATTTAGAATGCAATATTATGTGTGGGTGCACATTGATACACGAGATGATACCCATCAACTTAATTTAAATGTTGGGCTATTAAATAAAATATGAATGGGGCAAAAACGTGGGATTCTTCTCATTAAAATAACTGGTTTTCTAGGTATCTAGTTTTATAGGCCAAGGTTAAGAATTAGCTTAGAGAACACATTAAGTTTGGAGGACACTACAAATTTAATTTTTTCAAATGAAAGGAAAAACGAATATGCTATGAATAAAAAATATAAGTAGGTATACTGAGAGTTGATGACTTCTGACTTAGATACACGCTACTCTTTTTTTTTCTTTTTTTTTATCGTGGTAAAATCATCAAATGAGTCCTCCCACCCAGGGCAGGGCGGGGGGGGCTGTCAGACTTGTACTAACTACACGCTACTCTAAGAAATGTCTACTAATTTAATATTATTGACCTAACAGTACATTTTCGGTTCCTGCGGGACTATTTTCGAAAAAAATATTACATGGGGACCTATGTTCAGCAGTGGACGTCTTTCGGCAGATAATATATGACGATGAACATTACAAAGAGGTAAACTTTGTAAGTTTTTAATATTTGTATCTTCGGATCCGTTGCACCGGCTTCGAAATTTTTTTCAGTAAATATGTCATGCATGAATGAAATATATTTCAAAAGTTTCAGTGAGATCATTCCAATCGAGATGCGAGTGAAATCGCGTACAAAAGTCTAATCTATCTATACATATAATAAATCTGTAGAAGGGTCAATTCTGTACATTGAAAAAATAAATGGGGGTGTTGCTGGATCGATACCAAACCCAAAAATGTGATTAAAAATTTTTTTGTCTGTCTGTATATGCAGACATCACGTGAAAACTAACGGTTCGATTTCGATGAAACTTGGTATAATTATACCTTATTATCTTGGGCATAAAATGGGATTTTTTATCCTTGAAAAATACGTAGAAAAAAAAATCTACCATCCACGCGAAGACCGACATCCGCGCGGACGGAGTCGCGGGCGGAAGCTAGTTCATAATAAAATGCAAAGTATTACGAGAAGACAATGATCAGTAAGTTTTAACCAATGTCATCGAACCGCTCTACAGATAACCAGTCTCTGACATGTGGACCCGCGTTCTGCAACTGCACAGGATCTTAATGTTATTGATGTATATACTTTACAGGACACTAGCGAATGGCACGTGAGATAATGGTGAAGTGAGAGGAAGTACGTGATTCAGATCGATGTTATAGAATGATAGATGAATAAATTAACATAAGGATAATAAGCTTGAAACGTTCATATTGCAAAAAAAAAACCATTCATTGTCAGAAAGGAAATTTAAAAGTTTAAGAGTTTGTATACCGTACGGCATTTCATTGCAAGTCCTTTTTTGGAAACTTCATGTCCTTGACGATTAAGTTTTCTAATCAGTTAGAAGAAAACATTTTTATTTAAAAAAATAATGTCACAGTTTTTGACCGATTTAAAATTTTCCATACAAACGGTGTTTTTTTGAAAGAAGACTCAAGACAGCAAGATTTGAAAAATGATTCAGTAATCGATCAATTGCTCATTAAAACAAAACATCATCAGCTAATTCAAGGCAAGAAAGTGTTCAAATCGTGCTTTCAAAATAATTTACCATTGCCTACCATGTAATTAAGAACTTTAACCCCATTTGCACTTCGAAATATTATTCGACATTTCATACAATTACTCATCCAGTCTTCCTACACAATTATGTATAATAATCGTGATGTGATCTATCATAGTGTGAACTATTAACCATGTAGAACGCGTGTCATTACTTGTTAGTTCGTTTGCGACACCTGACTGTCGAAACGGCTGTGGCATTTGGGATGAGTCAAGTGCAAATGTCAGGCTTTCACGAGATCGAACGCAAGCGCAACTCTATATTGGTTGTTATAGATCTTATAGTTAAATAAAAGTGGATGCGTGGGATTTGATTTTTATGGGTAATTTAGATTCTTTGATATGCAGTTAGTAGGTATAGCAAATATAATACTAATGGTAAGGGTACTTAGTTAACTTACATAAATGCTCGGGCAGTTTAATTTGCTCGGCTCGGCTCGGTTTATTTAATAGCTTGTATGTAAGTTGAAACGCAATCTCTCGGAAAAATACTTCCAAGGTCAAACCCAGATGCAGGTCAACCTGTTTGTCATCCAAATCCTTTAAGCCTTTGTCAAACAGACAGGCGCTGCGAATGCGAAGCGTGACGTTTTTATTTGTAATGTATGGAATTGTTTGAATCCAGTCACATTGAAAAGAGAAAGCGATTCGATAGCGTGACAAATCTATCGGACTGACGTCTCGCTTCGGTTCGGTATCGCTTCGGAAACGCTTCGCTTTCGTCGATCTGTTTGACAAAGGCATTAAGGTGACAAAAATATTGAATCAATTTCGCATTTAGGAGTAGACTACAAGCATAGCGAATTTATTTTTTTCAGCTGAGCAGCACAGAAATTAGGTATTTGACGTTGCGAGATGAATCATAAGGAATATTGCCTAAAGTGGCCATTTTAGACCGGCTGTTGTACCTTATCGTACAGGTGACATAATGATATGACTCATCTGAAGACTGGTTACCAGATAACTTGTTCTACCTGTGCACTGTTACATCAGGACAGCTGTCGGTAGACGATGGTTGAACTTAGATAGGCAAAATGTCTGCAAATCTGGATTATTTGTAGTGTAAAGATTTGGAAGAAACTGTTGAAAGTCCTGAAAATATGGAGTGATATTCTGTACTTTCTATTATTTACTAAACTAGTTGAATAGTATTCTATATTATTTGACACTAGTCGTGACTTTCTATCTAAGCTCAAAACCTGTAGTTTCTGCCAAAGTATCGGGCTTTTCCTATTCTTTATCGCTTACGAACTTAAGATTAGTTAGTGGTACGAACTTAAAATTGTGGCAACATGATTGGCCAGTTGTCCCAACCAATTCGAAGTAGGTTCACTCAAAAGCTTCGATTTACGTACTTTACGGGCGCATATCTTCATTGACGGATTAAGAGAGTAGACCTCCTGGCATTAGTAATTGATAGTGACGAAAATACTTCAACAGAGGACTTAAAGTTTGAAGTTTTCGCAAGTTTATCCGTCAACCGCAAGGGCTCTGCAAGCGTTACAGAATATTTGCATGCAAAACCGTGATTTCGAACCTTGTTTACTTATAATGTTAACATGAACTACACGCACTTGTTAAATATTAGAATAGAATAGAATAGAATAGAATAGAATAGAAATTTTATTTGCTTAAACATGTGTATACATACAGAATTAAAATAATACATGCATGCAAGATCTTAATTGAAATGGGTCATGACATGTCTGCCTTTCTCAAGGCGTGCAAATTTGTTAGGTACAATTATTTTTATTCAAAAACTAATTACATAAATTAAATTATTTCAATTTTAAAATTAAACAAATTTAACAATTACCTCATTTACATTATTATTATCCATTCATTATTTAATTACAATTTAATTATACATTCATTAGACATGCGTTCAAATAAAATGGGTAACCTTTTGATAACTGCGCCTATGAGTTAACGAATACAAGTTAGGTTCGCGATATCGTCAAGGTCACAGGAAACAGCCGGATGATGGACACAAGAAATCGGGGAGAGTTGTAGAAGAAAGGAGAGGTTTGTACCTAGGTTGTGAGAGATTTCGAGCTAAAATGATAAGTCTGAAAAATGCTCAAGGGTTTTTCTCAATGCATATTATGTTAACATTGACTATTGTATGGATTGGTAGATATGACCATAACCTAAATATAATATACCTAAATACGAGTAGATCAGCTTCAGTCAAGAACATGAACTGATGTCTGTTTTCATTATCATTAAGTAAGATTTTAAATGTATATATATATTACACCGTTCAATTTCAATTGCGATAACTCATTAAGAACCTAAATAGTAATATTTCATTATCTCATTTATTACATGTTATTTTTATGGATACTACTATAAGAACATAATAATAAATAAATTGAAGGTTGTTCTTATAAATAAAAAATAATAAATTACAATCACAAATTCAAATGTCTAAATATACTTAATAACATTTTTATGTATTACCTTCAGTCGCATCAATATCTGAAAAATAAATTTACTATGATTTGTGAGACAACATTAAAGCCTAACATTTATAAGTAATCATTGCAATAAAATGCATGACAAACGTATTCGAATTGACATTACATTTATAATTAACATTAGATTATGATCGCGGTTACAACTAAAATATGGAAACAGAAGTATTACTTGATGCGAGATGTATTTGGCTACTGATGTTGCGTTCATTTTAATCATCCTACATTTAATATTGTGATAATGTAATTTAGTGAAAAATATGATCTTCTCTGCTTTAAATACATCGATCTTCAGTTATAGTTCACAAGTGAGGTAACACTAAATAGTTATCCAGTCCTATTTCTACTCAGCAGCGTTTTAAATTACCAAAATAGGATGGTACACTAAAATAAGGGAGAACCCAGATCGGAACAACTTTATTTGAGAATTCGATGCATTTTCTAAAGACAGATACATAATTATACAAAACATTAGCAATCTGCTACAGCTTCACACGGATTCTACCATACCTACATTTATTACGAAAACACATAAACCTTTCCCTTGAATCACTTAATCTATTGATGAAAACTGCATAAAATACATTACTGATTTTGAAAGATCTAAACGTACAGACGGCAGGCCAAGCGACTTTGTTTTATACTAGAGAAGATGCAAGACTGAATTTGCATCATTATTACAATGGCATTAAAAATTGTTTTTGGAGTGATTCTTCTGCATTTCCTCCTATCTAATATTTTAGCTGTCAAAATCAGTCTCGATCAACATTTCGTGTAATATAATCAGCTGATCAAAATCTCATTACGATAGCTTTATCTCGGAACAGCATTACCTTGGGATTAGCGCGGATTATGTCATTAACATTGCGTTTGACATTATTGACTCGAGCGGCCCGCTGATTGAACACGTATGCTGTTTAATGTGTTCATTCGCTGAGATATGTATGACTTAATATTAATTGTGATTGCATGGTTATACGATATACATTGATGGAGCTAAAGAAAGCGAAGCGAAGAACGAGCGAAATAAGTCTATCAGCCTATTGAATTTCATATTCATGTTTAATCATTTTAATCCACATGTTTTTTTTTATTGTGGTAAAATCATTAAATGAGTCCTCCCACCCAGGGCAGGGCAGGAGGGGCTGTCGTTGTACTGACTAAAATCCACGGTGTTCTTCAATAGCCCTTTACGTTTCGGGATCACGGTAGCTCGTAAGACCCGCGACCCCGGTTAAACCACATGCTATGTAATAATTGCGAATGTAACGCGGTTTGTCTGTCTGTTTTTTATTACTCGTAGGCAGATAGGCACACATAGCTGTTATGAAATGTTGCGGACAACAACTAGTATATGAGTTAACAACAAAACAAATTATTTCTATATGGTTTCACTAAAAAATGATTAAACTTGACCGCAAAATATATTTGCCCGCTCTTCACTACTTCTGATGTAAAATACTTGAAACTTACTTTTTTTTTTGAAAACGTTGCCCCACACTAGGAATTTCTCCTGTGTCGTGGGTGCGTTTACAAACATATAAATTCACATACACAGACACCCAGACCCGGAACAACAATTTGTAGGTCGTACAAATATTTGTTCCGTGCGGGAATCGAACCCGCGACTCGCTGCGTAGCAGTCCAATCGCTCAGCCACTGCGCTAACCGTGTCGTCAAATAAAATATTAATCACTAGCACTTTTCCCGCGACTTCGTCCGCGTGGGTTACGTACTTTCCTAATTCCCCCTTTTCACCCCCTTAAAGGTTAAATTTCCAAAAACCCCTTCTTAGTGCTCCCCTACATTATAATAGGAAGCCGTGTGCAAAATTTCACATTCCTAGCCCCAGTAGTTTCGGCTGTACGTTGATATGTCAGTCAGTCAGTTCTCCTTTTATATATATAGATATTGATGCAAAAGGCCGCTTAATTTGTTACGGAAACCACATCCATACTTGTATAGCAAGTCAAAATACAACATGCATCTAATCGTACCATTTAGTAAATTATAATTATATTCCTTATTTATTGGGTCTTTAATTTATTGACAGCTTGTTTATTAAAAGGTTATAGTAATTGTGGTTTATCTTTTGATTAGTGGATAATTTGGTAATTGTTTCGTTCAAAAAGAAATAAACAATATTTACAGTAATCTATTAGGTCTAAAGCATAGTGAGCAAGATTAGTTAGACTGTGAATCAGCTGGAGTAAGGTGAGACGCCCTCAGGCTAGGTGGAGCGATGACGGTCGCAGGGTAGCTGGTAGCAACTCGGTGAGAGCTGCCGATGGTGGTGCGCAATTGAAGAGACTTGCGTCCAGTACAGTAGTGGACTTCTAAAGGCTGGTGATCATCGTCAACAAAAATTAAATCTAAGTTTGTTTGTGTTGTTCATCATTTTAATGGGCAACTGGCTGTCCGACCATGGACCATGCCCAGGTCGACGGCGCGTTGTGTTCCACGCGGGCCTCAAAGAGTGTCAGCAAAATGACGGGGTCCGTCTAGAGGGCCAAAGCCTGCCGGGGTGGCGGGACTCACGAATTACCGTGACCCCGGAACGTAAAGGGCTATTGAAGGACACCGTGGGTTTTCGTCAGTACGATTCCGACAGTCCCTCCAGCTCAGCCCTGGGGAGGATTAATTTGATGATTTTGCCACGATAAAAAAAAAGTTGTTCATCATCACAACACACGCAGTTCATTTAGACTTCCATACACTTTCCGCATATGTGCATGTTTTTGTGGGAGAGAGAGTTGTGCTGCGTTCTGCATCATAGCTTGTTTTTTGCATAATTTAAATATTATTTCACAAACTTTTCGTGAATTTTGAAGTTGCTTAAAAAACTGACACAAAATCCGGTTTTAAAATAATAATGTTTCGTGCTTCATCGGAATCGGTTCAGTCAGATCGTGACTGACTAATAAAATTAGTAAAAACTATCAATTTAACTAATAGGTATCGAATTATTTAATTTATCGGTTGTTTGAACTCGTTTTATGACATATTATTTTACAAAAAATCTTAGAATAACAATAAATCTTAAAGTGAAGACGTAATAGGAGGGCCTTGCAAGATGGTAATCGGGCCTATTGTTGGTCTAGTTCCGGGTCGCGATGAAAATGTTTCTTCAAGTTATTTTAACTGTTATCCTGGATTCATAAGAGACCACCTGAATTCTCGAATGTTAACAAGACACATACCAGCGATAGAATTGGTAATACAGTAGACTGGTTTTGTACGTGGCGTTGCTCTCGTTTATTTAGAACTAGCTTTTGCCAGCGGCTTCGCTCGCGTAGAATTTGGTTTGCCTCATTAAGTTACGTGACATTTTTTTTTAATACTTATATTTTTTTATGTAACTTCACATCGTACATCCCAGATTTCTAACTTCAAAATTAGTTTCCATACAATCTTTGAACACCTATACCTAATATTTAGAGGGAATCTCTTGAGGGTGGAATTATCTGAATTCCTTTCTAAGTGCTCATTATTTTAGAGGGCCAAAGCTTGCCGGGGTCGCGGGACTTACGAATTACCGTGACCCCGGTACGTAAAGGGCTATTGAAGGACACCGTAGATTTAAGTCAGTCAAGTCTGACAGTCCCTCCCGCCCTGCCCTGGGTGGGAGGACTCATTTGATGATTTTACCACGATAAAAAAATAATAATAATAGAACTCTGCAAATTTCAAAATTCTACCAGTGGTTTCTTCATCAATCTTTACCTGTATGGTGTGTTTATAAAAAGTAGCCCTATGTCCTTCCCCGGGCTTGAGATTATCCTATCCAGCACGGAATTACGATTACTAAACACTGACTAATAAACAGGTCGGACCAATGTTACTTGCATTTAATCACTACATAGTATAAAACAAAGTAGCTTTCTTTGTCCCGTGTAACGATCGAACTCGTGTAACGATCGACGTCATTGCGCGATCACCGCCATCTATCGAGCATAAGGACCATTCGACATATAGTACTAATAGAATTATCTATACTCCGTTCATCATCTGCCTAGCGTTTTTCCCAACTATATTGAGGTCGGCTTCCAGTCAAACCAGATGCAGCTGGATATCAGTATTTTACATGACGTGACTGCCTGTCGGACCTCCACAACCCAGTAACTGGGTAATACGATACCCCATGGAAAGACTGGCCGTCAGACTTTAGAGCTTCTGACAGTAACGACTGTCAAAGATCTTCAAATGACAGCCGGGACCAACGGCTTTACGTGCTTTCCGAGTGCTTTTTACCCATCCACAGACCAAACCTCGGCAAGCGCAGCTAACCCGTAAAAATATATATATAATAAAAAACTTTTTCAAAAAAAAAATGTAACCGCCTTCAAAAAGAACCACAAAAAGGGTAAAATAATCTACAAAATAACTTTTATCTAAATAAATTTTAAAGTCGATGGCTTTGTTATTTTTTATTTCATTGTTTTTTTTTTGCCACAAACTTGCAGTATTACTAATGTATTTTTTTTTAATCTGTCCTGTGTGTGACAATAAATCTCTTTCTTTCTCTTTATTCCCTAAGTTGAACGATACCTAGCACAAAAAAAAAGAATTATTTAAATCGGACGTGAAGTTCCGGAGATATGCGAACAATTAATCAGTCGATGCCTACTCCTTACTGTTAAGGAGTTGTACCTTCCATCATCAGCTCAGCTACATAAGATGATGATTACCATACGCAAGTACTTAAATTACTTCATAAGATTTACGAAAAACGATGCGTGGACCTATAAAATTTGAGGGTTGCCCTCGATTTCTCCAAGATCCAATCATCAGATCCTGATTTGGTGACAATGGGACCACACAGGAAGCACCAAAACAAACAAAAAAAGAATTATGAAAATCGGTTCACCCAGTCGGTCGTTATGCGGTAACAAACTACTGTTAAGGAGTTGTACCTTCCATCATCAGCTCAGCTACATAAGATGATGATTACCATACGCAAGTACTTAAATTACTTCATAAGATTTACGAAAAACGATGGGTGAGCCTATAAAATTTGAGGGTTGCCCTCGATTTCTCCAAGATCCAATCATCAGATCCTGATTTGGTTACAATGGGACCACACGGGAAGCACCAGCTTTCAAACAAAAAAAAAATCATGAAAATCGGTTCACCCAGTCGGTCGTAATGCGGTAACAAACATTTAAAAAAAATACAGTCCTCCTTTTTTTGAAGTCGGTTAAAAACTATCCTATGTCCTTTCTCAAGTTCCAAACTATGTCTGTACCAAATTTAACACTAATCGGTTCAGTAGTTTAGGCGTGAAGAAAAGACAGACAGACAGACAGACAGACAGACAGACAGAGTTACTTTCGCATTTATAATATTAGTTTGGATTTTACAATCACTTCAGCCACGTGCCATCTATTTATCATTGTTTTATTTTTGTTTTACAACAATAACAACTAGTATATGAGTAGGGTATCGACCCTATGTCCGTTTCTGTACCCCTAACCAATTATATTTTGCCTTTCCGGGGAACGGTTTTGTTAGGGACAAAAAAATTATGTGCCCAGCTTAAGCAAAAATTCTAAGATTACTACAATACTTACATACTTTCATAATAGAATATATTCCATTGTTTTTTGTTCAGTGGTTTAGGCGTCAAAAGGCAACGAATTTACTTTCGTATTTATAATAGTAGTTAGGATCGCTTCTTATTAGGATAGTATTTTATTTAATTGCCCCTGACTTCTGAACAACGCCGTATTACTCACTGATTAGCAAGCAGGTGCTACGTCTGACCGACTCCCACCTGACCTTCGTTACCTTATGGTAAATCCATATCATTATCACCGATAATAGCACATTGCGGCTTTCTATTGACAGCACTTTACATAACACGACATAATGCAACCGGTTGTTGAGCGCAACTGCTAATGTCACGGCGACTGCGACCACTTGCCAGGAGTAGATAGTAGAGAGAGACCGAACTTTATAAGGACTGTGATAGCTGGCAGCGGGTCAAATAATTGAAATATGAGTTGTTGAAGTATCAGTGCACATATCCATCACAGAAATGCAAAATAAATGCAGACAATTATAGTTACGTATTTTGAGCATCGAAAATTCCGAAATGCGATGGACTAGTTTTGCTTGAGTTATGAACTATTCAAGTGATGTGATGTGAAATCCATAGCGTTCACTTACACAGTCAAGTTCGGCCTCTGGTGCATAACTATTCAATGTGCCATTGCGTTACCGATTACTAGAAGATGGTTCCAAATAGATCCCACATACATCTGTCCGTAATATATTTGGTAACATATTGATGGCATGACAGGTTAGACGTACATTTTTGCAAGATTCCAATATGAGCCAATGTTTTCTGTAAAGACGTTACAATGGTCCTTTAATCATTATGTTTTCCTGCAGATGGCCGAACTGTTTGCGAAATTAGTAAGCGTTTGTCCGAAGTTATGATGACATTCATCTGAATAACATGCAGTCGGATTAGAGCTCATTCATACGAAGACGATTGACGAGACGTCTTTTTTTCACGTATAACGTTTTAGTTTTTGATGACGGTACTTTATGCTTTTTTAAAACTCGTGCATTACAAATCGTGAAAATTGAGGGACACGTCTTAAATCAACATACGTATCGTGCTTAACAAAAATGATGACCGTCAAAAACACGAATACTGGCGTCGCATTTTTGTGACAGATCCGTGAAAATACATAATTCCGTATGCAAATCGTGATGGTCCCTTATGAATGAGCCCTTAAAAACTTTATCAATAGGTCAGAGTGTATATCATACATATGAGTGTTGTATCATACAAGCAGTGTCATTCTGTCTACGTTATTATAATGCCTACTAATGGGGCCCTTCCCTGATGCATCAGCACCACAACACGAGTGGTCAGACTCTGCAACTTGCTGGATGCGGCATCTGGTCACCCGAATGATGCAACTTACATGAAACACGTGTGCAGAGCCGGAGAGGATTACTAATTGATTGAATTCTTGTACCAAAGACGGTAATGTTTATTATCACCGTTTATAATAATGGGCAATTTAATTAAATGCTTATTTATCACTGCACTTTTACGGGTTCTGATGATTGGAGAAATTGATAAATTGCCACAACGCTCATTATCATATTATGTTTTCGCTTTTTGCTATTACATATATATTTTTATATTTGATATATCGGAAAGTTTGATAAGATACAGAAAACATGGCAAATCGATCTTGATAAGCATTATTAAACAATTTAAATTTTCGCACAGATTAGGTTTCCTCGGATATAAAAACACCCATATAAATTAAAAAAAGGGAAACTCGATGATTATTTTGAAATACGGCCGCCTTCGTTTCAGAGTGACACCCGGAAAAAAAGAAGAATGGGCAAATAGTACCTACAGACCATGAGTCAAGTATTGTAGCACTTTTTGAACTATCATAGTATAAAAGTGGAGATGTTAAAAATTATAGAAGACACCGTCTCTAACCCATGCAACGTCTTAAGCACACACTCGTCGAGAATGTACACTTGTTACAAATGTTCATAGCAACCATCAGCATGTGGAGTGGGAGACTTTGCAACAGCGTGCTTTAATAGCATTTGTGCAAAAGTTAGAGGTCAGCAGTTTGCGTCGGAACGAATTATAGTGAAGGAATGACGTTGACATGATTAAGATGTGGGAGGATTCTTTATTTATCTTTAAATTAATGTTTATGGATTCTAAAGGGTACCTAATATTTATGGAAACCAAGGTGTGGGGGAATTAACGGAGCTTTAGCTGTTGTTAAGTATCTTCTATTATAATGGTGACTTATTAGTACGAGGTTTTTTGAAAAGTAATTGTTAACAAGATAATTATATGATTTCCTACTTTTACTACGTTCCTACCTTTTTTCCTTTTTCCATGTTTTAACTTTCGTGATATACGTAGTGATGTCACTACCTAAAGGGGTTCCTCTCTCTGCATCTTTATTATTTTTCACTCTTAAAATTATGTGATTATTTTAATTAAATATTTTATGTTGCCCAGAGTTTTCTCACTTATGTGAAATAATTAATTAGTTTCGGATTATATTACATTATTTTTTGGTACCTATGTATAACAATAAGATATATATAATAATAATAGTTGTATTTTACCTTATATGTCTGTAGATAAGAAAGGAGCATATCTTCAACTGGTTCCAAAAGGTTGACCTGTAGATATAAATAGATTATTATATAAATTTTATCCTATAAATTTTACCTCTGGTGGGACACATGCCTCATCTCTGTGAATGGGAGTAGGCCATAACCCACCACACGGGCCCAATGCGGGTTAGTAGATGTCACATGTCTTCGATTTTTTTTGGTTCTAGGACATCCGGGTTTCCTCATAATGTTTTACTACGCCGTTTTGAGCAATGGCGACGAAATACATTACACAAAGTTACGCGCTTCACTGGGTTTCAACCCACGACCTACAACTAGTAAGTCGGGGTCGATACCCCTGGGCCACCACTGCGCTTGGTGGTGGCTTAATGCAGACTTTGTTTTAATGATCTTTCAATATTATAGTCCTAAAATGTTATGCTTCGTATATTTATGTCATGCATGCAAAATCAACTCAACGGAGAGCAAAAAACACATAAATATCCAACCCAATTTATAGCTTTATCCACTATGTATGCTTATTAAACCATATGCATACAAATTAATAGGCTAAACGACGGTGAGACCTACGCATAAAAACTGCGAACAAAATGTTTAATGACCAAATACGTTTGTGGGTTAATCCGATCATTGAATAAAAACATTAAGCCACATGTCTAGACAAAGGTTTCGATTTTGTAAGAAATAATGGTGAATAACGCTAACGATGTTACAGGTATAATGTATTTAAAAAGTAAAAAGCTTGTAAAATTGTCAAGGCCTTTGCAGTGTAATATTTTAGAAAGATATTTTTTTTCGCTTTAGCAATCTAGAATTTAATCTATCTAACGTTAGTGTAACTTTTTTTATTGGATTTGCATGCACAGTTGAGACAAACTATTTTTTAAACAAAAGTTTTTTTTAAACTCGTGGTTAAATAATAACAACAACAAATTTCTTCTACATAAAGTCGTTGGTCTTGACTGTCAAAAGCAGATCTTTGACAGTCGTTACTGTGCGTAAAGTTCGACAGAGCTTGGCCAGTCTTACCAAGAAGTGCTAGATAGGCTGTTGGTCCGTGTAAAATTCTGGTACTCAGCTGCATCCGATTGGATTGGAAACCCCTAAATAGTTGGGAAGGGTTTTTTGTCGTCTATGTAAAGAGCTAGGCAGATTAATCAGATATTTTTTTTCATTACTATGTTAAAGAGTATAATTAAGATATCAAATTGGCCTGCCAATATTTTTTGTGGCTGGTGTGATCACAGTTATATTGGGCTTCAAAAAAGTGATAATTTTGGTTCTAAATTATCAAAATGACGTAACTTTCTCATACATTATGCTAATGAGTTTTTGAATCCATATCCGGGACAAGAAACTAAAATGGTACCTACGAAACAAAAATTAAAAAATGAATACGTATGGCATAGCACTTTTTATCAACTTATGCAATAATAATTATTTTGTTTCTGAAAAAAAGAGAAAAAATTATCGCCTTCCGCGAATATTTAACGAGAATATCATCCCATCGTTGCTCTATGGGAAGTTACTCTACTAATTAGCCCCTTCATTCACAAGACGACGCAAGTCTCTGATACCTTACGAATTTGGTATCCATGTGACTATCGCAATACAAATCCATAGAGTTTCGTACACAGGTACGCGTCAATGGATGTCAAAGTCGTAAGGTATCAGAGACTTGCGTCGCCGTGTGTACGAAGGGGCTTAGGCTATGGTCAGCCACGTCAAACAAGTTAAACGTCAAGAAAAAATGTATTGTTTCAAATTTTATTAATTCTCGTTGACATGACAGATGTGACAGTGACAGTGTTAGGTTTATTTTCGTTACGGAATTTCTTGATTCGGTCGCCGCGCTCAAAGGCCACGATAAAAGTTACAACAGCTTAAAAAAAATTTGAGCCTTAAACATGAAGGAAAATAAAGTGAGGAAATCTGTTTAATATGATGAATAATTCAAGCTGCGTGATGGCTGAGAGTAGCGACAGGTGGTTACAATTTCAACGTCTGCCGTGAAATACCGGTTCTACGTGCTACATATGGAGGGATATCCCACACTTTTAGTTTTGATATTATCTCTATAAATGAAATAGAAGAAAAAATCTGCAAGGAACCTTAAAATATCAGAACAGAAGCTACTGAAAAAGAGATAGTCAAATTGAATATGGTATTTTTTCAGTTTGTGAATTGAATTAAAAAATGAAACACAATATTTTTGATTTTAAAACTGACATGGGCGGACAGAAAAACTGACAGACGATCTGATGAAAATCACAGGATCGCGTTGGATGCAAGGCGCTTCCAACCGGTCCTATTGGAAATCTATGGGGGAGACTTATGTTCAGCAGTGGACGTCACCGTCGTAGTATGTTGACAACGCTGATATTATGATGATTATGATGAAGATTATGATGATGGGAAGTCGTAGATAAATAAATATTAACCTCAAGTCGAAGGCAGTCTGTTTGGTCCTTTCTCTGTCCTCTGAGACAAGCGTGTAATATTTGACATATTAGTAAACGCGTTTATAAATAACACGGTAATTAAACGCTTTGGTCATCGAGTTTGTTGTATGACCTCCGTAAGATAAGTGTTCCAGTGCGGGAAGTGCTATGCTGCGCTATGAAATTGACACAAACCGATTCATGGATTCAGTTTATGTTTTCTTATTTATTTAAATTGCTAGCTTGTGTATGACAAGCCTGTTTATAACAAGCTAGTAATTTAAATAAATAAAAAACGTAATTACGTTTTAATACTTGAGTCTGAAATGGTTACTAAAATCTCACTAAAAAGAAATAATATGGTAAATAAGTTTGAAGTTCTAACAAGAGTATTAAACGTGTAGATATTACAATTTCGTACTACTTTACTTCTTGTTTTTTGAGTGCATATAAGTGGCTTACTTGAAATAAATGATTTGCCAATGAGTCGCCAGTCACCTGGTGTGGAGACGGGTGAATGATGTCATTGCTATCTCTTGTAGACTTTGGATCTATATCTACACAATGAGATGCCAAAATCTAGAGATTTTTCAATGAAAATTTTCTTTTTCCAGAGTAAGTTTCAAAACTTTGGTGTAAAAGTTCAAGTAAAATGGATGCAGGTAGGCAAATAGATGGAAGAATTACCCAACTATGTATTTTGTAGGACCCAACTTTTCGGAGGCCTTGTTTTAGCTCAAAAGGAGGGCAATGTTTATGTTAATATACAAGGTGATAATTATTATTAAAAGGAATATCTTATTAGTGTCTGCATCACTAAAACATAGTGGGTGGTCAAGGTGAGTCAGCCTTGACAAAAATAATGATAATTATCTGGAAAACCAATAACTTTTATTATATTTAGATCACTAGTTAAAATTGATGATCTAACTATTTACGGTTAAAAGTAAGCATATTCAAGGAAGTTCTCACAGCTTTCAGCGCTGCGGGATATTAAAAACGGGTTAAATGTTATGATATTTTTACAAGTTTTAAACTAAACTAAGTGAATAAAAATATGGTAAATATTATCCCGTTATTCGTGTCAGTTAATGTTATTTTTGTTGAGTTTCACCCGTGTTTGTGCTAAAGGCTTCTTATGTATAAAAAGGTTGTACCCCAGTAGTGGGAAAGTTACAGACTTATCAGAGAAATATAAATAAATTACAGAAATCATGTTAATTTTGTAAGAATTAATACCATTGATAAACGCATATTTTATCATGAATTAAAGTTAATCAATGGAAAAAAAAACATAAATTAATTTCGAAACATAAATCAGTCGGCAATTTATTCCTCCCTTCATACAAAATGTCATATATTATTCACCATAAATTACTGTGTTATATAGCTCTTCTATTATTGTTGTAAACAAACACCTAAACAATAAAGTTAATTAAAACGCATTTTTTACACGGTAAAATCAATAAATGAGTCCTCCTGCCTTTACTGTCAGACTCGGACTGATGGAAATGCTCCTTCAAAAGCCTTTTACGATACAGGGTCACGGGTTACCTGTTTAGATAATCCCGTGATCTAGAGAGTCCCGCATGTAGTCCCCGAAGAGTACAGCAGATACGTGCTTTAAAGTTACCTCCAATTTCAGCAGTTTTGATATGAACCTCATGGTTTCGAGGGTGATACACTACACCTGCCCTCTTAGCCTAAAACATGCCAAAGTGACCTCTGACGCCGCGCGCCGTGGAAATTGCGAAGTTTTGAGTTAACAAAATAAAATAACTGTCGTGCCGGCGATACGGAGATTCAGTTACCATCCACCTGGCACTTATCCAGACATCTAAGATATACCTGATCAACACCATTCAGAAAAGAAGGATCTGCCCCAGCACTGGACACGACATAGGCACTTTAAGCTATGTATAGCTTATCACTGCTTGTATTTACGTGTGCCACCAACTTAAGAAAAGAGAGGTCAAAAAGCCCCGTATAGTAATAGAATTATAATTATTTATTATGTTCAACTGTCCGTTTATCATTGCGGTGAAGCACCGACAGTTCGACACACATACTATATTATTTTGGTGCATCCTTGAACTTAGGCGTGATGAGTATTAAATGTCTTCATGGATTTAGTTCGATCGGATTAACTAATGGGCATTTGTAGGAACATGGTGGAATTTAGTCAGTAAGAGTCTGACAGTCCCTTGTCCTTCAATCCAAAAAAAAAGTATACACCGATTTCGAGTAAAACTTTAAGTTAACGACTAATTGGTCATTTATACCGATTCCAAAAAAAATACGGTGGTAAAATCATCAAACGAGTCCTCCCACCCAGGGCAGAGCGGGAGGGACTGTCAGACTCATACTGACTAAAATATACGGTGTCCCTAAATGACCCTTTACGTTCCTGGGTCACGGTAATTCGTAAGTCCCGCGACTCCGGCAGGCTTTGGCCCTCTAAAGGGAGACCCCGTCATTATGCTGACACTCTTTAAGGCGCGCGTAGAACACAACGCGCCGTCGACCTGGGCATAGTCCATGGTCGGACAGCGAGTCGCCCGCAATGTATGTCCTTAAAGATAATTTTGCTAAACAATATTTATCAAAAATACAAGAAGAATGCGTGAATGAATCGATGATGTTCATACCTAAATGATTCACGACTACCATGATTTCATAACCTTTGTAAAAGTCGCACCAACTTGTGAAGTGATAACTTTCTACAGGACAATACCGGGTAACCTTGAGGGATTTCCTTTAATATTCATACTCGTATAATACGCGTATTTCTGAGAAAATAAATAAATAAAACCGTTTTGTAAGAGATGAGTGAGATGACCTAGAGTTACTAAATATGGTGTAAAGTAAACTTACGTATATAGATATTATGTAACAATGACAAGTTATGATGGTGTGATGAAAAGCACTAATTCAATTTAATATGGAATACTTATCGAGGGGTTCATTTTATGCTTCGTTTTTATTGTTTTCCTCAGAGTTCACAAAAAAACTTAAAAAAAACCTTTATTTCTAATAACCTTTACTTATTGCCAGCGACCTTCGAAATAAAAGTTATTTAACACTTTACTTATTTATTTTCTGCGGTTTACTCTCTTATTCCGTCAACGTAAATACGGGCTTGTACTCAAAGTTTTGGAGTAAACCTTATTCCCTGTTAGTTCTGAAATCATAAGTTCTGACAACACTTCGGGAGTCTTGACAACTATTTAATCATGTTGTCACCAATTTTTAGTCCACACCACTATCTAATCCTAACATAAACAGTTAGAAACGCCCGTGGCTTCGGCCGATGTAACGGTTTCGTGTTTAGATGGTAGTACCCCTGATCACTTTGAGAATGTAGTTAAATATTCTTTACGACGACAACGTTAAAAGGGTCAGCAGCAATTTAACTATTGCTTACGGCTTGATATTTTAAACTTGATATACTTTAACTATCCTACATCGTAAAGAGGTTAAATAATTAATTAGTTGATGCGTATGTGAACACATATTTTACAGTCTGACTTCCCTGTCGCTGTCATGGACCATGAAATCAATTTCAATCTTAAATAATGGACGTGTTGTCCTTTAACTGTAAAAATCAATACATAAAATAAAAACTACCGTATAATTTTGCTTTAAAAATCCAAGTTAGGCGCATAAATGTCACAAAAACAAACATATACTTAGCTAAACGATATTAACTTCCTTTCTCATGACACAGTCAAAGAAGCCAAAGCTTAAACCTTCGTGCTCTGAATATACAAACACCGTAATGATATCATCAGCACTCAAAAATAACCAAATCAAAGAAAACCTCAAGTTCCGAATAAGAACCAGCATTATTACGTAATTTAACACAAGGTCACACACACACAAGGAAATAAAGTTATTAAGAATTCGGAATATTTAAACCAGACCGATACAATTATGTGCCGAATTTATTGAAGACTCAATAGGTTCGCTTAATATAACGTAGGACTTACCTATAAAATGTTTAACGTAAATAGCAAAATGCATGCGTAGGTGTTAAACATGTCTACTTTTAACGTATATGTGTGGGGGTAATGATGCTGAAAATCCATAGGTTGATCTAGGTTGCCCTTTAAAAAAGGTAAGTACTAAATACCACACCACCAGAGGCGGTTGCCAGAAGAAAGACCATCATAAAAAGTTTAATTCCATTGCAATTTAATTGAAGACAGAATTGGTTATTTGACTGAAAAATTTTAATGTGTCCGTCAGTTAGATTATCAAAGAATATTTGACCAGTATTTTTTCTTTTGTTACGTAAACCAAAATTAACGGAGATGTGATACTTAAAAAAATGGCAATATCTCACAATTTAGTACATTTTTTATTGCATTCTGACGTCACGAACCCCCAGTTTCGAGTTTTGATGCGTTATATCTTAGAAAATATTCATTGACTTTACAAAAGAAAAAATACATGTGCGTTATTTTTTTAAACTCTAAATAACGGACTAATTAGATATGTAATTTATTGATACTGTCAAATAGCCAATTGGAATGAAGAACTGAGCCCGCTCTCGTCCATTAAGAGAAAGTCAGGGTTCCAGCTGATTGTGGATTTAAGGTACAGGCTAATCAGTCCGGTATAGACTTAAATTTGTACACGAGATGTGTACTACTTTGTGACTTATATCTGCCTAGTCAGGAACATCATGAAATTTTCTCTAGCCAACTATACCAAAAAAACTGCTGTTTAAACTCTTTAATATGCAAATATGACTTCAATAGATTTCAAATGGACCAATAGATCATCTCCTTGAATTAATCATTCGTATTGAGATATTATTAGATGTTTAGACACACACAATGTTAATACGATGAATCTAATAAACGTATGATATTGATAAATGAAGCCTGCTGTAATTCGCATTACGGATAAAAGAAAACAAATTGGTTATATTGATTAATTATAAACTTTTAAAGGTTAATTGTAATAATTAATTTAGAATTACGAGGTGATAATTAAAATATCTTATATAGAAGAGTGATTTAGAAGATTATTGAAGAATAATTATAGAAGAAGAAAAAGGAAGAGCTGGTTCGAGAAAAGAAGAAAGAAATTGAGAAAGGCCAGTGTTGGTACAATTGGGTAATTGTAAACAAAAATAGAAATAAGAATAAATTTAAAATTCTACCATATAGGATAAAACACGACATATTTGCAGGTTGAAGTGGCAGTGGGTCAGTCATGTATTCGGAAGGCCCTATAGTCGGAGCAGAAGAGTTCTAGTGTAGTGGACTACGACTTCAATCAAAGAGGTGGCTGAGACAGAGTGGATACGGAAGGTGGTATGATTGTGGCGTCACTTGGGAGAGGCTTGCGATGAGCTGATTTGATTTATTTATGTTTAAGTGACCTTTTGCCACTGTTAGATCATTGTTTCTAATTTAGCTGTCTTATATTGTATTTTAAACAGTGTTTCCATAATAAAGTGTTCCTGTGCGAAAAATTATTAGTTGACGTTTAAATATCTTGATTGATTTCATTTCAAAGCAATAAAATTGATGGAATCGAAGCAGATCGCCGTCAAAATAGCCGTTGTAAATATAATCGTAAAATATAATGATGATGATCAGCTGCAAGAATTTAAATTATTTAAATAATTTACATTCTTGAAACTTCGTTTAGAATTTATAGTTTCCATACAATTGACATTGAACAGGTGGCATTGTATCATCACGCAGTCACCTAGTGATGGGCAACATATAACTTAATTTATTTATAACGAATATTTTATACGCCTTTAATGAATGTGTTGGGAAATTAATGTGAAAATTATTGATGTCCATATTTTGGGCGTAAAGACGGAAGGTTGTCATATGTAATTTTCATGGTCAATATAGTTATAATACGACCTTTTGTAATTATAATAATACATACAATAGTTTAATAATTTATATTTTAGTATCTCATTTGATATATTTTCGTAATAAGATGATTTAGTTTCTTATATTATTTTAGTAAAATACCGAATATTATAAAGTAATTTTGGGTTACGCGACACAAAATGGCTTTTCAGGATTTTCTTTCATAATCTATCACTGACATTTCATCTTGTTCCGAAAACAAAGCCTCGTTCATCTTAATATAAGTTTTGATCTAACGCAACTCCAATATAAAAGAATCACAAAAAACAAACATACTCGTACATTTATAAACTCTAATGATTCCTGATCTTTAGAACTGTCTGTGAATTACAATCCAGGAAGCATTGCTAACTATCTGACCAAAAAAAAAACACAAAATAACATGTTTCAAGTACTATGGGTTACTTACAAATATTGCACACAATACATACAATAGGTTAATAACCGCTTGAAGATTCAATTACTATTAGAGTAGTTATTGTTAAGTTCCTGTGTTTTTTTGTTTAACACCAATTTAGTTTTCAATTAAAACTTATTTTAATTCGTTTACAATATCTCGCATTTATGTGCTCGCGGCTGTAAAGAGTATGCCTTTATTTTCATTTTTTTTAAACGTTGCCCTACACTAGGAATTTCCCCTGTGTCGTGGGTGCGTTTACAAACATATAAACACATACACAAACTCCCAGACCCGAAACAACTACTTGTAGATCATACAAATATTTCCTCCGTGCGAGAATCGAACCCGCAACACGCAGCGCAGCAGTCCAATCGATCAGCTACTACGCCAACTGTGTCGTCGTATGCACAGAATACAAAAGTAATTAAGCATTTTTTGCTTGGTTTGATGAAATTAGACGACTTTGTCATAGTCATCACCGGTAGTCGGTGATCTATCTAGTTGGCAAGCGTAGTTTTGGGGGTGCCCCCTGTTATTAGACCAGTGACCTTGAACAGGTGCCTGGGACACGGAAAGTAGAAGGTGGAGAACAGAGTATTGTATCGAAACGGAGAGGGGAGAGGCTTCTGTCCTTGTCCTTCAATGGACTGCGACAAGCTGAGGCGATTGATTGATCCAGACATTTTATTGTATGATTACCTATATTGGAATTGAATCATGAAATCGTAAGTCTACAGAACAGTAGGTTAATAAGTATGTTTCTTAACCAAAAATATAGTTAAGTCCTTACAAGGATATATAAGAATTGATAGAGCTTCTTCTAATGATTGCAGGACTGTATGCTTTGGCTAATGGTATCCATAAGGTTATGTTAATGGCATTCCACTGGGTATTAAGTTTTGATCATTGAACCAGTACGAGAAGTATTTTACATACATATTCTACACTAGTTGCGGTGTAGCACTTTTATTCATTCAACAGGTCCGACCTTGAGTTACATCTCAGTCATAAGAGTCATCCGTTGAAAGCTGCAAGTACAGATGAATCAGCAACTTTGTCGCAAGAAGATGAATACCTGCTTTTGTCGTTAAGTATGACACCTGCATTTATGTAGCTGCAGAGGTTGAAAACATTTTGCCGCGTAGTTCAGTGTTGGTAAACATTTGATCATAGGATAGCGTTTTGAGTATTTTATAGAGCTAGACCCTTCTTTACTTTGAACTTCCAATAGGTACTCGTAAATAGGTAGTTTAATAGGTTATTTTTAACAGAAATAGTTTTACATAAATTATTGTTCTGCCCAAATGATGAATTCGTCTTCTGATATGTCCGTTGGAGTAAACGCTACGGAAGCATTTTAAATAAAAGTTATTACAGTATTTATTTACAGACAAACGACTTATATTAGTGTAAACACAATATTTACCTTTTTCTATTCTACTAAATAACTTTAACGGCAACACACATTTTCAATGACCGACGACCCTTGTCTCTTCAGTTGTATAAGTTAACGTGCAATGTCTCAACTAAACTTTATTCTTTATTCATATTTATCATGACTTTAAATTAATTGTAGCTGGATACATATTTAAATGTAAAGTTTGTGATGATAATTGATTTCTTACGATGAACATATTTTTCATATTTTTGTCGCTAATTTTTATATTTTAAACGTCAGGTACGGACGAACTTATCCCAATATATCTTTTGAATTTTCATCTTTATCACATTTAAGGTTCATGATAAATTGAAAAAAATTGACAGTTTGGGGAAGGTTGATGTGCGCCGTGTATATCTACATACATAGGTATATTTTACTCCTTTTTTAGGATTCATACTCCAGACTCTTTTCAGTAAGTTGGACACTAATATGTGTGACATCACTTATCACTTATAAGTGAGTAATTATTCAAATCTACAATGATATTACGGTAATAAAGTTAAGAAGATCCTTCTAGCAAAACAAATACACCATTACAATAAAACAACAAGATGTCAATGAAACCTGTGTGTCTAAGCTGTGGTAGTAAATAGTCGTATAATTAAAATGTAGGTAATTTACCTACACACCTGGGTTTCGATAAATTAACGGCTGTGCCAGAGGTGATGAACCTTTCACTAATGCTTACTAGTATTAATTCATATTCCTATGCCTTCATATAAATATTTTTTGTTTTCTTCGGGAACAGCAAAGTTAACACACAAACTTATTCGCATTTATAATAGGATGGCAAAAATAATGCATTGTGGCAAGAAGAATGATTGGTGAGGTGTTCAAAAATTCTACTGAGTCCAGAATTGTTTCACCCGTAAAGACTTCCACCGACGCTTTGTCACCCCTGTTGTATCCCGGCCGACTGGTCGATTTAAACTTTTAGGTTTGTTTGATTTAAGATCAGTTGCTTCTTAGCCTTTTGATTTACTCTGTTGCAGCAGTACAAGATACGTAATATGGTATAATAGACTATTTTAGTCTAATTGTTTATTAGCCCGGAGGATAGATTGTCAAAAAATATTTGACCCGTATTTTTTCTTTTGTAACGGTAACCAAAATTGATGAAGATACAATGCTTCTAAAAATCACAGAACGTCACTCAGTCGGTATTATTTTACAGGTGTTATGACGTCACAAGTCCCCACTCTCGAATTTCGAAGATGTTATGCGGTAAACTACCCTATGACGTATTATGGTGATTTAGCCGGAGAGCTTCCATGTATTTTGCTCCAACAGTTTTGTATTTTTAGGTTGTCCTACTGAATTTTTTCTGTGTCATGGGTGCGTTTACAAACATAAGCAATCTTTCATCTGGAAAAATTTTGCACTTGTTTAAACCTCCTAATTCTTTTGTGCATACTTTGGTTGGTGAGAACAAACGCGGGCGCAACACAAACTGTATTGTTTACATCTTGTGATGTAATGTCATGCTAGTTCTCGCCCGCGGCGTTGCTCGCAATCATGATATATTATTGAGTCAGTTATCATGTCATGGGATGACATTCTTTTGTTTAGTGCTAGTAGCTTTCTCTCAGCTGGTTATTTTACATTTTGATGTTGTCTTTCAGCTAGTTTTTTTTTATATAATGGGCGGGCCACCTGATGTGAAATGGTCACCTCCTTTTATAGACACCTGTTCCGAACAACAAGAGCTTATTGTTGTCAACTGTAAAATGTCTCATATGAAATTACATCGGTATTTAAGTTAGGTCGGCCTATAAACAGACTTCTTAGATACAATAATATTTTTAGGGTTCCCTACCTCGCAAGGAAAAAACGGAATCCTTATCACTTTGTTGTTCGTCCGTCCATCTGTCTAGACCGTATTATTACAAATACTGAGGTTTGAGGTCCCTTGGAGCTGTGAAAAAATCAAACAAAAAAGTTACAGCCGTTTATGCCGCTGATACCTCCTGAATCCTGAAACGTTTAATCTGGACAGGTTTTAGTCTAAATATTCTACCAAAATAGAACAAAGAAGTTTTTCCAAAGCAGATAACATCATATTATGATGACATCACTACGCTTGGGAGGCAGGCAGAATGTCAGGCGTGCTCGTGATCTTTTCGTTATTTATCCATAAAATTGATTCATTTTGTTTCAAGGTGTTTAAGTTTTTTTTTGTCTTAAAGGATCGGTGTGGTTTTCATAAGAGGCCAGTGATTTAGGAAATCTTCACTTAGACGTAAAATTCTTTGGAAAACACAAGGCTACATTGTGGTATTTCATCAACTTAAGTATGTAACACAAAAACATTCTGGTGAATTGAAATCTTTTAGTTTTTATCGATACAGTTGAAAGGTTGTAGGTGTGCTCATCCGCTGACTGTAAGGAAAATTCTTACCAAACAACTAATGACTAGTTAAAATACATTTTTATGGTGTTACGTATTATGATAAATAATTGTTTGTCAACTTTATGATTCGTCTGTTATATCGTCGAACACAGTCTAACCTCCTATATGTGCCTGTCATAAAGTTGACAGGCACTCTCAGGCGCGACTGCAAGAAATTATTTACACAGCAGAAGTACGTGGCGATGGTGCATGACTCAAGTTAAACGCTAACATCATACTATAAAACTTTGAATTTGACACCATCTCCACAATTTTTTTTATTTATTTTTTCATTCTGCGCCTACAACGAGATGAAGAAGAGCCTAGACCGGCGAGGAGAGGTACCAAGAATTGACGTCGGGGTCCAGTCCGCCAGTCATCGAATGCAATATTTAATTATTGCAATACATGCGAATATACATGCATGCATATTGCATATACATTACATGCGAAGATCAAAGATGCACTGTCTCTTTCTTCTTGTGACTGATTGACACGAGCAGCTGATAGTGATCGGACTCTGGACCGATCAGGTATCCCGGTCAGTGGTGTCATACCATCAACTTTCAAACGCCGGCGTCGGGTTGCTAACTGCGGGTAAAACCCGTTTGAAAAATCCAATAAAACATCACGTGCTTTCAGGTACACAACTAAATAAGCCTCCTTGCCACGACACGCTCAACACACGTGCAATTCTATATTTGCACGTCTTGAATATTTATTAAAAAGTTCACATAAATTGATTGAATTTATGAGCTTCACAAGTTCATTACAAAGAAGATTAGAATGTAGTTTTTAAATAACACTAGTGTAATTAATTAACGCATTGAATAGTTTTAGTGAATGATCTTCAAACGGTTTTTAATTAATGAATTCATGGATGTGGTGTTTTGTAACTGAGGATGCAAAACAGAATTGTAGAAGACTAATTAGATTACTCATGTTGATTTCTTCTTGGTTAATTGCTATTGGTAATTCGGACATTTTTGATGGACGGTTAATTACGACAAACATAACGACTTCCTATTTTTGTTAATCCCAGTGTCAGTTGTAAATTCTTAAGAAAGCAGGACGGGAGCAGAAAGGAATCCTGTTCCATGCATCCTTTACATTCCGTTGTCCTTAGCAAGGAATAGAGTCATCAACATGACGTGTCTACGCTGTTCTCAAAACTACTTACTAGAAAAACAGTTAATTTCCTATCTTAATTAAATTGCCATTTTAAAATAACCGCCGCTTGCAAAACACATACTTCTAATCACAATCTATAACGCAGCTTGATCTTTTGGATACCAACTGACTACGTGTACACATGTTTTGTGTCACAGTGAATTATTATAAGCCCGATACATCTCTGTTGACCCCTCCGCGAGACGCAGGCGATATATCCACCTCATCTAGTACGGTACTTAGTTAATTGCTACCATGCCCTTTACAAAATCATAACTTAGCTAAATTCCTCATGGCGAGACTTACCTAAGATTCAAATTCTGCAGATTGTTTCCTTGAAATATTACAATGAAATGATGTAAACAATCATTGTTTGCAAGGAACATTGGTACTTATAGACAGCTTGTTAACCTATAGGTTTCGAAGTAGTGATGAAGTTAAATGCCCTGCTTCCTACCACTGCTAGAACCAACAAAAGTGATGTGACGACAAACACACATCAAAAGTTTATGATCACTTTAAAAAAATTGAAACTTTTTTGTTATTGTAGATTATATTATGATTTCTTCTTCTTTTTAACCGACTTCAAAAAGGAGGAGGTTCGCAATTCGGATGTTTCTATTTTTTTTATGTTTGTTTGCCCACAACTCGTCGCTTACCAACCGATTTGAAAAATATTTTTTTGTTGGAAAGGGTATACTTCTCGTCCAAGAAAATGTTATAGAAATCGGACAAGCGATTTTTGAAAAATCAATAAAAATCTATACACGGATTACTCCGAGGTTTGTCCAATTCGTGTGATTATATTTTTGTTCTATGCAGTAAACTTGCCATTTGGTCCCATAAAACATTCATTTAGTTTCGTTCTTACAACACTTAGGTAAACAATGCTAAAAAATATGTTTTCAAAATATTTTTCGCATATTTCTGGGTGGAAAATATTCATTGACGGGAATGTATGAAGTTATCGCAATTTTTAGAGGACTTGTTTAAATTTAATTTTTAGACTTTAATTTAATAATCCCATTAATAAAATTGTTCTATATACCAAACTTCAGGAATTTCACCTACCTGAAATGAGCAATACTTCACCAACGATGAGAGATCCACATCATAATTAAAAAAAAAAATGACAAATCAGTCCTGACTTTGCAAAAGAGGAATTTAAAAATAAAATTTAGTTTATTACTCGCTGATGTACCTTTATGTGAAAGTTTGAAAATTAGTTCAATCGTTTTTGAGTTTATTCATTACAATTAAGTTGCATTGGTCTAGTAATCGCAAGCGCGATTGCTGGGCATGAGGCCCCGGGTTCGACAAAGTGTGACTGGGTTTGTCTATCAAGAATTTCTTAGTAGCCACGGAGTCTGTATCTGTGCCCAGGTGACGGCAATAAACTCGCCCCCTGTTACATAGGACTTATGTATATTTATGGCAAAATGCGGGTAGTTCTATTAGGTATCCATCTGCGTAACCCCTGGGGGATTCCAGTGTGAAAGAAAAACAATAATTATAGTGTAGAAAAAATACTTAAATGAGAAGGGCGCCTTTGAACTCATCACACTTACTTTAATATATATGCCACTAAAAATAGCAAAATAATCAATATCCTACGAATGTTAAATTCACTCAAAAATATTTACCATAACATTAAAGCTATGTAGGTCGGCCATATGATATCAATATGAGCCATCTAAGCAAGCCGGACATGTCACAAAGAACCTTTACTAAACATCAGTGGCCGAAGAAGATTCTAAGTTCAAATGTCAAAGCGCGTCCTTGCCGCACTACGATGCGCCGGTTAGTATAAATAGCCACAGCGACAACACAGAGGCATCAGTCGCTCGATTGCCTTTCAATCACTAACAGTCCCAAGACAAACAAAAAAAAACCCATCAAAAATGAAATCGGTACGTTTTAAAAACAAAAAAGTGTTTGTTATCGACAGTTTCAAGTGAAAAAAAAAACGATCCTTCCGATCGATCATTATCAAGTTCTGGTGATGCCTGGTCTTCAGTCCATCTAACAGTAGTCTTCTCCAACAGTTCATCGTCCTCGCCCTGTTCGTCGCCGCCGCCGTCGCCGCCCCTGCTGGCTCCGACGCCGACGCGCAAATCGTCCGCTACGACAGCGACAACATCGGAGTTGAAGGATTCAGCTACGCGTAAGTACACAACTGTATTGCTTCACTGTACTTCAACACATGTGGGCTTTTTATAATAACTAGCACCTCGTAAACACTACAACATTTTTTTCATTAAACTAATGCCACGTTTTTCCACAGTGTTGAGACCTCCAACGGCATCAGGCAGGAAGAGCAGGGTCAGTTGAAGAACATTGGTACCGAGAACGAGGCTCTTTCGGTCCGCGGCTCATTCGCCTACACCGGCCCCGATGGCGTCGTGTACCAGATCACCTACCTCGCTGACGAGAACGGATTCCAGCCCCAGGGCGCTCATCTCCCCGTGGCTCCTTAATTCTATTTCACTAATCCCAATATCTAGTCCAAAAAATACTCATCCTTAACCTTCCCCCCCCCCTTCCTTTGTTAATTATGCACTCCAAGCGATCTGTGATATGATCCTGAACGATTTTGTTAATAAAACAATTTATGTTGTAGTAATTTACATATTCGTTTCATTACCTGTACCACGATTTATGACGCATTTGAATTCTCGAAAACATTCCAATATCAAAATTAAATATTTTGAAAGCTTAAGGGATTACTCAACTGATGAAATAAAATGTAAAGTGGCCTTCTCATAACAATCGGAGATGACTCGCGTCTTTATCTTGAATGGTCATTATTTTCAAATATTTTGATAATTTAATGGTCGATTAACTTGATTACGAGATTTATAATAACATTGAAGATTAACAAGACCTAGCTAAAAAAAACCTAGTATAGAATTAAATTTAGTTTTTAAATACATATCTGGTGAAATCATTGATTGCGACAGGAATTCAAATCAATCAAAAACGTCGTTAACGGCTAATTCAATGCGATGGTATACAAATATATGAAGATGCCACAATACTCGTAGCTTACTAAGAAATATGGAAATTTACGAGCAGTGCGACCTTCGGGACTTGCCCTCGTTGAGGTTTTATGTTCATCTCACTATAATTATAAGGTGACTATCCTTGCGATCCTAAATTGATTATGTTCGGACTCGAAGATGCAGCAATGTATTACTTATAAGGTTTTATTGGTATTTAACAAGTAACCGGTAACCTTATAAGTTTATCGGTTTTAGAGTTAAATGTGTGCATGTGAGCCCACGCCTTTTAGCTCAACTGAAGTGTTGAAACTATAAATGTTTAGTGAAAGTATTTCAGAAACGGGTTTGCTGTAGTGGCTGATGAGATGATGATGAAAGGCGAATTAAGCTTCAGACGGTGCTAGCACCATGTGATTCACTCAAAAAATAAATATTTTTAAATTTCAACACTATGTGTCTGTCTGACAGCAACTTCGATTAACCTTCAAAGTTAGTGAAATGAAAACCTCTTAAAATAGGTATTAAAGTAATCATAAATATACCTAATAATGGAGCTCGTCATGATGTACCTAACCACAGTAAAGTCTACCAAAAGTGTTAGACGGATTTCGTGGTCGGCGTTCGGCAATCACATGTTAACCACAACGGTTGTTTCAACTTGATCGCTTTATATACCATTAACTAAACATAAAATTAGAAAATAAATGAAGAGGCTTAGTTCATTAAGTCATACGAGCTATAATACGAGTGGTATAATTATCAATTAGCTACCATATAATGCGTGGGCGGGCGGCTCACGTATTTGGTCTGCACAAGAACTGATGCTTGATTGCTCAAAAGTAAATTGTTTGAATGCGAGTCGAGTTGAGACCATTCCTTTCTTCGAGCATTGTGTTACTATAATGTTTTCCATATCGGTGTAGTTATTTGGAGAATGGGAACAGATATCTTAATTACGGAGACTATATTCATTTTTGTGGAGCACTTGGTGCCAACTTGTTACCCGCAAGAGGCGCTCGACGGTGAAACGCATCATGCTCGTGAGAGCCCTTACGACCGAGGATGTTGTGTTGCGGAGTCGGATCGCTAATGCCTGCAACACCCTGCCCAAGAGTTGCATCTGGGATGCACACCAGTATGACCACTCCAACATTCATCTGTCGTGCACTCGAGATCTATTCGACGGACAGGGCCTTTTTCCCATGTCACCGGGGAGAGTGGAACCGGCTAGAGAGAATATCCTCTGCAGGGTTTGTTTTTAGGCTCCTGTGGGATGCTGGTTACGACAGCATGGGTGGTTCTGCAACACGTGTGATTTACTTCACTGATGGCACGCTTGTCCTGTCGCACCAGGCGGCGGGCTCTAGTGATGCTAAAACCCTCCTGCCGGAGGCTTTACATGTTGGTTGTGCGTTTCCTGGTCATTGGATCTGGCACCCTCGCGGACGTGAATAATTGGCGAATCACAACATGGCAGACAGAGCCCCGGCGAGATCTCATGGTCTTAAACCTTGCCCTTATGCGTAACCAATATAAGCCAAAATAATTATAATTACCAAAGAAATTAAAATAGCACTCATTAAAAATTGAATCATTACAGTATTTTTAATTATGAGGCAGTAATGTTCACGAAACTGTCCATCTCCACAACATAAAAATTCGGCGTGAGATGTTATCATTCACTTCAATATGTTATATTGACAAGTGGGTTGGTCTTACGTCAGTCTTCAGTCTATTCCATTTGATCTGTGACCATTTCAACTGTAGGACGAAGGCCTCCCAAAAAGCACGCCATGTAGTTCGTGCATCGGTAACTCTGTCACCAGTTTGTTAGAGCAGCGTGCACCTCTTTCATTGGCACCAGCCCTGGCCTATCATTTATTGGACATACCTCTTAACTCCACTCAGGGTAGAGTACTTTCATTGGGGATTTACAGCTCCAGAAAAAAATACTGTTATTATATTTCACGTTTCAGGTATGGTCATTCCTGCACCTGCCGCACCTGCTGCAGTGCCGGGTTGGCTGTAAATTATAACAAACGGTCCTTCTGAATATAGTTGTAGATACAACTAAGCTCCAATTATCTTTTTCCAGTGTATATAAACTGACCAATATTTTATCTATTCCATAAAATAAAATAAAATCCATTCTCCGAAGTATGACGTCACAAAATCCCTGCAAATGCATCAATAACAAAAAGTCAAGAGGTAAGTGATGCAATATTACGTATTCTGTAATGTAAGAATAAACTATTAATTTGTACGAATGTGTAATTGCGAGATGTGTCCGGGCATGGCAGGTGGATGCGCCTGTCAAAAATTGACTGCATTGCAAAGTGCACGGCTAGAATCATGCCATAGTCGAGGTACCCGTATTATTGAAATATGTTCTGGGGTTCTATCGATAGATCTTGGTTACGCTAGGGGCGTACCCAATTCGAATCGATAATTTGTAACTAATGCTCATAGTTCAACACAAAAAAGCTGCCTAAATTTTCGTAGATAGAGACATTTACATCACATAAATAAACCGGTGATATATGAATCAATACCCTGTAATTAAACACCAATTATTACGATTTATGACGACGACATGTTGGTGAGATTAGCTCATTTTAATCAGAAGTCCGCACGAAATCCATATTTTCTGGACAAAAGTGTTAATTTTGATCAATTATTCATCAAATAGTTTTCGCAAATGTTAACCTTTCGAGTGAGTGTTGTAACCCATTGAACTTCACCTTGTTACGACACCTGGCCGCCGTCGGCCGTGCGCCACTACATTGTAAGCTCCGGGCTTGAAAGTAAGCAGGTAGCGGGGCGGGTTAAAACATTTTGAGCGGAGTAATTTTTACTACGATAAACCTTGATTTTAACCCGTTACTTTTTAGTTATTTAATGCTTAATTTATGTAAGTTCGATAGTATCCACTAGCACTTTATTCTAAAAGAAGCTGTTTAAAATGTGAATTTATAAAATATGTCATTCAACATTTAAGGTACAAAAACAAATTAAAGGGAAACTTTAAGAATTAAAAAAAAGGATTCAGAAAAAAAAACTGTGCAGCAGAATTATTTCAAAAGAAAATGGTTGTTATTTGTTCAGCAATTAGTTTCCGCTTGCCGCGTGCAGCGAGACATGAGCTTCTAATCAGAATGTAAACTTACATCAGCGAGACGAAAGCAAGTCAAGTTTGTACGAAATAAAGCTAATAGTAAATACTGCCTACTTATCCACTCATCTACAATATGAATTGACATAATATTCAATAAATTCATTAATTTGAGAAAATCAAATTAAAACTAAATGCGCGGATCGTTTTGGATGCTCCGCTAGGTGGTACTCCTAGATACTCGTATGTGTACTATTAAAAATAAAATGATGTTGCGTTTACTTGGTCGAAGTCTTGTATTAAAGATTTATTACTTTTGGACCCCATTTTTTAGTTATTCCCGTTGAATCCCATTTTCTATTCCCGTTGAATCCCATGTTTTGACAACATGTATACTGTGCAGAAGGAAAGAGTTACCTTTATTTTCAACCGACTACTAAAAAAAGGAGGAGGTTCTTAATTCGATGGTTTCTGTTTAAAACTTTCATTCTCGCTAACAGAACAACTAACTGCAGGTCATACAAATATTTGTTTCGTGGGGAGATCGAACCCGATCGAGTCCTCCCACCTAAAGCAGGCCGGGAGGGGACTGTACGACTTGTACAGATTAAAATCCACGGTGTCCTTCAATAGCCCATTACGTTCCGGGGCCACGGTTACCTGATAAGACGGTCACGCGACCCCGAACTTAAAAATACCCTGTGTGGCATTAGGGGCTTTTAGATTCGTACTGATTTAAATCCATCATGCTCTTTCAATTGCCGATAGTCCCGTGACTGCGGCACAGTAATCTGTCAGATATACCTATTTGATTAGCTAAAACCTTTCCGTACGTACTCCTTACTATTGCATCAGGATGAAGCCCTTTAAATCGATTAGGTAACCGCGATTATTCGATTGTAACTTGTGTGAATGCCATTCGACCTCCGACATCTTATAAGGAGGAAATATCACGTATGAGACGTGTCTTAAACTATAATTAACTAAACGAGGCTCATACAATTTTATGACTTAATAAACCGGTTTTTAGTGATGTCCAAGTTATCGGTAAATTAAATTGGTCGAAGACCGATAGGAATAGATTTCCTCGGATGTGATTTTAATTGTAGCAATTTGTGGAATATAATCCAACAGTCGTATTTGTTAAAAATTACTTAGAATTTAGATCAGGAATGAAGCAAGCAAAGGTTACAGCTAACAAAAAGAATATTTACATATTTTTGACTTTTTTCTACCCGATGTATTTCGTTTATAGTCGGCTGCAAAAATGCCGACTAGTAGGCCAAGTCGATCATTCTTGTTGGTCGAGTTTCATGTGAAGCCGAGTCTATCATATTGACTACATCATAAATTACACTTGATTGCACTCGCTTGCGGGAGCAGAATTTCAAAACATTTATTGTTTTGTTTTAAGTTAAAATCATACTTATCTTAAATTAAGTTAACAACAAAGAAAAATACCTGTTTATAGTTAGTATACTAGTAGTAGTCATACACAGTAAAGCTGAATTATAAGAACGAAAAATTAAGATTTTATTAATCCTAGCACACACCACATTTCTACAAAGTGTTATATTTAGTTCAGAAGAGTCATGCTTCCTTGTTTGTTTGAGACTATTTATTTCTCTATTTAATGTATTATTTTGTTTTATTGAATACAAAGTCAATAGGAAATTAGTTAATGATATTGATATTGCAGGCGCATCACTTGATACGCATCTAGCAAGCTTGACATTATGACTGTTCTATGAGAATCGATCCTGTACAATATGAACCGTTTGTGGATACGAACTACTTGCGTGATCTATTTCAGCTCTCCCTTTGCGCAAGAGAACAGGTTTTTTTCATACACATACTCAAGTCTTTTCTTATGAAAAGAGTGGGGTTTAAAAACCACAGACCGCCACCTGCTGCTGATCTTTACCCTATTATCCTTACCTTACCCCTTTTCCATACATATCTCTCTTTGCATTTAATTGGCCGTTTGGCTGGTTAAAAAACTAAAATAGCTAAAACTTCAACAACCAACCAATACAACGAGATATTGCCATTTTCGAGAACTGGGTCAGGCTCATACTTATAGTACGGCACTTCCGATTTTACAAGGTTGTACTTCAAAGCAAGTTGCTCACCAGCAAGGGTGTTCAACAATATTTATATATCGGAGCACCCAGAAATAATGTGTCGGATAGATTCTCCCGGGCGGTGACATGCCCGACATAATTATGTCATCCGTACCATCCTTCACAATGTATTTCCGGTAGTTATTGGTCATCATAACTACGTCCATTATTGCACAGACAAAAACTTCGGTTTCCCCAAACAGGTCACCAAAACGCAGCCAGGATACGGACGCTAAAAAGTCTACATCGGGTCCATTTAGCGCCCGGTAACAGCGTCCGTGAAGCTCCGTATTATTATTATTAGTAAATTATGTAATGTGGTTCAGGTACATGAGGTTTCAGTTTTATTTCTAAGGTTGGGTAAGCATAGCAAAGGTTGCGGTTTAGTGACCACTCGACCACAGGTATGTGGTTATCCGGCTGATTTGCAAAGAATAAAAAGTTTTTTTTTTATTTGCAAATCAGCGGCGATTTTTTCGATTTTTTTAAAAGCGCAATTAAAATTTAAAATAACCGACTTCAAAAAACTGGTTTGCATATCATACCTTTAACGTAGTAGTAGTCTAATAATTGTAGGACTTCAGTCGTGTTACTCTCGACCTACATAATATTACTGTCACAAACAATGATGGTAGAAAATACGAAGGTATGTAAAAAGAACAGCGGGTCTAAAACGGCAAATGGCGTAAATTTCCACTTAGGAATATTGCTAAGTTGCCGTTGTAGACCCGCAGGTTCCCGGAAGACACGGTGGAGCATACGGTGCAGGACTGCCCCGCTTGTGCAAAGCACCTCCGTGTCTTCACGACGGCGATTACCGGAGACCTCTCGCCTCATGCCGGGCGCATTGGTCGAGGCCATACTGCGGGGCGAGACGGAGTGGGAAGCGGTCGCCTCCTTCTGCGAAGCAGTCATCCTAGCGAAGGAGGAGGCGGGCCGCGTGAGGGGGACAGCGTCCACCTCACGACCCAGCCGCTGTGGGAGACACCGTAAGCGCGGGCATGCGGACGGTGAGTAATGGGTGATTCGCCGTCAGATCATGGACCATGCCCAGGTAGACGGCGCGTCATGTTAACGCGCGCCTCAAAGAGCTGTCAGCAATCTAACGAGGCCCCCTTAGAAGACCAAAGCCTGCCGGGGTCGCGGGACTGTCTCATCAGGTAACCGTGGCCCTGGAACGTAGAGAGCTATTGAAAGATCACTGTGGATTTTAGTCAGTACAAGTCTGACAGTCCGAGTCCTCCCGTCCCATCCTGGGCGGGACCCATTTGATGATTATACCTGATATAAAAAAAGACCCGTAGGTTGGAAAAAATAAATGTTAGTAAAAAGACGATCATTAATATATTAAAGAAATAACTATCGAACAAAAAGTGGAATGTCTACTACAGAAACCGTTATTATAGTCTATAATGAAAGAAAAACATAAAAACCGTTACTACAAACGAATTAATTTATGTTTCTTATTAGGTGGATTTTTTCTGTCTCTTGTCTGCCTTTGCTCTTTTATATCTATGTTATTTCGTATGTATGAGTTCTGTATGTGCAATCATAAATACATAGATCTTAATATAATTCATAAAACATGGGTAGGTAGGTAAGATACAGGTTTCTTTAATGTTATCATTGATATTAAAATGTTAAGGAAATATAAAATGTTTACGATTTATATGAGAGCAGAGGCCATCAACGTTTCCTTTATAACAAACGGAACGGAAAGGAAATATATTGAAAGTAAAAATATATAAAGAACTGTTAGCAATCTGACAACAAACTGCCAACCGCAAAATGACATTTGACTTTGACATAAGGGTGTTGCAGTTACACTTTTTTTAGACAAGTGTTTAACAAATGTTTAACTTTTTGTAAAAAGACGGCTAATGTTTTCATTTAAGTATTATTTATTAACAATGCCAATAAAAGTTACAAAATAATTATAACACAGCATTAGCATAGATTCAAATGGTTTTATATCAAGCTATTTAGACTCTTAAATATTAATTTATGTTCATTTTATATCCATTCATGCGCTATTAAAAGTAATAAAACCTGTGTTATAGCACTGGTTAAGTTTTTTAGACAACAGCCGTCTTACCACAAAAAGACAAACATCTGTTGAAAGCTTGTATCAAAAAAGTGTAACAGCAAAACGACCCTAATATCAATGTGAAATACTGTTTTGACGTTGAGGCCATGCCTTGAGGCGAGACGTAATAAAAGCGGTCGTCTCCTTCTGCAAACCAGTCATGCTAGCGAAGGAGAAGCGAGACGCGTGAGGGAGAGGACAGCGTCCACCTCACAACCCAGCCGCAGTGGACGCCCACGGCGACGGATGTTGCAAGGCGATATCCGGCCATATCTGTATTTTAGTCAGTTCAAGTCGACAATCCCTCCGACTTTGCACTGGGTGAGAGGACACATTTTATGAACTTACCACGATGAAAAAAGACGGTTATTGTTTATCTTTTTGTGGTAAGGCGGAAACAATTTTAAACACTGCTTTAAAACTTGTTTAAACACGTTGAACGCCATAACGGACACCATGTGTCCGTCGGTACACTTTCCTCCGGAGCCGCACCAATAAATCACGAATCGATCAAAAATGGTTGGGGTGTTTTTTAACAAATATTGTTAGGAAATAACTCAAAAATAATGGGCTTTGTACGGAAACGGCTTTTGTAGTACTAAAAGCCATTGTAGTCATCGAGACCAAGTGGTCACACGGTGTCCGCCATGGCCCGCTGGGCTAAATATGGTTTTTGGCGTTCAACGTGTTAATCATGTCAACCCTGCGTCAAATTACAATTATTACATTTGTAAATCTGCGTGTTTGTGGTTCAGTTAAACAATTAATTAAATACTAACATAGACTATTAAAACTCTATAACAAATAAAGTCGTATCGTTCACGTCGCGTGTGCTGTAAAATCATGTCTATCATAATATTATAATATATTGTCAAAGCCGGTTTGTCAAGTTGTTAAATAATTTTATGGATATCATCTTCCTTTCGATCAAACGACATGGAAAGTGAATGTCAAGGCCATCATATTATATTTTAAGCAGTGGGTTGTCAATGAATTGATTTTTTAACTTAAGGAGGTATGCAACTTAAGGTTTGGGAATATTACAGATATTATCTACTACTACCGCGGGTTTCTTGTTCTAATCATACGACTGCTGAGTTAGAGGTCCTAGGTTTAATTCTCGGGCTCACTAGGATTTTTTCCTGCATCGTGGATGCGTTTACAAACATATAATACAAACGCCCAGACCCGGAACAACTACTTGTAGATCATACTAATAATTGCTCCGTGTGGGAACCGAACCCGCGACACACAACGCAGCTGTCCAATCGCTCAGCCACTGCGCTGATCGTAAATCGGTCATAAAAATATTCTTTAAAAGTCTCAGGTCTTCTTTCATCAGTAGGAGCATTATTGGCAGAGTGCGCGTACTCTATAGGCAACATAAAACCGTATAATATCATGTTAATAATGCCGAACCTGTGTCCTAATTATTTTGGGGTTAGACTACCCCAGATGCAGCTGAACATCAGTATTTAATATGGAGCGACTATCTATTAAACCTTCACAGCCCAGTAACTAGGTACTCGTTATATGTAAAACACTAAAGTTAAACATCTTGAAAACTTGTCAAAAAAAAAAAACTGTCAACGTCAAAACGACATTTCACGTTGATATAAAGGCCGTTTTGCAATTACACTGTTTTCGGTAAGTCTGTAAATAATTTTTACAGGCCCTTCTTTACTTTCTATGCTTGATCCTGTGACAGCTCATTTTATGTCAAGGAAAGTAAAGTTCAATACTGAATCCGACATAGTTTAAAGGGTTACTACACAGGGTGTCCCGGGAAGTGTAGATCAAATTGAGCAGGGGCATGGGAGAGGTCATATCCAATCTTTTTACCTCTGAGACATACTGTTCTATTTTTACGGTTCAAAAGTTTACCACCTTTGTGTTCAGATAGGCAACAAATACCTAGAGATTGCAATTCAATTCAATTGTCATACTTTCTTAACACTTCCAAAGCATATTTCACTTGGTTGGCAAATTCCAGAAAAAACTATTTTTAGTTCTTTCTAAAATGGTGCCTTACCCACTTTTAGGTAGTGTTTGACCAGAAAATTAGAGTTATTTCTGACAACGTAATAAATCAACGAAAATCGGTAATACATGTTTTTCGATCCAAGACTTCCTTGTCGCGAATATTCTTAGAACCGCTATGTGATATTAGTTTATTAGCCGTGGATTATAGTCAGTACGAGTATGACAGTCCTTTCCAGTCGGTGTGGGGAGTCAATGAATGACTTTACCACATAAAAAAAAAATATTGTTTAGGCGAGATAGTGTGGATCTCTTCTGAGATTCTTTTCTTCTGAGAGATCTTTTTCAGAAAACATCATCATATCAGCCGTAGGATGTCCACTGCTGAGCATAAACTTCCCCACAAGGCCATCAAGTCATGGTCTACCTATGTGCCCATTCAAATCCGTTCAGCCGTTCTAGCCTGAAGTCCGACCGTAATAAACAAAGTATCGCGTTTGGGTTTGATTTTAGCTAGGAGAGTTTATGTGGGGTGCTAAGACAGGAAACCTCCACGTGCGCCCGTGGACTGGAGTTCCCCCTCGGATACGTCCGGGGGGAAGACCAGTTTTTCGGGCCGGTGCACCCTGGGATGCGGGTAAAAAGTCTTCCTTAGGCACTGTGGGCCTAAGTAGTTTATGTCCGAGACTTCGACCGTACTGAATTTCTTGTTGCCCCACCCATCCATTTGCAATTACCCGTGCTTTCCTTAAGAATCAGGCAATCAAAAACAAAAATAATCCGAAAACCGATTACCTACCTAGCGCGTTCAAACAAAAAAACTAGCTTTTTTTTATCGTGGTAAAATCATGAAATGAGTTCCCACCCCGGGCAGGGCGGGAAGGTCTGTCAGACTCGTACTGACTAAAATCTACGGTATCCTTCAATAGCACTTTACGTTCCAGGGCCACGGTATTCGTTAGTCCCGCGACCGAGCAAGGTTTTAATAAAAAAAATAAAACTATGCATAGTTTCTAAAGCCTCACTAGTTAAAAAAAAACACGGCGCACGAGACAGTTTCATGGAAAACAAAACAAAACACAGATGATAGCAGTTCATCATCAGCCGCCTAGCCTCATCACGACTGAATTGAAATCGGTCTCTTATCTAATCGCAGCCAGCTGACTGAATATTAGTATTAGTACTAGTATTTAACACAAAATTACATTCAATCTGACCTCCACAACTCAGACACTGGACTCCATGAAATAATTAAGGCATTCGGGCATTCGGGCTTTGGTTCCACTGAGGCGGAGCGAAGCAGAGCGGAGAGCGATTCACCAATTACATGGCGTGAAATCCACATCTCTTCTCCACTCAACCCATTTGATTGGTGAACAGCCCTCCGCTCTGCTCCGCTCCGCCTTAGTGGCACCGCAGCCTTTGTCACCATTTGTGAGCTTTCAGCTAAGTTTATGTTGAGGAGCTCGTGGCTAAATAACTACAGCTGCACAGGCCGATCTTCCAGGTTAAGTCGCGCTTGCCGAGGTTGGTCTGTGGATGGGTCACCATCTATCGAAACTAAAGAAATATTTTATACAGAAAAAAAAGGAAAAATAACTTAATTATTATGATACAAAAGCGAAAGTTTGGATGGATGGGTGGTTCATCCCCGGTGTGGGGATGAAAATGTGTTGAAAATGATGATCACTTTAACTTAACATCTCATAAAATCTGATCATTGTTAACTTTTTTTTTGTCTAAAACTTACCTCTAATGCTTTTTTAAACGTTGCTCCAACTACAAAACACCCAGACCCGGAAAAACTAATTGTAGGTCATACAAATATTTGTTTTGTGCGGGGATCGTGTCATCAAAGCTGATCTAATTTTGTCATTCAATAATCAAGTTTTTTATCTAAAGCATTCCAAGAATAACCTTAACAAAACTGTAAAGCCTCTGTTCCACATTCTAAAATCGACAAGTTCATAAATATATTGAAACTTATTTCATTTTCAATAAGGTTATTAATTCTTTATTGACGTTAAAAATGTCTAGAGAAGGACGCAAAACCATCATTTCAGGTTGCAGCAGGATTCATTATAATATTCAAATTCCCTATTATTTAGAAAATGCTAATCTACCAAATGAAAGAGGCTAGCTAAAGTTTAAAGAATTAAGCAAAAGTCAGCATTCAAATATATGCAAAGTAGTCGAAGCACGTTTAAGTATAAAAGTGTGCGAAATTTCGAGATTGATCACAGTCACCGGTGTATCCTCTTCTTCTCCACAACTACACAAACCCACCTCTCCAACAAAAATGAAATCCGTGAGTATTCATTGATCTTAATTATCATCTCGTTCTGATTAGCTTTATCCTTTAAATTACCTTACATTTCAAGTAATTAAACCTCTTTCAATATTTACTTTACTCCTTTCCAATTGTCTTCGACTATTATTGTTTGCCTTTAGTCTGACATCAACCTTTTCCAATAATCTACTAACTATCCATGGTATTTCATCTATTGTTAGCTAACCTGTAAAAAAAACCCATATCACTTTACGAATTTAATTATCTTGATCTTTCTATAATCGTATCTACTATTAGTCATAATAGGTACCTAACTTTTAATGTGTTGTGCAAATATTTCAAAATTACCTTGCTCAGTCACTCAAGTAGAATCCTTCGGGTCAAGTGGCGCGGGCGCAGGCGTGCCACAAACTTGCAAAATGTCAACACATGCAGCCGCGAAACGATTACGTGGCTACTCATTCTGTAATATCAAAAGTACACTCATCGCAAATATGAACCACTCAATATTTATGGAAATTCTATGCACGTATCTAATTATTACATTCTCAACATATTTAGTCCACCCATTAGTGTTTTCTATCCTGATTAGATTGTAAACCATAACCAATTATTTATAAATAGGTCATTCAATCGTGGTTCATGAGATCATTCATCATGTTTTTGCCGTTACATTAGTGATAATGATTTGCTAACTTTTTACAAAAACGTGAAGCAATCTGTACTTCAATTGTTATTATTTGGTAATACAGCCATCGTTGTTCAATCATATGCGGTTATTAAAATTTGATATGAAGATTAATTTGCTAATTCAAACATTGTTGCACACAATTCAGTATTGTTACCAATTTGCGAAGTTGTCCAAATTTCCCGTCTATTTGTCAATCGATATTCTACAACTGTGCGATCTTTTTCATTATCATTTAGATGATGTTGCGGATTGCTATCGGAATCACAAGTAGCTTCGAAACCTTGACTTTTGCGCCTTCTTTTAATTATGTCGCTACATATAAATGTCTAGTAAAAATCCGATAGGTCACCAACGTTTTGAATTTAAATTGCAATCAAATATGAATCTACTATTTCCTCATACACATGAAAAATAATTTGACTACTTGTCTGAAATACTCATGTCACTCGGCTGCCGCGTTTTTTGTGAGATGATGCTAAAGTAATTAAAGGTTCAACATTGTTGCATGTATCATTAATGAATACTGAAAAGACTAATGTTCTTTAACGAACAGAAACAGTAAGATCTAAAACATGCCAATGTCAGAGTTTGTTCCATTAGGATTTGTCCTAACGATTGTATGATTTTTCAGTTCATCGTCCTCGCCCTCTTCGTCGCCGCCGCCGTCGCCGCGCCCGCCAGCCCTGACGCTGACGCGGTGGTCCTCCGGTATGACAACGACAACATCGGAGTCGAAGGATTCAACTACGCGTAAGTACACAACTGTATTGCTTCACTGTACTTCAACCCCTGTGGGCTTTTTATTATAACTAGCACTTCGTAAACACTACAACATTTTTTTCATTAAACTAATGCCACGTTTTTCCACAGTGTTGAGACCTCCAACGGCATCAGGCAGGAAGAGCAGGGTCAGTTGAAGAACATTGGTACCGAGAACGAGGCTCTTTCGGTCCGCGGCTCATTCGCCTACACCGGCCCCGATGGCGTCGTGTACCAGATCACCTACCTCGCTGACGAGAACGGATTCCAGCCCCAGGGCGCTCATATCCCCGTCGCTCCTTAAGCACACTCAGTAACCAACTCAAATCTAGTCTAAACAGACCGACCGCGCAAGAGAACTATGTTGTTACTGACTGATCGTCTTATTTTGTTAAAACTCTTGTACATCTCTCGCGGCTAGGATTATAGTGAATATACGTTTTTGATTTAATTTTTATGATTTGATTGAAACACCTTTTTATAACTTAATCATCTCCCTTATAACTATCGTTACTGGTTTGTTATGTAGGTACCTACGATAGTGTGGCTATCTACTACAAAATACAGAATATATAAAGCAACAACAATACAAACTACACAATGTATGATGACGATAATTATGATAAGTAGTATGACAATGTATTACATTATTGTTTATAACCATTTTCATATTCGTGATAAAAACAGATACAACAGGAACCACCAATTAATTTAAAGTAAACAGACACATAATCACTAGTGCAAAAGACCGTCAAAGAAAACGCAATACAAAGCAAGAAAAAGAATGGCAAAGGGTTTCAGGTATCGTTTGTAAGAACAACGAGCGTGTGTGAGACAATCCATTAGCAGATAGCAGACTACCTTCAGAGCACTCACCTACATCAAAGTTAATCAAAGCTAGCCCCACAAAGGACCGAAAAAGGAGTTCCATTGTGGTAAATAGTCCTGTACTATGGAGTGCTGCAAGTATGCTCTACTTGCTAGTGTTTTTATTTATTTCTCTGGAGGTTTAGCACGTTCATTTGTTTTTTCTCTATCATAACAAATAGTATATCGGAAATGCTAAAATTTAAGAATCAATTGCTATTCGTTAGTCTCGCCTTGAATGTGGCAGAGTTCATCAAGGAATGATCGACACGTCGAAGAAGAAGTTTCGCTAAAACTCGAGAACGGCTGGATCGATTTCGCTAATTTTAGTTTTGAATTATTTTTGGAAGTCTAGGGAAGGGTTAAAAGTTGAGTAAATATGATAAAAATATTAAGATATAGTAAAAGCAACAATTACTTTTTCCCTTAGAAACTATTCCTACCTGTCAAATATTTGATGTTATTGCCGTCGCTCAGAAATCAAAGCTTTTTATTTATGCTGAGGCGGTGCAAAGTTTGCCGGGTCATCTAGTAAATAATAAATACGGTCCCGTTTTAATTTATAACTTTAAAAAAAAAATCTACATATTCAAAAGGAAATGTGTAACATCATAATTTAAACATTTTTCTTTTACCAAACTGCAAGATAATTTGTCGGCAGTGCTTTATAATATTACGTGCTTTACAAATATATCAATGAGGAGACGTTTTCTAAAAAAGTAATACGCGTTAGATAATCACAAGTAGAGCACGTTTCCTTTCGTTTGCAGATAACCAGACGTGTAGAGATTACGCGACGTTTCAAAGACGCTTTGATTCCGAGGTGTTAATGCACGGCTTTATTACAGCTAGGCTTACCTATGTAAGAGATTGAAGATATCAATGTTTACTATGTTACTGTACCTATTGTTAATTTTTCTTTTTCTTCACATACAGCATTATAGGCATTAGGCAGGTATAGATGCAGGGTTCGGTTGCGGACAGTGCCGCGCAGGTTTGAGGAAAGAGTAATATAATTGTGTCTTTTTGTAGAGAAGGCCCAGCAGTGGTACAACAAATAATACCAGAAGATTTTATTGGCTTATCTTGAATTTTATAATCTGTTTTGTTCAAAAACGGTTACGCAATTTTCATCTAGAATACTGTGCGTTTTAATTTCAATTGTATGTAGGTACAATACCAGAGGGTATTATAAAGTGTTTCGTATGTTTAAAGCGATTTTCAACAGGATTGAGTAAAGCTTTTCAGTAAGTTGTGCAAAATAAAAATATTTGTTCTTTCCATCAGGATGAGGACCAATATTGTACAAATAGACCTTTGGAAACACATAATCGGGCAATTTTCGCTTCAATAGAATATTAATTGTTTCCGTCACACATGTGACAAGAGTGAAAAATAAGAGTAATGAACACATATTTATTGTTTTTATAAATCAATGAATATTGAGAAAGATAAAACACTTCGAAATTTGGGAGTGGAGGCTTGTGAGTTGTGACGTCATAACGCCTGTAAAATTATACCAAACGAGTGACGTTTTGTAATTTTTAGAAACTTCATCTAAATCTAGATCTTCGTCAATTTTGGTTTACGTAATAAAAATACGGGTCAAATATTTTTTGATAATCTATATTTCGGACTAATTGCTTTTTTTTAAAGTAAAATAACCTATTCTCACCGGTTTATCGTTCTTTGTACTTAGTTTATGCTTCGTGCGACAGAGATAGTACAAAACTAGCCTCATCTCTTTCCAGCGGTCGATGTGCAATAATCATCGGCGGTATCTGCAGTGTGCTCTTCGTGTAGTATAACATGGAACACATATTTTGTGAATATACAAATAATTCAAGAAACACACGCACCGTACTCAAACAAACATCAGGCGGTGACAAATACTTTTTGTTAGTCGAGCGGCGGCGGCGGCGCGGGCGTCGCCATGTGCGGCTGATAGTGAAGCGTTAATATTACAGGTGGACTTGATCTATTGCCGCTACGTGATAGGTGGGGTGAACGACACGCGATAGCGGATTGGAGGAGCGTGCAGCGGTGACATCTATAATAGTATAGAATTTAGCTATGTTATAATAAATCTGTTTGTTAATAATAATTATAATCCACTGTAACAAATAAGATGTCCAGTTTTCAAAGTGATCGCAAACCTTTTTTGAGGAGTTGTTCATAGAAACTAAAACTAAACTGAGCGGAACTACTCAAAAAATGACATTAGATCCTTTTTACTATTTTTTTTTAAGTAAATAGACATGATAATAAAAACTTTCGTCTTCTCATGAATCTGGCCAATGAATATTTTGAGATTGAACCAATTTTTAAGCGACCGACAAAATAAACGGTTATTTTGACCGAAAACTCTATAATATTTCCCCCCCCCCGGTCTTGTAACTTACACCACACGCCACCAACGCGTGGCTCCCACTCAACGTGTTCTTCTAACACGCGATATATTTGTTAAACACCCTGTATATCGGGCACGGCTCGCCCTGCAGCACCCTGTATATTGGGCACGGACGCGTGATTTATGAATTTCAATAACTTTACACTTTTACCTTTTACTATAAGAATCGGGTTATGAAACACATAGCGCCTTCTGTGTGTGGATACCTACCCTTTTCTTTACAGCAGGGATATAATGTTGGAGTGAACGTTGATATAATATTTTGCATCTCGTGTCTTTAAAACTGTTTTACATCTAAACATTTATAAAGTAACCGAAATGTTTCTAACATAAGACAAAAACTTCTGTACTCTTTTGCCACCTCTCTTTGTCTACGGTTATTCGGGAGCAGGTGTCATACTATGACGAACTCTTGAAGCTAGAGTAATTCCACTGTGGGAAAGAGATGACGCTAGCCGACTTGTATAGCTCTATCTCTTTCCCACACTGGAATTTCTCTTGCTCTAAGACCAGTCATGGTAGGCCAGTCAATTATGTTACATAGTACCTATCGGCGGAACACGAAAAATATTATTACTGGCCTCTAAAAATCTTTTTTAACATAATTTCTCCTGAGTTTCCACCTCAAAACACATCATTTGGACATTATCTGAGAAGCACGTTTTTTACGACTGTTAGCCAACTTTTTCTGGTAAACGGTAAAGTTTCAATTTTCCTGTCATTAAAGGCCTCTTAACACCGGTGCGTAGAAAAAATGTGTGAAAGAGATGCAAGAACAATCAAAAATACGTTTCGATTCGAGGGGAGATGACGTAAGGTACCTTTATATAAAAAGAGGATTTGTATTAGAAACGTGGTAGAAAATGGGTAGCGTAAAATATATGTCTTTTGTAGAGGAGTGATTCAAATAAAGGTTTGCAAATTGAAAATTGGAATATTTTTAGGGTTCCGTACGTCTGAATACAAAAACGGAACCCTTATAGGATCACTCGTGTGTCTGTCCGTCCGTCGCTTACAGTCAATTATCTCCGAATCTATTAAACCGATTAAGTTGAAATTTGGTACACATATCAATTCCTGTGACCCAAACACAGAGGTGTGAGCAGATGAAATCTGTATATGGGGGGTCATTTTTGGGGGGAAGGGGAAAATTAAAAAAAAAATTCTGCATCGTGTGGCATATCAAATGAAAGGTCTTGTTGAGAAGATCTTAAATGTATTTTTTTGTAATTTTAAAATAAATAGTTTCCAAGTTATTCAAGAAAATAGACGAAAATTGACCATTCCCCCCCTTATCTCCGAAACTACTGAACCTAAAATTTTGAAAAAAATACAGAAATTAGTTTTCTCCTTATAGATTATAGGAAAACCTATAAGAAGTCCATGATATTAAAATAACATGGTAAATCACTCAATATTGTGCGTACCAACTTACATTTGCAGGTGGAATGTGTGGGAGAACATATTTTTTTTAATACGTCATAAATCGTAAACCGCAATTTACCTTTCAAAGATACAACCAACTATAAGAACTTTTATATTATGTTACTTGCTGCTACGGAACCCTTTATGGGCGAGTCCGACTCGCACTTGGCCGGTTTTTTCATTTTATTACTATTATAAAGAGAAAAGATTTGTATTTTTGTGTGTGTGTATATTTGCAATTAATAGATTCAAAAACTACTGGACCGTTCTGAAAAATTGTTTCACCAGTTGAAAGCTGCTTTGGTCCTGAGAGAAATAGGCTAAGCTAGTAAACAGTATAAAAACAATGGAATTTATGTGTTATTCCTGCCACGTGAATATTATAATACCGAACCGTTCTTGTTTCGTTAGGTTTTGGTTCATTATGTAGGTACTTGATTGCGGCATAGAACATGTAATGCGGTCACATAAACTGACATTAAAAAAAGGTTTTTTTTTAAGTTTTGTACTCAAGTTTTGGGTGATATAAAACTCTAATGGTACTCCATTAGAGTTTTATGTATTTTATGACTACAATGCAAGGAAAATAACCGTGACTAATCTTTGATTAAACACAAAACGATAAACTAAACGCGGCTAACATATAATACACAAAATAACCATATGTATTCAGTAAATCTCTTAAACTTAACAATGGACCAATGTTCCGACTAAACTGTTTATTAAAAATTGCAGTAGGTAAGTAATTAAGCATTGGAATATTAATAAAAGGCATTCGAATAATGTTTCGCAAGATGGTATTTGAAAGAGACATTGAATTTTGATTGCAGCAGCTCAAAAGTAAAATCCATGTTTAATTAAAAACAGTTGACCAATATTGGAATTCAATGAAACAATCATGAAGCTTTACATATTTATAATTATGGCACGTTATAACTAATTTTTATTGCAAAGATAGGAATATTTAGTTTAGAGCAGAGTACAAATAATTTTAAACAGTGTAGAAATGTGATGGATAAAAATATTCAATTCAATTCAATTCAATATATTTATTTGTGAACATAGGTATATAATAGATGTTACAGTCCATGCAGTCGATCACTATGCCTACCATTTAATGGTGTACAAATGTTAATTAATTCTATTCAACTACTATTTGTGCTCTCTTTAGAAAGTAATCTGATGATTTAAATATTCTAGAGTTACACTATTAATTAAGATAAGCTGGAAATAACCAGTTGTAATTAAGAGAAGTAAAAAGTTCGTTAAAAAAACCTACAAGAAACGGACACAGCTGTAAATAAAGTTACCTAAAAACACGAAGGTAGAAAAGAATAAAATCGAAACGACGGAACCGAAGCAAATTGAATAAGAAAATTTATATTTTTACCTTTTGAACAAATAAAAGAAAAAATAGAGAGAGAAGACCCTTTTATTATACCTCTATTAGGATCGGAATGAGCTTCGAATTGGCTAATAACCGTTCTATCAGGTGAAAGGAATTCACTCTCGCTTCCCTTTTGATATTTAGGGACGCGCCCGCGAGCTACCGATACCAATCAATATCGATAATTTGATTTCAGACATGCGGAGAGACGATTCAATGTGATTCTGCTGCTGAAATGGTGTTTGTATTGAATATCTAAATTGAGGTTGAGCCGGGCGCGAAGGTATCAATGAGCTACTTACGATTTAACAAGTTTATTGAAATTGATTTCTTTTTTCATATTTTATTGTTACTTCTAGATTATTATATTAACAACTCTGTACAAAAAAAAGATAATTTGCTATGTTACAATTTCAATGACAATACTCGTAAACTACTTACTAAATGTTAAAACCACTGGTATCGGTAACGATCTTTTGAATCAAACGATGAAAATCGATGATAGATATCGGTACCGATTGCAATTTAACTGGTACTTTGCCCATCCCTATCACGATCGTCGTTACCGAAGTCCACCTTGATGACAGTTTCAGTTCTTCGGCAGTTACCGGCGCACGCCTTAACGTGAAGATAGTAGTTTTACCAATTTGCTTTTATTTTTGTTAGGAATTTTAAGAGTTTTGGCCTATTTTCTTACTCAGGAAAAACGTGAGATTCCAAAATAAAACAGGTTTAGCTGTGTTTTATGTGGACCTATTTCGTAATTGTTTTGCTTCGGCAAAACTATAAATTATTTACTTAATAAACATCACGCCTGCACTCCTCGAAAATTTAGCACAGGTGTACATTATAGATCATTATTTGATTGACAGATCAGCGTAGCAGTAGCAAAGAAATATACAAAAATTCAATCACAAAACTATCATTGAGATTGGTGTGTATTGAATTTTTGAATATTTCTTTGTAACCGATAACGCCTATAACGTTGTGTCAAAAGGTGACAAAAGTACGTCCACACTTGCTATCGAAAGGTTTCCTGAAGCCCCAGTTCGTGTTTTTAGGTTTTTGTGGTAAACAGTAAGGTTGGTAAAATACAGAAATCTGGTGCCTTAAAGGCCTTAGAACTTTGGCTCACAAAATATCAACATTTATTTCTGTGCTCACTTGCATTCGATCTCGTTCCGTACCGTGCCGGATCCGCTCGCACCGTGCCGGATCTGCTCGCACCGTACCGAATTCGCACAGCGTACGGGCCCACCTGCGGTGCCGTCGTCAATTTGCATACAAATTCGCGCTTACACGCCACTTCGCCTCCTATCGTACGTGGATTTCGTTATTTGGACAAAGGCTTGTTGCTCGTGTTTACTACACAATAGATTTTATTGGGGGTAAATTATTCATTGTTGGGCTATAGTGGGTAGAAGGTGGTTAGGTGTAAGAGACGATGAGTTAACTTGTTAACTAAGGTAAAGGTCAGGAAAACTAAAAGCGCTTGGATGTTGGTCACTCATGGTAAAACAGTGTTTGGCATTTTTCATTCGCCTGTGTTTGGCTACATTTGGCTTCAAAGAATTTGACTATTCGATAATTAATGTTTTATTTGTGACCCCCTTTCAAGACTTTGAAAGAAATATTATTTATTTATTTAAACTTCATGTAAAACAGTGGTTTTTTTTAACGTGGCAAAATCATCATATAAGTCCTCCCACCCAGGGTTGAGCGGGAGGGACTGTCAGACTCGTACTGACTAAAATCCACGGTGTCCTTCAATAGCCAATAAACAATGGTACATAGGGGACTTAATGCCACAAGGCATTCTCTACCAGTCATCCTTTGGGTTAAAAAATAAATATGGTCAGGTTTGAAACTTGACTATTCTTGGCTTATCGTGATCATCACAGGTTCTTTATCCAATACCTACTATTCCAGAGCATATCTAAAACAAAAGCTAAACAATAGTAAAATTAGAGGTTTATTTGTTAGTCAGGTCTCGCGACCACGTCCGCCATTACCATATTTCAGGCGGTTGTTGTGTCCAGTGAATCAGTCACCTGCCGGCCACCGTGGGGCGCGGCCGTGATGCATGGCCCGTGTTATTGCGCCGCTGTTTTACTGCGACGAATAGTTTTGATAGCGCGCTACATACACGAGTCTCGATGGAATGTAGTCAATTATTTTATTTGTTTCTTCTATTGAATGATTCTTGTTTCATGGCGTACATGGGAATAATTGAATACCTGAACTTTTTTGCTGAGGCTGCGCAGAATGGCAGCGTAGAACTTCAATCACGGAAAAGGAAAACTGTAGAGCTACCTGTATAAAGAACGTAAAGCACAACATAAAATCGGTTAACATTAGGTTGTAATACTCGCCCAGTTTAGTTTTCTATAATCATCAGACACATAATTGCATTGGTTGCTAATATCGGTCAGATACTGCACAAAAGTGTGGCCGAAGGATGCATGGACCATCGCAAATGTTTCCTAAAGGTCACACACACAGATCTGCTCATCACTCGAGCACTAATCAGGCTCAGGAGATAAACACTTTTTTAACGAATTCCTACCTTTTCTCCTATATCGCTCCTGTAGAGCTCCTTCAAACAACAAAAATAACTGACATACACAAACAACACAGGGTCTGGCATGAACAAAATATATAGTAAAATATTTGTTTCGGGTGGGATTTGAATCTGTGACATGAAGTGTCAATCAGTCAACCACTGCGCCATAACCGTGCTAGTTTGCCCAACTTTTTTCTTTGGCTTTGTAACAAAGTATTATTTTCTTTTTTTTTTCTTTCTTTATTTAGCTATAGGCTCTCGTTTGACATAGTAGTCAAACCTGATGGTAAGCGATGATGTGATTAAAGAGTATCAACTTGACTCATCGATATTTTCGTTTGCATTTTTTTCTAACGCTGCACCGCACTAGCAATGTCGTGGATGCGTTTACAATAATTTAAACTCACATACACAAAAAACCAGACCCGGAATAACTATTTGTGAATCATAAAAATATTTGCTCCGTGTGGGAATAGAACTGGCTACCGGTAGCACAGCAGCTGATCGCTCAGCCACTGCACCAGCCGTGCCGCAAATTGAGTGGCTTTTAAAATAAGCGCAGGTGAACGTAAAGCTCTGTAGCTGATCTTAAACCATCCCCCACATTACGATGATTCTAATCACGTTAATCGCACAGGAAAGATAAAGAGACCAGTTAGCGGAGTACCTATCTTCGTCTACAATCAGCGCGCAATGGGAACTCTTAATTTATTCGCTTAACATCTCGACGAGATTAAAAATGTTAATTGTGGAATTATTCGGAGCAATTTATTCGGCTACCGGGGGACAAACTATGTACCTTAGTGAGGTGAGGGTAGGTAGAGACGAACAGTTTTATAGCAGTGCGGGGACTACTATGAGGGTTTGTTTATTTTTGTCTGGTATTTGCTGTATGGAAGATTATTTTCAGAGAGTTAAGTTAAAACTTTACTAAATTCAGTTTTACTTACTGCTGTCTGTCACATTTATTAAATATGTTTGCAACTTAACCACAATAAAAGAAGGTTGAGTTAGATTGGGTTTGATGGATTAAGGTAGGTTGCTGGCGTCTGGGGTACTACGAAAAAAAAAACTAGTTTTTATTGTCTCCAAAATTTACATTAACAAGTAACGAGTAACTACTATCTAAGCACGAAACACGTAGCTTCGGTCGACCGTTTGAGCGTTTCATATTCTTAATCACTTACGGACATGAGGTTAGTTTGTGATACGAACTAAAAATTGGTGTCAACTCGATTGGACTGCTGTCCCGATTCCCGATTTGTTGTCAGAACTTATGAGAAGTTGGGTTCACTCAAAACTTACGAGTTACTTTTGTACGGGCTCTTATTTTCAGTGACGTAATAAGCGGCTTAATAATAAGATTTTTATCGTGGTAAAATCATCAAATGAGTCCCTGTCAGACTCGTACTGACTAAAATCCACGGTGTCCTTCAGTAGCCCTTTACGTACCGGGGTCACGGTAATTCGTAAGTCTCGCGACCCCGGCAGGATAATTTAGCAACTAGATCTCCATCGAAAATCCCTACACTATAACATAAATTTCCCTCCACAGACACCTCACATCATAAAAGTCACTCACACACAATTTATCACAGATAAAAATCAAAATAAACAGGCAACTATTTCACAAACATCAGGTGTGCCAACCTCGGGGAATATTTTAATACACTGCCCTCGGACCCTTCGCAATCATTTTATTTTCATACGGGGTCTCTTAGGCCCCGAAGGTCTACCTCGTGATTTGCCATTCAAAGCGCGCGACGTGACGGCGCATCAGGTACGGGGATCATTTTGACCCCACACAGTGAGCGTAGGGTTAAGATAATGCTGTTGACAGATAGTGGAATACTATTGGCGGAATCAATTTCCTTTCTACTATTTTGTTTTTTCGTGAAGGAATTTGGTGTGATAAGATTTTTAAACGTAAGGTGTTTACGGGATCATGATTGGTTAGCTTTGCTAAAAGCTATACGCAAAAGTTTGATTTGTAAATGAAACATAATATTATTTTATAATCACAATAGTTAAACTGATAAATATTAAAATAACTGCACCCGGCCATTTTTGAGTTTCAGTCAATTAATCGCCTGAAACTTCACTTTAATAATAATTTATTTATTTTATTTTGACCACTAAAGACGTACTTAGGAATAAATGGAAAGCACTTGACGCATCTAGTGACATACTAGTTGAAAAAAAGCCTTTCAATGCTTGGTATTAAAACTATCACACAACATCTCAAATCTGACCACAAGCTCCAAACAAAACACGTACGAAATCAAATCTATACGATTTCAATATAGAGAGAGGGGATCGGATAGAAAAACTTTATATCAAAGGAGCTACCTCGACGTAGGTACTTCCTATAACCCGTATGCTACGTGTCTGGGGTGCTAAAGACGAACCCTTTAATAAATGGCACTATTTTTTTTAGAACACACACACCTTGCGACTGCGGACTCTGTTTATGACTACTCTGTGAACTGAATTTGCAAATGGCTGGATTGAGGATGGATGGCGGATGAGAGTGGAGGGAGAGATGTTATATTGTTGGTGTTTTCTAAGCTGGTGTCTGTTATCTGGAGACTTTATTTGACCTTGTGTTCATTGTAGGTTCTTCTTCCTTGTAGTTGCTAAGTCAGCGCATGGTTTAAAAAAATTGTATGACCTATAAATAGAGAGGAAATCTGCGTCTGTGTCACGTTTAGCGGAATCGAAAGCAGACAGGTTCTTATTAGAGCTTGGCTGTTTAGGGCGATGAAGTCCCACATGACATGTACTACATAAAGATTCTTTTAAGGGTATTCCTTTTTCTATGTATTTTTAAACTGACAACTTTTCAATAGGCGTTGAAGAATTTCTAATCTTCAACAAGGCTAGGGAATAAATAACAACCTGAAGCAAAATTGAAATTTTATACGAGAAAAAAAGGATGACCAAATGAAGTTGTACCAAATTATTACCTACAAAGGTCTTTCATTATAGGCATGCAGATTATTACATATGATATTCTATCATCCCGTGTCCAATTGAGAATGAAGGTAATCTATGAGGACTTATTGAATATTATTATATTCATTAACGAAACTCCCATTCTAAAATAGCGAGTATAGCCTTGATGATGTTCAGAGATGAAATGCACAGATTAGAAACAGAACTACAAACAACAAAATAATACTATATGAGAATCGCAGGCAGCAGATGGATGGTTGCAATAGGGTATTTTGCTGCATAAATAAAATAAAAATCTGTTTAGTGCATCGGTAAGAATTTGAAAAATAATGGACACGTATTTTTTGTTTTTTTATAAATCAATGAATATTGACCAAGATAAAACGCTTCCAAATTCGGGAGTGGGGGCTTGTGACGTCATAACGCTTGTAAATTGTGTAGCCCGCGTGACGTTTTGTGATTTTTAGAAGTATTGTATCTTTGTCAATTTTGGTTTATGTAACAAAAGAAAAAATACGGTTCTAATATTTTTTTATAACCTATATTTCGGATTAATATTTTTTTTTCTGTAAAATAGCCTCTTGTGGGTAATTGTCGTTTGGCGAGGCGGTCTTAGGGTGAGGCCTTTGTTCAGCAGTGGACTTCTTCCGGGTGATGATGATGATGATAACGTGTTTAGCGATGGAGCCATTCAAAGGTGGCACTGTCTCTCGCTTCAGCTTTCATAGGTATCTACAATTAATTAAAGTTAATATGGGAATTGAGATCACAGATATAAAGTCAAAGTCAAGTCAAAGCGTTTATTTGCGAACTAAGTACGAAAGTTTGCGTAAGTTTGCGAAATAATATTCTCACTACCAAACACTATACTGAAATAGGTATCGACTTTCCACCAAATATTTTTTAATCTTTATTTTCAGCCTCCGACAATTTGACCTTTTGAAATGATGAATAAGGTACATTTTCTTTCGAATGAAAATGTCAAGCGAACATAAAATCTGATTGAAGACGCAAACCACAAGATAGTAAATAATAATAAAAGTTAGGGTTTGAAGAAAACCAATCTTAGACGGAGATACCTAGAGATTCAAACCAATACGATAAAGTGCTTATATTTATTGAGATTCTCAAAGATTTATGCACTTTACGAGAAATTTACGAATTCCTGAAAAATGTGGTACTGAAAAGTATTTTAACACAAAGTGAATTAATAAAACGAGTTCAAGAAAGACTGCGCTTTAATAAATGGGCTAAAGCAATACAAAAAGTAAAAGGAAATGCGAACAATCGGTGTAGGAATCTGTGCCAACTTTGTGTTTAGTTTCGGAATACCTACTGTAGAATTATTATACTAGTAAAAACTGAAGCAACGGGGTAACGAAATTATAGCTAAAAAAAACCTTCATCTATACATATAATAAATCTGTAGAAGGGTCAATTCTGTACATTGAAAATATTGAAAAAATAAATAGCGGGGGGTGTTGCTGGATCGATACCAAACCCAAATATGTGATTAAAAAAATTTTTGTCTGTCTGTCTGTATATGCAGGCATCACGTGAAAACTAACGGTTCGATTTCGATGAAACTTGGTATAATTATACCTTATTATCCTGGGCATAAAATGGGATACTTTTTATCCTGGAAAAATACGTAGAAAAAAAATCTTATTTTTCAGTTTTATCTACAGAACGCGAGCTCAACAGCAGTAGCTCAATAAAGGGATCTGCTTAATTATTATAGGCTTAGCCGTATTTGGGTCCAATAGATATTTATAAGATGTCATTGTCAGAGTTACTCAAAATGGAGAAATAAGTCATCCACGCGAAAACCGACATCCGCGCGGACGGAGTCGCGGGCGGAAGCTAGTTATTAATAAAACTGTGACAACACCAAGCAATTAAAAAACTTTATTTATTTTTTTGGTCACCCTTTGATATCAAAGTTAATTAAGCTTCTTCAAGGAACCCTACAGGTCTCGTGACATATTAATTACATAAGTTCAAGCTTCCTCACGATGATTTCCTTGTCCGATGTCAGTAACCTCCAAGATAAACTTAGAAAGTACATGTACATGTAAAACTACACGCTGATATTTGGCTGGGTTTGAACTCACAATCTCGTGCATGAATAGGCGAGGTATTAGCTTCTGGGTTATCACGAATACACAATAACTGAACTGTCTATTTTTAAGCTATGACAATAGCTTTGTTTTGCAATTAAAGCCTAGCTCCTAGTAAGCATGAAGGTAAACTGTGACCCCGCATCATCACCATTAGCCGTCATCATCCACCTATCCGTTTCCCAAAATATATACACGGTGCAACTGCATGTGAATTTCACGACCCAGTTACTGGGTTCGATTCCTGCACGGAACAAATATTAAATTTGTATGATCTACAAGTAGTGGCTCGGGTCTGAGTGTTTGTTTACGTGAATCTAAATGTTTGTAAACGCACCTAAGATGTAAGGAAAATGTCTAGTGTAATAATCACGTGGTCATTATCGTTCCAGAATATGAGCACTTTTTTATTATCAGAGACTAATCTTTAAACACGTGAACGTTTACCACGACAAACAGACATAAAGTACCCCAACATTCTCCTCTACACAATACTTGTCAAAATTTTCCACTTGGCCAGTTCCCCTACGCACTTTGGGAGCCAGTGACGTGTACCATAGTGCGTGTATCAGCTATAAAGTTCGTCTAGACAGGTGATTTACGTTCACCTGAGAGCGCTGAAAAAAACGGGGGGTTCGACCTTTAGACGTTTATTTATTATTATTATAGTTTAATGTCTGGGGGACGTGGGGGGGGGGGGTGAAACTTGGGGGTTTTAAGTTTTATGTTGTCAACTAAAATGATTAATCTATACTGAAGCATTTTGCGGGACTGTCTAAGCAGGATAATTAATAGGAGGCAACCCAATTGCAATCAACTGGACACAAATCCAGTCTTCCTAGCTGCTTCTAATAAAGATTAAATTCAATAATACTTTGCTTGGAATCGAAACTAGGACCTCATACTCAGCTGTCACGCTTGCTGCGACCAGACAAAAGAGAGAGCTAAATTTGCTTTTATATCAATTTCTCTGTTACCTTTTTACATCCATCGTAACTTCTGCCTGAATCTCGAAAATTTTCTCATAGGTAGACCATGATCATAGTCGTATCATGACCTAAGCATACGTACACAAGTGCCCAAGACTGAAGGCATTAACTCTTTTTATTGCATTGCTTAGCCTCTAGCTCAGGTAAAAGTAAGCCCTTGAGAGTCACGAGAAGCGTCAACAAGCAGTTTGGTACTGGTAACTAGTAGAAAAAATCATCAAATGAGTCCTCCCACCCAGTCCTGCACCGTATGCTTCACCGTGTCGTTCGGGCGATCCTCGCAGTGGTGACAGCCAGATGTTTCTTCCTTCCTCATCAGACACAGGTACCTCCCGAAACATACGTGTCCGGTGAGGACCTGCGTCATGCGGAAGGTCAGGACGCCGTGACGCCTCTCCAGCCATTGCTTAACTATAGGCTCTTCTATAGTAGTATGCAGGAAAGTTCAAATTCAATTTCAGACAAGATGCAATTTTTCATCAGTTTTTCTTAAACGTCTCTTTCTGCACTCAATACTTCACTGTACAAAAGCTTAGCGTTTTACTACAGAATCAGTTGAGCAATCAAGGTGGGCACTTAGCGCAATACTTTGAGCCACAAATCTCGCACACAATACGTACGAATACGTACGAACGCGAGACGGTACGGGAAATCTCTTAAGACGATAGTGTTGCAAATGGGTTCCGTGGGGCTCCTAAACCAGCGGATGTACTACCTAACGACTCTGCTGTAATCACACGACAGCAACGATAATTATTTAATCATAAGTATTAGATAACAAACTTTTTATTTTAGCTTTGTAAATATATGAAAGTCACATTTTGTGCATTTTTGTGTACGTTAGTTCTTCTTTATAAAACTGATATCTAATTTTGTAGGGTTTCTGCGTATTACACAATAACCATGATTAAATTTAAGTAATCTTATATTATAGATACGTAGGTATATTTCGAATTTGAGTCATTTTGTAAAATGTTTGCAAATCTAGAGCAGGTTGTTACTTCAATAATTGTAAGAGTGAAGTTCACTGTCAATTTGTATAAATCCCTCGTAGGTATTTCGTGGCCACTCAATGAGGTGTAACGACTAGGATTAGCTCTGAGGTAGACAGTAATGCCATGTAGTTGTCCACGTGTGTCGACATACACAAGGTATTTCAAAACATTTTGTAGTTCTTGTGAGTGATGAATTTAGAAATTGATTATATTGCCAAAGTAACCTTTTGAGTGGTCAGTGTTAATCATCTAACACTCAGGTCAAATATTCATTGGTATTTTAATTCAATTTGCTAGAAAAAAATTGGATAAGCTTGTAATAATATAAATACTGAACATTGATTTTTAAAAAACTGAAAAGTTCTTTAGCGGCGTTGTGCACTTTTTTGCAATGGGTAAAAAATGTTAAACTCGCGTCAGGACACGTGACCCTGATCGAAAATTCGTAAGACGGCGCAGGGCGCTTGCGCGAATGTTCGTGTGTGTTTATTACTATTCAAGTTTTCACTTCTGCCGGCACTCCCAGAGTGCAACCCGTCGTTTTTTTTTAATGAGCTGAGATACTGGATATCACAGTTCTTTATACAGAATATATAGTACACCCTCTGTGTCGACACTATTGGAACGCGCCTCCAATGAATCTTAGGAGCTCGTTCGGACAATGCTATTAGGGGCTGAAGAGATACCGCGCGCCACCGACCGGCCGATCTCATTGACTTTACCTCTCCTTTCGTTAATAGTTGGTAATAGTTTAACTTCGACTCATCTCGGTGGTTATTGATTGAACTTAAAGTTGCAGACGGTTTTGATTTTGAAATAGATTTTCTGAAATATAAGTGTCTTGTTGTTCTAGTGGTCGCAAGTGTGGTTGGAGAGCATGAGGCTGGGATCTCAGTTTGATTCTCAAGTCGTGCATACTGTTATTGGGTTTTTGCATTATAAATTTCTGTGTATTAGCCACGCTGTCTGAATTTGGGCCCGGGTGATGGGAATAGGCTTGTCTCCTATTGCGTGGGACTTGAACATAATGTAAACGTACTATTAGGCATACCTCTGCCTAACACATTCAATCTGGTATTTATTGAGCCTAAACAAAGTTACACATTTTCAGCGATGGCGGAAATTACATTTCAAGTTACCGAAATGCAGTAAAAAGACATTAAGTTGCAAATGCGCTTTGAAGCCGATTACCAGTTCTGTATACCAGACATGTGTCATACCGATTTCTTTAGAAGGTAATTTAACTTATATCATCCAACTTTCAGACACCATAATTTCATCAGATAAGAGTCCCTATCTTATTCATCAAACACATTTCCAAAAAAAGGCAGAGGTATACCCAGAATTTATGTCAGTTAAAGATATAGGAAAACGATCAGGTCTGCGTGTCGGAGGTGCGATTGCCATTAACGTGCGCCGTAAACGGACCGGTCCGGTCCGACGGGCCGAGATACCGGGCCCAAGGATTATTCCCCGACAGACACACCGGGAGAGGAAGTAAGACGAGGTTTTATTTTTATCTTTCTTTGTGTATTGTTTTTCGTTCTTATAAGTTTATTAATAAATGGAGTATGTGAATTGATTGTTAAAAGTGGTGTAAAGTGGTGTGTCGTCAGATGAGTCCTCCCACCCAGGGCAGAGCGGGAGGCACTGTCAGACTCGTACTGACTAAAATCCACGGCGTCCTTCAATAGCCCTTTACGTTCCGGGGTCACAGTAATTAGTACGTCCCGCGACCCCGGCAGGCTTTGGCCCTTTACAGGGGGGCCACGTAATTTTTGCTGTCACTCTGAGGCGCGCGTAGAACACAACGCGCCGTCGACCCGGGCATGGTCCATGGTCGGACAGCGAGTCGCCCATTACTCGCTGCCCGCATACCCGGACGAAAGCCCTTAGCAATAAAGACAAATACCCCTAAGAAAATCGTATCTGCTCCCGGTACACCCCGAATTCTTTCGCTACCTTATTTTATGGGGATTATACGATCATCCTCCACCTTGTCAACGTTACACATACACAGGTTGGACATTGTTACCGATACCATCCATCCGTACCTCCTACACCTCCTCTTTCGCATTGAGAATAAAGTTAAGAATCGCTTGATTCAGCTGGTTTATAATTTTGCACCTTTAGGGTAGAGTGGGGAAAATTGACTTACCCTAGATAAAGATGGTAATGGCTACTGTTTTTTTTTCTACCAAAATTACTTTCGGCCGGTAACAGTTTTCTTGTTTACCTTCATTTTGTTTTTCTATTTTTATGACGGCTCTCGTCTGTGTGTGGACAGGGAAATGGTTATCGAGACAATTGGTCGGTAATAAACTGCGGGGTAAAAGAATATAAAAGATTGATTGATGTGTCGGTTTATTGATTTGTATTGCTTTTGTTGTTGTGAATGTCAAGGGTAAACGTCTTAAAAGTTTCGGGATACTAGTTCTCCAAGTTAATAGCTTTTAGTGATACCAAATTATTAGTTAGATTACTGTATAGGTTTTAGAAGGTACAGAAAAGGAAAGTAATTCAGATTAGATTCAGTCTTAGCGTGTCCAAAGAAGAGTGCTTTCTTTGTATTGGTTATGTCAATAGACAATCAAGATGTGTGGGGGGGTCTAACTATGTTCGTGTCGGCTTCTAGTTCAACCGGATGCAGCTAAATATAAGTTTTATATGTGGAGCGATTGCCTATCATATAGTTTTAAATAATACAATACCTCATGGTAAGACTGGTTGTCAGTTTTTCGAGCTCTTGACTGGACAGTAGCGTCTCTAAATGACAACTACTTTCCGAATCACGAAGGAAACTTTCTATGATTGTTGATCACCAATCAAAGAGCAGCCTTAGCAAGAGCAGCTTAACCTTAAAGATCGACTTGTGCGACTTTTATTATTTAACCACTAGTTCTTTAAGTTTTTTTACGTAAAAAACTAATATACAGAAGCGTTTGGTATTGACAGGAAAAAACGACGGCAGTTTGGTGGCTAAGTGATTGAATTGCTGCGCTGCGTGTCGCGGGTTCGATTCCCGCACGGGGCAAATATATGTATAAATAAATAATAATAAATAAATAATTATTACAACTATGACACAGCGCCATCTAGGTCCCAAGCTAAGCAGAGCTTGTGTTATGGGTACTAGACAACTGATAAACATACTTATATATTTCTAAATACATACATATTATAGATAAATATGTATAAGTAGTTGTTTCGGGTCTGGACGTTTGTGTATGTGAGTTTATATGCTTGCAAAGGCACCCATGATACAGGAGTTATTCCTATTGTGAGGCGAAGTATTAAAAATAAACGATCAGGTCTGCGTGATGATATAATTGCACTATAATTTCATCTAGGAGCTCTAAAATTTAACACAAAACTGCCCAACAGAACTACCTACAATTCAACATTCTCCAAGTATATTGTAACGCCAACATTTTCATTTCGGTGCGTCCACTAGGCTCCGTGCACCGGTACGATTGCTGCAGGAACTCTGCCAAAGTAGGCTGTCAAGCCGCTGCCACGTACCTACTCTACTGCAGATTTATTTTGTATAGGAAATTACTGTTTTAGTTCAAAACTGTGTCCGAATTCTAAGAATGGTGAATAATGGTGAATTGTGGTACGACTGTAATGGTTTTGTGGAATAAATGGTGTTTTGGCATGGAATTTATTGATTTTTAGGTTCCATAAATAATAAGTTATTTGAGGGTTAAGTTTTATTTTCATTGAATTTGTTTGTGTTATTTTGATTTTATTTAATAACAAACAAGTAATGAATATGATTTTGGGCTGTATTTATCACGTCATTTATGAGAACGATCTGATCGAGAAAGAAAACTTTATATTTTGACTTGTTGAAATGTCAATGATTATAAGAAAAAGGTTATTAGAATATCACCTATTTCCTCTCCTCAAAATTTTAAACCGAAAATTCTCAAAAATATAAAAAAAACTGTGCCATCCAAGTCCACTTTAAAGCCATCCAGCCCCATTCATAGCCCATATTGAGTTTTATTACCTCCAGTACCTGTTGTATGGAGCACGGGACATTGAATGTAATATTGTGGATGAGAGGACGGCTCCTCTGCCAAATAGCCTCGGCCATTGCCAAATTAGATCATAAAGGTTAATATGTGAGGGGGTGAGCACGTAGCTACCGGATTATATTTATTTTGTTAGGTTCTGCGGCTTTAATGCAGTTTTATGATCGTCCGTTGTTCAGGACGTATTATTACGTGGCTACAGAGGCCTTAGCACAAGATTCCGTATTTTACGTTCAGCATACTTGAAGTGTGCATGGCGTTTATTGTATGGAAATCGAAAGACGCTTTTGCTGTACGAACAAGAAACTTTTTTTTTTACGTTACAAAATTATGAAAATTTGTGATAGGGCTTAGGTTTGGCTGTTGAAATGAGTTACATTTGTAGCTGCTAAGAGCTGATATTGATATAGATTTTAATAGGATGTCTCATTGAAAATTTAAACCCCCTTTGGCAGTGAAATCACTACCAAACGGGGTTAGTTTAAAGCGTACTGTACTTTAATAGAACAGAAGTCACAATGCACTTTACCTTTGTTTATACACGTAATCTTAGACATAACTAAGGTACTCGTATATCTACTCTGAAGTTAAGAACAGAACCGTGTACAACGACGGCATGAAACAATCCGCCTGAAATATATCTCAAAAGGAAATTTCTTTATTTTGGAGATGGGGACAGTTGCGCTGAAACCAAGTAACTGCGATCCTGGATTGTTGAAATGTGGATAGGAACTGTTTAATAATAAACAGGGCCACAGAATTACCAATTCAGTCACGAATATAATAACTCAGTCACATGTTTAGTTTTGGGGCGGGCATCCCAAGGTTCGGTTTGCTTGGGTTCCATTAAACTGCAGACTCAACCTTCGTCGACTAAGCCTTGGCTTAGCCAATTTTTTGTACATTTCGCTGATAAATCATTTTTTTTAATTTTGCCCCACACTAGGAACTTCTCCTGCATTGTTCGTGCGTTTACAAACATATAAACTCACATAGAAAAACGCCAAGTCCCGAAGCAACTACTTGTAGATTATACAAATATTTGCTCCGTGCGGGAATCGAACCCGCGACACGCAGCGCAGCAGTCCAATCAGTAAGTCACTGCGTTAAACGTATCGTGTCGTCATTTGATTCGTGGCTGACTGGTAATTTTATGGCCAACGTAGGTTTTTTAGCGGACAATGATGCTATTAAATAAAACCCGCTTTAAATAGCACACATACTAAAAATTCTAGAAAGCTACCTAAAAAGAGGGGTCTAGCACAGGCTTGCAATAGAAAGCAGAAGACTGGGTTATGACTGTTTAGGCCCCGTTTCAGAGAGACCTATTACGAATAGGTACTTTATCCAGATTAGCCAGTGCTGGACTGCAATGCGATAAGCTGAGTTGATTGATTGACATTTAAATGAAGAATGGAAACAATTGACAGGGTAAATAATGTGTGGACATGTCTGGCTTAAACATAATAACAGATATAAGTTTTTCGTCCGACTCGCATTTCGCTGTTTTTTTTAATATTTCAATTTATTTGCCTATGATTATATTGGACTGGGTATCCAGTATAGCATAGTCTGAGAATTACACCTATCTTACGCAGGGAACATTGCCAAAGTAACCTGCCACAGTGACACTGCATACCGACTACCCACGATACTATAGTATAAAATATGCCACCCTCTCTAAATGCGACAGTCTACATCTCTGCTATCTATGGAGAAGTGCGGCGAGTAATGAGCGACTCGCTGTCCGACCATGGACAACGTCCGGGTCGACGGTGCGTTGTGTTCCACGCGCGCCTCAAGGAGTGTCAGCATAGTGACGGGACCCCCTGTAGAGGGCCAAAGCCTGCCAGGGTCGCGGGATTCACGAATTACCGTGACCCCGGTATGTAAAGGGCTATTGAAGGACACCGTGGATTTTAGTCAGTACGAGTCTGACAGTCCCTCCCGCTCTGACCTGGGTGGGAGGACTCATAAGATGATTTTAGGAAGTAAAAAAAAAAAACTACGGAGAAGTACATATCATTAAATTATCCTTTGTGGATATATAACCTTTTTTTTATTTGGGTTGTAAAGTCATCAAATGAGTGCTCCGATCCTGGGTGGAGCGCAAGACACTGTCAGACTTGATTAACAAAAAAACATCCTGTATCTACAGTTATACTTTGCGTGTCAGGGCCGCGGTTGTTATTTAAGTCAGTACTGCATAAACATTGGTTTTGTTTGTTGTTACCGTTGCTTTCAAAACATGAAGAAAGAAATATTTATTTTTGAGCTGCTATGGAAAGGCTGTGCCTTCGGTAACTGTTTATATATTGTCTTGCTGAATAAAAGCTTTTTAAAAGTTGTGATACCAAGAATTGCACCAAATAATTTCACAAAATGCGGTAAATACGCTCCACAATCAAAGACATCATCATCATCAACATTAAGCCATTATCAGCCTATAAATGTTCCCACTGGTGGGACACAGGCCTCTTCTCTGTGAGAGGGGTTGGGCCATAATCCACCACGCGTCAGGACCAGTGCGTGTTGGTATATGTCACATGTCTACCAAAGACTTAACAGCAATTAAATATAGTCTTAATAACTTTCAAACAAGTAGGTATACCTATATATGCCTTGTCAAATCACCGTGCGAAACAAACAACTAGGCGTGCAAACAAAACAGCTGACATCATGAAAAAACAACGCACAGATGAAGATTTATCGCCAATTACTTTGAAAGGATCATGGTGGATATACCTATGAGAAAAAAACTTAGAAAGTATCGCTAAGTCCCGAACAAAGTTAGGCACAAACAAACTAATGTACTGATGATAATTTATTACTATGTTTATGATTATTACGACAACAAACTAAGTTATTTTAAAATAAGTATCTGCTAAACAGTAAATTCAGTTGACAAGTATTTGTTTACTTAATGTGATTAAAACATAAATAATTCACATAGAAACGGATAATAATCACTAGATATTATAAAACAAAGTCCTCTGCTGCGTCTGTCAGTGTGTTCTCGATCAATTTAAACTACTGCAGCGATTTTCGTGCTATTTTCACTAATAGATAGAGTGATTTTCGAGGTAGGTTTTAGTACATAAATTGGTCCCGAGCGAAGCTGCAGCGGGTCTAGTGAGTAATAAATACAAGTAGGTTCCTAATTATATTATTCTAACTAAAGAGTCAATATGTTCGCTATGGAAGCTTTGGTCGCGGGACTCACGAATTACCGTGACCCCGGTACGTAAAGGGCTATTGAAGGACACCGTGAATTTTAGTCAGTACGAGTCTGACAGTCCTTCCCACTCTGCCCTGCGTGGTATACATGTGATGATTTTACAACGAAAAAAAAATGGAAACTTTCCTTTTTCCACACAATACTGTCTTTTGCTTGCAATAGTTTATTCGGTAGCAGTCAAGCTCGTCCAGTATGTTAAATATTTGTGTAAATTACATTAATTTTGATTTTCGTTACACAAGCAATCCTTATACATAAAACTTTACATCCTCACACAACAAGCATAAGTAAGAGATAAGCATTTCTACGTAATTGGCTGAATTAAGCGCGCCAGTGGGCGACGCGACGTGCACCGTCGGAATTTAATTTAAATGTTGGCGCGTTAAAAATTGGCGCCAAACGTTGTTACCTGTCGTGTAAGCGTGTCACGCCGTGTCACGTGACGCGGGCTGACGTGACGGCCGCGTGTTTTAGCGTGTTGCTGAAGAAAAATGTGTGCGGTTGTACATACCTGTTTGTTTATTTCGTGTTTGAAAATTCTAGTAGATGTTTAGGAAAATGCGGTTATAATAACTGTAGGTATAACAGCTTCGAAAAAGCCAATAGAAAATATTGAAAACGTGCTGGAGTCATAATAATTTAAGATAAAAGAAATATTTATACAGAACGCTAATTTACTTATACTTTTAATTTGTTAACAGAAAGCGACAATATCGAAACATTGTTATAACGCTTTTAATTTCTTTCACCCTTTCTATAACCACATCACAAAGTTTACAAAAATAATTTACTAATGACTCCATAAAAAGAAAAAAAAGTCTAAACTCAAATAACAAGATTTGCGAAAATTCCTTTCTCAAAGAGTCGATTAAAATTAAACGTGTTTCCAACCCCCTCCCCCTGCTTCAGCCGGTTACGTCGTAATTTTTATTTTCAACAATTCATCACGTCGCCTGTTTCTTGGGGGTTGTCACGCAGCCTGACAGGTGACGCCCGTCGCGACCGTTTTTTTGCAAATTAATAAATTGTATTTTTTCGCTTAGACCACTTTGTGAAGGGGCCTCAACGTTTAACGTGAATAATGTTTCACGTCCTTTTAGGTAAATGTTTAACTTACTTTATAGGGTTTTTAGATTACTTTTGTGTTTGAGTAGCTTGTTGGTTTAGTTGTAAACCTGGATAGGCTTTTTAGAGAGTTATGTTCAAGATTAAAGCTCTTTTGCAAAGTTTGCTTATTTTTTATAAAGAGAGATTTCAATTATCATCAGCCTGTAGATGTTCCCACTGCTGGGATGCAGACCTCTCTGTGAGAGAGAGTGGGCCATAATTAACGTAACACGGGCTCAGTCATTTTTGGTTCTAGAACATGTCGGTTTCTTTAACCGTTTTGAGATCAGTGGTGATGAAATAAATTACACAAAATAATGCTCCTGGCTGGGTTTGAACTCACGATCTATAACTCGAAAGTCGGGGCCAATATCACTGGGTTACCATTGCTTTTAAAGAGAGAAATGCTAGGTTTACGTTTAAAACTGTCATTCTATCATCGACGTTATCAATGAGAGGTAGGCTCAATGTAGATGCGTTATTCTATGTGTTCAAGTAGTTATATGAAAATCCAGAGGTGCTCAACCTCACAACATGAACCCCCTATAAACACATTAACACCGAGCACTCGGAGACAAGCGGCAGACGCTGCATAATACAGGTGTTAGCAACTGCCTCACGTAGTCGGTCGCGATAATTAGATGAAGCTCATTACCGCTCCCCTGCGGCCCGGTATTGGCGGCCCCTGCATTTGGATGCTGCTCGCTTTTTGTTACTATTGATTAGCAGTTTTTGTGCTCAGGAAAGGTGTACTAATCTAGTACTATTTTGAAAAGAAGTTGAATCGTGTTTTACATAACTAACGAGACAGTTCCTGGGGTCGCAAGACTGTCTAAGCTGATTGCCGTGACTCTAGAACGTAAAAGGCAATTGAAGGAATAGGGTGGACTTTAAGTCAGAATGAGTCTGACAGTCTGACAGTCCCTTTCGCTCCATACATGGCAAGAGAGCTTATTTTATGATTAAACTAACTAAAAAAGGGACAGTTCTTAATTTAAGCAAACAATTTTTTCAGACAATGGAAAAGTTAAGAAAATCAAAAAGGTTTAATGAAATTCAAAATCCATTAAATACATTAGGAATTTCTCCTGTGTCGTGGGTGCGTTTAAAAACGTAGAAATTCACATACACAAACATCCAAACCCGGAACAACTACTTGTAGGTCATGCAAATATTTCTTCCGTGCGGGAATTGACCCCCGACACATTGCGGAGCAGTCCAATCGCTCAGCTACTGCGTTAAATAATATATTAGTTAATTATTGCTATTCGTCTATTGACAAAAATAACTTATAAAGAAGTTAATAACCCTTAACTACACACCACAGAACACTCCTATCTTGACCAACCCTTGTCCTCCCCCCATTACCTCCAGCCCTCCCGATCAGATAGCACAATAAATCAGTCTACCTGCACAGACACTTGTCCAGCACATAAATCTCTGCTGACCCCGCTCTCATAAATATTGAACTATTGACTGGGGTCAGCTTCGCGCCGTAATCATAGTGCGATGGGGTCGCATTAACTAAGAGAGACTGGTCGTTGTGTGTCGTAGATAAAAAAGAGGTTGCTCTATATTTCTACCCGACAGCACCAGAAGGACGGTTATTTTTTTGTAAAACTAATTTAATTAATAATGTGTGCTATATTTTTATCTTTTACACTAGGGCTACACTAACGGCAAATGCCGTTCATTATCGCGTTAATGCACGTTTATACGAACATTAGACTACTATCGCGAAAATCAACGGGAAATTCCGTTATTGCCCGGCTATTACAATCACGGTCTTTTCCACTTAGCCCTAAGAAAGAGTCTATCCAAATAGATTTAAAGAAAATTAGCGTCCAGCCTAAGCTTTTAAGTCACTAGGTTTTTCCCGCGGCTTCACCCAGTTCGCAGTCCAAAAATAAACTAACCGAGTGCCAAATTTTACAGAAAATGCGTTCGATTGGCCGTGTATGACACAGTAAGAAACGTTTATCTATCTTTCCTGGAAAATTCAAGAACAAAGTATTAATAAAAATTAACTTGTTATTGATGATGATGTATTTTACCGATTTCAGCATTCAGTGACTACATTCGATGGGTTTCTAGAGTGGATATTTCATGTGCCATCTCTTTCCAAAAAACTCCAATTACAAAGTGAAAATGAAAGAACACTATTAATGACATGTTAAGTTGTTACACATACACCAACTCATTTATGCCTTTGTCAAACAGACAGGCGAAAGCGAAGCGAGTCCGAACCGATACCGAACCGAAGCTAGAAGTCAGTCCGATAGTTCTGTCACGCTATCGGATCGCTTTCGCTTTTCTATGTGACTGGATTCAAACAATTCCATACATTACAAATAAAAACGCCTCGCTTTGCATTTGTCACGCCTGTCTGTTTGACAAAGGCTTTATCGTTCTTTTTCGTTAATTTCGTTTTCATAAGGAAATATTTTAAAACAACGCAATAAATATCAGGTGAATGCAAATGAAACAGTTCTGCTTAGTAGTCTAGACTAGCGAGTCGTAATGTGCGGTGACGCAGCCGGCATTACAATGTTCCAACTCATAAAGGTCAGACCATTTACATTCTATAATCTATTAATGGTGGCGCTTCAAGTGTCTTTGGAAAGATCTGGGACAGGCCTTTGCCCAGCAGTGGGATGTAAATGGCTAAATTTATCCCACTGTTACAATGTTTTTTTTTTATCGTGGTAAAATCATCAAATGAGTCCTGCCAGCCCTGGTTGGGAACCCAGGGCAGAGCGGGAGGGACTGTCAGACTCATCCTGACTAAAATCCACGGTGTCCTTCAATAGCCCTTTACGTTCCGGGGTCACGGTAATTCGTACGGTCCCGCGACCACTGTTACAATGATAGAAAAATGTACTTGTTTCTTATTACTTTTTACACTTTTTAGGCAGATTTGTTGTCAGGTGTCGAGTGGTTCAGAGTACGATCTAGCATTACCACAATTTTGTAGCAAGTTCATAATTTTATATTAATACTGCCATTACTAAAAAAAGTATAAAATCAAACATCAAACCTCCTTCTTATTTACAACTGGTAATAAAAATAAAATACACCAGGAACAAAAGCTAACGTATTCGTGGAATTATCGACGATCAGTCGTCAAGATAACTCTTATGTGCACCCATGCATCATTATGACGAAACTTTAGCTGGTCATTCATGGATACGTAACGTTATTTTTGCATTTGCGGGGGCGCATACCATTGAACACAATCATATCAGCTACAATGATCTTGTACAACAGTAACCACATAGCTTTTGATCAATAATATGTAATTTATATGTAAGTTCGACTTCACCTATTAGCGATGTAACAAGCTAATAAAAGCGTATTAAAAAAGATTTCCCCATAGGTCTATTCCTAAACGAAATCTGAATTCTAAATTCTAGTCATTAAGTTGCCAAATTCCCACGATTTATGATGATAATGACATCACTAACTGTGAGGTAGACCTTACGATGAGTTATTCGTGTTGATATTAACATGGAGTACTAGTTAGTAGTCTAATCCGGTGGTTTGGTACACGTCCGGTGATGTTTACTGAATATTGATGTAGTTCTAGACCACTAACGGACATTATTTTACTAGAATTTGATGAGAGGATCAGCCGTATTATGACGTCTTAAAACCAGGCTTTCTCCAGTGAGTGAAACAGGTGGCGCTAGACGAGTTGTATATCTCTGTCTTTTTCACTCACTGGAATAAGCCCGGTTTTAGGACGTCATAGTACGGCCACAGCACAAGGTAAATTTATTTCGCCACGTTGACTGTATACCGATTATTTTCAGAGAAGAAAATACCCATGGATTCAATAGAAGTGAGGGATTATTACAGTTTACTGGAAGAAAATTATTCTGTAGATAACAACATCAGTGCGGTGCCAGTCCATCTAAAAAAACCTGGTTAATTGGATTTTTCTTCAGACCACTATCGGTACTTATACTGCAACCTACAGTTAAGTAGTTTTATTAACAAATTGCAAACACCTCGATTAAAGACGACTTGGTGAACAGGAGTATGAGCTAGATTATAAAAAAAAAACTATTTCTTACCCACGTACTTACAGCACGTTTCAATTACGGGAAACTATAAAATACTCTAAGTAATTGTATAGTAGACAGAATACGTTTAACCTCAAGCGTCTGTAACCCACAGTTTCAATCCAAACTGCTCTACGAACCACTAAACCATTCTGCAAGGGTTAAAATAATTACCGAAAGCGTAATAAGGGCAAATAGTTGGTGGGGTGAAGCGCCCCATTACTGGCAGGTACTAATCGAAAAAGTTCGGGAGCAGGTTATTGACTCAGCGGAACTTTTCCAATAGCCGGTATCTGGTGTGTTTACCCTGGTGTGAGGTGATTCCTTTATTGTTTTGTGAGTGGGTAATTAACCGTGAGCGGTACATTGTTTGTCGTATTTATGTTCATGATGTTATATTTGTAGATTGATTGAACGATTTTGAGGAGAAATAGATATAAATAAAATTGTTTAATTTGACCCAGGATGGACCGAAAGGACATCGAAACAAAAAGAAGGTACCTGTTTGTGGCTTATAAATAAAAATAAAATAAAAATTCTTTATTATCAGACCAAGATAGTCCATAAGTTGTTAGTGGGTTAGTAGCAGATTTTGCTTATCTTAGATTTTTAGAGTTATTAGTACATAGTTTATTTTTTTTCTATAGAATCTACACATAATTTCATCCAGTGATTTTGGATGGGGCAATCCGGCCTACCAGCAATCATTTTCAGGATGCCGCTACGAGTGTTACGCAAGCGTCATGTTTTTCAAAATATCTTTAAAGATTATATCTATGAGACCTACAGGTACAGTTGTTATAAATTAACTTATCCATGTTTCCGTCATTACTAATTGACTCAATTAAAACGATCGGTTGATTTTATTTGACATGTCATGGTACGGTTATATGTTTAGTTATTTTAGTACCACATAAGCTAGGCTCAAGCTGTTAACAACAAATGATTAAATAGGGGTTATGTCTTAAATACAGTACAGTAATAAAGGTATAAAAACTATTCTTTTCCCAAGAATATATCACCAAGCCAAAACCAATTTCCCTTTACCAAATTCGTTACTTCCAGAAGACCTAGGTTTTAATTTAATGTCCAAGTCTGCCTAGGGACGCTAAATCATACCTGTGACAAGTAACGGCTTTCCTGGCAAGTCGTCCGTGAAAAGATAGTAATAAATTGGTTCCGTACGTAAAGGTGACCGTAAAACCTTCGGGAATCAATGGGGTATGGCGACGTTTTGATAGTAACCTACCTGCCATAAAAGCTATGGGAGAAAGTTTGAGATAAGTAAAGATATCTTTTGATTTGGGGCTTTTGAAGGTTCGTAAGTTAAGGGAGGAATATTAAGTTAACTTAGTCAAAAATCGTGGTGGTGTGTCTCCCTTTAGCACAAGGTTCTATTTCTAGTCGAATAAACTACTATTGTATTGGGTTTGTCTACGCGGAATTTTCTGGTAGTAGCCCGGAATCGAGATTTATTTCCAGTATATAGATGCTTATTATAGATGGTTTGCTCTTGAATTTGTCCATCCTTGTCTCTGTCACCTTTGTGACAGAGACAAAGATGGAGCCTACTTACCCAGAATAAGCCTGTTCACTCTAACTTAGAAATTTGGATTGTATGTGTTCGGGAACGCAGACGCGGGCAGTGAGTTCCACTCTTTTTCTGTGCGCATTATGAAGGAAGATTTTGATTTGGGGGAAGGAAAACTAAGTATGTATGGCAACCAGCAGTACTTTAATAGTAAATGTCTGATAGTAGGTAGCCGGTGGGATCAGGTTGGTAGTAGAGATCATGTGCACACTCTCCGAAGTACAGCGTAACTTGCAAAATATGGGTGTATTTTACGTATCCTAATATCTGCTTAATCTCTTGGGGAAACATAGGCGTGATGGCATCATGCTCGTAAATTAAGAATAACTAAAAGGCTAATATGTCACATATTTTAAAGATGGCATCAAATACTAATAATAATAATTTAAAATGTCGAAATAACTCAAGGAAACCTACTTTTGTTAAAATAGTCGTAACTTCTAAATGTCAGTCAATAAAGCTGTGCTAAAATAATAATCAATATTAGTCTTTGACTCATAATGAAGCAGGAAACAAATACTTTGCCTTAAAATGGCTAATGAAATACTTAATAAATATTTTGCTTTGTTATCCCTGAACTTCATTATTTTTCTTGTATGTATTTTTTTAATAAACAACATCATTTAAAAGTTATAAAATAGTAGCCCACCTGTATTGAGAACAGGGTCCAACGGCTCCAGAGAAAGGAACCTCCTAACAATTCACGCCCTGTCCAGAAGAACTACTATTTGAATCAGATTCTTGATCCAACTGCCTAACGAGAGCCTACTCAGATGATGGATGAGGCTTTTGGCAATTAAGCCATTGGCCGACACGACTATCGGCACCATTTTCGCTGATTTCACATTCCAGATATTGACAACTCGGTGAGCCAAGTCATGCTTTATCTGCTTCTTGGTTTTCATGAGGTTTTTGACATGCGGTACGGTTATATCAATAATCATTGCGGGGTGCTCTGATCGATCAACCACCACTATATCATGTCTATTGGCTAGAATAATTTATTCTATCAGTGATGATGTATTGATCCCATTACAGTATGATATGGCTTTGACACTGGTCAAGATTTTTAGACAACCTGCCATACACATAATAATATATAGAATTCACTGTTACTGTTATTGAGATATTTCTGAAAACATTAGACCACCAGGGTAGTTTTTAGCTATACAATTTGATGCATGATTTTTAATAACGATGTTAATCTACACCACGAATTAGCGATTTTGTACAAATTAATAAACATCATTATGTCCAAAACAAAAAAAAACTCCATGAAGGCAATGCAAAGCGTATGCTGGACTACCCCAACCTCCTTGCTCGTAAACTCTTTTTTTTTTTTTTTTGCATGGTAAAATCATCAAATGAGTCCTCCCACCCACGGCAGGGCGGGAGGGACTGTCAGACTTGTACTGACTAAAATCCACGGTGTCCTTCACTAGCCTTTTACGTACCGGGGTTACGTTGATGGGTAAGTCCCGCGACCCCGGCAGGCTTTGGCCCTCTACAGGCCCCGTCAATATGCTGACACTCCTTGAGGCGCGCGTGGAACACAACGCGACCGTGGACCATGCCCGTCGACCCGGGCATGGTCCATGGTCGGGCTGCGAGTCGCCCATTACTTGCTGCCCGCATGCCCGCACCTACGGTGGCCGGAGATCGTCTGGCGACGTCCGTCGGCGTCTACCACTGCGGCTGGGTCGGAGGGAGGACACTGTTCTCTCCCTCACGCGGCACGCCTCCTCCTTCGCGAGCATTACTGCTTCGCAGAAGGAGGCGACCGCTTCCCACTCCGTCTCACCCCGCAGCATAGCCTCGGCCAATGCCGGGCGCGAGAGGTCTCCGCCTATCGCCGTCGTGAGGACACGGCGGTGCTCTGCCCAAGCGGGGCAGTCCTGCACCGTATGCTCCACCGTGTCCTCCGGACGATCCTCGCAGTGGTGACACCCAGGCGTTTCCTCCTTCCTTATCCGACACAGGAACCTCCCGAAACTTCCGTGTCCGGTGAGGACCTGCGTCATGCGGAAGGTAAGGACGCCGTGACGCCTATCCAGCCACTCACAAAGAGGGGTCTTACCGCCGCGATTGCGGCGTGCCCCTTTGAGAAATCATTAAACACTACTTTCAAACATTTGATAAGTCACTCCTCAGAACTCTTTGTTTTTCTTTCTAAAAACACATGACCAATTACACACTGTCCGACTAAATGTCCATGTTGATAAAAGGAGAAAAATCGAGCAATAAAAATATTTTGAAAGTATTAAATCAAAACACAGACTGTACAAAAAGCTCACAAATGTATTAACATTAATATGACGCAGGAACACAAAGTTCATACAAGCGACAACCCTATAACTCACACGCCAACGCTTTAGGGTCATCACTTTATTTTGGAATCCCACGTGAGACCATACTCTTACACAAACGTAGATTTGTAGCTGGTTTATGTGATTATAAGCCTTTGGTAGATGCGTTAAGGTGTTTAAAAAACGAATTTTGTAAAATTGTCGCAGCACTTTATACCAAATTAAACATTCGGTTCTAGAACACTAAAATAAGCTTTATTCAGTTGTGATACGGTGTAGTCTGCTAGTAAATGAGTCCGGTTTGTTCAGGTTATGCCAGATGGTCTCATTTGCATTGGACAGGAGAGAAAATTGTCTGTTTGTCACCTTTGGTTGGGTAAGCATGGACGTCTAATATACAGCGTGTTTGCTCAAGACGTCGCGTTTGCTGTAATCATTAAGAGGTTTACGAGTTCATTAGTATTTATTAGAAAGTTGGCTTTTGGTGCAATATTTGCTTTGGTATATTTTAAATATGCTCTCATTACTTAATCGCTCGGAATATAACTTGTGAGCATCCGGCATTTGAATATAATTAGTAAGTTGAACAGGCATTTAATAGGCATACTTAAAATTCACCACTGAATTGTACAGATCGGTTTTATTATTATCAGCTGAAAGGGAACACTTAAAGACTCTTCATGATTTATTCTTAGGATTAAGAATTCATATTATGCTTGCTAAAATTCTCATCTGGTATCTAGCCATAAACATCAACCTGTATAAAAAATGACACAAAAATTCAGTATCCCACACAGAGCTCAGGGCTGAACAATCTTCACATTGATCGTAACTCACACATGCGACTTGACTCATCACTTTATCACTACGTGGAGGGCACCTCAGCCAAGGGACAGCCAGGGGACATCTGTTGTATCGCCAAGAGCCAAAACGCGATATCTCAATAAACGTTTTTTTTTTTAACACAGTACAAAAATATGAGTCAATTATAAAAAAAAAAAAATGTTGTATTAAAGATTCGGTATTTTTATGCCTATGCTCGACTTCCCGTCCAGATTTATATTTTTGATTTATATTTTTTTATGGAATTGCCTATCTGAACTCTTTATCCTACTTAGAACCGGATAATATGCAAATTCGACTGGTAAGACTGTTGGTCTTCCAACTTCAAACTCTGGTCTTCAAAAATTTCAAGATTTCCAGATGTAATAAAAATGAAGGTCGCGGGTCTCACGAATTACCGTGACCCTAGTACGTAAAGGGCTATTGAAGGACACCGTGGATTTTAGTCAGTACAAGTCTGACAGTCCCTCCCGCCCTGCCCTGGGTGGGAGGACTCATTTGATGATTTTACCACGTTAAAAAAAAAAAAAAAAAGCAAAAAGAAAAAAATAAAGAAAGCAGATATCGTTGTTATTTTGAAAAGGCCATACGCGGGTATTTTTGAGGGTCAACTATATGCGTTAAGTCCTTCATAGTAAATATTTACCATTTTTTCATACATAAGTATGTATCCTAGGATATTAAACTTTCTTAGGCCACATTACCTATAGCGGGGTTCCTGTTCACGTTGTAAATAAGAATGTCGTAAGAATACGCGACCGGTTAGTTGGCATCAGACCAAACGTTTAAGTTAACCTGAACCAAAACTTTGTGATGAGGTCTTACTTATTTGTTCAGACTAAAGGTTACAACTATTCTCGAAGAAAGTTTAAAGTTCATTCAATCAACTCGGCCAATCGCAGTCCTCTGCTAGCCCGAGTTATTCTGTTACGAAGTTTGTTTTAACTTGAAATAATTTTGCAAAATAGTTTGGAACTAGTGAAGATTTCTTAAATTGGTTATTTTCACTTCAGACCAATATCTCAGTAGATGTAGATATTGATTACATTTCGGTACTTATTTTCTCAAAAGATTTGAAATAAATAAATAATAAAATAAATAATAAATAAATATTCCACAACTATCACACAACGCCATCTAGTCCCAAGCTAAGCAGAGCTTGTGTTATGGGTACTAGACAACTGATAAACATACTTATATATTTCTAAATACATACATATTATAGATAAATTACACCCAGACACAGAACAAATGATCGTGCTCATCACACAAACATTTGTCCTGGGTGGGAATCGAACCCACGACCTCCGGCATAGCAGTCAGGGTCCCTAACCACTAGACCAACAGGCCCAAATCATTCAGATGAAGGGGTTTATTACCGTAAACTGGGCTGCGTGTGGTGTAGATTCAAGCTGCTGCAATGAATTATGATGAGAACCACAATATCTCTAGGCTCAATAGAGGATCAAAATCAGCAGTCCTTGAAATCAGCAGTGGGAAGAACAAGGTAGTGTTATTTTATTACTTACTACCAGATTTTCGAAATCGAGATATTACTGAATCTGATTGAAAGAAAATCTCTGAGGACATCGTTTCAATGTTTCTGAAGGTGCCAGCACATCAACCTAACTCAATCTGTCAAATTTCTTTAATAGATTTTCAACCTTATCACAATAGTGAAACGTTAATGTTTGATTGGTAAAATTAGACAGAATCGGGTAGGTTGACCTGCTGGCGTCTGTCCCTACTAAATTAATTTCAATAACCAAACTCGGTATCGCACTGAACTTCAACCCATTACTCCCAGGGTGGGTGTAACAGTAACTGTCCGGCTCCCCACTTACCCACAACATCGCGTTACTTCAAACTGCACTTTTTAAACTCTTTGTCGGACGCTGTTTGCGATTCTCACAATATTTGTACAATCTTTCACCTTACGAGAGTGGTCTCTGTGGACCGGACAGATATTGTTACACCTATTGAGTTTACTTGTTTGACTCCTTTGTTAGATAAAGACTTCTGTTAGGATTGGAGAAATAAAATGTTTAAGTTTGTTACAAGAGTTTCGTTGACTTTCGAGATAAACTAAGTGAAAGAGTATACTTAGATTGAAATTGGTTTTGTTTATTTAACGAAATTGAATGTTATTTAAGTGAAAGATACTGTTCTTATATCTACGTGCAAATTGAAAGAAAATGTTAGCAATTTCCTGTCTTTTATTATTGCTAAAGCAATCTGACTAGGAGCACAATTTACAATAAAACAAACAGTTCAAATTGTGGGTATACCCACTCATCCCTACCTTACACAATAAAGTGTTCAGCAACTCCGAATCCCACCTTGTATCAGGTTAACTAGCTCCAAGTTATGGCGGCAACTAACAATAAAAGCGGTCGTGCAATTCCGCCGGTATTCGGGACGCGGTTCCGTGGCGATGCAAGTGCGCCCCGGGGACGTATAGCCGAGTGTTGCTACATCTACCCTACTAGTACGAGTTTAGTCCGATTTATATTTTTGTTTGTGTGAAGCGAGGTGATTTGATTAATTGTTTAAGATTGGCTGTAAACGATTGTCTGTATTTTTCATGATTTTACAACGACGGACGTTAAAAATATACCTTCTATTTTATTCCTTTTAGTGGTTGTGAGGAAAATTCAGTTTAAAATTGATCCTGAGATAGGTCACAGCATTGTTAGTCTTATCTAAGTTTTTAAACTGACATGACATAACACCATTGTTAGAATTTTAAACGGGATATTCTACCAACAAGAGTTTGTTTTGAGTTTCCGATATTTCGACACTGTTGCAAGATCATCACGGATCTCAATGTAAATAATAAACATAGTAAATGGCCCGTTTTAAATCGTAATAATATATATTTATTTATTTACACTTTTACGTACAAATGTGGTACATAATAATGGTTTTAAGATTATTAATTTAGTATAGAGATAGTTCCTAACAATAGTTACCCACATTAAAACAATGAAAACATCATGCGCTGCTTATTTTGCAGCAAAGTCTGCCCCGAAAGTAAATATGCAGTTTAGACGAATGCCCACAATAACTAACTGAATCTACTTAATATCTCTAAAACGTAGTCTAATCAAGTGTAACAAGAACAGGAGTAATCCGGGCACAGACAGAGTTAACGTTAATGAAAGGTGTCCCGATAGTCGTAACTAAGTTAACTTGAGAGGCATTAGTGAACTTGTGTAATGTCGCAACTAGTTCAAACACGCCGTCGGGACGCGTCTCAGCGCTCTGCTTATGATGTAGTGATTAGGTGGATGAGACAAGGTGGAAATTATAACTCACTAGCTTTTACATCATCTGCCTAGCGTTTTCTCAACTATATTGGGGTCGGCTTCCAGTCAAACCAGCAGCTGGATATCAGTATTTTACATGGAGCGACTGCCTGTCAGACCTCCACAACCCAGTAACTGGGTAATACGATACCCCATGGTAAGACTGGTTATTAGACTTTAGAGCTTCTGATTAACAGTAACGACTGTCGAAGATCTACAAATGTCAACCGGGACCAACGGCTTTACATGCTTTCCGAGGCAGAGAGGAAACTCGCTATGACAGATGGTCACCCACACAGACCAATCTCGGCAAGCGCGGTTTAACCCGGAAGATTGACCTGTGCTGCTGTATTTATTTAGTCACGATCTCCTCAACTCACTAGCTGATACACGCGAAGGAAAACATAAAGAGGAAACTCCGAAGAGGAAACGTCCTAGAACTAAAAAAAGAGATGTGACATCTACCAACCCGCATTAGGCCCTCGTGGTGGATTGTGCTTCACTCTCTCTCACAGAGGAAGGCCTGTGTCCCAGCTGTGGGACAATTATTGGTTGATGATGATGGTGATATATGTGGCGTTACCCGCGTCAAGAACCATAATTATCCCAACTTAAAGTTATATCTGAACAGAAAGTATCACATGTGTTAATCCAGGCTATAAACTATTTTTGTACGCAATTTGATCAAAATGTAGATGGCTTATTAGCAATGTGATAGACTTTTTTTATATTTACAATGGGCTTGCCCTTGGCCTCAATTATGATGTGTGAGTGAGCCAACCCAGAAGGGTCTGTAACTCCTGCGCACCGTCGGAATACGCCGAACTGTTGACAAAGTTTTATAGACGAAGTCACTATTTTAAATGTTTTTTTTTAATCGTTGCCCCACATTAGGATTTTTCCTGTATCGTGGTTGCGTTTACAAACATAGAAACTCACATACACAAACGCCTAGACCCAGAACAACTACTTGTAAATCATACAAATATTTGCTCCGTGCGGGAATCGTACCCGCGACACGCAGCGCAGCAGTCCAATCGCTCAGCCACTGCACCAACTGCACCACTGGTGGTACATGGCTGACTGCTACAAGAACTAAGCAACACTTTGCCTAACCCGGCAGTCGAACCTGGAACACTAGATTAAGGAGGCAGTAATAGTAATTGAGGCAGGTAAAGAATATCTGCCCATAACGGTAAGTCTCGAGAAAAATAACGAGTTGTTCAGAGTATGGTATTAAAATATTGACATTCTTTCACCCTTTTACCCAAACAAGAGCATGAAAAGAACATCAGTAATAACCTTCAATGCAGTGTAAATATCGAAAGAAGCCCAATAGAGTGGCAATGACCTCCCATCCCCCCAGCCCCCCTCAATACCCGGCCACCGCGATAAGGTGGCAGGTGCGGCTTTGCAATGATTTATTATCAGAGGTGAATGTGGAACTAAACCGATTATGTGGACCATACTCGTGTGTGAGAACGATGGAAATGGGGCCTATGAATTTTAGAGGTGATTTCTTTTTTCCTGGAGGAAATCGTGCGTAATTATTGTATTATTTTATTGTAAGGATCGCACTGGATGCAAGCCCCGTCCTTCCGGTCAATTTGGAAATCTTTAGAAGAGGCCTATGTATCATGATGAAGATGACGATTGCAATTGTATCCTACATATCTTTTGAGGTCAAACCGGAGAATTTTCCTGTAGAAATAACTGTTGAATTAATTATTTGTAAAAGGAAGAGTCGTTATGGAAACCACTTATGGTAATAATAATCCTGTAACTACTGCCATTAAAGTCTTAATTAAATGTGTAAAAACTAATAAAGGGTTAAATACTTAGATTTGCTTTAGAAAGAAAAATTTGAACCGCGTGCAGGATTTGAACCCGCGACCTCTGGATTCAGTACATCCGAACGTTAGAAATGGATGAAACAATTCGACGCGGTATGCAAGAACCACGTTGGCTTGGTTGGAAATGAGCGTCGGTTAACGCAACAAATATCGATACTTTCAATAAAGTATAAAATACGTACCTAAATGATAAAACGTTCATGTTTGAAAGTGTTTCTGAAGCGATGCATCATCGTGAACGTTCCTCAATACAGTGCCGACGAACCGACGCGGTGTGTCAATGGTGAAACAGCGTGTCATTTTTCATACCGCTGGCCTCCAATGAGGAGACAACGAGTTTGGATGTGGCAGTTTTGGTAAAAAGAGATTCCCTGGTTTCTGTTACAGAGACTATTAGACATTGTCTAGCTGTTATGAAGCCAAAATGTTTAAAAAGTAAGCCAGAAAACCAGTTTGTCAATCTTGTAGATTTCCAGCTATTCGATGGATGTTTTTTTAGAGGAATTAGCGATAATAATAAGAAAAAAAACCTAAAGTGATTATCCATTGCCTCAGTATTCTAATGTGAAGTCTTGAATTATTGTAACTAATGAAACGATCTCATGATATATGTCGAATGCAGATAAGTATACTGAACTGCTCCTGAAAATCGTCAAACCAAACTTATTAGATTAATTGTGTACAACCCCTTCGCACATCTTTGGCCATTAACAGCTCCGTCACGTCACGTCGTCACGTCGCCGACGTCACGTGACAGGTGACGTGTTTACACGCTTTTTATAGCCCGTCATGCTAACCGCTGCGTAATGCGCAGCGTGACAAATGACCTCCGTGTCTCTTCTCATACATGCCAGTAGATATTATCTCCAAGGTATTTCCTTTAAACAAACTTTTTAGGAGACAGTTTTTGTGAATTGGTTTTTGCTATTAGGTGTAGGTAAAAATGCATTGTAATTTGTTTTTAAACGTGATCAAAACATCAAATGAGTCCTCCCAGGGCAGAGCGGGAGGGACTGTCAGATTCGTACTGACTAAAATCCAAGGTGTCCTTCAATAGCTCTTTACGTTCCGCGGTCACGGTAATTCGTGAGTCCCGCGACCAAAATGTAAAAATGCGATAGAGATTATTATTTTGGCGTGAGTGGTTTTAAATATTGGCATCATTTTATTTTGTAACTGGAATAAATGTCGTAAAATACTCACAATTTAAGGCGATTAATTTGTTACAATCTACACAACATTTAGTAATTTCCAATTCCCTATTTACCAAAGTAAAACACAAATTCTCTCAATTAAACCACCAGTTAAAACCGTTTGCAAAATCAATTCGATCAATCAGAACCAACAAAGGGGCAATACGGCCAAACACCGAAGCGAAATACATCAGAAAATGACAAATACGCCCAATTCAAAATCGAGGGTGAATGAGCGCTTTCAGTCGAACTGAAAATCGACGTTGAGGTGAAAACAAGTGGAAAATGGGCCGAAAGCTCGCCTGAATTTATTGCAGCCTTTATGGCGAGTGGTGACCGATGATTGATTCCTATGCAAGCGCTTGTCTGCCTTTTTCCGACTGTGAAATGGGAACTTTAGGAGCTCGGATTTGGCATTCAAAAATACGGTGGAATTAAAATCGGTAGGGGCAATAGGCGTAGCTCATGAATGCGCATTTTTATGCCGTCAAAGAGCCAAAAGTTTGGTGACAGGTACACAATCGTATATTATCGTCATATGTAGAAGTACTAGAAGTAGGCTTAATATATTAGCGTTATTAACAATTTTTTATTCAATAACTTTAACACAGTTAGGTTTCGACCTGCAGTTTACATAAGACAACGCTATTTTAGAGCAAGTATAACTAGCATCGGGTGGATACTTGTTATACCTGCTCTAAAATAGCGTTGTCTTATCTGGCTGTGATTCTGCCAACACACACTATACTTCACCTACTACACAGTAACAGTGCCATTAAGTAGTCTACTAAGCGCCAGGGACAATTTTCTATAGCTACACCCTAGTCTGGCCAATTATGGTCCCATTCTGACCCACCAGGGTCTCCGCTCTAAGCCTGGGCACCTTTGCCACACCCCTATTTTCGTCACCGCACAGTAAAGGTGTTCCATCAGCGTAGCCTATCGTACCAAACTACAAAAGGGAGGTACACAAAAATAATCGCCATCCATTTAACTCCAAACGAAAAAGTGTTAAAACAAACGCTGGCAAAAGAAACGTGTCAACAGTCCGGAGTCCATATTGATGATGACGATAAACGCAGCGCTGAAGAGAGCATTCAATTAAGGGGTAAGCATCAGCTCGTGATTAATTGTGGGACTACTGCCAGGGTAGCAGGGCCAGGATACGGTAGTGTAGCAGACCCTGTGATTGTCGGGGCATGCTAGAGCATGAGAGGTAGCGGGAGCGGGGATTGTGAGATTGAGTATGATGATTAAATTAATTGTTGATAATGCATTTTTGCAGCTTGATTATACTTTTTAGTTTTAGTACCGGTTAAAGATGTTTTCTGTTATTATAAATGAAACCCTGACCATTCACCTTATCCTTAATGCCTACTCTGCAACTCGATGGAAATAGCTCTGATCATCAGGATTTAAAGAGGACATCCAGATGGACATTAGCATACTTAATTACGATGTGGTGTGACTGATACACTGTGGATAAACAGCTGGTTCAATCGTTTTTATTACTAGATATTGGAGTTTCTTTCATAAAATGTATTTTCTGAAATTTCGTACAAAGTATTAAAAAAAGGGAAAAAAAGTTGACATTTTTCGACATCTTTCGATGGGCTATCCCATTTGGAACATGAATTTTTGATAAATAAATTCCTCATTAAAAGAAACATCGTTTGAAGGTCCAATTTGTCGCTGTAATAGTGTACAGCGAAGGCAGTGGTCCTGCCCCGCTGCTCGCTCATAGCTTGGCGTGATGCTAAAGAATGCTATTTGTGAGTGATTGCCAGCGAACGGGTCGAGACATCTATTCACCTGTCCAGGCGGCTCAACGCTTCGGCCCGGTACTGAGGACCTACATAGAGTTGTCGTTCAGGAAGGTACGTTCATGTTTTCTAATAAATGAAAACTTGAACCCTCAAATGAATAATTTTCATTTGAACATAAGCGAGCCCATTTATTCAAAACATCCCCTTTGTCTGATAATAGTAATTTATTCACAACATTTTGCAAAATTTGCTTTCTAAAATTGTCTCAGATCCTCAAAAACTATTTTAAAGTCTATGCCTTTTCTTTAAAACTAAATTACTTTGTCAGTACGGTTTGTCCAGTAGCTTAGCGATCCATTAATGCTCTGAGCGTCCTACAAGTAGTTGTTTCAGGTTTGGTTTGTATATGTGACTTTAAATGTTTGTAAACGCATCCACGATACGGGAGTAATTCATGGTGTGCAGTAACGTTAAAAAATAATTATAAATATATAAAACAAACATACAAACATACTCGTACCAATTACATTATGTAAAAAATTATAGGCCCAGTTATGGACTAGTTACTTAGTTCGTTTAGAAACCTAAAATAAATACAGTCAGTTCCAATTTCTTGACTCACAGCATACAACACGTACAACAGCAGAATTCCTGATGACATAAGAATTTGCAGAAAACACCTTGCGTCGTAAGGCTTCTGGTATTGTCAACTCTACACTAGTCCACAAAGTCTGGCAAACAAAAGCATTTATCGCGATAACTCCGGCCGGGGCGGGGGCGATTGAAAAACGAAAAGGAAGTGTCTGAAGGTTTTTAAAAAAGAAAAATGGTCGTGAATAGCTTTTAAAGGTGGTCCAAGACAAATGGTTGTGTCGGCGCGCCCCGCTCGGTGAGCGATCGTTCGCCAAATGTTGCTCACGGAAGTATTTACGTATTGTTCTGTATTTATTTTGTTTTAAGATAGGGTTTAATATTTATTGATTTCTATCCAAGAAACGCGTAAGTAAATGCTAATAATAGGCTTTTTTTGGTTAGCTCTTGACGCTATTAAACTATTTAAGAAAATAAAAACTATCATTTGATGTTTTTCATTTTTTTGTATCTATTTAAAATGTCTGTGCGTTGCCACAGACATTACATATCATTGATATATACAGGCGGTAAAGGTTATTCACCATCATTTGTACATACTTGAAAAAAATACACTTCAAAATATCTGTTTTATTTTACCATGTCTTCCTGCAACGCAAGATACGGCTACTGTCATAAGTAGAGAATGAGAGAAGAATCATCATGGTAGTATGTGAATCTTTTGCTTTTAATCGAATAAAAAAACATTAATTAAGTATCATACTTTTAAATGCAAATCCAGCGCCACTGTCTAAACCAGGTAAACACAATGCCAGCCCAGTGAACTGGCACACAAACTTTCTAAGACGCGCCTTACACCCGCGACTATAAATCTACTGAACTTGGCCGCAGCCCGCAGGTGAGTGCATCTACAAAGTTCAGATATGAAGTTTGTAATGTTAGTGCGCGCTGGTTATAGTATTATCTTGTTTGGACTAAAGTTTGTTGAAGACGATAGAGCTTGTTTGAGAGGTGGAGAGGTGAGAGAGATAAATCAGTTTGGAAATTTAGTAGAACATATTTAATGTGAATCTGAAATACGATTGTTATACATAGGGTGCTTGATAATGAATTGCATTACGTTATTGGTCTTAATTATAAATCTCTTGTACCAATAGTTACTTACATGTTGCCAGGTATTGGGTTGTGGAATTAAAAATCTAGGTTGTTGTTCATCCAGATGGGAGGACTGGATTTCAATTGAATACAGTTAGGAAAAGTCTAAGTAGAAGATGAAGTAAGTTAATTTTAAAGATTGTGTCATTATCCATTATTCGGAGGGGTTTTTTTCTCTTTATTTGAGGGCTTCGCCGCTGTGCGGTAATGTCACCCATTCAGAGGGATTCTTAGGCATGCATCCCATTTCAATAAGTATTTCTTGAAAACTTATAGTGTTGAAGATGCATGGTTAAAAAGTCTTCTACCAAATTTTATTTATTTGATAAATAAGTATTTTGTCAATTTATGCATGCTGAAATAGAAGTTGATCAATTAATTTAAAAATGTATGTGTCTAACTTTGAGTAAATTGCTTTTACGAATAATTAAGTGTAAATATTAAAACAAAATAATTACAGTAGAAAATTAATCGTACAAAAGATATCGTAGACTAAGGCAAAATATAAGGTGCCAGGACTTCTTTGTAGAGTAAAAATAAAATCTTGTAATCCAAACACGGGCAGTGAGTAAACTCGTTAAGGGTTTTACTTATTTTTCTGAAAGTCGCAAGTATTTGGGGTTTGTTAATTAAAAACCTGTCTGCGCTGACGGGATGCTGTTTAATGTTGAGAAAAAACTCAAGAAATGTGTACCGCAGTCATTAGTGGAGAGATATAGGTATGGGTAGTTATGTGGGATGTATTTAGCGCTGGACCGTGTTTAAGGAAGTTGTGCGCCTGGCCTATTTGTTCTCATGGGCTGAAGAACGTATCAACGTATCTTGGGATAAAAAAGGAAAAGATAATGGTAATTAAAATATTTAATTTATAATGTTAGGTTTTATATTTTTTTCAAGATAAACTACTAAGTGTACACTGTATGTTATAGATGACTTTAATTAATAAAACGAACGCGCTGAATGTACGTTTTACGATACAGTATGGTCATTTAAAAATGCTTTGGTAAAATGTCTTAATTTGTTTTTGTTTATTATGGTGTTTTTCAAATATTTTACTTTAAAGCAAGATTATGTATGTTTGAATTCGAATTCAACTATTCAAAGAGATAAAACTGATACCTACTTACGAATCCTGTTGATCTAGTGGTTAGTGACCCTGACTGCTATGCCGGAGGTCGTGGGTTCGATTCCCACCCAGGACAAATGTTTGTGTGATGAGCACGATCATTTGTTCTGTGTCTGGGTGTAATTTATCTATAATATGTATGTATTTAGAAATATATAAGTATGTTTATCAGTTGTCTAGTACCCATAACACAAGCTCTGCTTAGCTTGGGACTAGATGGCGTTGTGTGATAGTTGTGGAATATTTATTATTTATTATTATTATAATCCAGCCAATCTCCTAATCCACAGAATTAACTCGACCAAATTCAAAACGCCGCCTACCACTTTCCAATATTACCTTGAACACAACTCCTCAATTTTGCACAATTACCCGCGTCTGCGCTTTTTATTACGACTCGAAAAGTAATAAAAGAGGATTAAGGATTCAATAGCTCGATCTGATGGAAGGAACACCACCTGCCCCGAATTTACGAGCAACCCCTTTACCGGCCTGTGCCTATTGAAACTTTGAGGATCATTTCATGGTACGATGGCTGCAATTAGGTGTTGCCTTTACTTGGGTAAGAGGTTCGGTGGAAAAGTTTGAAAGTTTTGGAGACAGTCGTAAGGAGTTTATGGTGTGAACTGGAGACAGGGAACAACGTCGTGCAATAACCATCTGGTAGTGACGTTCATAATAACGCAACGGCATTTATTATCAAACTATCTTCCGCCCGCGACTCCGTTTGCGCGGATATCGGTCTTCGCGTGGATGGTTTATTTCTCCATTTTGAGTAACTCTGACAATGACATCTTATAAATATTACGGCGCTGAATCTGCTGCGGGTAATGCAACGTGTGTTCGCGGTTTAACAGAACAACGTCTATGAATAAAACTGAAAAATAAGATTTTTTTTCTACGTATTTTTCCAGGATAAAAAGTATCCTATGCCCAGGATAATAAGGTATAATTATACCATTTTTCATCGAAATCGAACCGTTAGTTTTCACGTGATGCCTGCACATACAGACAGACAGACAGACAGACAAAAATTTTTTTAATCACATATTTGGGTTTGGTATCGATCCAGCAACACCCCCCGCTATTTATTTTTTCAATATTTTCAATGTACAGAATTGACCCTTCTACAGATTTATTATATGTATAGACTTGATAATTACGATATTGCGTTGTTATGAACTCACTGACACGAGATATTATTATGTTATTTTATGTGGGATTATCGTTTGTTTGACATATCTTCTAAGAGCCTCTCCATATTTTCTTCAGTCACTTTGAAACAAATAGGTTTCGTCGTTGAGAGTCAGAGAAAATACGTCAGAAAGTCTTCGTCTATTAGAGTCATAAAATAACGCATTGTTCTAAAGGAGTAACTTGACAATAATATATTAAATGTGTCCCATATAAAATTTAATTATTAACGATGAAGTACAAAGAAAACAAATTCTTAAGCAGTTTAATGTAATCAAAATTCCTCTGGTCTCCGTTATAAAGAAGCCGACGTGCGCCCCTGAGGGAGGTAATGCGTTTACGCTAAGAAACTACACTGTAGTGCAAATAAACGCACACGTAGTCCGCGCACGAACACCTGACTTAGTGGCGCTTTGTTTATTATAATTACACTGCAAGAAATTAAACGAGCGTTTAAATTAGTGAAATGCAGTAAAAGAAAATATCTTGTTTTCCAAAATAAATAACATTGGAAAGAACAAAGTTACCTGGTGCATTTTAATTTTCAGGATAGGAAACCATTATGTGAAATCGTTTTTGTAGTCTAATCTTAACATAGACCTAGAATTGCACCTTAATGGCTGGTCTGAAGTGGCACCGCAACAAAAAGGGCATAAAAAAAATCTTGATATTGTCTGATTCAATAGTTTAAAAGCCGCACAGCGAGAAACTTGAGGCATAAAAGTTCAAGCTTCGCCATCCTATTACAGCAACTATAAAACAAGTTTGACAAATGTGCAGCGACATTCGTTAAATCCCAGAAAATCTTTCGTTTCCCTTAATCGTTTCGCTCACCTGCCCATACCCTCATTGTTTGCGAGGGGATAAACGGAAAAAAATAACAGCACAGTCCAATCAATCGGGGGAAATAAGAAAAAATGATCGGATTCACCTCACGTGCCGACAGCCGGACAAAAAATAATGTGTGGCCATTTTTATTTGGCACTATGTGTATTTGGTTGTGTGGTTGTGACAGGTTTTGCTTTTCGTTGTAACTGCCATTATTTTTTTGTCGTTGTTTGTGGCGATTTTTTGATCTGCTGCCATTTTGTTTTTGGGTTTTTGTTAGAATTTGTCATTTAAGATTTAGATAATTTTTGGAATATTATGATGATAGTTAAGTTTTATTAATTAGGCAGTAAAATAACATCTCGTAGTTGCGAAATGTGCTCCGTTAGATAAGGGTCATCCTCTATTAAGCACCGAACAGTGAGTGTACCATTACCCGTCTACATAATTACACTGTGCGGTGTTTTATTAAGAACACTGCCTATCCTTTAGATTTCATCTTCAGTTTACTCAGAATTTGACTTCGACCCAATAACAAAAGTCTACGTCAACCCTTAAACTTTTTGATATCCAAGCAACCAACCTTGATAATATTACCAGCAATTACTTAGCCAAAAACTATTTAGGCACTAAGTAAACTCACAGAACTAACACCGAGTTGGCAAGCGCGCCCAAAACTTTCCGCCGATGAAACGAAAACGTAAAACTTTAAGTTATCACTTTGAGTTTTGAATAGATTTCGATTCGGGTTTGCGTCCAACTTAGGTGTTTTGTTATGGACTCAGACAGAAATATCAATCAAAGATGGAATCGTGTTATTATTAGAGAAGTTGGTTTTGAACTAAACTTATACAGTTGAGTGAAGTTTTATGGAATATTGGTTTAGACTTATTGTTCTCGGTTAGAAGTTAACGAAAAATGTGCTGTTTGCAGCATGGGTTTCAAAGCAAATTGAAATACCTAATAAAATTAAATAAAAAGCCACATACATCTTGCAAGCTTCGAGCTTCAATGTCTCGGAGCTTTTCTTATGGTCTTCACTGTTGATTCTGGCTTTCAGGAGTTGCAGTGGTTTGGGAATAGAGCATTGCGATTGAACCAATTTAAAAAAAATACTGTTGGAAACAATAAAGAGTATACTAAATATATTATAAAACAAACAGTTTATTTATTTTAAGCACTGGTGTAGGTTTAGAAGTTTACTACCAAAGTGAAATACCATAAAAAATAACAATAGATACTAGATGAATTCGATCTAGATTTGGATGGTATAGACCAGACTTAAAATTATAAAAGATTTTCAACTTGAATGACATCAGACAATATCATATTTTGCAATAAACTTCAAAAATTACCGGCCGTGGTGACCACCATCTTCAATATTGGAATTTTTTAACAACGTAAAGACAATTAAGTCTTTAACAACATTTAATGAACTAACATAACTTTACTGTCTTTTTATCTATAATTAAACTGTGTAATTAAAGTAAATTAAGGGATCAAGTAAAACAAAAGTAAATTTATTAAATTCTAAAACTTAAACTTTTCAATACCAATTATGAATCTCGAAAACAGCACAAGTTCCTATCAATATTTCATCCGCCCACCCCTGCCCACCCCTGAATGTAAAAAGGGCAATCATACATATTAATCCGGCGGAGGTGAGCGAGTTGGAGCAAACAGTAATAACTTGAGAGCGGTTTCATTAAAGTATTATCCTCGGAGGACACTGCGGAGATAACTAGTTTGATTGTCAGGTTTTATCCAGTTCAGACGGAGAACATTTTAAAGGAATTGTGTGAATTGGAGTTCTATAATTTGTGGATTGAATAAGAATGATAATCCATAGGTACGAATGCATGGATTGGGCAATTTAATGTACCAGTAGTTGTACAGTGAAGATTTGAAATAACAGCGGCACGATTAGCGCAGTGGGTGAGCGATTGAACTGCTGCGCCGCGTGTCGCGGATTAGATTCCCACATAGAGCAAATATATGTATGATCTACAAGTAGTTGTTCCCGGTCTGGGTGTTTGTGCATGTGAGTTTATATGTTTGTAAACGCACCCACGATACAGGAGAAATTCCTAGTGAAGAAAAGCCGTTTAAAAAAAACAGTTAACTTCAAAATCACACTTACTTTTTTTTTTAACGTGATTTAATCAGCAAATGAGCCCTCCCACCCAGAGCAGAGTGGGAGGGACAGTCAGACTTGTACTGACTTAAATCCACGGTGTCCTTCCTGCCCTTTACGTACCGGGGTCACGGTAATTCGTGAGTCCCGCGACCAAAATCACACTTACATACTAAAACTCACGTTCACACACAGTTACATATGGCACCTTACTATATCCACTCTGGAAATTAAATATATGCTAACACAGACACAACAATATATCACACTTCAATATTACCACTACAAAAATAGAATTGCCCAAGATACAGAATAACTGAGTGATTACTTTGAGGCTCACGAATATATACTTTTAAACTAATTACTTCTACACTACAAAATACTATCTACCACGAATAGCAATGGCTGGAGCAATAGCTTCAAATACTACCTACAGTCACTTAATGTGGTCGCGGGACTCACGAATTACCGTGGGACTCGAACGTAAAGGGCTTTTGAAGGACATCGTGAATTTTAGTCAGTACGAGTCTGACAGTCCCTCCCGCTCTGCCCTGGATGGGGGGAGGATTCATATGATAATTTTATCACGTTAAAAAATAATAATAAATAGTCACTTAATGTACCGGCTGAGCGTAATACCAATCTGCAGCACATAAGTTCCCCAGAAAAACCATGAAAATTGACTTACAAGAAATATGTTGTCTAATAAAATACAAAACAAACATCGAAATAAACTTCAAGAATTTTCCTGTTCGGAAACGGAAATAAAGTACAAAATAACAAATAATAGTGTGTAATACGCTTGTTTACCTGCTCGTGGTGAAATCGGAAACAAATCACACAGTTCAGATGGCACGCGCTACGCCGTAGTACTGGCGTAGCGGTTTGGACGCTACGTTTTGTAGATGTAAAAAGTCGGGATACGGGCTACGGGCTACAGGCCTACGGCGTAGCACATAACAGGAGTTGGGTTAAATACATTTAATTAATAAGTAAAGCAATGGATGGGTGCTTTACACTACTAGAAAATGGACAACAGGTTTTATTACTTTTTTTAAGAGTATTTTATGATTTATTTTTCGTTGCACACGCAGAAGCTTTTTTAAAAACGCGGCGTTCTAACCGCCAATCTCATACAACCCTTATATAAAAAGTCGGCTCACGTATCTGAGGGCTGAAGGTGGACGAGCCAATAAAAATGTATGGAGGGATTTGTGTGAGAATAAAGTTCGAATTGTGGCGCACACCACACACACACACACATACACACACGGCACGTCGACAATTAGTGAATTATTAGTTGCGGTGGTCGATGGGTGGTCAATGTTGTGTTGATTTATGATTTTGAGCTGGTTTATTTAAGTAATATGAGTATGTTTTATTTTGGAAAATTACTGCAGGTGACCTTTTAGTATTTTTGAGATCTGTTGTATAACAGAATTTTCAATCAAACGATTTGTTTGGAAATTGAATGGAACTGGAAAAGAATCGTCCATGTTTCATTCAACAGCAGTCTAAACTAAATAACAAAATACCACATTCCCTTTTTCTTTAGCGTTGTAAAATCATCAAATGAGTCCTCCCACCCAGGGCAGAGCGGGAGGGACTATCAGACTCGTACTGACTAAAATCAACGGTGAGCTTCAATAGTCCTTTACGTTCCGGGGTCACGGTAATTCGTGAGTCCTGCGACGATGGCTGGCTTTGGCCCTCTAGAGATGGGCCCCGTAATTTTGCTGACACTTTTTGAGGCGCTCGTGGAACAAAACGCTCTGTCGACCCGGGCATGGTCCATGGTCGGACAGTGAGTTGCCCATTACTCGCTGCCCGCATGCCCGCGCCTACGGTGGAAAAGTTATTTTATTTAATTTTTTATAAACTTTAGTTTGCCTGCTGTGTTCTGTCTGATAATTTTAAGTGCGCTCACCTATTCAAAATAATATTAAGTTAATGAGTAAAACAATTATCCATTGGTACTCATTAAAACCGACAGCTCTCTAATCGCTTTGCTTGCCTTGAGAACTTAGTTGAGAACTTAGTTTCAGTGGACGAGATCAACGACGGGCTAGTGGAAACTGTCCGCACGGTAGGGTCTAAGTTTTTTAGACCCTGCCGTAAAGATAGACCTCAGAAATTGACCGAGCAAACCTTAAACCTCATGGCTGAACGACGTTTGCTACAGTTGCAGTCTTCCGATGACGCGAAGTCATATAGGCAGCTCAATAGACGTATATCTTTGTCCTTGCGACTCGATCTGCGTCTCTTTAATACGAATCGTGTTAAAGAGACCATACAGTGAAACCAAGGCTCCAAAGTGTTCGCAAACGACAAGTCTATTGGGCAAAGCCAGATGACAAAGCTGAAACGGGAGGATGGCAGTATAGCGTCGACCAAAGCAGAGGTTTTAGGCGAGATCGAGAGGTTCTATGGACAGTTATACACTTCGGTCGCAAAGCCCGTTGACAGCTTGGTAGGAGATCCAAGAGCCAAGCTGTCCCGACATTATACCGAAGATATCCCGGACATCAGTCTGTACGAGATTAGGATGGCCCTGAAGCAGCTTAAGAACAACAAGGCGCCGGGCGAGGACGGAATCACTTCAGAGCTTCTGAGAGCGGGTGGAACACCGGTACTTAAAGTCCTCCAGAAGCTCTTTAATTCCGTCCTGTCCGAGGGCAAAACGCCTGAAACGTGGAGCAGGGGTGAGGTGGTGCTGTTCTTCAAAAAAGGTGATAACAGCCTATTGAAGAACTACAGACCCATCACGCTTCTGAGTCATGTTTATAAGCTGTTTTCAAGGGTTATCACGAACCGTCTCGAACACAGACTTGATGACTTCCAGCCTCCCGAACAAGCCGGTTTCCGAAGAGGCTATAGTACCATAGACCACATCCATACGCTGCGGCAAGTTATACAGAAGACCGAAGAGTATAACTTGCCATTATGCTTAGCGTTTGTGGACTATGAGAAAGCCTTCGATTCGGTGGAAACATGGGCGGTGCTTGAGTCACTCCAGCGATGCCGTATTGACTATCGGTACATCGAGGTATTGAAGTGTTTGTATAATAACGCCACCATGTCGGTCCGAGTACAGGAGCATAGCACGAAGGCGATTCCATTGAGAAGAGGCGTAAGACAGGGGGACGTTATCTCCCCGAAACTGTTTACTGCCGCAATGGAAGACGCCTTCAAGCTCCTGGAATGGCAAGGACTTGGCATCAACATCAACGGCGAATACATCACTCACCTTCGGTTTGCCGACGACATCGTAGTCATGGCAAAGTCGATGGAGGAACTCAGCATGATGCTCGATGGCCTCGACCGAGTTTCACAACGGGTGGGCTTGAAAATGAACATGGACAAGACGAAAATTATGTCAAATGCCAATGTTGTGCCCACCCCAGTCTCTGTTGGAAACTCGGTACTCGAAGTTGTTGACTCATATATCTACTTAGGACAAGTAGTCCAGTTAGGTAGGTCCAACTTCGAGAAAGAGGTCAACCGCCGAATCCAACTCGGTTGGGCAGCGTTCGGGAAACTACGCAATGTCTTTTCGTCCGACATACCTCAGTGCCTCAAGACGAAAGTCTTCGACCAATGTGTGTTACCAGTGATGACATATGGCACCGAAACGTGGTCCTTCACTATCGGCCTCATCTCAAAGCTCAAAGTCGCTCAACGAGCTATGGAGAGAGCTATGCTCGGTGTTTCTCTACGTGATCGAATCCGAAATGAGGAGATCCGTAGACGAACTAAAGTCACCGACATAGCCCACCGGATTAGCAAGCTGAAGTGGCAATGGGCAGGCCATATTGCTCGCAGAGCAGATGGCCGATGGGGTCGAAAAGTACTAGAGTGGAGACCACGGACTAGCAAACGCAGCGTAGGACGTCCACCAACAAGGTGGACAGACGACCTTATAAAGGTCGCCGGAAGACGCTGGATGCAGGTCGCTTCCAACCGGTATATGTGGAGATCTAAAGGGGAGGCCTATGTTCAGCAGTGGACGTCCTATGGCTGAGATGATGATGATGATGAAAACCGACTAATAATAATCTCCCCTCGCTGGCAAAAAACTCCATAAATAAATAAACAGTCCTCCAGTCTATACACATAAGAGATTAACGTTTGAACATTTTTTGTTTTAGTTTATTTGTTTCATTACTGGCAACAAAGCCGCGCGCGCTCGGACAGGTGAAACTGTGTCCAATTTAAGGGATTACCACTTAATCCCACTGGACCCTATTTAGGTATAAAAAGAGAGGGAAGGATTTTTATTATCATGTAATCGTATTTGTATTGGGTTTTTGTTGTGAATCATTATGGAAATTGACCATAATATCAAGTGTAGTGGTTGTTGGGGATTATTAGGTTGATTTTTAAATAAAATATTTCAGCAACGTTATAATGCTTGTATTCCATGCGAATTACAGAGGAGAACAGAAAAAATAAAAACTAGGCGGTATACAGAAATCGGTTGATAAAAACTGAAAGTTTGTTGACGCAATAAAACACGTATGTGTGAAGTGATTGCTAATAAAAAGTAGTAGGCGCTTTGCACTACATCCTAACTTAATCTAATTATTAACATGCCCCCAGGCGTTGAGAGACTGTCTCTCAACCAGATTCTTCATCTTGAGGCAATGGACAGATTTTACTGAAGGCGCGACGAACCACTCCACACGCCGTCCTGATATCTGCGACTCGACTGATGCCATCCTGCCCCGGATAGACCGTCGTAACTCGGCCTAATCGCCATTTCAATGGTGGAAGATGATCATCTTTGATGAGCACAAGAGCGTTCGGTTTAAGAGCCGTGTGTGGTGTGCAGGATCTCCATTTCACTCGCTGTTGTAGCTCTGACACATATTCTTTGCTCCACCTTGACCAAAATTGTTGTCTGAGTTGCTCAATTCTGTGATATCGGGTCAAGTGATGCTTGGAACAGTCTTCCAGATTTTGAGTGGGTAGTGCTGTGAGTGGTCGTCCTATGATGAAGTGTCCAGGCGTGAGCGGCAGCAAATCATTGGGGTCCGATGAGAGTGGTGTAAGTGGACGAGAATTCAGTAGGGCTTCTATTTGGACTAACACAGTGTTCAGTTCCTCATATGTAAGATTACAATTTCCCAGTATTCTCTTTAAATGATACTTAGTGCTTTTAATACCGGCCTCCCAGAGACCTCCAAAGTGTGGAGCGTACGGAGGGACAAAATGGAAATTAATTTCTTCATTCGCCAAATCATCAGACAACGAATTGCAATTATCCTTAATAAACTTGCCAATTTCGTTATAAGCTCCAACAAACGAGGTCCCATTATCAGAGTAGATGTGTTTAGGTTTTCCTCTACGCGACACAAATCTACGAAGACATAATAAAAAATTGTTGCTCGTTAAATCACCTACCAACTCTATATGTACAGCCTTTGTGGTGAAGCAAACAAATAGAACGATGTACACTTTAGTGAGGCGACATCCACGTCCTTGTCTACTAGCTGATAAAATGGGCCCTGCGTAGTCGACACCAACAGTTTCAAAGGGATATCCCCCGGGATTCAAGCGCTGCTGCGGTAAATTACCCATGAGAGGAGATATTACTTGCCCTTTAATGCGACAACATGTCACACATTTGCGATATACTGCCTTTGCTAAAGTTAGACCACCAATCGGCCAGTAATTTTCTTTAATAGACGCTAATAAAAGTTGTGGTCCTGCGTGCATAAGTTTCTTATGCATGTAAGCAAATAATAATTTTGTAACAATATGAGTGGACTGTAATAATAAGGGGTGTTTCTTGTCATAACTAAATTGAGAGTTTTCGAGACGACCACCAACACGCATTAAATTATTGTCATCTAGAAAAATATTAAATTTGATTAATGGACTCTTTTTTGGCAATTGTTGCCTATTTAATAGAATTTTATATTCTGGAAACGATTCAACTTGTGAAAGTTTTGTAATGAAATTTAAAGATTGTTTTAACTCATCATCACTAAGATACTGATGTTTAGATGGCTGCTTCTTGCAAACATTTATAAATCTTAATACGTAGGCCACCGCGCGTTTAAGTCTAGAAAAATTTGAAAATCTATAAAAATCTATAACAGGTTGATTTACCGATGTAACAAGTAAAGAAGTCTCCGATCGCAATTCCGGTAATTTCTCACTAGTTACTGTTGGAGTATTAGGCCACTTTGAGGAATCATATTTTAAAAAGTCTGGGCCTGACCACCACATTTCTAAAGATTTTAAAAGACTTACATCAATTCCACGGGATATGTGATCTGCTGGATTTAGATCAGTAGGGATGTGCCTCCAAGAACATGTACCAGTCTTGTCCAATATATCAGCAACACGGTTGCGCACAAAGGGTTGTAATTTGCTTGGTAACATGTTAAGCCAGCCCAACACTACCATCGAGTCAGTCCAAAAGGTGACACTTCTGACTTGAGCTCGGAGTGACTCAATCACCTTTTTGTAAAGACGAACACCAACCAGCACAGCACAAAGCTCGAGCCTTGGTATGGTGGTTGGTTTGATTGGGGCCACTCTGCTTTTGGCTGTAAGTAAACGCACCAATACATTATCATGATGTGAACTTCGAACATATAAACATGCACCGTATGCAATTAGTGACGCATCACTAAATATGTGCAGGTCTATGTACTTGTAGAAGTCACATAGTACAATACGTGGAATACGTAATTCATTTAGAATCGGCAAGCTATGCATCATATCGGTCCATAATTTTAGAAGATCAGGTGGCAGCTGATCATCCCAACCCAATTTTAGAATCCATAATTTTTGAATTATCATTTTCATAACGATAATGCACGGGGCCAAGAGACCCAGCGGATCAAAAATTTGAGAAATAGTAGAAAGTATTCCACGTTTTGTCATTGGGCTGAAAATATCAGAGTTAATTAAAAAACACAGCACATCTGAATCAGTCAGCCAACTGAGACCCAAAGTTTTACAAGGTTCTATGGAGCCGATATTTAAATTAAATGAAGAGTGTTCTGTGTTATCAGACACTACATGGTAATCATTAGATTTCCATTTACGTAATGACATTCCAGCTGATGCCAATTCAGCGGTTACCTTACGACGTATGTCAAGTACCTCCTCAATTGTATCCCCACCAGAAAGCAAGTCATCGACGTAAAAATCGTGTTTTATTATCGTTGCAATTTTGCTATCAGTACAATCAAGGCCTATCTGACGCAGACACCTCGTAGCAAGATACGGAGCACTAGCGGTACCATATGTAACCGTATTTAACTTATAGGCTACCACAGGCTTTGAGGGATCCTCACGCCATAAAATCTGCTGCAGATGCCTGTCATCAGGATGTACAATGACTTGCCTGTACATTTTCTCAACATCTCCTGAAATAACATATTTATATTTCCTAAATCGGAGAAGAATTGACAGCAAGTCATCTTGTACAGTGGGTCCTATCATTTGTAAATGATTAAAGGATGACCCTGAGGTAGTTGGACTACTGGCATTGAACACTACCCTAAGTTTGGTGGTTGTACTGCTCTCACGCACAACGCCATGGTGAGGAATGAAATATGATACCTTTTGAGGATCAGGTACACACTCAGACATATGGTTTAAAACAGCATACTCTTTCATGAAATCACAGTAACTTATTTTAAATGATGGTTGACTTTTAAACCTGCGCTCTAAAGAGAATAGACAATGCTTGGCTCGCTGCAGAGAGTCACCTAAGTTATCACATGATTTCTTTAATGGTATTCTCACACAAAAACGGCCGTCTTTAAGACGAGTTGTATTTGTGATAAAGTGTTCTTCACACATCCTTTCTTCTCGAGAATAGACTGATGACTGATGGTCAACTTCCTCGAGTTGCCAAAAACGCATTAAAAGGTTTTGAATATCATCAGTATTCGAGTTGCTCAGAGAATTATTATTATTCTTACTAATATTTGCAAAATTGCAAAATATAGAAGACGATTGTGATAGTTGACTACTATTTAATATAGGGCCTGAAGCTATCCAACCAAGTCTTGTTTCGAATAATACCGGCTTACCTATGCCGAGGTTAATTCTTTGTGTGCCCAGTAGATCCCAGAACACATCTGCACCTATAATCAAATCGACAGAAGCAGGGGTATAAAAGTGCGGATCAGCCAGACACAAATCACTCGGAATATTTAGATTACTAATATTTAATTGACGGCAAGGTACTTCATCAGTTATAGAAGGTAGTATAAAACAATAAATGTTTGTAGAAAAGTTTTCATTTAAAGATTTAATTGGGACACAACACATTTTACTTATAGGTGAGGTAGAATTATTAATACCCATCAGTGACTCATTAACTTGAATGGTTGGTAAATTCAATAAATTATAGAATTTTTCTGTTATAAGACAAGATGTACTTCCACTGTCGAGAATAGCACGACATATGTACTCCCGTTTACTTCCATCATAAATCTTTAATAATGATG